>OW569417.2:60249478-60864189 GCA_937662695.2 Halyzia sedecimguttata | reverse complement strand
TGAAATGTTGAGGTTGGGAGTTGTAGAACCATCTAACTCTCCGTGGTGTAGTCCAGTGCTTTTGATCAAGAAAAAAAAACAACGAATACAGATTTTGTTTTGATGGGCGTAAATTAAATGAAGTCACTAAACACGATTCCTACCCACTGCCTCGCATCGATCGTATTCTTAGCGGACTCACTGGGGCAAAATTCATAAGCAGCATTGATTTGAGGAAATCATTTTGGCAGATTCCACTAGATCCGGTTTCTAAGGAAAAAACCGCTTTTAGCATTCCTGGAAGGGGTTTATATCAGTTCGTTGTTATGCCTTTTGGATTAAGAAATAGTGCCCAAACCCAGCAACGGTTCGTTGATAGTCTTTTCGGCCCTGAATTCGACGGTAAAATTTTTGTCTATATTGATGATATAATAATAATTTCGTCCACTTTCGAAGAACACGTTGTTCTACTTAGAGAAGTTCTCGATCGATTAAAACTAGCTAACGTAACTGTCAACCTGAAAAAGTGCGAGTTTTTTCGAAATTCCCTGAAATACCTTGGTTATGTTGTTGACGGAAACGGTTTGAAAACAGATCCAGAGAAAGTTTCTTGTATGGTCAATTTCCCACGCCCGAATACAACCACACAAATAAAAAGGTTTGTAGGAATGTGCTCTTGGTATCGAGCTTTTATTAAAGATTTTTCAACTTTACTGTCGCCCATTAATGACTTACTGAAAGGTAAAAAAAGGCATCAAAGCATCGTTTGGACCCCTCAAGCTGAGGAGGCATTCTTAAAAATTAAAGAAGCCTTGGTGGCCTCTCCCATACTCACCTCCCCCAATTTTGATTTGCCGTTCACTATACAGAGTGATGCATCCGCTACTGGCATAGGTGGTGTTCTCACACAATGTCATGATGGCAAAGAGCAGGTAATTGCATATGCAAGCCGATCTCTTTCTCGCTCGGAGAGAAATTACACGGTGACGGAGCGAGAGCTTTTGGCCTTACTATTTTGTTTGGAAAAATTTAGAGCTTACGTAGAGGGTGTTAAATTTAGAGTCATAGTAGATCATTACTCCCTCATATGGTTGAATAAACTATCGAATCCAACAGGTAGACTAGCGCGTTGGTCAGTACGATTGAGGCAATTTGATTTCGATTTAATACATCGAAAAGGCAAAGATAATGTTGTGCCAGATTTTCTTTCGCGTATTCATGAAATGAATGAGGTTAACGCTTTGACCATTGTGGAAGATGACTTGGATATATGGTACCGTGATATGCGAGATAAAGTTTGTAAGAATCCTGGTAAATATCCACAGTGGAAATTAGAAGAAGAAACCCTTTATAAGCTAATTCCATCGAACAATCCAATCCAAACGAATATTTCCGAATGGAAGATTCTTGTGCCGAAAAGAAAACGCAATCAAATCATTAGAAATTTACATGAACCTCCGACTTGCGGTCACCTCGGTTGTTTTAAAACAATTGCACGAGTGAGTGAACTGTACTATTGGCCCAAGATGAGGACAGATATTATCAAATTTATCCGTCAGTGTAAAACTTGTGGAGCACAGAAAATTTATAATAAACCAGGTTTGGGTTTAATGGGAAAGGAGAAGAATGTCGCTTTTCCTTGGCAAGTAATTGCCTTAGACTTAATGGGACCTTTTCCCAGATCTAAGCGCGGAAATAGTTTCCTCTTGGTCGTATCAGACTGGTTTACGAAATACGTTGTGCTGCATCCTCTGAGAAAAGCCACTGCGGAGTATATTGTCAAATTTTTAGAAACTGATATATTTTTGAAATTTGGAATTCCGCAGTTCATCATAGCGGATAACGGTGCCCAATTTGCAAGTCGTGCCATGAAGAAATTGGCCGAATCATACAAAGTTCAGAAAATTTGGTTCACTGCGGTATATTCACCACAATGTGATTTTGTAGAGAGAACAAACCAAACGGTAGGGACAACTATCCGATGCTACATTGAGGGACTAAATCATTGTGACTGGGATAAAGAATTGCAAAAAATTGCGTTTGCATTGAATACAGCAGTCTGCTAAGCACGAGGTAACGGGCTATTCGCCAGTTTTTTTGAATTTTGGTAGAAATGTACCAATTGGTGGCGATTATTATGGTAAAATAGAGTCTACCGACGGTATTCAGTTGCTGCCTGAAAAAAGGGATACTTACGCGGAGAAAATTGAGCCGTTGGCCACTATTTTTCATGATATTCGGAAGAAACTTCATAGAGCATACGAAAAGAATTCTCGAACTTACAATTTACGTAGGAGAAACTACAGTTTTGATGTGGGTGAGAAAGTTTGGCGTCGAAATAAGGTACTTTCCGATTCCGTTAAGAAATTTTCGTCCAAGCTTGCGCCAAAATATGTTTTGCGTAAAGTACGTCAGAAATCTTCTGCACTGTGTTATCACCTGGAAGATTTGGATGGATCAGTAGATGGAAAGTGGCATGTTAAAGATTTAAAACCGTACTTCGGTTCTAACTCTGATATTTCCGTATCGTAATAATAATAATGGTAATACCGACTTAATAATTTGCCGTTAGTTTATCGCTGTCGTTCAAGATTGATTCGCTTAACTATTTCGAAGAATTTGCCGTTCATTTCGTGTTTCTTTCAACACCGAATTGTAAATTTCGTCGATTTGATGAAGTTTCTGGTTACAACCAGGATTTGCTCATTTTCGTGTTCACATAATGTATATACATTAGGAATAGGTTAAAATAGAAATAGGTTGCATTAGGAATAGGTTACATAGAGTATGTTGGACAGTAGGTTTAATTAGATTAGTAAGATAGAGTTAGATATAGGATTAGGCATGAGAATAGGTTAAGCGTAAGAAATAGGGGTATAGTTTTAAAGTAGTTTATTCAGAGCTTCAAGTTAATCCGTTTTACATTTTTACGTTTCTTCATCAGTTTTTGTCTTATGTTCCTCAATTCGTTTGGGGAAATTCCATTCTTTTATTCGGAAGGGGGTGGTGTAACTTTCAGAAAATACTACGAGAGAATAAATAAGTATAAAGGCTACCATCTCTTGATCTATTGGAGAATTATAAATTACTAATTCGATAATTGTACCATCTATTGTTAAATTTTGTATATCATGGACTTTAAATACCTTTGTTGATAGATATCTGTTTATTATAATTTTCGGTGGGGGTGTCTTGTAGTGGATGTCACGCGCATACGATGTATTTGTCGCGAGAGAAATCATTCCGACTCTGAGATTAATTGAATGCAATGCTAAGCCGATTTCTTCTCGATAGAGGATTTGATAAATTCGACATAATCGTGCCATCAACGGAATTTCATATTTTTTTAGCGAGAATCCCTTTCTAGAAGGGATTCATTAAGACACCATATATAGAAATTATTTATATCTGGGATTTTCCCGTTCCCGTGATGGGAATTATCGTTTGACATTGATTTCTCCACATCCACATCGATTATCGACATCATATAATCCGAGACAACCACTCTGGCCATCAACACCGAAAAACGACTAACCCCTTTTTGAACAGTGAGTACGTAACTGCTGAAGTTGAAGAAGTGCCCTGAATAAAGTGTTTTTGTACTCTGAAGTGAAATTACTGCTCGAATTCTGCACACCATCTTCCTATGTTCACATTCGTATATTTATTAGTTTTTTTTTTTACGAATAGTACTTTTACGTTTTATCTAAACTAATTGGCGCCCAAATTTTTAAAGGAAAACAAAATCAGAAAATTTAAGTATAAAAACAGGTAATAATATAGTGAACTTATGCCCAGAAATGCTCTCCGGCGAACAGCTGCCGTATGCTCAGTGTCAAATTTAGATTCAGTCAATAAGAACATTTTTTTGAGTGAATATTACGTGACAAGGGGCTTACTGAAATACGACCCAAACTGTTCACCGTTAAAGATTACAATAAATTTAGACCTCCTGAAAATGTCGAAATAATTGATCCTGTTTCTAAAACTCTCAAAACCTCCCGTGGAACAAACCTTCATTCAAGAAATATTCAACGTCCATTAAAAAATGGAATAAATAATAAAAGAGTATTTGTATCTCTCCCTCAACAGGATCAGGATTCATATTAAAGATATTTCGTTCAATAATTCAAGATTATTTTCATATCACTTCAATAATAACTTATAAAATTTTCGTATCGAGTTCCATTCTCCGAGTAGATATAGATTCATAAAAAAAAGCACTGACGTGAAGTCAGTACTCTTTGGCTCGCGTGTTCACGGTGGCTAATTTGAATTGAATGATGAGTACTTCTAGCTCAGTGGATAGAGCGAGCCGAAGATCTACCCAAAGTATAGTGGACACCATTCACTGTCGGTTCAAAAATTAACAGTGCTGTATCTAACCTTCCATCAGGATAGAGTAACAAAGTTGGAAAAGAACACAAATGACTCTCCTTAGTCGCACAAGCTCCTAGAAGATTTGGGAGGGTCAGTATAATCCTAATCATGTTTATAGCACGCGCGCCAAAGCAGATTGACTTTTTACACTTTTTCTTTCATTGTTAATTCAATCTGCTTTTGCGCGCGTGCTATAAACATGATTAGGATTATACTGACCCTCCCAAATCTTCTAGGAGCTTGTGCGACTAAGGAGAGTCACTTGTGTTCTTTTCCAACTTTGTTACTCTATCCTGATGGCAGCTTAGATACAGCACTGTTAATTTTTGAACCGACAGTGAATGGTGTCCACTATACTTTGGGTAGATATTCAGCTCGCTCTATCCACTGAGCTTGAAGTACTCATCATTCAATTCAAATTAGCCACCGTGAACACGCGCGCCAAAGAGTACTGACTTCACGTCAGTGCTTTCTTTTTTTTTTTCATGTTCCCTTAGCAAATATAGCTATCAATACAGTTAGCTTTACCGTAGATCAAAAAACATTGCGGTTGTGGGACATCCGTTAGGAACGCAATTGCATCTTCTCCAAATCCGAACGTACTTTAATATAGATCTACCGAATATAGTTATTTATAGATTCGCCTCATGGCCACCATACAGACATTTCAACTCGAAAAAAATGCTATTTCCCCCAAACTGCCTTGTGTCCGTGCACTGAATTGACATGAATATTCTTTTAAAACCTCACAATATCGGCTCATTACTCCCAACATAACCCAAATAACCCAAACGAGTCACTTCTCGTCTGCGCAAGCGCAATATACTCGTGTCTGCAAGTCCTCCCAAAATTACACACCTCACAAAAAACTCCGATTCTCCAACACTAGTGGTTCAGGAGATATCGCTTCCTGAATCCACGCATGCGCAGACCCTCACCAGGGGATTCTATAGAGGAATAGCATCCGCCACCCCAAAATTCCCAATCCTCTCTGACGAAAGCACCAGCAGCTAAATCACTGATGGTCTGCTCATGCGCATAACGAAAAATGCCCGTAAGGGGTAACATCGATTTCAAAATTAGCCCCAGGTCCACGGTATGAACACTTCAATTCGGAAACAACGCTACATCCCTCAAACTGACTTGTCCGTGCACTGAATTGACATGAATATTCTTTTAGAACCTCACAATATCGGCTCAGCACTCCCGACATAACCCATACAACCCAAAAACAGTCACTCCTCTTCTGCGCATGCGCAATCCACTTGCGGCTGCAAGTCCTCCCAAAATCACCCACCTTACAAAAAACTCTGATTCTCCAACACTAGTGGTTCAGGACATATTGCATCTTGAATCCACGCATGCGCAGACCCTCATCAGTGGATTCTATGGAGGAATAGCGTCCGCCACCCCAAAATGCCAATCCTCTCTGAACAAAAATACCAGCAGTTAAATCACTGATGGTCTGCTCATGCGCATAACGAAAAATGCTCGTAAGGGGTAACATCGATTTCAAAATTAGCCCCAGGGCCACGGTACGAACACTTCAATTCGGAAACAACGCTACATCCCCCAAACTGACTTGTCCGTGCACTCAATTGCCATGAATATTCTTTTAAACCTCACAATATCGGCTCATTACTCTCAACATAACCCATACAACCCAAAAAACAGTCACTTATCTTCTGCGCATGCGCAATCAACTCGCGGCTGCAAGTCCTCCCAAAATCACACACCTCACAAAAAACTCCGATTCTCCAACACTAGTGGTTCAGGAGATATCGCATCTTTAATCCACGCATGCGCAGACCCTTACCAGGGGATTCTATGGAGGAATAACATCCACCACCCCAAAACCCCAATCCTCTCTGACGAAAACCCCAGCAGTTAAATCACTGATGGTCTGCTCATGCGCATAACGAAAAATGCCCGTAAGGGGTAACATCAATTTCAAAGTTAGCCCTAGGGCCACGGTATGGACCTTTCAACTCGGAAACAACGCTACATCCCCCAAACTGATTTGTCCTTGCACTGAATTGCCATGAATATTCTTTTGAAACCTCACAATATCTGCTCAGCACTCCCAACATAACCCATACAACCCAAAAACAGTCACTTCTCTTCTGCGCATGCGCAATCTACTTGCGGCTAAAAGTCCTCTCAAAATCACACACCTTACAAAAAACTCCGATTCTCCAACACTAGTGGTTCAGAAGATATCACATCTTTAATCCACGCATGCGCAGATCCTCAACAGGGGATTCTATGGAGTAATAGCATCCGCCACCCCAAAACCCCAATCCTCTCTGACGAAAACAGCACCAGTTAAATCACTGATGGTCTGCTCATGCGCATAACAAAAAATGCCTGTAAGGGGTAACATCAATTTCAAAATTAGCCCTAGGGCCACGGTACGGACACTTTAACTCGGAAACAAAACTACATCCCCCAAACTGACTTGTCCTTGCACTGAATTGCCATGAATATTCTTTTGAAACCTCACAATATCTGCTCAGCACTCCCAACATAACCCATACAACCCAAAAACAGTCACTTCTCTTCTGCGCATGCGCAATCTACTTGCGGCTAAAAGTCCTCTCAAAATCACACACCTTACAAAAAACTCCGATTCTCCAACACTAGTGGTTCGGGAGATATCGCATCTTTAATCTACGCATGCGCAGACCCTCATCAGGGATCTGGATTCTATGGAGGAATAGCATCCGCCACCCCAAAACCCCAATCCTCTCTGACGAAAACTACAGCAGTTAAATGACTTCTCATCTGCGCATGCGCACAGCGAAAAATGCCCGGAAAGGGCAGCATGAACCTCAAAAAAATAGGTTTCGGCATTTTAAGCAAAGTATTCCGCAAAATAGTAGTAATTTTTCGATTTTTTTCACGTCACGTGATCTTCACGAAATTTTGCAAAAGTGTTTGTATTGGTCTTTTGCATCTAACTACTGAGTTTCAATTCAATGGTTCAGTTCTCATTCTCAGATTGCACATTTAATCTTGATAAATAAACTATTATTTGAATTGAATTTCCTTTTTGATGCAGTTCTATCATAAGAATACATTGATATAATTCCCAACTCTGAGAAACCAATACATTCGGAGATATAATTTGTCTGTTTGAACAAGAGCGCCAGAAAGCTCCTGTCCACAGGTCTTGAACCAATTTTCTTTTAACATTTGAGTGATAAATTATGTATTCTACGAAAAAAATTGATTTTGTAGCCATTTTGTCAGTGTTTTTCACATGTTGATATGGGATTCATGAACGCAACAGACTGCAGTGCTAAAAGATATTGAGTTTTGTGTTCGTGCAGTTCTGTGGGAACTGTTGTGCATTTTTAATCTATTTGAACTGAATGAAAAAATGTAAAAAAAATTCAAGTCCAATGCAGGACTTGATGTGGACGTTTCTTGAATCACGTAAGATTCACTATGATTAAAGTATTGAAGATATATTCCTATACAAAACGTTCAGCCCAACGTGTTAGTAACAATATTGTTTATTTCAAAATGAGTTACATTCCTAACAAGTCCTTCAAACTATAGGGTTCCAAAACAATTAAATATGTTCAATTTCCTTCTTGAAGGAATTCTGTATTTTTACATGTTGTAGCCGATTTGATATCTTGTTGAAGAATCTCATGCAGTCATAATAAGTTCCCTTTTCCGTAAGTGACAGTCTTTATATAATATATAAGATGCCATTAAATCGTCTTGGACAAATGTGATATCTTCCTGCTTGGAAGTAGTCAATGTTCCAAAACAAGAACATCAAACACTCGTAGATGTAAAGGGCATATGGATTTAGTTAAGCAGAAACAATCCACCTCCACAAATTGTAGTTTTGAGGAATTTCAACTTGAAGTATATGAGTATACGATTTTTCATAAAATTTTATTAGTACAATAATTGATCCAACCCAATTTAGACTGTTCAACCATTCATTATTAGCCATTTATTATTAGCCAACGTATATTTTTCATAGGAGCCCTTCAAAGTACTTGAATGTTTTACACAAATAAAAATATTAGTTAGTTCATTTGTGGCTTAGCACTACAGCAAATATATTCACACTGAGCAGGTATTTCATTTGGCCGTTTTCTGCAAATATTTATTTTACAAGAGAACGTAAATAAAACTGATTTTTGAATCTGTGGGTTGGACGTAAATAGTCTGTGCCTTCTGAATACTTTGCAACTTTATCTCATCTTAACTCAGGGCCCCCAAAACAGGTGTAATACAAAGCTCTCAATGTCGTCTCATCCATATGGATGGAAATACTTCTAAGAGCATATGCAGTGTAGTTCAGTTTTTTACAGTTGGGGAGTTGGCCTTAAAAACAAACTATCAACTGTATGAATATTTCTCTTGGAATATCTGTACATACATATCTGTATAATTACTTAAGACAATTTTCATCCATGGTATCGGAGGCTATACCTTCGTAGGAATATTAGTAAATAAGGAGGTGACTTCTGAGGAAAGCACCATGTGCTCAGGGATAAGACAACCCCGAAAATGGTGACAATTTTGGAACTTCAGGATAGCTACCAACAAAAAATAATTTTGAAGACTTCTGTTTGGTGTCTGACGAAGGAGCCTGATATAGTCTCCAAAACGTTATGAAATATTTGTTTTATCGTTGATGTTGTTTCATAATTGTTTGTTTGGCAACATTGTTTGATAAATTGCTTCTGACAAATATCTTATGTTTCTAACTCAGAAGCAATTCACAAAATAATAAATTTTTATTTTATTGATATGTTTGAGAATTTGAGAGAAAACCCATAAAGGAACCATTTAATAATGCATGTAACTCCCAAAGTATATTCAGTGGCGTAACATTCCTCAGCCAGCCCCCCCCCAATGATTGTCCCCGGGCCCCATTCCTCCTTCAGCTCCTATCACAATACACCTAATAGTAGAAGATCCGAAACTGAATCGACCTTCAGCGAGCTTATAATAGAATGAAACATATTTTATAATAAATTTAGTATATTAGATAATATACTAAAAATGGGTTGGCTGAAAAAACCCTGGAAAGACTATTTTTAATTATTTAAAAAAAATGATTTCCAATTGAATTTTGCAACATCAAGATAATAAGAAAATGTTTATATTGACTTATAGTATGAAACGTACAGAATATGCAGCCGTTGAGTTGCCTATTATTTACCTGGACGAACTACTGGGTTGCCAGGTACAAAAAGGTATGTCGATGGCAGTTACTTTCACTTGAACGGATAATAGAAAAAATTAATATCATCATAAGCGCTGTTTTATTGCGAACACATCGATATAGGGTTGTCTGCAAAATTTTTGGTCCTTATAGGGGTTTTCGAATTTTAAATATTTAAATTTCAACGCGATTGGAAATGTGTGACAGAGAGATCCGAGGTAAGTATACCGTGTAATAATAAAGGACCCAACATTGCAGTCGCACCTGATGGGACAATATATGTAAATTCTATGTGGCTTAATGCAACTGATTCTATATGTGCGAAGTTAAACCATGAAAACTATGGTTGGCATTTGGATGATTCTTCAAAACCAACAGGCCTTATCGGAGATCAAACTCCTTTTAAAATCTAAGACATTGTCGAAATGGAAGAAAATGAGAACGAATGTAATGAATCACATCAATTCGAGAGTCTCAATTACACGTCTGATGAATCAGATATTGAATAGAAAATAATTATCAAAATATATTTTTCATGAATATTATTTTTGTATTTATTTATTTATACGATTAACAAAAGCCAAGGTAACCTATGTGGCTCAAAACAAGCAGAAGAAAAATAGACAAAGCAAACAGAAAGGGTGATGAAAGCAGTGAGAAAAAAATAAAAAATTAACAAAATAATTCAAATTCAAAATGATTAAATTGTACGCACCAGTTTTACCAAAACAAACTTAAGTTAGATCTGGACCAGTTGCCAAACCTCACTTTGAATTGGTTCACGTTCGGCGCACACACTACAACACTCGGAAGTTTGCTCCAGACATGGAAAACTCTGTTCGACAAAAAGTGTTCCCGTGAAACGGAGCGGAATGCTTCCCTGTATAGTTTATAGGGGAGGCCTCGGAGTCCAGCAATGGTATTCATGCGGTACAAATGTGACAGATCCACTCCGGAAAACCCATGCAGGATTTTGTATGTTCAAATGACATCTCCTCTTAATCGTCTGTGTTCGAAGGTGGTTAGCCGGAGATTCTGCAGCCTGTCTCGGTATTCTGGTCTCTGGCTTCCGTATGGCATTCTGATGACTCTCCTCTGTATTCTCTCCAGCCTGTCAGAGTCTCTACGGAAACGAGTATCCCACGCTGTACCCGCATACTCAAGGATCGGTTCAGATA
Source organism: Halyzia sedecimguttata (assembly GCA_937662695.2). NCBI lineage: Eukaryota > Metazoa > Arthropoda > Insecta > Coleoptera > Coccinellidae > Halyzia > Halyzia sedecimguttata. The sequence goes on along the minus strand of OW569417.2, from coordinate 60,853,455 downwards.
GAGCAGCGACTGAACACCTTCTCGAAGAGATAACACCTCATAGAAGCCCTGCGACAGACAGTGTCCACATTATTCATCCAGCTAAGTTCCTCATTGATTACAACACAGAGGTCAGTGTGCGAAGAGCATGGCCGAATTGAACTTCCACCAACAGTATACTGTAGGCGAGGATTGGACGCACCAAGATGCAACACGGTGCACTTCTCCGGGTTAAGTGGAATCAGCCAGGCAGCACACCACTCTTCGATTCTGCACAGATCGTGACACAGTGCTCCATAAGAGACCAAGGGATTGGCATACATTTTAGTGTCATCAGCGAACATGGAAACTGCCGATGTAAGGAGGCCAGGTAAATCCGCTGTATATAGAAGAAATAATAGCGGGCCCACAACTGAACCTTGTGGAACCCCACAGGTGGAATATCGCGGAGCAGAGTATCTGCCACCAACCCTTACTGAAAAATAGCGCTCGGTGACAAAAGATCGAATCCACTTCACAATGGACCTTCACACTGGTTACCGTTATGGGCCGATAATTATTAGCGTTAGTTTTATCTCTCTTTTTGAAGATTGGCTTAACGGACCCCGACAACCAGGCAGCAGGCAGTCGATGTACAGCAAAGGACATGGTGTAGAATGAACACAAAGGCCCAGATAAGGCAGTGGAGCATCTTCTCAAGACAAAGGGAGAAACACGGTCAGGGCCAGGTGATGAGGCCTCCTTTAGGTTTTTGAGGTGTTCTTCCACAAGCTCAGTAGTGAAACAGATATCAGTGATCTCAGCGACGGATTTGTCACCCACCATCTGGGGAACCGGACTCTGGTGTTCCTCTGAAAATGCTGTGGAAAAAATACTTGCAAAAATTTCTACCGACTCCGAATCATAGTCGCTCAGCTGACCAGAGGGGCCTCGGACAATCGTAACCGACACCTTGGTGTTGAATGACGAACTGACGTAGCTGTAGAACTTCCTATGATTTTCGGATCTGACAAGGTTATTCTCATAGTTACTTCTAGCCAATGACAAAGTTTCATTTGGTTCATTAGAGTATTGCCTATGAAATTGATAGTTTTGATGGGATTTACTCCTCATGTAGCGTTGCCATATAGAAATTTTGTGACGAATCTGCTTTGCATCTCATGAGTGATCCATGGCTTCGCAGGGAAAACAGTAATTGCTCTCCTGGTGGTACTCCGCGTAATTCCATCATTAAGCACATTCAAAAACACCTACCATGCTTCATTAATCTCCCCCGTAGCTAATAGTCTTGACCAGTCAATAGCAAGTAAAATCTCGTTCAATTTAGTTTAATCTATCACATCCTTCGTCCTCACCTGCTTTTTCACTGAAGTTGGCAAGGTAAATTGGAACGTGGACTTTAGTACGACGTGATCCGATCGGCCAAAAGGGGGAAGATAACTAATGTCCGACGTGAGTTCTTCATCGCTAACCAAGATGAGATCCAGCGATGACGGAATCTGCCCCTGGCGAAAACGTGTTGGTGAGTTGATCAATTGACTGAATTCTGAACCATCGAGGAAATCAATTAGAATTTGTGAAGCAGAGTTTAATCCGGGAAGGCTTGACGAAGATAGTGGCCACTTTATGTCTGGATAATTAAAATCTCCGGAGAGTGCTCTTATATGATCAAAGAGAGTAACATCGAAAGGGGAGGCTCTTGGTATGTATATGCAACATATGTTGAGGGAAAAAGAGCCATTGGAAATTTTTAGAAAAAGACTTTTGACGCCGGGAGTATTCAACCGATCGGCAGAAACTGAAAAGTTATCACTTACATCGGTATGCACATATATACAGACACCGCCATGCCCGTCCAGGTAAATAATAGGCAACTCAACGGTTGCACATTCTATACGTTTCATACTTTAAGACAGTATAAAAATTTTCTTATTATCTTGATGTTGGAATATTTAATTCAAAATCATTTTTTTAAAAATAATTAAAAATAGTCTGTCCAGGATTTTTTCAGCCAACCCAGTTTTAGTATATTTTCTAATATACTAAATTTATCATAAAATACGTTTCATTCTATTATCAGCTCGGTGAAGTTCGATTTAGGTTCGGATCTTAGACTATAACAGATACTGGGATTTCGTTTATGAATCTTATATATTTAACGCATCCGGGAATAGTTTAGATAGGTACTTAAAATTGTCAGAAAGGAATGAAAGAAAGTAAATCAGAGAATTAATTAGGTACTATTGTGTTATATTATAATAAATATTTCAATGAATTAATTGAAAATTATATGATCTTTATAGGTAAGATGTACATCTACTTGTTGTATAAGTTTTTAGACATCTTATCGAAATGATTTATTTTCCGACTGTACACTAATACGTGAATACTAGATATTTCATGTATCGATACTTTAGAAGCGATACGATTCAAGCATCGATGCTACTTATTTCGATATATTACGATCCAGAGTATTTTCACTCGCCTATACTAAACATTTTAACCAGGAAATACATATATTACATTAGCAGAAAATTAGTTTTTACTATCAATTGGTTCTCAACAAGAAAAAGTAAAAATTAAATAAAAGGTTCAACTCCCGGGCCCCCAGACCCCGAGGGCCCCCCCAACGGGGGGTTTGGGGGAGTGTACGTTACGCCACTGAGTATACTACAATGATTACTTAGAGCACTGTTTATTCTCGAACCAACAGTGAGTGTATGTATTTGGGTCGAAACTATTCGTTTGAGACCATTATCGTCCAAAAAGATGATCAGTTTTTTTTTGGACGTTTGTTTTTAGTGTCGAATTTATATTCTTGGAAATATTGGGATTTTTTTTCTAGAGCTAAGCAGCTTTGGGCGAGTTCAGTACCTGGATGGGTGATAGATCTGTCTATAAATTTGGACAGCGCGCCAAAGCTCCTGTCCACAGGGCTTTCCCCCCGTTTTTACTAAAATTATCGGTTTTGAAAATGGAGATCAACTAAGACGAATTATATCAGCTTTCAACACTACTAAAATTAGCCAAGGTCATACCGGTACATAAAAAGAACTCTGTTAACGAAGTTTCAAACTATCGCCCCATTTCTATCCTGAGTCAAATATCCAAGGTCTTTGAGAAAATAGTTCACTACAGGATGTACAAATTCCTGACGAAGTTTTCCATTCTTTCTCAACATCAGCATGGGTTTCGAGTAGGTCGGTCGACCCAATCTGCCTCTATTGAGTTCATCGAATTTGTCTTTGACTGTTTGGATGGGGGTGAACATGTAGCTGGGGTATTTTTCGATTCGTCACGGGCATTCGATTGCTTACTGCAAGGGTTCATTATTGACAGACTTTATCAAATGGGCTTCAGGGGTATCTTCCTTGACTGGCTGAGGAGTTATCTATCACTGCGCAGTTTGTTTGTCAGGCATGATGGTTATTCTTCCAGCGTATATCAAAATGATATGGATGTCCCACAGGGGTCAGTCCTGGGTCCTCTAATTTTTATACTTTTCATTAATGACTTGCCAGACTACTTGGTTGGATGTATTCTTGTTCTGTTTGCTGATGATGTATCACTGGCGGTGAGAGCAGGTAGTCACTAGGAGTTGGTAACGATTTGCAGTGAACTTGTCTAGCGATTTACAGACTGGTGTAAGGTAAATTCACTGATTGTGAATACCAATAAAACCCAAGTCATTAAATTCCAGAATCGTGACTCCAGTTCGACTTTCCCACCTGTCATCAATGGGACTTCGGGTAACCTTTCTGCGGTTGATTGTGTTAGATTCCTGGGTCTATACGTTGATAAAAATTTAAGATGGCATTGCCATATCGACAACGTGTGCAAGAAAATCAACAAATCCTTCTATGCCTTGCACAGATTGAAGAACTCTCTTCCCCTTGATGCATTAATTAACATCTACTATGGCCTCACTTACTGTCATCTTTGTTACAACGTTGTCCTATGGGATGCTTCAACGGAGAGTGATCAGGTTCTCATCGCACAAAAAAAGATCTTACGTTTGATTTTTGATTTGAAGCCTCGCGAATCTTGTAGGGAAACGTTTGAAAAGTTCGGTATCTTGACGTTTCCTTGCATATATATGCTGTATTGTTTAATGTTTGTGAGAAATAACCTGGATGGCTTCAAGAAGTGCTCAGATTTCCATAATTATAATACTAGACATCAAAACATTATTTGTGTACCCAAACACAGAATGACTAAATATGAGTCATCACCAAGAATGGCCGCTATAAAATTGTACAATCATCTGCCGGATAGATACAAATTACTGAATGATAGACAGTTCAAAAGAGAAATAAAAATTCTGTTCATTCAAAAATGTTTCTACAGTACGAATGAATTTCTTACTAGCTCATTAAGTTAGGATGTTTATGTCGTTGCAATTTTCATTTGAATTATTTTCTTTGGTGCTTATATTGCAATTCTCCTGACAAGTCCTAAACAACATTGTATTGTCTTAAAGGATGAATAAATTGTATTGTATTATTGAATTGTCTTACAATCAATTTTGCTACCATATCATCCTTAATCAATTAGCATTCTGCTCCGGAATCAAAATAAAACTACTTAAATTTACCATACTGCTTGGAAATACCTGTTGGAACTATGTTCACCCAGTTGATTTGTTACTTCTCACCAGTCCTCTCATTATTTGGACGACTTTGTACTATATTTTCAAGTGAGTACGTACATTGTTGAAAGGTTTTTTTTGGGTTTTCTCTCCCAAACTCTGAAAAATATCTATAAAATAAAAATTAATTATTTTGTGATTAGCTTCTGCGTAAGAAACACAGGATATTTGTCAGAAGCAATCAATTGAACAATGATGCCTAACAAACAACAACGAAACAACATCAACGAAGAAACAACTATATCGTAACGTTTCGGAGTCTATATCAGACTCCTTCGTCAGACGCTTAATGAAAATTTTTAGAATTATTTTGTTGATAGTTATTTTGTGAAATTCAAGAATTGTCACGTGTGACAATTCTTGATCGCCTGATCACTAATGCCACTAATAAACATACTACCTTGTACCTACTTGGTTTTTCGGATTTGGCACAAATTGACTGTATTGCACCAAGAAATGGAATCAATATCTGATACTTCAGAATGAAATTTAGGCAACGGCAGATTTCTTTCACTCGATTCGGTAGTTTTCACTGCATTTAATATGATTAATATAATATAATAATTACGATTCTGAATACCCAATATTGATCGCCATTTCATGTTTGTGAGGTGAATCCCAACTTTCATTAACTGATGATTCGTTACTTTATCGTATCCGTGGATCATGCTCATTATTGCGTCTGTCTAAACTAACCACCCCCTTTTGTTTCATCATTTCAATAATTTCTAATCCTATACTTCATATATGAATCTGGCTGAAGAGGCACTCAAGCCGAAGCTTATCCATGACCACATCAGGCAACAAACAAATCACCTGTCACCTATAGCCAAACAAATCAAATAGTCGACTTAAACACTAATTCTCCGACATATGATTATTTTCAGCATTCACATGTGAGTACCAGTCTGTATATGTTGGCAGGGGCGGATCTTGCATTTGTGGGGCCCTGGGCTAATATTATTTAGGGGCCCCCGTCGTCCAAAATGAAAAACAATTTAAAAAAATCCCTTCTGCTGTGGTACCGTTACTACTGACTGAGCGTAAGGCAAACTGCCTAACCGAAGCGCCATGGAACTGAAATAAGGGTAGTGGGATCTGACTGTACATGAACGAATTATCGTAACTCCAAGTTCTTCTTCCGTATATTTTCCCATTATTTCCAATAATATATATCCGATCTAGGTTAAATCTAAAACTTGGCTATAAAATAAGTTTTCGAAGGATCTTGCGAAATTGCAGCGATATCTGATTTTCTGAGATAGAGAATATTTTTAAATAATTTATATTGAATTCTGCTACGATCTTTACGAAGAGCATAACTCGTCGTTTTGGTTTTTTCAACTAACAACTAAGTTTCAATTCGACCAGATTAGAATTCAGTCAGTAATTGGGAATACAAAATTTTCCAATTTTCTTCTGTTCCAAGTTATCCAATTACTCCGAGGAACAAGAATCCTTAGTAAGTCTTGAATAATAAAACAAAAACAAAAAATTGTTATTTATAATTCTTTTTACTCATCTACCAAAAATTTTAAACAATTTTAAAGAGCGTTTTCTAGGGAACACCGTGCTATCCTTCCACCTAAATTTCTGTGATTTTTCGAATTTTTTGCCGAATGAGGTCTCAAGCGATCAGGTTCGACTCACTGATGAAAGTCAAATTTGATTCTATCCCTGCAACTGGGGCCTTCCGACCGTTGCCACGATAACTTGAAAACGAAAATAAATAATGAATTTTCAAGGTAGGTGGCGCGTCAAATTACGACGGACAGGTTCATTAATGGATATAATCGGCCCAACGTTTTCCGAGTACCAATACTGATCCGATCAAATTGAAACGTCGTAACTAGTTGTAGAACACCGACATAAAGACGTATGTGAGATTTTGTGAGGATCGAATGACCAGAAAATAAAAAAAAATAGCGACCCGCAATTTTGAGGGTAGGCTGCGCATCCAAATGTGACATTTGAGTTTGTTACTCAATCCGTCAAACGGTTTATAAGTTATACCTATCTGAAATTTTGTTTGTTATTTCCTCAATAGCTTAATAAATACGAAACGGATCCTATTCAAACATCAAGTTGTAGAATAACGACACGCAATTTTTTGCGAAATTCCGTGAGGGTAGTATCCCTAGAAAATTTCAAGAAAATCAATGATAATCGTTGAAAAAATTCTACATATCTGAAAGTATTCGTCCGACATCGCAGACATTTTGCGAGAAACTTCAAAACCTAACTTTACAGCCAACTACCAAATTTGAACACGATCGAATCTATATTGTTGGAGATCCGAGCAACCTGGGGCGAGTTCAATAGCTGGAAGGGTGACCGTAGGCATGATAACTTTCGAACGGAGGGAGATAGTGGCAATTTTCAGGGTAGGTTGCGCAAAAAATAGAGATCCGATTACATTGAAACTTGGCAACTAGTTGTGGAATACCAACATAATGTATGTGGAATTTTGTGAGGATTGCATCACTAGAAAATTTTTAAAAAATTAATAAAAAATATTAATTTGTGATTGATTTTTTTTTAATTGTAGATATTATTTTTTTTACTGTATCTCTCTTTTGTTTTCAATTCGGGCTGGGGGCCCTCTCTATCCACGGGGCCCTGGGCCACAGCCCATAATGCCCATACGTAGATCCGCCCCTGTATGTTGGACTAGGAAACGAAGGTACCGAGTTCAAGACCGAGGATAAGAAAAAAATTTCCTACTCAAACGGTAACGCCCACCGTTCACTGTTGGGTCAAAAATTAACACTTCTGTGCATAAGGTGGCGTAAGAATACAGTGACAAAGTCTACACAGAATACACTAATTGTCCTAACTCACAAAAGCTCTCTAGAACTTATGAGTGGTCTCCTCAAAAGACCTAGGAGTGTCAGTATAATAATAATCATATCATTCCATGGTAATTAATCTTTTACATCAAGTTAAGCATTCAAGAAAGAAACTATTCATTAACAACCTGAATATTGCAATAATGAATCCAACAAAATAGGAAATGCATCCCCACCATTTCTTCACGTTTTCTGTACAAGTCACTTCGCTAAAAAAATACCCCGAAATTTTCGAAACACCTGCTGACAAATGAATGAATACTGATCCGCAAGAACCAAACGCTCAAACCCTGAGTAGGAAGGTTGCAATTACTCGATAAATATTTTTCCTGCAGTTTAGTCATCCATTAATCACTTAACGTACGAGTTGAAATCATAAGAAAGAAGATATTCATTACGAACAGAACGAAAATGGGTCTAATGAACACAAAATTGTCCTGAGTAAGTATGAATATTTTATCCGAAATTGGTTTTACCTTTCCCGAAATTAATGCTTTTATTTTTGCCGAAATTTATTTTACTTTTTCCGAAATTGAACTTGGTAAAGTATAGTCAGATTCAAACCATTTTCAATAGCCTACGTGAATTCTCATAATCACTGACCTTCTGAATTTCAAATTTATAACTGAAAAATTGCTATTTGTATACACACAGAATGCCGAAAAAGTGGGAAAAGTTCATAAACCATTTGATCGATTTTGAAAAATAGGAACTTCGAGACTACTGATTCGCGTATTGGTCCCAAAGTGGAGCTCGATATCTTCAATGTTACACGATTAAAAGTTAGGTGCATACACAGAAGAATACGCAATCTGCGGCTTCTGAATCCACGTCTTCACAATACTTCGCCCTAATTCGAAAATTGATTCTTCCAAAAATAAGGAGGACTATAAAGTTCGCTGGCTTTTGTTAATCACACAACTTGGTCAAATTGATTTTATTCATATAAGTTATATATAAGTAAATTAAAAATTCAATAATTAAAATGCTGCGATTCCAGTAATTGCTTTGCCCAGAATTAAGGCATGTACATCATGCGTACCTGAAACAAAAATAAAATATGAATGACTTATGCACATAGACAGCTATACTGCCGTATTCATAAAGCCTTGCTAAGGGCCGGTTTTTCAATTGCGTGTTAACTCAAGCGAGTTGCGCAAGCGCTTAGCTATAATTATGAACGCTTAAATTCGGGTTACACGCAACCTTGGGTTAATCCGCAATTGAAAAACCAGACCTTAGTGTTTAAACACCCGTTAGCCCTAACGGATACTCTCAGTTAAGGAAAAATTTATATCGCAACCTCTGTGAACGTATTCAACAATTCCTAAACCGTAATTAAACCTGCCACTGTGAATACTCAGTTAGCTAACTGTGGTTTGAATTCAGCTTAACTACAGTTTGTGAAGTTCAATTTATATTTATCATGAACGAGTTCGATCAGTTAGTTAACGGGCCTTTAAAAATTCTTCCGCGAATACGGCGGATAAATAGATACATTCACAAAATATGTTATCGCTTTATGCGCGCTAAAACCAGGACACTACAATTTTTTCCCAAATGTCTGTAATATTCGTATTTTTGGCCGATGATGGTCTCAAACGATTTCAATTGATATGTTCATTGAGAATCCGTAATCAATTTCGATTATTATGTACGTTCTTTCCACCGTACACGACAACTTTCGAAAGAAGAAATTTAGAGACTTGCAATTTTCAGAGGGGCTCTGATGATTGAATGCGCCGAGTTCTTGAATTATCAGAAACCGCCAATTGGTTCCGGAGACATAGCATTTGAAATTTAATGTTCTGAATAATTCCCAAACTACAGATCCGAATGAGTTGAATATTGATATTTAGGTGTAGAGTGACGATAGCAAAATATCATGACAATCGTAACACAAGAAGCGGAGAAAAACTGTTTCAAGGAAAATTCAATACCTATCTCAATTCGCTGAAATACTGGCACATTAAGGAATAAGGGCAACGATAAAATAAGTAATCTGAAATATCAGCTATATAATAGCTATTCTACGATTCTATTCAGAAATATTTCTTTTGCTTTTCGGAAGTATCATATACAGTGTTATACAACAGTAGAGATCCAATCGTGTTCAAACTTAGGTTTTGAAGGTTCTCACAAAACTTCAGCGATATCGGACTAATACTTTCTGATATAAAGAATGTTTTTCGATGGTTTCCAATAATTTTTTTAAAATTTTCTAGAAACACGATCTTCACGAAATTATGCAAACAATTTTGTGTTTTCATTGAAGAACTAATTACCATGTTTGAATTGAATCGGCATTATATCGATCCTCACAACATTCGCAAACTTCTTTGTATCGGTATCCAGGTGGGTATAACTCTGGAACCTTTTGGAACTCAATCAATGCTGCTCAGATCTCCAATAATATAGATACGATTGTGTTCAAATTTGGAAATTGGCTGTAAAGTTATGTTTTGAAGCCTTCCGCAAAATGTCTGCGATATCAGACTTGATTTTTAAAAATGTTCTAGTCGTATGATCCTCACGATATTTCGTGAAATTTTGCGCGTCAGCATTCTACAACTAATTACCATGCTTGAATTGGATTGGATTCATATTTTTTGAGCTAAGGAGGAAATACAAAATTTCAGATAGGTATAACTCCAGAACTGTTCGGCCGATTATGCCTATTACAGAACTAAAATGTTGCATTCGGATGCTCATGCTCAACCCACCCTGAAAATCGCTATCTCTTTCCATTCTCAAGTTATCTTGAGATGAATAATATTTTTAAATATATTTTTTTTAAATATTCAATAGATACAATTCTCGCAAAATTGCACATACATCTATGGATCTGTATTCTACAACTACTCACCAACTTTCAATTCCATCGGATATGTATTAGTTGAAAACGAAATTATTACTAGGAAACCGTTGGGTCGATTGTGCCCATTAACGAACTTGTTCGTCATATTGGGACCCGCCATCTACCCTGAAAATTTCAAGTCGCTATCCCTTTCCGTTCTTAAGTTATCGTGGCAACAGCAAGACAGCATCAAATTTGAGCTAGAATTCTTCATCAGGGAGTCGAATTCAATCGTTTAGACCTTTTTCAGATAAAAAATCGAAAATTACAGACATTTGGGCAAAATGATAACGCGATGTTCCCCAGAACATAAGCGCAAAAATTTCAAGTGGGTTACAAAAATATTTTGGTTGATCGGTTCGGAAGGTTTATTATTTGAGAGGATATTATCTAAACCAAAGCAATAATTATCAACTCTTCGACCATAACTGAGGCACCATTACTCATAGAATCTCCCAAGTAATCCCAAACCTTCCTAATATCATAATTGACTCCGGGGATTTAATAATGTAAACATACAGTGTGGAAAAGCCAAATGAAATAAATTCATTATCTTGATAACCATACATATTTATGGAAAATCACAAAAAACGTTAAATTAAAATTTTTCTTCGTAAAAATGCGAAACCTATACCTTCAGCCCCCTTCGAAAGACAGGTACAACCCCCAATTTTTCAAAGAGGAAGTATGGGCCTGTGATACATCGTTTGAAAGGTCGCTTCATTCTCTATTCAGAAATACGATACGATAATACTTATTTGCCTTGAAGATGTGATAGAAAGAAAATGACAGAAACCATAACATTGCGTTTTCCAGACGGTACCATGAAAAATACGTAGAACATTTTCTGTGGCAATATTAGTTTCTTTAGAACGCCATCGCAAATTGCATTTTGCTGATAAGTTGTAGTTTATAAATTGTCTAATTTGTGTTGGAATTTCCTTGACATTATTTTGAATAATGGTTCGATTAATGCAAATGCACTAAATAACAATTTTACAAATGATTGGTTTCGGAGATAACATCTGAACACACAAAGAAGTAAGTCACTTGTTTCATGACAAATTTCCGAATCTGCCGCCTTTAACCCAAGGGACAATAAGTAAAATATAGAGAAGCAGTTTCGCGAGTTTGGGTATGTGAAGCAGATCAAAAAAATGGGTTCAAGCCCTGTGGACAAGAGCTTTCTGGCGCTCTAGTTCAAACAGACAAATTATTGTATATCTCCGAAAGTATTGGTTTCTCAGAGTTGGGAATTAAATCAATGTATTCTTATGATAGAAATGAATCATAAAGGAAATTCAATTCAAATAATAGTTTATTTATCAAGATTAAATGAGCAATCTGAGAATGAGAACTGCATCATGGAAGAAACCAGATTAAAATAGCTGACATGAATTTGACTCTCTCTTATAGAACAAGATGAAATATACGAGTATGAACACAGATCATATAATAAAGGGTAGATAGAATATTTATAGCATTCTGTGAACACAGAGAAGTACGATACATTATTGAAATTTAGAACTTCATCTTAGCAGAAATTGAATTCGAACATCATAGAAGAATTTAAATTCAACAAGAGTGCCAAAAATTATCAATCCAAAACCAATGGACGAATTCTACCCAACAACGAACTCATCCGAGATATTCATTCCTCAATTCTATGATGAACGATAATATATATCTTTCCTCAAATCTACTGCAATACACCAATATTCCAGTTTTGTTTTTAGTGGAGATATTCTGAACCCAATATTATTAACTTACCATTACCATTCCCATCATCATATGGATTGACCATCGGCATGAAAATATCAACCAACAAAAAGTATGATATTATTTTATAATTCTCATATTTATAGGATTGCTGGAATGAATGACAATGAGACAACGTCATGTCTCAGGAAAATAAGTTGACATTATAACAATTCATAGAATACCCACAGAATAATTCTATCATTGTGTGAAAACGTAGAAATACGATTTACATTGAAATTTTGAAAAATCATATCTCTGAAAGTATTAGCTTGTTAGAGTTAAAAATAATATGCATGGATTCTTATGGTAAAACTGCTTATTGAAAAAAACTTTATTTGGAATTTGTTTTGTAAAAAAAAAATTTTTTTTGTTACTCCGAAACCATCTGTCCGATTTTGCCCAATAACGAACTTAGCCGAGATATTTATTCCCCAAACCTACACTCAGTTCCGAGGAACTAGAGCGCCAAAAAGCAGCTGCTGATACACTGTGTGAGGATGAGAAACTAGATGTGATAGGGCTTGACTTTGGAGAAAATTCACGTAAATCGAGTAGAGATGCCTCCACAACATTCAATATACGATGATTTAGCTGAAAATGGTCTTAAACGATTTGGTTCGACTCACCGATCAAGAATCCGTGGTCGAAATCCACCAAGCGGTTCCGGAGTTATGGCCCTTTTTAGTAAAAATATTTTTTATGAATATTTCCGAAACCGATCACTCGATCTATCTGAAATTTAGCATCAGATTGTAAAATAATGACTTCAATATGCATGCGAAGTTTTGTTCTGACAGGGTTGCAATAAGGTATAAACAAAAATTTAAATTTTTAAATTTCCTTTCTACAATAACTCTCGAACAGAATGAGGTGGGCAGTTGAGATTTTCAGAGTAGGTACGTACTTCTGTACTTCTTATTTTTTCATAGAATACTGTACTTAATTTATTGTATCTATGAATTATTATATGATATGTGTTGTTACATGTCATCTTGTTTTCCTATGAGAGATAAATGTCAAAATTATTTCTGGTACACCTCTTGTTCTAGTTTTTTTATAAGATAATTTTTGAAGCATATTTTTTGAACGACACTTTTTTTAAATTTAATTTTTTTCATGATGCATTTCTATCATAGGAATCCATTGATATAATTCCCAACTCTGAGAAACCATTACTTTCGGAGATATAATTTGTCTGTTTGAACAAGAGCGCCAAAAAGCTCCTGTCCACAGGGCTTGAACCAATTTTTTTAATTGATCTTTGCAATAAGCAAGAAGGTGATAACATTCAGGAGCCCATACTTCCACTTTGAAAAATTGGGGGTTGTGTCTGTCTTTCGAAGGGGGTTGAAGGCAGGGTTCGCATTTTTACTAGGAAGAATTACATTTTGAAATTTGACGTTTTTCGGGATTTTCCATAAATATGTACAGTAACCAAGATATTGAATTTATTCCATTTGGCTTTTCCTCACTGTATAAATTTTATAGGTTCATTTCGAATTGTGCAAGAGCTGAAAGAAGATAAGACTTACCTTCATAAGTATTTACAGTTTCTAGATTTAACATGTGTCGCATAATGTGATACTCATCCTGAATTCCATTTCCTCCAAGCATGTCTCTTGCATTTCTAGCAATTTCCAATGCTTTTCCAGCATTGTTTCGTTTGAGTATAGATATCATTTCAGGGCAGTGTCTGAAATAGTAAGTAATAGTAAAGATTAAATCATACTGTATTTTCTTTAAGATCAATATATGCATATTTGTGCTTAATATAATAATACTATGTACAAGAGATATACTAAATAATACAATAATTATGTTTTTTTGCGCGCTTGTTCGGCCTGGAACAGCGTGCCATCATTTTGCCCGGATGTCTGGATTTTTGGTAATTGCGCGTATGTTCTGGGGAACATCGCGTTATAGTTTTGCCCAAATGTCTGTAACTTTCGAATTTTTTGACGAAAATGGTCTCAAACGATTAAGTTCGACTCCCCAATGAAGAATTCAAGTTCAAATTTGATTCTGTCCGGCCGGCCGTTGCCACGATAACTTGAGAACGGAAGGAGCTAAAGACTTGAAATTTTCAGGGTGCGTGGCGCATCCCGATACGACGGACAAGTTCGTTAATGGGCATAATCGGTCCAGTGGTTTCTGAGTAATAATTTTGTTTTCAACCAATATAAATCCGATAGAATTGAAACTTGGTGAGTAGTTGTAGAATATGAACCTAAATACGTTTGTGAAATTTTGTGCAAATCGTATGGCTCGAAAATTTGAAAAAAATTATTGAAAAATATTTTTGTTGTCACGATAACTTGAGACCAGAAAGAGATAGTGGCTTGAAGTTTTCAGGTTAGGATTTGCACCAGAATGCGACATTTTAGTTTGTTTATGAGCATAATCGGCCAAACGGTTTTAGAGTTATAGCCATCTGAAATTTGGTTGTTTTTTGTTCCTCATTAACTCGAAAAATACTAAACCGATTGAATTCAAATATGGTAATTAGTTGTAGAATGCCAACGCGAAAATTCTTGCAAAATTTCGTGAGGATAGTATCTGTGAAACATTAAAAAAAAATCATTGAAAATTGAAAAAAAAAATTCTATATATCAGTAACTATTCGTTTGAAATTGCTGAAGATTCGAACGTTCTTGTGTGAGTTCAGTAGATGGGTGACCGTTGCCTCGATAACTTTCGAACGAAAGGAGATAGGGACTTGCAATTCTCAGGGTAGGTTGCGTATCCGAAACGGAGAGTTGAGTTCGTTTTTGGGTGTAATCGGTTGAACAGTTTCCGAGTTATACCCACCTGGCATATTATTTCCTTGATAACTCAAGAAAAAAATATTCGATCGAATTGAAGCTTGGTAACTAGTAGTAGAAAATCATCATAAAGACGTGTTTAAAATTTTGTAAGAACCGTACCCCTAGAAAATTTGAAAAAAATGACGAAAAAAAAAATTTTAAGAACCGCACACCTAGAAAATTTCAAAAAAATCACGAAAAAAAAATTGGTTCAAGCACTGACGTGAAGTCAGAAGCTTTTGCGCGTATGTTCTATTGTCCATTCTTCTGTATTGGACACCCTTAATCGAATTTACCATGGTGAATTGTGTTGTCCATTCTCCTGTATTGGACACTTAATTCGAATTTATCATGGTAAATTCGAATTAAGAGTGTCCAATACATCAGAAGAATGGACAATAGAACATACGCGCAAAAGCTTCTGACTTCACGTCAGTGCTTGAACCAATTTTTTTTTTACCGAAAATGGTCCCAAACGATAGGGCTCAATTCACCGATGAATAATCCGGTGTCAAATTCAATTCTGTCCGTTCGGCTGGTCGTCCTTAGGGCTCAATTCACCGATGAATAATCCGGTGTCAAATTCAATTCTGTCCGTTCGGCTGGTCGTCCTGCCGTAAGCACGATAAGACTCGAACGTAATGAATTAAAGAGTTGAAATTTGCAGGGTAAGATTGGAGCTTAAATATCTCGGTTATGTTCGTTAATGGCCAATATACAACGATGGTTTTCGAGGTTCTGGCCACTTTGAGCTCAAGATGTTTCTCCATATTTCCGAAACTACTCTTTAGATCTGTCTCAAATTTAGCGCCAAATTGTAGAATTACGAACTTTATATGCATGTGACCTCTCACTACATCTTTTTGTCTACCTTGTTCCTCCCTTTTCCCGTCACACCTTCGTCATTGTGAACCTTATGTTTTCAGCTCCACATTATTTGATCTGTCTTTTCCAATACTAGACTTGAGCACTATAGCTTGCAAAAATTGCGTATTGTGGAATGTTTCCGTTGAACTCTATTGTAATGTTAATGACTAACGACTTGGTAATAGTTGTAAGTCCAGTGAGTGGTTTTTGTGTGATTTGTTCATGTCCTGTATTATGATCAAAATTCATCTTCTTAGTCATTGGCAGTCCTGATGATGTGTCCAATGTGACACGAAACATGTCGATGAAAAAACCATTATGTATCATACTGAAGTTTTTCGATATTTGGAAACATAACTTGCATTGTTTACGAAACCTGGAACTTAACCATATTACTTTATATGTAGACAAAGTTTTGTATTGACAGGATGACTACCTAGGTACAGATAAAAAATTTGAAAATTTTGTTTTCCCATGACTTGAAAATTTTTATTGAATTGAGATGAAATACCAACGCAAAGACTTATGTAAAATTTCTGGAGAATCACAAGATTATAAAAATGTTCAACTATTTTGCGGAATAATTTACTTGAAATTCCGAAACCACACATCGGATTGATTCTGATTTTGGCATTAGGAGACCAATAATGACCTCTTGAGGCGTGCAAAATTTCATTGAAAACAGATCCCTAGGAGCCTCCAAAAAATGTACAATTTGGAATTCTGAATATGTATCTACAAATTGTTTGAGTTGTTTTCAACGTGAAACATAATCATTTTACTTACAAGTGTTTCATTTAATTATTTCGATCACTTTCATAAGTACAAGACGAACTAGCTTTTTGCGCGTATTTTCAGGGGAATATCGCGTTATCATTTTGCCCAAATGTCTGTAATTTTCGATTGTTTTGCCGAAAATGGTGTGAAACGATTGGTTTCGACTCCCTGATGAAGAACTCGAGGTCAAATTTGATTATGTCCATCCAGCCGTTGCCACGATAACTTGAGAACGCAAAGAGATTGCGACTTGAAATTTTCAGGATAGGTGGCGCGTCCCAATACGGTTTCCGAGTGATAATTTTGTTTTCAACCAATACAAAGCCGTTCGAATTGAAACTTGCTGAGTAGTTGTAGGATACAAACCTAAGGACGTTTGTAAGATTTTGTGAGAATCGTATCACTAGATAATAAAAAAAAAATATATTAAAAAATATTATTTATGTCCCGATAACCTGAGAACGGAAAGAAATAACGACTTGAAATTTTCAGGTTAGGTTGTGCATCTGAATGCGACATTTGAGCTTATGTATAGGCATAATCGGCCAAACGGTTTTGGAAGTTATACCCATCTGAAAGTTGGTTGTTATTGCCTCAATAACTCGACAAATACAGAACCGATCTAATTCAAACATCTTTAGTAGTTGTAGATTGCTAATGCGAAAATTCTAGTGAAATCGTATCACTAGTGAATTTTAAAAGAATCATTGAAAATCATTGAAAAAAAATTCTATGTATCAGAAACTATTCGTCCGATACAGCTGAAATTTCGCAAGAGCCTTCAGAACCTAACTCTACAGCCAAGTTCCAAGTTTGAACACGATCGGATCCATATTCTTGGAGATCCGAGGAGCCTTGTGTGAGTTCAGTAGCTGGATGGGTGACCGTTGCCTCAATAACTCTCGAACGAAAGGAGATAGGGACTTGCAATTTCAGGATGGTTGCACATCTGAATGGGAGAGTTAACTTCGTTTTTGGGCATAATCGATCCCAACGGTTTCGGAGTTTATACCAACCTGGAATATTATTTTCTCGATAACTCGAAAAATATTGACTCGATCGAATTGAAACTGATTTCATTTAGTTTTATGAATCCGCACAGTATATTACTAGGAAACCAGTGGATGTAGGAAAGAAATGTAAATTGGAGAATATGTATCATAGTTATAGAAAACTTCATACCAATATTCACTTCATTCGGAAAAATCATGCCGAAGGAAGAAAAGAAAAACTAATTTTTGGTTGAAATCTTCTAACCTGATCCGAATTTGAAAAAATGGTAAGAAAAAAAAGTATTCCATTTGTTGAGAGGAACCGATGGGTAAAATTAAAGTACAACTTGAAAACATACCCTATATAATGAAGATACAAAATGATATTGCAATCCCAAAATAATAGATTTTCAAATAGGTTGGTGGCTGAAATATCGGAGTTAGATGATAATTTATATTTCGTGCAATCATTAAACTTTTTACAATTCTTGTAACAAATTTATTTCTCTAATTTTCGATTCATTGAAATATAAATGTTATCCCACACAAATCATTTCACAGTGATGATTTTTTGAGTATGCACTTACAGGTTTTTGTCCTTAAGTCTTCCAACGTGCAAACAAGCCTGATATCCCAATGCAATTTCCGTTATCATATCTGCCATTTTTTTCTGAATAAGTTGGTTTGCTGCTAAGGGTTTATTGAATTGTTTCCTGTCCAAGGTATATTCTCTGGCTATCTTCAAACATGCTTCTGCTGCCCCTAAAGCTCCCCACGCAATGCCATACCTAGCATTACTCAGACAACTGAGAGGTCCTTTCATACCGACAACGTTGGGCAGTTTATTTTCTTCCGGACAAATGGCATTGTTCATCAGAACCATTCCGGTGGATGATATGCGTAAGGATAGTTTGCCTTCTATTTTCGGAGTTTTCAAGCTGTCTTCGGTCTGATCCGCTCTGTTGAGGATGAAACCATGGACCTTACCGTCATATTTCGCCCAAATGATAAAGATGTCTGCTACTGGAGCATGTGAGATCCTGAAATGTGATATATATAAAACGTATAAAACTGACCTTTAAGAATCACTAAATTGCTAACTATTAGGTTGTGAGTGCACTTTATTACCATGTTTTACTTCCAGACACTAAATAAGTCCTGGTTTTAGGATCTAAAACTGCTTTTGTTTCCAAAGCTCCAGCATCACTGCCATGATCAGGTTCGGTTAGACCAAAACTGCCTATTATTTCTCCTTTAGCTGCAAAAAAGGATATTAAACATTGGAAGGGCAGCCTCACACTCGAAAGATCAGATGGTTCACATACATGGGTATGTAAATTAATTGCTAATTTACGATAACGGAAGAATTAAAATAAATTATTATTCTTTGACCTGTCGTCTCATTTGCTTAGAAGTCGAATTAGTAGTTATTCAAAAATACACGAGGTGGATGGATTAAATTTACTCTATAAGCAAAATATAGAAGATAGATCATACTGTCAAAACTTCGAATCCGTGCAAAAGGAGGAGTTAATGTTCTAACAGACAGGAGACAGGAAATATTTCTCCTCTTTTGAAGGGCTGAAAATCCAGGAGTCGAAAAAGAATCGAAAAATAATAAGAATTTACGTAATAAATTATATTCGGGAAAAGCTTCGTTTACAAAGTAGGTATAAGTTTGCAAGTTTGATTGAAAAAAATGCAGGAAAGCCCTGTGGAGAGGAGATTTGGCGATCTTGTTGAAACTTCGAGAAATCATATATCCGAAAGTATATTGGTTTCTCAGAGTTAAGAATGATATCAATGGATTCTCATTATAGAACTGAGTCATAAATATATTTGTGGAGTTAGAGGAATAAATATTGCGGCCATACCACACTGACTATGCTAGATATCATCCGACCACTGAAGCCATTTCCCTTTCATTTATAAAGAGCAGGTTTGTTATTATTTTTCTGCAAAATCGAATGTTATTACCAAAAGTACCCTTATCCCATCAATGAAGAAATTATTCCCACCAATTTCCTTAAATATTGAGATACATCAAATATACTAAAACTATAGCCAATACTATAAGTAGGGTAGGAACTATAAATGTAAATAAATTAATTGATAGAAATGTGAAATATTTCATAGAATGTAAACAGAATAGGAGAATTATTAAAAGTTTTTTTTCTGGGTTTTCTCTCCCAAACTCTGAAAAATATCTATAAAATAAAAGTTAATTATTTTGTGATTTGCTTCTGCGTAAGAAACACAAGATATTTAAGTAATCATTAAAGGATACTGTGGGAGGTATACTCATTATTGAAAGGTTTTTTTTCTGGGTTTCTCTCCCAAACTCTGAAAAATATCTAAAATGAAAATTGATTATTTTGTGATTTTCTTCTGCGTAAGAAACACAGGATATTTGTCAGAAGCAATGAATTGAACAATGTTGCCTAACAAACAACATCAACGAAGAAACAACTATATCGTAACGTTTCGGAGTCTATATCAGACTCCTTCGTCAGACGCTTAATGAAAATCGTTAGAATTATTTTGTTGATAGTTGATATTTGTCAGAAGCAATCAATCGAACAATGTTGCCCAATAAACAACAACGAAACAACATCAACGAAGAAACAACTATATCGTAACGTTTCGGAGTCTATATCAGACTCCTTCGTCAGACACTTAACGAAAATCTTCAGTATTATTTTGTTGATAGAAATAGAATAACTATCATAGGACTGTCAAAACCACATCATCATATCTCAAATGAATCTTAAGATGGCATGTATATTGTATATGTCCTATAGAAATTAATATTGAATTGTGGGATATATTAATTTCGGAAATAATTACGATATTCTTTTGAATTCTCATGATAGAAACATTTCGCAATCTTGTATAAATTGAACTGCATCATAAGTATAATTACAGAATCAGAGGAAGAATTATTGTCCGCAGTCATACCACACTGAATATGCTAGATACCCTTCGAACACTGAAGCCGAATAAAATTGAACAGGTTTTTCCCTTTTATTTTCCTGTATAATTCAACCTAATCAACAAATAAATCAAACCAAACAAGAATAACCCAAAATTCCCTCAATTGCCTGAAATCCCTGATATCAAATAAAATGTAATATGTAGCTAATACTCATGGAGGAACTTCAATATTTAAGTCTGCACATAAATGAATACGATTGTAATTTCATGGCATGTATCATATTTACTGAATAAACGTTTTTGATTTTGATTTTGAACACTGAAGCCAAGCGGCGTGGGTCACGGTTAGTATTTGAATGGGCAACCGCTTGGGAACACCGCGTGCCGTGACATTTTTTCAATTTGCCATCTGTGTCTCAATTTTCAAGAATATTTCTAATTCAATTCGAAATGTAGGTCTATGACTCACTTCATGTTGGATTTACAGACATTAGAAAATTAGAGTATTCAATGAATTCCAAGAATTAAGAATAATTTTAGAAATTTTGAAAAATCATATCTCCGAAAGTATTTGTTTGTAAGAGTTGAGATTGATATCACTGCATCTTAAAAAAAATTATGAATTTATAACATGTAATGTAAAAAAAATTTTTTTTCAGTAACGAACCTAACCGAGTTATTTATCTTCCAAACCTACTCTGAAAATTTCTGTATAGCGCATTCTGTTCGAGAGTTATCGTGTTAACCGACGGCCGGACAGAATCGATTTTGAGCACGGATGCAGTGAGTCAACTGTCAACGAACCAAATCGTTTAAGTCCATTTTCAGCCACAAATCCGGAAATTACAGACATTTGGACAAATTCATAAGCACTCTGTTCCGACGAACAAGAGCGCCAAATGGATTTGAAATTTGTAATGTAAAAAAAAAGTTTTTTTTCGTTTTTTTCTTGTCCAATAACTTACCTAACCGAGATAGTTATCTCTCAACCTTACTTTGAAAATTTCAACTGTCTAGCTCATTCCGTTCGTGAGTTATTTTGTTAACAAAATCAATTTTCATAAATCACAACACTAACGGGGAGATAGGGTTTTTTTTGCTGAGGTTTTTTCCCTAAGCTCTAGTATCATATTATATCAAATAATATGGTACCCCGTTACAGTAACCTCTGCTAACACTTCTTTCATACACATGCTTTATTGTTAGATACAAAACAAATTGTAATGCTCAAGTTCAAAAGAATATATATATATATATATGGTTACGGTCGGCCGGATAGAATCGATTTCGGATTCTTGATCAGTGAGTCGCACCAAAACGTTTGAGATTATGTTTAGCCAAATATTCGGAAATTACAGACATTTGGGTAAATTGATAAGCACTCTGTTCCAAGGAACAATAGCGCCAAAAATCAATACTCTGTATCAATAACCAATGGAATGATGTATCGTCTCAACCATCCACCAAAGTATTTTGAAAACACCCTGTATACAAGATATAAATCGTGAACAATATTGTGTAGAGTTTGTAGCTATACGTCCAATATAAATGTACTACGTTAATCACAGCAAACACTAAA
Source organism: Halyzia sedecimguttata (assembly GCA_937662695.2). Taxonomy (NCBI): domain Eukaryota; kingdom Metazoa; phylum Arthropoda; class Insecta; order Coleoptera; family Coccinellidae; genus Halyzia; species Halyzia sedecimguttata. The sequence goes on along the minus strand of OW569417.2, from coordinate 60,831,408 downwards.
GAAGAATACTCGGTGTTGGTCATAGAGAAAAGTAAATATCCGTAGAATTTCACTCGCACGGATTCTAGAGCTAATACGTGCCGAGAATTGAATAAAGAGACGCAAAAAACGAACCGCAAATCTAAAAATAGGACTTGCATGGTCTATTAACCCTTCGTCTCGACTCTCGCGTCTATTTCACGTTGGATGTTGCCCGGGTTGGCGGGAATGTAATCCCCGGTTTAGAGCTATTAGAAGAAATTGGGCTTAGAGAAATCGATATGCGGTTGATTGAAGCTGATCATTCTGGCCAGACTTTGATGAGAGGCTGATAAGCAGGTGGAACGAAGCGTTGTATTGTGTGTTGTTTAGCATTCCTTTCAACATGCGACTAGGGAACACCCTCCATTTTATACTGCTGCTTTGACCACCCGCTTATCATCAAGATATTAGGACCTAATCTTGAGAAGATTTTTTTTGGTGCTTTGCCTTGGAGATACAGGGTGTTTTCTATTTTTAAATGTCAAAATTTTGATGCGCTATAACAAACGAACCGCTGAAGCTTACTGGATCATTTTTTGGGTCAGAATGTACAACCTTTATTATGCATATTGGAGAAATAAGTCAGTACTGTAGTAAAAAATTGGTTCGAGCACTCACGTGAAGTCAGAAGCTTTTGCGCGTATGTTCTATTGTCCATTCTTCTGTATTGGACACCCTTAATCGAATTTACCATGGTTAATTATGTTGTCCATTCTCCTGTATTGGACACTCTTAATTTACCATGGTAAATTCGAATTAAGAGTGTCCAATACAGGAGAATGGACAACATAATTAACCATGGTAAATTCGATTAAGGGTGTCCAATACAGAAGAATGCACAATAGAACATGCGCGCAAAAGCTTCTGACTTCACGTCAGTGCTTGAACCAATTTTTTTTTCGTGATTTTTTTAAAATTTTCTAGGGGTGCGGTACTCAAAATTTTTTTTTTCGTCTTTTTTTTCAAATTTTCTAGGGGTACGGTTCTTAAAAAAATTTAAACACATCTTTATGCCGATTTTCTACTAGTAGTTGCCAAGCTTCAATTCAATCGAATATTTATTTTTTGAGTTATCAAGGAAATAATATTCCAGGTGGATTTAACTCGGAAACCGTTAAACCGATTATGCCCAAAAACGAACTCAACTCTCCCTTTCGGATACACAACCTACCCTGAAAATTGCATGTCTCTATCTTCTTTCGTTCGAAAGTTATCGAGGCAACGGTCACCCATCTACTGAACTCACAAAAGAATGCTCGAATCTCTAACAATATTCAACCGATCGTGTTAAAACTTGAAACTTGGCAGTAGAGTTAGATTATGAACGCTCTTGCAAAATTTCAGCAATTTCAAACGAATAGTTACTGATATATAGAATTTTTTTTTAATTTTCAATGATTTATTAAAAATTTTCTAAGAATGCTTTCCTCACCAAATTGTGCAAACATTTTCGCGTTGGCATTCTACAACTAATAACCAAGTTTGTATTCAATCGGTTCAGTATTTTTCGAGTTAATGAGGAACAAAAACCACCAAATTTCAGATGGCTATAACTCTAAAACCGTTTGGCCGATTATGCTCATAAACAAACTCAAATGTCGCACTCAGATGCGCAACCTAACCTGAAATTTTCAAGCCGCTTTCTCTTTCCGTTCTCAGGTTATCGTGACAACAAAAATTTTTTTTAATAATTATTTTAAAATTTTCTAGCCTTACGATTCGCGCAAAATTCCACAAACGTGCTAAGGTTCATATTCTACAACTACTCACCAAGTTTCAATTCGATCGGATTCATATTGGTTGAAAACAAAATCATTACTCGGAAACCACTGGGCCGATTATGCCCATTAACGACCGTCGTATTGCGATGCGCCATCCACCCTGAAAATTTCAAGTCGCTAGCTCTTTTCGTTCTCAAATTATCGTGGCAACGGACGGCCCCTGAAAGATATCGGCACGATACTGGGAGGAGTTTTAGGTACTTATGAGATAATAAGATCCTGAAAGTTTCAGATCTTCAAATCAAGTAGCCTTTGAGAAAAAGCAAAATATGTACTATTCAGAAAAAACGACTTTTCTCAGAAACGCGTGAACCGATTTATCTGAATTTTGGATATGTTTTAGGGGCTAGTAGTACCTTTCAGAAAAAAAATTGAGAGTTCAATCGGTTAATAAGAACCCTACAAAATATGGGATTTTTATCTTTATCTTAATATTTAACTATAAACGGAGCTTGGTACAATTACGAAACATTTTTTTTTGGATTCCTCATTCATTTTTCTATAGACTCATGAACTTCTAGGATCTTAAAAATTTGTACGCCATATTGCAAAAAAATAAAAACCACTGTGTATGCAAATATTCACTTCATTTTTGTGCTCTAAGCTTATGTCTTGATTTTACTGCTTATGTATGCTTTCTTATCTCATTTGAAATAATCATTTCTATGCTTAGAAAAAACATTATTTTCTATGCGTTAGTCGATATTTTAGTATTTTAATACCAATGCATCTTCACGAATTTTATCAAAAATATATCAATACACCTCGTAACGTAATCTTTATTCATTATCATGATCAATCATTATTTATTTTGCGATACTTATTCGAGAATTCGTATAAATTGCTGCGTATCTGTTATAACATTACTGACTCAGTCCTCTTACTTCAAGGAAGAGCCACGCGACTGACGCGCTCACTTGCAGGGTCGTGACACTCTCTTTCCCCCACCCCAAACCCTGTTTTTAGTTCATTGGCATTCTAGAGATGTCTCTGCCTGCGCAAATTCCATGATTTCCATGGGATGAGATCCGATAGATGACTCTGTTGCGCGTTCAGAATTACAGTGATTCAGAATGTGATGGATTTGTCATTAATTTCTGAAAGTGTCAACGAACCTTGTTTACAACTATGAAAATTATTCAAATAAATATATTTTTATTGAGTGGACAATTTTATATTATAACTATTCCGATGAAATATGTGTACTTGGATCCATAGAATACCGATAAGATACCTGCACAGATACCTGATCGTGTCTATGGCAGGTAAACCAAATTACTGTTTACTCAGGTAGAAATTGAAGTGAATTTGAATTCGCACCTTCGACCGAAGAGGTTCAGCCAAAATATCGATTGGTAAGTGACGAGCTCGTGTTTGGAACTTTATCGTAAAAATGGGAAAATGGATCAAATGTTGTGTATATGGTTGTGAGGATAATGTTAGCATGAGACATCGATTTCCTAAAAACAATCCAAGTCTTTTTAAAACGTGGATCGACATTATCAAGCCAAGTGATTGGGAAATATTATCTGTTCGTTGATTGACCAGATTTATAACAGGCATTATGTATGCCATGCACATTTGGAGACTGTTACAAGATAGAAGGAGGAAGAAGAAGGCTCGCTGTGCATGCAGTTCCTACACTTGGTGTTTCAGGTAAGCTATACATTGACAATAATTTGAATTTGTTTTTAAAATTTTTGTGAAATTCTAAGAAATATAAAACAGTTCATCTTTCTTTTGAAGGTATCTCAAAAGTTCTTGATGATGTATGGAACCAACCATCAACTTCAAAAACCGATATTGACCAACTACAAATGTCACTGTCTAAAGGAACGCAAAATATTATGGAGCCAAGAACTCATAAAAGTAAGTGTATAATACTAATGTTGGAGTGATGACATGATTGCTTTGAATAGCAATAGTAATGAGAGGATCTTCTTTTAAATTTTAAATGCTTGTACATTTTCCACAATATATATGTCCTATACCAAAAATTTTATTATTTATTTATTATTTATTATTATTTCCTCAGTTTGGTCCTGGAGATGCCCCAGTTAAGGATAGTCATGTGGGACATACGCTAGGATGGGATGGAGCACAGAGCAGAGCAGATTGAAAAAGAATCCTGGCCTCAAATGGTTTGCATATTTGAAGGTGATCTTTTGTCTGGAGCAGTACTGCATTCTCCTTTATTTTATTGTTTTAAACAGGAATCAATTCTTTGTTTTCCCACGTAGCAAAAGTGTTATGAATATCGGTTGTATGGACATCTATATAACAATCCAAAAAACCGATAGCCTACGTAAATCAGTATCAAATTAGTACATTATAACGTCAGTAGCACGGTTACTACGACAAAAGTGGGAATGATTTCACAACATATACAACTGTTGTAAAGTTGTAATTGCAACTTCTTAAGCAACTGATATGTTATAATACCACCATACACTATATAATGTGAGCGAACAAGATATTTGAGTTTTTACTAAGTCAGCTGAGGAAAACCATTTTTCCCATAGACAGCTAGAGCTTTGTGGGTATACTTTCTGTATTTCTGTTTTTGTTTGTTTTATTTGTGTATATATTGGGTTTGGGTGTAATAGGTCTCTTGCATGCATTTTTTTTTATTATTAGAATCGAGTATTATATCCATAAGAATTCTGAAAAAGTGAAACTGCCGTGAAAATTTTCAATATTCAACGAGGAAACGGTCATTGAAATTTGGTTGCACATAATGGCCCGTCATATCTACTCTCATTCTCTTCTCGTGTCCATTTCACACTTTCTTCCAGTGCAATACGGCCCCCTATGGAGGGCTTCTAGTCGGCATATTGGCTGTAACAAGCAGATGGTACATTTTGATTACGTCAGCCGTTATAGCAATGATTCAGAAGCGTTTTTTTACCTCATTTGAATTTTCTTCTTGATTTACCGATTTTCAATACCGAAATATTCAAATTGTATAAATTATGAAAGTGGATGAGGGCATACATGTTGATCTGGTATTGAATTAGATTTCAGAAAGACATAAACATATGGTATTTCATGTTACATGCAAGAGAACTATTGTTTTAATTATGTTAATAGCTATTTTTTTCTTGTTACTGTTATAATACCTCAACACCGCACACTATATAATGTGGGCGATGATATTGTGAGTTTTACTTAATTGCTTAACACGTTGACTGTCCCCATTCTAATTTTTTCTTCACCCCCCACGTTCAACACATTTTTCCAAAGATTAGGGTTACTTTTGAGTGATAAAATATATATTCTATGAAAAAATTAATTCTGCAGCCATTTTGTCAATGTTTTTTACATGTTCATATGTGATTCATGAACGCCTTAGTCTATTTTTTCAATACTGGACGTCTCTGTATCATCTGTGAACATGAATTTAACCACGATTGTGAAAAAGCCTTTTGTCTCCAATGTTTCAAGGAGTTTCAAGGTTGTTTTCGTATATTTTTGTATATTGTTCATTCAAAATAAATAATTCGAAATCAGGAAAGTGTTCATGTTCAAAATTTTCAAGTCTAATGGAAGGCTTGATGCTGACGTTTCTTGAATCACGTATGATTCATTATGATTGAGGTTATCAATACATTTACTTCTAAGAGACGTTCAGCCCATATAAACCGACCACACTGCAGCGTTCGTAAATAGTAGCCATATTTATCTTGAACGTTAAATGAATCACATACGACTCATGGACTCCTGGCGAAAATCTTTATGCATCATATGTGATGCATGGGACAGTCAACGTGTTAAAAGTATTTTACGTAAACAAATAAAACTTAGGGCTGCATTAATAGTCGACCCTCTAGATGAGGTACGAAGAACTCGTTTTTCATACCTGATCTTGAGGGCCGACGATGAGTATGGCCCTCTTAAAACTGATTTTTTAGTGTTAAAGTTTTATTCTTTGCATTTATTATAATTTATACACAATTAATTTCACACATATGTTCACTGTGGTGAAAATATCAATATATATAATTTATGTGTGATAGTACCTTTTATTTTCCTTCAAATTTAAAAGTTATTCTGTCTTCCAGGCGTACAAGGCCGAAACAAACTGGATTGTGAGGTACAATTACCCTTTCAATTAATGGAATGTGACCGAGTTTTATGCGAACATGCAAATTTTTTCCAATCTTTAACAAATTCAAGTTTTCCTGTGATTGTAACATTGACATGATTTTCCTCTCTTGTTTGTTTTTAAAGTCGGTTTTGTGCACCGCAATGAACTTGGCTCAGTGTGATTTTTATGGAAACGTTGATTTATTGGAAAAGTAATTCTATCTCATACTTCCTTTTATTGTAACAAGATCTGTCAGACCACTAAATGTATACACCGAAATGTTTGCGAAGTGAGAAAATTCACAGAAGTTTGTTCTGAAATTTGTTCATCTCAGCAATTTCCCCGAAGATTCTTATATTTCGGTACAGAACATAAGTTCTCTTACGAAAGACAAGAATCTTCTAAGAAATTGGTGAGGGAAAACAATTTCAGAACAAGCTTCTGAAATTTTCCTCATTTCGCTCACATTTCGGAATACACATTAAATAAATTAATTTGAAATGCGCGCCAAAAGCGAAATACCGACATAATTTGAATTTCGCGCCAAAAGCGAAATACCGACTTAATTTGAATTTCGCGCCAAAACCGAAATCTGTAATACCGACACATGCGATGTGCCCGCCTCTGGAGAATGCCAATGAACTAAAAACAGTGTTTTTCATGTTACAAGGCCAGTGTCGAATCTATATACTTAGTTATCTGTGCTCACTTGTCAATTTGGCCGTACACGCAACGGGTGACACAGAAGTTTATGGTCTCAGAGTGTGTCATTTATTGAATAAATAAAATGTCTTCGAATAAAACAATTAATGAGAAATGTTGCATTTGCTCAAAACGAGTAAAACAAGTTGCTGGTGCTTCTAAAACCTTATCAACAGAACAAGACGTGGACGAGTTTTCTAGAGTATTTGATATCGATTTCTTCACTGGTGATATTGTGTGTGGCAGATGTCGTATAGAGTTAAATAAGAAAAGAAAAATTGAGCCAGTTCCAAGTAGCTCTGGAGATGAATCTGAATCAATTGTTAGTCAAATGATAGAGCGAACGGAGTCTAGTTTGTCAAATGTGACGCTGTCTCAGTCAAGTACAGATGATCCTTCTTTCAGAGCTGACATCACTTCGACTGATAACATTACAGAGTATATTGAGGTTCCAATTAAAAGAACCATTTCTACCCATAGATACTGTTGTCTTTGTAACAATACTATTAATATAACTCTTATTCCCCAAAAAGCCCGGATACAGTCATTTATCAAACGACGAGTCTTTATACCAGACGGGAATCGATGCTGCCAGAACCATTTGATAAATAAACAGTTCTATGGTGAAGCTCTTGATCTCATAAGAGTTTATTCTAACTGGACCAGAATCTCATCAGTAGAATTAAGTGATATGATGGAGAATTTTGGTGTTGAATGTGATTCAACATTACTTGATAAAATGGATAATTATCGTGTGTCGAATGAGAAACTTCGCGTTTTAACTGGTCTAGAATGGGAAAATGTGATTCAGTTACGGGAATGGTTAGTGTCAATGAGAAATACTGACACTCGAAGTATCACTCAAGCACTAATAGTGTTTTTAGTCAAACTTCGTACAGGTAATTCCAATAAGTTGATATCCACGATTCTAGAAATTGACGAAGAACAGTTAGTATCCAAATATTGTGAGCAAGTTATCCATTCTTTTGAAAAAGACATTTTACCTTCGCGCTTTGTTTTGAATGCAGTATCCAGGAATTACCTTATTCAAAATCATACATCGGCGGTTGCTAAAAAACTCCATGATAATCTTAATGATAAACTTATTTTAATTTGTGACGGGACCTATGCTCGCCATGAGAAAAGTTCTAACAATGAGTATCAGAGAAAGTCGTATTCTGGTCAAAAAAAAGTACCACTGTGTAAGCCATTTAATATTTGCACAACTGATGGATACATAGTTGATATGTTGGGACCGTATTATGCTAACCAGAATGATGCAACTATAATGCGGAATATTGTAGACAATCCTGATGGTATAAGTCATTCATTAGAACCTGGTGATGCATTTGTGGTTGATCGTGGATTCCGTGATGTTAAGGAATATTTGGAAAGTAAAAGTTACAGAGTATTGATGCCAGCACTTAAGGGGAAACGAAATCAATTAACAACAGCTGAGTCTAATGCTTCAAGATGTGTCACTAAAATTCGTTGGCCAGTAGAGGCTACTCATGGGATGTTGAAACAAAAGTATCATTTACTAGATCCAAGAATTGACAACAAAATGCTTCCTAGAATTGGAAGTTTTTTCAAAATTGCTTCTTTTCTACATAATATGTACAGTAAACGTCTTACTTCTGACTCGGAGTGTTTGGATGAAGTTGTTGAAACAATGAAATCACTAGAAAATGTAGAAAATACATTGGCGGACGAAGTTCAACGAAATGGCTGGCAACGTAAAAAACTGCCGTTTCGAACAATTTCTTCGGAAGTTCTTGAAGATTTTCCGGAAATGACCGAAAAAGATCTGCGAATTTTTTTCACTGGTTCTTACCAATTGAAGCAGGCTGTATCCTATTTGGCAGCAATGATTGATGATACTAATAATATAACTATTCAGTACGTCAAAGACCAGTCAAACATACTGAAAACCCAAGTTCGATCCCGTCATATAAATAAGAAAGTTTACAGATGTTTCATTGAATATAAAACAAGCCCTGTGGACAGGAGCTTTCTGGCGCTCTAGTTCAAACAGACAAATTATATCTCCGAAAGTATTGGTTTCTCAGAGTTGGGAATTATATCAATGTATTCATATAATAGAAATGCATCCTAAATGAAATTCAATTCAAATAATAGTTTATTTCTCAAGATTAAATGAGCAATCATGAGAATGAGAAAAGCACCATGGAAGAAATCAAATTAAATCTGGCTTATTTTGCCCAATAACGAACTTAACCGAGATATTCATCTCCCTAAACTACTCTGAAAATTTCAACTACCTACCTCATTCCGTTCGAGAGTTATATCTATGTCTATGGATGAAAAGCAGTCTCACTACTCTCAGATCTCTTACTTCATGTTCAGTTCCGAAATGTAAGAATTTTCTGAGAAAAACTAATTTCGGAGCAAACAACTGAGATTTTTCTCACTTCGCTCACAATTCTTCGATAATGTAGGAACATCATTTGACATTATGACAATTCATATTCATACATAGAATAATATCATTCTGTGACAACGTTGAAATACGATTTATTATTGAAATTTTGAAAAATCATATCTCCGAAAGTATTAGCTTATTAGAGTTAAAAATAATATGAGTGGATTCTTATGATAAAACTTCTTATCAAAAAAAAATTAATTTGGAATTTGTTTCGTAAAAAAAAAATTTTTTTTTTGTTACTCCGAAACCATCTGTCCGATTTTGCCCAATAACGAACTTAGCCGAGATATTTATCCCCCAAACCTACTCTGAAAATTTCAACTCTCTAGCTCATTCCGTTCGAGAGTTATCGTGCCTACGGCCGGACCGGCCGGCCGGACGGCCGGACAGAATGAATTTCTACCACGGATTCTTGATCAGTGAGCCGAACCAAATCGTTTAAGACCATTTTCATCGAAATATTCGAAAATTACAGACATTTGGGCAAATTGATAAGCACTCAGTTCCGAGGAACTAGAGCGCCAAAAAATGCTATTGGTCCCAAAAGCATACTGAGACATAGTTGTGAGTGTGCAAACGGTCTGAGAACAATTGGATGCTGCTCTCACATTGCTTCTATTGTTTATTATCTGTCGCACGGAAGATATTTGAGCAAAATTCTTAGGCCTGCTGAAATACTTAGTAAATTATTTGAAAACGACAACGTTTCACCTGTAATTGATGATAATAGTGATGAAGACTGACTGTAATTGTTAACTTTCTGAAAACATTGATTTCTTAATTATTTTATGTTATTTATTTATAAGAGACGGAATAAAATCTAAGTCTATTTTTATATACTTGTTCATTATATTTTAGCTAATACTCATCGATTCTCAAATATGTACTACTGAATTAAGAAACGACTATTGGAATTTACAAAATCAAGACATAAGCTTAGAGCACAAAAATGAAGTGAATATTTGCATACACAGTGGTTTTTATTTTTTTGCAATATGGCGTACAAATTTTTAAGATCCTAGAAGTTCATGAGTCTATAGAAAAATGAATGAGGAATCCAAAAAAAAATGTTTCGTAATTGTACCAAGCTCCGTTTATAGTTAAATATTAAGATAAAGATAAAAATCCCATATTTTGTAGGGTTCTTATTAACCGATTGAACTCTCAATTTTTTTTCTGAAAGGTACTACTAGCCCCTAAAACATATCCAAAATTCAGATGAATCGGTTCACGCGTTTCTGAGAAAAGTCGTTTTTTCTGAATAGTACATATTTTGCTTTTTCTCAAAGGCTACTTGATTTGAAGATCTGAAACTTTCAGGATCTTATTATCTCATAAGTACCTAAAACTCCTCCCAGTATCGTGCCGATATCTTTCAGGGGCAAAATCACTATGCTTATACCCCTAGGGCCAGACCTCGAATTCTTCATTGGGGAGTCGAACTGAATCGTGTGAGACCATTTTCGTCAAAAAATTCGAAAGTTACAGACATTTGGGCAAAACTATAACGCGATGTTCCCCAGAACAAACGCGCAAAAATATACTCTGTGATCTGTACGAAAATAATAAAATATATAAGTATTCTTAAAGAGTAATGAAAACTATGCCAATATAATGTTTCATTTCGACTGGCAAAAATGTATCCATGATTTTTCATATTCAATACATTTTAAAAATAACAATTACGAAAATTCATGTAATCAAAATTTTTGTATAGTATGTTTGCCAACGTAGACACATTGTTATGTGTTATAACATTCAGAACATGTTCAAAATAATGATGTACCAGTGCTTGTTTAAATTTAATATCCAGTCATTAATTTTATATTTAGAAAGTATACACATAAATGAATTATAACATGAAAATATCAAACAACGAAGAACACTACTGAAACTAACTACGCATGTTCTATTGTCTATTCAACTATATTGGACTCTTAATCGATTTTTCCATCGATATAGACCGTATTCTCAGCTTTTATAAGACAACTTCAGTAACATTTTGCGATTATGGGGTAGGCTAACAATTTTTGACATTGGTCGCGTTCGGCAAAAAGACCGGTAGCAAGAACCGCTACGCTACCGATAGGTAGCGGTATCGTAATCTGCCGAACGGACAGCTCCTTTTGTTCGCAAAACACAGATGTTTGAAGTTCAGGTTAGGTGATTCGCATTTTCTCTGATTGTCTGCCACAATAATAAATATTCAATCATGAATCCAAATATGATTTCATTACTCTTCGAAGATGATAATATTATGGCCAATATAACAAGTCAACTTCTTAAATTATTGGCCCAACCTCTGCCTTTATTGGAAGATGAAACAGAGAAATGGTTCCCAGGAATCAGAATTTTTATGAAGATACAATTCCTCAATATATGGGTGATTTATTCAAAGATCATTTTAGAATGTCACAAAATGCACGTAATTCTTTCCGTTGAAAATATATGTCCCAGTATCCACTTTTTCGCTCCTCATTTTTGCGCGCGTGTTCCGCAAGGAACAGCGTGCTATCATTTCGTCAAAATGTCTGTATTTTTCGAATTTTTTTTCGAAAATGGTCTCAAACGATTGGGTTCGACTCCCTGATGAAGAATTCGAGGTCAAATTCAATTCTGTCCGTCCGGTCCGGCCGTTAGCACGATAACTCTCGAACGGAATGACTTAGAGCGTTGAAATTTACAGGGTTGTTTTGTAGCGTAAATATCTCGTACAAGTTCGTTAACGGGTGAAATCCACCGAGCGGTTTCGGAGTTAAGGCCGTTTTTAGTCAAAACGTTTTTTATGAATATTTCCGGAACCGATCACTCGATCTTTCTGAAATTTGTCATCAAATTGAAGAATCAGGACCTTTATATGCCTGCGAAGTTTTGTTATGACCGGACGGTCCTAAAGTGGCAAAAAAAAATTTCAAAAATTTTAAAATTTTGTTTTCACGATAACTCGAAAAATACTGATCTGATTAAATTGAAACTCAGTAGTTAGATGCAAAAGACCAATGCAAACACTTTTGCGAAATTTCGAGAAGATCACGTGACATGAAAAAAATAAAAAAATTACTACTATTTTGCGGAATACTTTGCTTAAAATGCCAAAACCTATTTTTTTGAGGTTGATGCTCCTTTTCCGGGCATTTTTCGTTGTGCGCATGCGCAGATGAGAAGTCATTTAACTGCTGTAGTTTTCGTCAGAGAGGATTGGGGTTTTGGGGTGGCGGATGCTATTCCTCCATAGAATCCAGATGCCTGATGAGGGTCTGCGCATGCGTGAATTAAACATGCGATATCTCCCGAACCACTAGTGTTGGAGAATCGGAGTTTTTTGTAAGGTGTGTTATTTTGAGAAGACTTTTAGCCGCGAGTAGATTGCGCATGCGCAGAAGAGAAGTGACTGTTTTTTAATTGGATGGGTTATGTTGGGAGTGCTGAGTCGATATTGTGAGGTTTTAAAAGAATATTCATAGCAATTCAGCCCAAAGACAAGTCAGTTTGGGGGATGTTGCGTTGTTTCCGAGTTAAAGTGTCCGTACCGTGGCCCTGGGGCTAATTTTGAAATTGATGTTACCCCTTACGGGCATTTTTCGTTATGCGCATGAGCAGACCATCAGTGATTTAACTGCTGGTGCTTTCGTCAGAGAGGATTGGGATTTTGGGGTGGCGGATGCTATTCCTCTATATAATCCCCTGGCGAGGGTCTGCGCATGCGTGGATTCAAGAAGCGATATCTCATGAACCACTAGTGTTGGAGAATTGGAGTTTTTTGTGAGGTGTGTAATTTTGGGAGGACTTGCGGCCACGAGTATATTGCGCATGCGCAGACGAGAAGTGAATGGTTTTGGGTTGTTTGGGTTATGTTGGGAGTAATGAGCCGATATTGTGAGGTTTTAAAAGAATATTCATGTCAATTCAGTGCACGGACACAAGTCAGTTTGGGGGAAATAGCGTTGTTTCCGAGTTGAAATGTCTGTATGGTAGTCCTGAGGCGAATTTATAAATAACTATATTCTGTAGATCTATATTAAAATACGTTCGGATTTGGAGAAGAGGCAATTGCTTTCCTAACGGAGGTCCCACAACCGCAATTTTTTTTGATCTACGGTAAAGCTAACAGCCAAACTGTATTGATAGCTATATTTGTTAAAGGAATTTGAAAAAAAAAGCACTTACGTGAAGTCAGTACTCTTTGGCGCGCGTGTTCACGGTGGCTAATTTGAATTGAATGATGAGTACTTCAAGCTCAGTGGATAGAGCGAGCCGAAGATCTACCCAAAGGATAGTGGACACCATTCACTGTCAGTTCAAAAATTAACAGTGCTGTATCTAAGCTACCATCAGGATAGAGTAACAAAGTTGGAAAAGAACACAACTGACTCTCCTTAGTCGCACAAGCTCCTAGAAGATTCGGGAGGGCAGTATAATCCTAATCATGTTTATAGCACGCGCGCAAAAGCAGAGTGACTTAACAATGAAAGAAAAAGTGTAAAAAGTCAATCTGCTTTGGCGCGCGTGCTATAAACATGATTAGGATTATACTGACCCTCCCAAATCTTCTAGGAGCTTGTGCGACTAAGGAGAGTCAGTTGTGTTCTTTTCCAACTTTGTTACTCTATCCTGATGGTAACTTAGATACAGCACTGTTAATTTTTGAACTGACAGTGTCCACTATCCTTTGGGTAGATCTTTGGCTCGCTCTATCCACTGAGCTTGAAGTACTCATCATTCAATTCAAATTAGCCACCGTGAACACGAGGCCAAAGAGTACTGACTTCACGTCAGTGCTTTTTTTTTTTTAATAAATGTCACTGTCAAACTTACAACATGTTACCGATGCTGAGCGGAAAAAATCTTCTCTCCTTGAAATGACAACCGCTACTCAACATGTTCCACAGTGAGCGTATCGTTCGGCAGAAAAATCATAGAAATGTGACAACTGTTCTGCAACTGTTGGTTCTGCCGAAAGCGGCCATTGATAACAAACTGGGTTGATAACCAGGTTATAAGCGGTATCGTCGATAAAAAATTGGTTCAAGCACTGACGTGAAGTCAGGAGCTTTTGCGCGTATGTTCTATTGTCCATTCTCCTGCATTGGACACTCAATAGAATTTACCATGGTGAATTCTATTGTCTGTTCTACTGTATTGGACACTTAATCGAATTTACCATGGTAAATTCGATTACGAGTGTCCAATACAGGAGAACGGACAATAGAATTCATCATGGTAAATTCGATTAAGAGTATCCAATACAGGAGAATGGACAATACAACATACGCGTAAAAGCTCCTAACTTCACGTCAGTGCTTGAACCAATTTTTTTTTCGTAATTTTGAAGAATTTTTTAAGGGTATGGCTGTCACAAATTTTTTTTTGTAATTTTGAAAAATTTTCTAGGGTTAGATTTTTTTGATAATTTTTTAAAAATTTTATAGTTATCCGATTCACACAAAATTTTACGAGCGTGCTTAGTTTTGCATTCTAAAACTACTCACCAAGTTTCAATTCGATCGAACTTGTATTGATCCCAGGTAACACAGACCTCGCATAGAGGTCTCTGAGAGGTTACAATGTGGATGAAAATGCGAGCTCCCAATGTGAGGTCCTAAAGATATCACATGTGTAACCAGAATAAGACATTCCCATTGCGAGCTCCTAAAGATATCACACAGATAACCAGAATAAGACATTCCCATTGCGAGCTCCTAAGGATGTCACATATGTAACCAGAATAAGATATCCCCATTGCGAGCTCCTAAAGATGTCACATATGCAACCAGAATAAGACATTTCCATTGCGAGCTCCTAAAGATATCACACAGATAACCAGAATAAGATATTCCTATTGCGAGCTCCTAAAGATATCGCAAGTATAACAAGAATAAGACATTCCCATTGCGAGCTCCTAAGGATGTCACATATGTAACCAGAATAAGATATTCCCATTGCGAGCTCCTAAAGATATTACACAGATAACCAGAATAAGATATTCCTATTGCGAGCTCCTAAAGATATCGCAAGTATAACAAGAATAAGACATTCCCATTGCGAGCTCCTAAAGATGTCACATATGCAACCAGAATAAGACATTTCCATTGCGAGCTCCTAAAGATATCACACAGATAACCAGAATAAGATATTCCTATTGCGAGCTCCTAAAGATATCGCAAGTATAACAAGAATAAGACATTCCCATTGCGAGCTCCTAAAGATGTCACATATGCAACCAGAATAAGACATTTCCATTGCGAGCTCCTAAAGATATCACACAGATAACCAGAATAAGATATTCCTATTGCGAGCTCCTAAAGATATCGCAAGTATAACAAGAATAAGACATTCCCATTGCGAGCTCCTAAGGATGTCACATATGTAACCAGAATAAGATATTCCCATTGCGAGCTCCTAAAGATATTACACAGATAACCAGAATAAGATATTCCTATTGCGAGCTCCTAAAGATATCGCAAGTATAACAAGAATAAGACATTCCCATTGCGAGCTCCTAAAGATGTCACATATGCAACCAGAATAAGACATTTCCATTGCGAGCTCCTAAAGATATCACACAGATAACCAGAATAAGATATTCCTATTGCGAGCTCCTAAAGATATCGCAAGTATAACAAGAATAAGACATTCCCATTGCGAGCTCCTAAGGATGTCACATATGTAACCAGAATAAGATATTCCCATTGCGAGCTCCTAAAGATATCACACATATAACCAGAATAAGATATTCCTATTGCGAGCTCCTAAAGATATCGCAAGTATAACAAGAATAAGACATTCCCATTGCGAGCTCCTAAAGATGTCACATATGCAACCAGAATAAGACATTTCCATTGCGAGCTCCTAAAGATATCACACAGATAACCAGAATAAGATATTCCTATTGCGAGCTCCTAAAGATATCACAAGTATAACAAGAATAAGACATTCCCATTGCGAGCTCCTAAAGATGTCACATATGCAACCAGAATAAGACATTTCCATTGCGAGCTCCTAAAGATATCACACAGATAACCAGAATAAGATATTCCTATTGCGAGCTCCTAAAGATATCGCAAGTATAACAAGAACAAGATATTCCCATTGCGAGCTCCTAAAGATGTCACATATGTAACCAGAATAAGACATTCCCATAGCGAGCTCCTAAAGATATCACACAGATAACCAGAATAAGATATTCCTATTGCGAGCTCCTAAAGATATCGCAAGTATAACAAGAATAAGATATTCCCATTGCGAGCTCCTAAAGATGTCACATATGTAACCAGAATAAGACATTCCCATAGCGAGCTCCTAAAGATATCACACAGATAACCAGAATAAGATATTCCTATTGCGAGCTCCTAAAGATATCGCAAGTATAACAAGAATAATACATTCCCATTGCGAGCTCCTAAAGATATCACACAGATAACCAGAATAATATATTCCTATTGCGAGCTCCTAAAGATATCGCAAGTACAACAAGAATAAGATATTCCCATTGCGAGCTCCTAAATATGTCACATATGTAACCAGAATAAGACATTTCCATTGCGAGCTCCTAAAGATATCACACAGATAACCAGAATAAGATATTCCTATTGCGAGCTCCTAAAGATATCGCAAGTATAACAAGAATAATACATTCCCATTGCGAGCTCCTAAAGATATCACACAGATAACCAGAATAATATATTCCTATTGCGAGCTCCTAAAGATATCGCAAGTATAACAAGAATAAGATATTCCCATTGCGAGCTCCTAAATATGTCACATATGTAACCAGAATAAGACATTTCCATTGCGAGCTCCTAAAGATATCACACAGATAACCAGAATAAGATATTCCTATTGCGAGCTCCTAAAGATATCGCAAGTATAACAAGAATAAGATATTCCCATTGCGAGCTCCTAAAGATGTCACATATGTAACCAGAATAAGACATTCCCATAGCGAGCTCCTAAAGATATCACACAGATAACCAGAATA
This sequence comes from Halyzia sedecimguttata, assembly GCA_937662695.2. Classification (NCBI taxonomy): domain Eukaryota; kingdom Metazoa; phylum Arthropoda; class Insecta; order Coleoptera; family Coccinellidae; genus Halyzia; species Halyzia sedecimguttata. Next base: position 60,814,393 of record OW569417.2, on the reverse strand, counting down.
AGATATTCCTATTGCGAGCTCCTAAAGATATCGCAAGTATAACAAGAATAATACATTCCCATTGCGAGCTCCTGAAGATATCACACAGATAACCAGAATAATATATTCCTATTGCGAGCTCCTAAAGATATCGCAAGTATAACAAGAATAAGATATTCCCATTGCGAGCTCCTAAATATGTCACATATGTAACCAGAATAAGACATTTCCATTGCGAGCTCCTAAATATATCACACAGATAACCAGAATAAGATATTCCTATTGCGAGCTCCTAAAGATATCGCAAGTATAACAAGAATAAGATATTCCCATTGCGAGCTCCTAAAGATGTCACATATGTAACCAGAATAAGACATTCCCATAGCGAGCTCCTAAAGATATCACACAGATAACCAGAATAAGATATTCCTATTGCGAGCTCCTAAAGATATCGCAAGTATAACAAGAATAAGACATTCCCATTGCGAGCTCCTAAGGATGTCACATATGTAACCAGAATAAGATATCCCCATTGCGAGCTCCTAAAGATATCACACATATAACCAGAATAAGATATTCCTATTGCGAGCTCCTAAAGATATCGCAAGTATAACAAGAATAAGACATTCCCATTGCGAGCTCCTAAAGATGTCACATATGCAACCAGAATAAGACATTTCCATTGCGAGCTCCTAAAGATATCACACAGATAACCAGAATAAGATATTCCTATTGCGAGCTCCTGAAGATATCGCAAGTATAACAAGAATAAGACATTCCCATTGCGAGCTCCTAAGGATGTCACATATGTAACCAGAATAAGATATTCCCATTGCGAGCTCCTAAAGATATTACACAGATAACCAGAATAAGATATTCCTATTGCGAGCTCCTAAAGATATCGCAAGTATAACAAGAATAAGACATTCCCATTGCGAGCTCCTAAAGATGTCACATATGCAACCAGAATAAGACATTTCCATTGCGAGCTCCTAAAGATATCACACAGATAACCAGAATAAGATATTCCTATAGCGAGCTCCTAAAGATATCGCAAGTATAACAAGAATAAGACATTCCCATTGCGAGCTCCTAAGGATGTCACATATGTAACCAGAATAAGATATTCCCATTGCGAGCTCCTAAAGATATCACACATATAACCAGAATAAGATATTCCTATTGCGAGCTCCTAAAGATATCGCAAGTATAACAAGAATAAGACATTCCCATTGCGAGCTCTTAAAGATGTCACATATGCAACCAGAATAAGACATTTCCATTGCGAGCTCCTAAAGATATCACACAGATAACCAGAATAAGATATTCCTATTGCGAGCTCCTAAAGATATCACAAGTATAACAAGAATAAGACATTCCCATTGCGAGCTCCTAAAGATGTCACACATGCAACCAGAATAAGACATTTCCATTGCGAGCTCCTAAAGATATCACACAGATAACCAGAATAAGATATTCCTATTGCGAGCTCCTAAAGATATCGCAAGTATAACAAGAACAAGATATTCCCATTGCGAGCTCCTAAAGATGTCACATATGTAACCAGAATAAGACATTCCCATAGCGAGCTCCTAAAGATATCACACAGATAACCAGAATAAGATATTCCTATTGCGAGCTCCTAAAGATATCGCAAGTATAACAAGAATAAGATATTCCCATTGCGAGCTCCTAAAGATGTCACATATGTAACCAGAATAAGACATTCCCATAGCGAGCTCCTAAAGATATCACACAGATAACCAGAATAAGATATTCCTATTGCGAGCTCCTAAAGATATCGCAAGTATAACAAGAATAATACATTCCCATTGCGAGCTCCTAAAGATATCACACAGATAACCAGAATAATATATTCCTATTGCGAGCTCCTAAAGATATCGCAAGTATAACAAGAATAAGATATTCCCATTGCGAGCTCCTAAATATGTCACATATGTAACCAGAATAAGACATTTCCATTGCGAGCTCCTAAAGATATCACACAGATAACCAGAATAAGATATTCCTATTGCGAGCTCCTAAAGATATCGCAAGTATAACAAGAATAAGATATTCCCATTGCGAGCTCCTAAAGATGTCACATATGTAACCAGAATAAGACATTCCCATAGCGAGCTCCTAAAGATATCACACAGATAACCAGAATAAGATATTCCTATTGCGAGCTCCTAAAGATATCGCAAGTATAACAAGAATAATACATTCCCATTGCGAGCTCCTGAAGATATCACACAGATAACCAGAATAATATATTCCTATTGCGAGCTCCTAAAGATATCGCAAGTATAACAAGAATAAGATATTCCCATTGCGAGCTCCTAAATATGTCACATATGTAACCAGAATAAGACATTTCCATTGCGAGCTCCTAAATATATCACACAGATAACCAGAATAAGATATTCCTATTGCGAGCTCCTAAAGATATCGCAAGTATAACAAGAATAAGATATTCCCATTGCGAGCTCCTAAAGATGTCACATATGTAACCAGAATAAGACATTCCCATAGCGAGCTCCTAAAGATATCACACAGATAACCAGAATAAGATATTCCTATTGCGAGCTCCTAAAGATATCGCAAGTATAACAAGAATAATACATTCCCATTGCAAGCTCCTAAAGATATCACACAGATAACCAGAATAATATATTCCTATTGCGAGCTCCTAAAGATATCGCAAGTATAACAAGAATAAGATATTCCCATTGCGAGCTCCTAAATATGTCACATATGTAACCAGAATAAGACATTTCCATTGCGAGCTCCTAAAGATATCACACAGATAACCAGAATAAGATATTCCTATTGCGAGCTCCTAAAGATATCGCAAGTATAACAAGAATAAGACATTCCCATTGCGAGCTCCTAAAGATGTCACATATGCAACCAGAATAAGACATTTCCATTGCGAGCTCCTAAAGATATCACACAGATAACCAGAATAAGATATTCCTATTGCGAGCTCCTAAAGATATCGCAAGTATAACAAGAATAATACATTCCCATTGCGAGCTCCTAAAGATATCACACAGATAACCAGAATAATATATTCCTATTGCGAGCTCCTAAAGATATCGCAAGTATAACAAGAATAAGATATTCCCATTGCGAGCTCCTAAAGATGTCACATATGTAACCAGAATAAGACATTCCCATAGCGAGCTCCTAAAGATATCACACAGATAACCAGAATAAGATATTCCTATTGCGAGCTCCTAAAGATATCGCAAGTATAACAAGAATAATACATTCCCATTGCGAGCTCCTAAAGATATCACACAGATAACCAGAATAATATATTCCTATTGCGAGCTCCTAAAGATATCGCAAGTATAACAAGAATAAGATATTCCCATTGCGAGCTCCTAAATATGTCACATATGTAACCAGAATAAGACATTCCCATTGCGAGCTCCTAAAAATATCCCAAAGATAACCAGAATAAGACATTCCCATTGCTAGCTCCTAAAGATATCACGCAGATAACACTAGAAAAAGACATTCCTATTGCGAGCTCCTCAAGATATCACAAGTGTAACGAGAATAACACATTCCATTGCGAGGTCCTGAAAACCTCGCAAATTCAACAAGAATATCAATTCCACCGGTAGATGGCGCAGTCGTCTACTCTGTACCCGGAAGAACAACCCAATCGCTTATAACCCGAGTGGAATATCGATCTACGCATCGAAGTGATGTATTCGGCGCCACACATGTACTTCACATTTGGAGGATATATAGATTATAGATCCATATCGCAGCCATCTTCTCTCAGTACTGCCCCGGTTGAGCAGCCTGAGAACTTCCCCATGTGATATATCTGAGATGTTACTGGGATCATCCCCTGTGGAGGACATTTGGAGGTGATAGAGAGGTCTGTGCGACCTCCCTGCGATATCGCAGTACACATCTCAGAATATTCCCCAGGGTGAGCAGTTTGAGAATTTCCCCATGCGATATCTCCGAGATGTTACTGGGCTCATCCCCTGTGGCGGACATTTGGAGGTGATAGGGAGGTCTGGGCGACCTCCCTGCGATATCGCAATAAACCTCTTGAAATATTCCCCAGGGTGAGCAGTTTGAGAACTTCCCCATGCGATATCTCTGCGATGTTACTGGGCTCATCCCCTGTGGCGGACATTTGGAGGTGACTGGGAGGTCTATGCGAGCTCCCGGCGATATCGCAATAAACCTCTCAAAATATTCCCCAGGGTGAGCAGTTTGAGAACTTCCCCATGTGATATCTCTGAGATGTTACTGGGCTCATCCCCTGTGGCGGACATTTGGAGGTGATAGGGAGGTCTATGCGAGCTCCCTGCGATATCGCAATAAACCTCTCAAAATATTCCCCAGGGTGAGCAGTTTGAGAACTTCCCCATGCGATATCTCTGCGATGTTACTGGGCTCATCCCCTGTGGCGGACATTTGGAGGTGATAGGGAGGTCTATGCGAGCCCCTGCGATATCGCAATAAACCTTTCAAAATATTCCCCAGGGTGAGCAGTTTGAGAACTTCCCCATGCGATATCTCTGCGATGTTACTGGGCTCATCCCCTGTGGCGGACATTTGGAGGTGATAGGGAGATCTATGCGAGCTCCCTGTGATATCGCAATAAACCTCTCAAAATATTCCCTAGGGTGAGCAGTTTGAGAACTTTACCATGCGATATCTCTGCGATGTTACTGGGCTCATCCCCTGTGGCGGACATTTGGAGGTGATAGGGAGGTCTATGCGAGCTCCCTGCGATATCGCAATAAACCTCTCAAAATATTCCCCAGGGTGAGCAGTTTGAGAACTTCCCCATGCGATATCTCTGCGATGTTACTGGGCTCATCCCCTGTGGCGGACATTTGGAGGTGATAGGGAGCTCTTGGCGACCTCCCAGCGATATCGCAATAGGCGTCACAATATCCCGGCAGGATCTCGCCGGGACATCTCTGGGAGGTCCCTGTGTTACCTGGGGTTGAAAACAAAATTATTAATCGGAAACAGTATGGCCTATTATGCCCATTACCTAACTTCTCCGTCGTATTGGGATGCGCTAGCTACCCTGAAAATTTCAAGTCGCTATCTCTTTCCGTTCTAAAGTTATCGTGGCAACGGCCGACCGGACAGTTACATTTGACCTCGAATTCTTGATCAAGGAGTCGAACCCAATCGTTTGAGACCATTTTCGGCGAAAAATTCGAAAATTACAGACATTTGGGCAAAATGATAGCACGATGTTCCCCAGAACAGGCGCAAAAATTATTAAAATATGAATAAATCTCGTACGATTTCAATGACAGACTCGAATATTGAGAGAATCGTATACCATCACAGAATTTTCAATTCTGACATGTGTATTCTATCGAAATTGAAATTTGTTAAATATCTATTAATATACGAAAAAATTATGTCTCAAGGAGCAAATAACAACAAAACTTCAGATTTGTATAACTCCAAAACCGTTTGGCAGATTATGCTCATTAACGAACTTTAATTTTCGGATACAACCTATCCTGAAAATTGCAAGTAGCTATCTCTTCCAGTTTTCAAGTTATCGTGAGATTCCTAATATTTATCAAAATTTTTTTAACATTTCCTAGCGATACTATCATAACAAAATTTCACATACGTCTTTATGTCGGTATTATACAACTAGTTACCAGGTTTCATTTCGATCGGATGTGTATTTTTTGACTTATCGAAAAAATAATATTCCAGATGGGTATAACTCCGAAACCGTTTGGCCAACAATGAACTTAATTGCCCCATTCGGATGCGCCACCTACCCTGAAAATTGAAAGTCGCTATATCTTTCCATTCGAAAGTTATCGTGGTAATGGTCACTCATCCATCTACTGAACTAACCCAAGGCTTCTAGGATCTCCAGCACTATGAATTCGATAGAGCTTAAATTTGAAATGTAGCTGTAAAGTTTGGTTTTGAAGGCTCTCGCAAAATTTCAGCGATGTGGGACGAATAGTCTCTGATATATAACATTTTTTTCAATGATTTTCAGTGATTTCTCAAACATTTTCTAGTGATACGATCCTCACAAACTTACGCAACAATTTGCGCCGTTATTCTACGACTATTACCATGTTTGAATCAGTATCGTATTTTTTGAATTATCGAGGGATCAACAAATTTTCAGATGGGTATAACTCCAAAACCGATTATGCTTATTAGCTAACTCAAATGTCACATTCGGATGCGTAACATACCCTAAAAAATGACAAGTCGTTATCTAATTTCGTTTTCCTGAGATAAATAATATTTTTCATGATTTTTTTTTTATTTTCTGGTGATACGATCCTCACAAAATTTCACATACGTCTTTTCGTCGGTATTCTACAAGTAGATACCAAGATATTGCAATTTACGGGGTAGGTTGCGCATCCGAATGCGATATTCGTTATTCGTTAATAGGAGTATCGACCAAACGGTTTTGAGTTATACCCATCTGAAATGTTGTTGTTATTTCCTCTTTAACTCAAAACATACAAATCCGATCCAATTCAAACTCGATAATTACTTGTAGATTGCCGACGTGTATCCTGAAATTATTCGAAAACGGTTTATATCGATGGTAAATTCGATAAGGAGTGTCCAATATAGGTTAATAGACAGTACAAGATGTGCGTAAAAGCTCCTGACTTCACATCAGTGCTTAAACCAATGTTTAGTGTAAAAAATGCTGAAAAAAATGTTTGCTGGAAAATGACATGGTTAGGATATGACAGAGGCGCGTAAAATATTCAAACGAAACCAAACCTTGTTGTATAAGCGAAAATTCAAATATAGAGATTGCTTGAATGATTATTCAGGAGGAGTAATGATAAAGTACTCATAAAAAACAAAAGAGGAGAAAGAAGAAGGAAAAAATTTTACGAGAAACGAATGACTGTAGGATTATATAAATCGGAATTCTAAAACATATCGATAAAGCTGAATATTGTCTCACCAAGTTTCGGTAAATATTTTTGTTTTTGTTCCTCCGAACCAAACTGTTCAATTGATGACATGACCAGGGAAGATTGTACACTCAACGAAGAGCGGTAACTACTGTCAACAGCTTCGATTTCTCTGGCTAGAAGTCCATAAGCTACATTTGATATTCCAGCACAGCCATATCCTCTAATTGTACATCCAAGTGCTCCTAGTTCTCCTAGCTCTCTGAGAGTGTCTTTATCAAATACTGTAATGAAACGAGTATAATTAATAGTATTCATAGAGAAATGGTTCTGGAAATGATTAGTAGATACCGTTGAATCATTCAACTTCTGCAACTCTTTTTTTCTCAATTATTTGAAACTATCTGCAAATCTGCATATGGACAACTGCGATGCAAAAATATTGACAAATCATTCCAATGCTAACATACCCTCTGTTATACTTGAGAAAACAGCTACTATACCGTAAAAATATCCATTTCACAAACAGTTTCTGACCTACACCTCAAATTGTTCAATAATTCATTGAAATGCTCTTACAACAAACCAAAACCTCCAGTGTACATATAAGAACGTCATACTCAAAGGAATAGTATATTACGTAACAAGAGTTGTAAGTAGCCCATTACGCACGAAGTGAAAAAGTTTAAGCACGAAGCCGCGCTGCGGCGATTGCGTAAATTTCACGAGTGCGTAATGGGCTTACATTTCGTGTATCGTACCATAGTTTTCTATGCCCATCCGTTTTGTTTTATTTAATAAAGGGACTCATAATTCGTTTGAGAAAATGTTTGGATACTTGTTGTAAAAATTGGCATCATAAATGACATTACGTTTATTTCCAAATTATCAAGAAATTTAGGTGTGTATGTTATGAGATTTTATTACTTGCATGTTATTGTAAAACGTCACTTAAGATACAAATATAGTGGAGCGTCGAGGTAAGAGGCACGCTGCGAGGCAAGCGGCAGATTTATGAGTCTCAGAGAACTCATATACTACACAGAGACAATAGAATAGAGAGACCGCCAGATAGCTCGCATTCCAGGCGGCAAGTTTGTGGAATGCGAAGAATCCAGCTGGTTTCCAACAGAGAGGAGAATATCTCCTCTCTTTCTCCGTTAATCAATAGAACGGGAACTTGAAATGTATTATTTAAAATGGCGTTTGTGTTTGGTTCTTGTTATGCAGGTTATGCTTTCGAACAGAAGATATCTCTGAGACTCTGGGTAAGTTTGTTCAAAAACGTTCTCGGTTTTGTTTATATTATACATTGGATATAGAAAAAGACTCCCTTTCTAAATTTTATTCTGACATATAGTATACTGTAACTATATTGTTGTTGATTAAATCATTTTTTTCACATATAATATGCTAAAACTAGTGAAGATTGATATAATGATAGAGAACTGAATTAACCGTTTTTACATTTTGGAGTGGTAAGTAATTTCACGTATTCCTGTGAAGTGTTCAATGATGAAAATATATTTCGACAATTATGCTACAAATTTAATAATTGAATACAAAATATGAGATCAAGCATAGTTAAGTCAAGAATATAATAATATATGCAGCAAAATTTAACACCTTATGTGATATTATAATTGTTTATAGACCCCCTAGTGTATGTTTAATACTGTTATTAGTATAACTTCACTGAAGAACAATTTTATATGCTTGTTGATTAAATGTTTCTTCCAGATCAATGCCAAAACTAGTGAAGATTGATATTATAATAATAATAATAGGAAATATCAAACTGAATTTCCTGAGAAATGCCCACCAAGAAGACAACAGTTGTTTGCCATCATGAATTTATCAGAAACCAACGCGAGGCAATACTTATGTGAAGATCACTTCGAGGAATCTGCTTTTACTTCTACAACAATAGGTAGGCTGACAAAATTTGCTCTGCCAGTAAACGTAAAAGATGAATCTGAAACTGGAATGTTCTGCTACTTCTGAAACTGCAAGCGTCTTGGTGGTCCTTCATACGAGGTACTTGCAGGTCAGAGGAAGGACTAGCATTCTAGGGCATATAGGTGAAAGTAGGATGAAGAATCTTATACCTAGGAAAAGTAAGTTGTATAATGTGGGTAGATCCCAACAGAAAATTAGAGGTAAACTCAGAAAATCATTGTTTCTGTTAAAATGTAACTATATAACAATCTAATACTATACAAAAGGTTTTGCAAGGCAGTCCTATTGATGTGGGTTTGAATAAACAGATATTAATAAACCTTGTTAAACTTACATCAAACTTGATGCTTTGAACAGATGCTGTACAGTTGTTTTTGATGGAATAACTTTCTTAAAGCAAGCTCTGCTGGATCGAGTAACTGATAAAATTGTGGGATTAGTTGATTTGGGTTTCCTGGGACGAAGGAACGAATTGGCCAACCAACCTCTTGTTTTTATGATCCAGGGACTGTTCATGAAATGGAAACAACCTCTGGGTTTTTATTTTACCAGAGGTACAGACAGCAGATCTGAAGCATTCATTGTTCGAAATAGTTGAAATTGTCCAAAGCATTAGGTTGGAGGTAATTGGGACTGTTTACGATCAGGGGCAGCAATCAGACAACTTTGTAATACTCAAACAGCTAGAACTGATTATTACTTTACTTTGATAATTTTTTCGCTTATTTGATCCCCCTCATCTCCTAAAATCAACAAGAAATACTTTCCTCAAATATAATATTCAGTTTAATGACCATGAAATTGCAAAATCATGTTACGTTGAACACGATTTAGATTTAGAAATTTTATTTGGCACCCAAAATACGTAAAGAATATATAAATTTGAAACAATATCCTGGATATGAAATGAAAGTATCTATTGCTGCCAAAACTTTGAGTCCAATTGTTGCAGATATGATGGAAACATCCCTCTCCTTCGGAGCATTGCCAAGTGAATTCATTTACACAATATATTTTATTGAATTGATTGTTTAATTCTAATACTGTTATGCATCAACATTATTTCAGTCATTGACTATTTTATACCTCAATGAAAAATTATATAAGATTTATATTTTATTTATTATGTTATCGAACAATTGTTCAATTATAAACAAATTGATCAAAGTACTTTTTTTTCCTCTTCTCCTTCCTTTTTTTCAGAGGCTCAATAACAATTTTCTATCGTACTGATTCAACTGATTTTATTTACATAAATCACTTCGTTCAGTACTGATTCAACTGAAGTTACATAAATCACTTTGTGATTTATGTCACTAAAATCAGTTGAATCAGTAATGAACGAAGTGATTTATGTAAATGAAATCAGTTGAATCAGTATCACACTACTAATAAATTTAAAGAGCGCGGGTAAATGCCCGCATGCGCCCTTCTCAATACCACCACGGTATACAAATAAATAAAAATTACACCAAACCCAGCTGGATTCCTTGCCGCCCCTGTTTAGTAGGCAATCAAACTCTCTCTTCCTTCGATTTCTCTACGATACTACCGCGATCTGGAGCGAGTTACCGCGCATGCAGTTTCGTATTTTTTGGCGCGCTGTTCAGGTGAACAAAGTGCCTATATCAATTCGTTCAAATGTCTGTATTTTTCGAGTATTTTATCGAGTATGGTATGATTAGTTTCGACTCACTGATGAAGAATCCGAGGTCAAAATTGATTCTGTCCGGCTGGTTGGTCCAAACGGTTATCAGCACGATTACGCTCAAACGCAGTGAGTTAGATACTCATTGATGAAGTACCCGAGGTCAAACTTGATTCTGTCAGTCCGTAAGCACGATTTCTCTCGAACGATATGAGATAAGCAGTTTAGAATAGTAGGTTTGGAGTCCAAATGCGCCAGCTAAGTTCGTTAATGGGCAAAATCCAGCGAGTGGTTCTAAAGTAATAGCCATCTGAATTGTTGTTTTCCCAATAACTCGAAAAATACTTATCTGATCTAATTAAAGCGCGGTAGTTAGTTGAAAAATACCAAAACGAAGACTTAAGCAAAATTTTGTAAGGATCGCATAACTGGAAAATAAAAAAAAGATATTAAAAAAAATTCTGTATCTCAGAAACTATCAGTCAGATATCGTTGGAATTCTGGGAGAGCCTTAAAAACTTATTTTATAGTAAAGATCTAGATTTGAACACTATCGGATCTATATTGGTGAAGTTATTGCCGAAATATCGAAAAATTCCAGCGATCGAGATGTACTGGTCCATCGGTTTTACCGACAACCAACGAAGTTGACATCTGTTTTTGAATTTTGACGTGCCTGGAGAGAATTTAACGAATTAGATCAGCTGAAGGCAAATCGAACAAGTCGATATGTCAGTAATAACATTCGTTCAATAAGAAGTGATAATTGGTATATATATCTTGTCTATGATATACAACTTATTCTTCAGTCAAGTTCTCGATTTAAACTTGATCGAATAATATGTAACATGATAATGTTTTTCTGAAATTAGAAATGTGAAAACAAAGTATTGAATGTCAGTAATAACATAAGTTCAAGTTGCGGAATTCACATCGATTATTTAGTGCTACTGTGGCCTAGTGGTAGGGATTCATCTTCTTGGCAAGTAGGTACCGGGATCGTAGCCGAAATTATTGATCTTTTCAATTTTTGTTTCCAATTCTACCGGAATTAAGTCGATATTTTGATGAAATTACGCTAGTATTTTCGTATATTATCAGATATTGAAAAAATTACTGCTATACAGGGCGTTTTTGATAAAAGGTCAATTCATAGGTCCTCATGGCACAAACGTCGACTGATTTGTATCATAGTAATAATTTTTGGAATAACTTATTGAAAATAAACTTCTGCTATACAGGTGTTTTTTATTATCTCATGGCACAATTATACGATTGAACTGATTTATGTCCTTACGCCGCCACAAACAAAAATAAATGATTGTATTCGAATGGGTCCTTACGCCACCACAAACACAGCTCTCTTTATTTTTGATCCAACAGTGAATATATGTATTTGAGTGGGTCCTTGCGCCACCACAGACACAGCGATCTTTATTTTCGATCTAACAGTGAATGGTATGTATTTGAGTCAAAACTCATCGTTTCAGACCATTCCCGGTCAAATAGTGGACCAGTTTGTGTTTATAGTCGGATTTTTATTCTCGGAAATTTGGGGAATATTTTTTTCTATAGCTAAGCTAAGCTATTTTTTTCTGTAGCTAAGCAGTTTGGGCAAGTTCAGTACCTGGATGGGTGACCTTTCTGGCTTTACATTTGAACAGCGCGCCAAAGCTCCTGGCCCCAGTGCTTCTCCAACTACTATAGCTACAACCTAATTTATTCGAATGTTTACATCCCTCAAAAGCGGAAGAACCAGTATTTGATTGAAATTATCCTTTCATTACACACTGTCACTCACCTTCATTTCGGTTTGCTAAGACAACCCGTGGTAGAAGTTTTTCTTGGCAGTATGATCTGAAAGTTTCTCTGATGATCTTCTCATCTTGTGTCAGCTGGGACTCCAAATTTAAGGGATCCTCCCAATTGAATGTAACTGCAATAAGAAATATAAATATAAATAATAAATGAAATATAGAAAAGTTTTTCGTAGTAAACCATATATATATATATATATCTTTTTGTAAACCATATTCTTGAGATTCTTCCTCCACAAAAAAAAATAGTGCGTGGAGTCCCTCCGCTCGGAAGAAGTGAAACTTCGTTATGTGGAAATGAAAATACCAAGGGGCAGAAAACTACGCGCATGCGTTCGAGTGCCACGTATTCACTCTCGCTATGCCTCTTTCTATTTCCCCTCCCCAGGTATGTTGAACGTTTAACGCAACCGTGCTTTCATATCCCCTCCATGGTAACGTTAAACATTTAACGCAATCTTATTGGAAGTCGCATTAGAAGTTTCATTTCTGAATAATTTTCAGATTTTTATGTTTTGAAATGGCTGAGATAATCCATTGGAACATGTATACTGGGACACCCGATTTATTTATTTATTATACTCTATGACAAGTTGTGAGGCAAGTTTACAGAATTCAGATTATGAATTAAGAATATGAACTCAAAGAGACATTCCGGTTGTATAAGGCCAGCCTGTTATATTAAAAGAAATATTATGTATCTCGGGAACTCTCCGTCGAATATAGCTGAAATATTGCAAGAGTCTTCAAAACGTCATTTTACAGCCAAGTTCTAGATTCGAAATCGATCGGATCTATATTGTTGGAAATATATGGAAATGTTATTTTTCTCCTTGAAGATAAGCAGACTTGGGCTAGTTCAGTACCGCTCTGGCTATGAATTTGATCAAGCGTACCAATTTTACATAAAAAAACAAAAATTTTAAGAACATATCATAAGTATCGTGCATGTCTGGGGAACAGCGTGCTATCATTTTGCATAATAATAATGAATGAGATTTGGCGAAATTGGTCTCAAACGATCAGGTTTGCCTCATTGTTGAATAATTTGATTATATCCGACCGGCCGTTGTCACGATAACATTCGAACAGAAAGAGATAGCGACTTGAAATTTTCAGCGTAGCTAGTGCGTCCAAATACGATGGACCAGTTCGTTAATGGCCATGATCGGCTCAACGGTTTTCGAGTACTAATTTTATTTCCAACCAATACAGATCCGATCAAATTGAAACTTGGTAACTAGGTATAAAATATTGACATGTAGACGTAAGGTGGCGTCCACAAATTACGTAAGGCATTTTTGAGGATTTTTTGACTCTCCCTTTCCTCCTGGTAAGATGTCGTAGTAAGATTTTTCTCGGCTCCTCCCCCTCAATATCACGTCAGATTTTTCAAAATTTGTGTTTTGGGTGTAAATGTGTTATTTTTCACAGTATTATATAAAATACCACATTACATTCATATATAGTTGTGTGAATATGAGGCGCATACAATAAAGACTATATTTAACTTTATACTTTATTTAGATTTATTCTTTAATTTAAGTTCTTCTCACGATAAGTTGAGAACGGAAAGAGATAGCGACTTGCAATTTTTATGGGAGGTTGCGCAACCGAATGAGATATTTCAGTTAATAGGCATTATATTGTATATTGTTGTAGGAGGTAACGTTGCACTGCGACCTTAAGGACGGACTATTGTGCCCCATTTAATAGGCATAAAAGACCAAACGGTTTTTAAGTTATTATTATCTGAAATTTTATTGTTATTTCCTAATAACACACAAAATACGAAACTGATCAATTTCAAACATGGTATAATAAGTTATTGACTGCTGACGCGCGAAATTTCATGAGGATCTTAACACCATTATACCATGTATACCGTTTTACTCATCTGGAATATTATTTTCTCGATAACTCAAAAAATGCAGATCCGAATTGAATTCTGAAAATATGTGTATGTGTATGTATCTCACGATAACTTTAGAACGGAAAGAGATAGCTACTCGCAATTTGTAGGGTGGTTTGCGCATCCCAATGCGATAACTGAGTTCGGGCAAATGGTTTTAGAGATACACACATCTGAAATTTTCTTGTAATTTCCTCTATAACTCAAACTGTACAAATCCGATCCAAATTTTCGCGGAATTTCGTGAATATCGTATCCTGAAATTACTTGAGACGTAAGTTTTTTCGTATATTATTGGATATACAGGCACAACTTTCCTACGGAATATGTGCTTGGGGAGGAGTGCACGACTGTCATTTGCAGAGCTTGGAAGTACTTCAGAGGTGGATCATTAAGATAATTTATGAGAGCGATATCATGTTTTCATCTGAACAGCTGGATAGAGAGATCAACATCTATGATGTAAGACAGCTTTTCGCTATGAGTCTATTGATGAATGTGAGTAGAAATAAAATCCCAATCTACAGTATTGATCATCAACATAATACGGGGCTCAAAAAGGCGGGTGATTCGGTTCCTAGAAATTGCAAAAGTGTTGGGCAGAGATCGGCTCGGTCTCTTGCTCCGAAACTTTTCAATATGTTACCGGATGAAGAGAAGCTTCTTGTGAATCGTAGATGCTTCAAGTTTCGAATGTGCTGAACGTCACAGGATGAAAAACCATCCGTGATGTTATCAATAATGTTTGATATTTGGAGTCTATCATCTTAATGATTGTCTGCCTGTTGAAGGCAAGTTGTCACATGCAAGTAGCTATGCTAATTCTGTGACTTTTGTTTATTCTCGAAGAAGAAATCCTTTGTTTTGTGTTAGACATGATGTTTTTTTTTTGGTGAAAATAAACTATATTATTATTACTATTATATTTAATGAATTTCAATTCTGATAGAAGATAGAAGTGTATCAGATTTAAAAATTCTGTGATCTTAGACGATTCTCTCATTAATCTAGTCTGTCATTAAAATGTTACGAAATGTAGGTATATTATATCCTATTAAAGCTGGGAAAACGGTCTATATCGATGGTTAATTCGACTAAGTGTGTCCAATAGAGGTGAATAGACAATAGAACATGCGCGCAAAAGCTCCTGACTTCACGTCATTGCTTGAACCAAAGTTTTGACATAGAATTTCATTTTCCCATTAAAAATAAGGGTTGCCATTAAATATCACAAAATTAACCCTTTCCCCGCCTACAGCGTGTGAGGGGTGGGCTAAATTTAATACTACCGAGTGCGCCTTTTAGAGATATTAAACGTTTGTCTCTACAATTTTTTTCTCTGCGATGCGTGGTATTTGAGTAAAACAAAATTCCAGATTGAATGAATCACCCAGTATAATATATCCTCATGTACGCATGTACGACAATTTAAATGGTTCAAAGCCGGTTTCTGAGAACAATTGAATGGAGTTTATCTTCTGAATTCTATTGAATTGGACAGATAAACGGAAGATAAACACATGTTATGTTTATTCCTCATAAACCGGCCCTTAATCTATTACTGTCAGAATAACTATTAATCTATTGTTAAGGTTTTGTAAAATTATCCCAACAAATAGAATATTTACCGACTGACTAGCTTTTATATTGTACTTTCAACTTGATTGATATAATTATTTACCGAAACCACCACTGTCTAGCTTTGGTCTTTTTGGACAGCTATAATCATAATATGCACTGTGTTTTCTAATACAGCGTGCCAAAAAAGTAACGTAACTCATCAATAATTCTTGGACGAAGAATTATTGAGGAAAATCCTTGCACCCGTCGAATTTTAATTGCAGAAGTAATTTATCGTATGATTTTTTGAATTTGATATTTCTCACCCCCTACGCCCCGCACCCCTCTACTTTATTTTTTCAAATGGGAATATATGGATTGCGATACATCAAATTAAAGGTGATTTGATTACCTACTCAACGGTGCGAATGAAAGGAATATTGGTTGTGCCGTTTTTCTTTATTAAAACATTAGAAAATAGTCAATTGGGTATGGTTATTCGCTTTTTGAAATCGACGAGTTTCCTATTCAAGGATGGAAAATAATTTTACTGTATTAAATGTTCGAATTGAGCACCGTTGACTGCTTGACAATGTGCAAGCCATTCTTCGAAACTCCTCAATGAATTCTTCAATGCAGCAACTGATATTCTTCCGACTCCTTTCTGAATTTTAGGTCGCAGGTCTTCCAAATTATCTGGCCGATTTTGGTGAACAGTACTCTTCAACTACCCTCATAGAAAATGGTCGAGAGGGTTCAAATCTGGAGATCGGGGTGGCCATTCAACTGATCCTCTCCTACCAATCCATTTCTCAGGAAATGTGCCATCAAGATACCTCCTCATTTCAACTCCAAAATGCGAAGGCGCACAATTTTGTTGGAACCAAATATTGTCAGCTACTTATCGACCATTCACACCGGAAAGAGATCAATGACTGCAGGTAATAGTTGATTCCTCAGTAACTCTAGATAAGAGTCACTAGTCAAATTTTCTTCTATAAAAAAAGGTTCAATAATATGATGGCCAATTATTGCGTCCAACCACACATTTGATTTTCGGGATGTTGGGTGTGAACTATCTACACCCAATGAGGATTAGCTGTGGACCATAAGCGACAATTATGTGGATGGACAGACCCATTCAAGTAAAATGTAGCTTCATCCGTAAAAATAATTCTCTATGAAAAGGTATCATCCTCATTGCATCTTCCCTTCATGCATTACTTCACAAAACTTCGCTCGTCGGTAGAAATCGTCATCAGATAATTCTTGTATGATTTGAATCCCGTATAGTTGAAACCTAGTTTTTCTAAGAATATTAGTAACTGACTGCATACTCATATCGAATTCATAGGTCAGTTTTCGTGTAGATTGTTATAAATATAATATATAAAATTAAAATAATAACTGAATTGGTCATCGAATGACTTTTGATGCGATATATCACAAGCAATATTTTTCCAATAAAAAAAAAATTGTTGTGGGTTAAGGGTATAGACCCCGAAATTCAAAACTGCATGCATTTCTCGAACTTCTAAAATAGAAATTGGCGGGTAGGAGGATATTTCTCAATATTTACTATTTCAAGAATAAGAACCTGACACCAATCACAAATTTTTAATTTTTTAATAAAAAAATAGCTTTACCAATTTTTTTTTCAGTCACACCGCAAAATGTGCAATCGAATGTCCTTTCATTTGATATATCACAATCCATATATTCCTATTTAAAAAGAACAGTAGAGGGGTGTGGAGCTTAAAGGGTGAGGGATTTCAAATTCGAAAAACCATAGGGAGACCTGCCTTCGAAATTACAAATCCATGGATTCATGGATTTCCCTTGATAATAATTAGTAAAAGAATAATGGTCTGATTGCAGTACTCCAATCACGAATTTTATATTATTTCCTAATTTTTATTAAAAAATGGCACAACCAATTCTACGTTTAGCCTCATCGCTGAATAGTTTATCAAATTACCTTTCATTAGATATGACCCATAGGTATATTCCCATCTGAAAAAAATAAAGTAGTGAGGTGTGAAATATCAAATTCAAACAAGGACAGGATGAATTGCTTTTGAAATTAAAAATCGAGGGGTGCCACGATTATCCTTAATAATTCTTCGTACAAGAATTACTGACGAGTTACATTACTTTTTTGGCACGCTGTATGTCAGCCTGTATAACATATTTAATCCGATAATGAACTTGTATTGGGTAAACAAGAGAGCTGTTTTCGAAAGACGCACATTTGAGGGGTATATCAATTTTCTCATAGCCGTATTTTTCAATTTTCTTTCGTGGACACGTCAAACACCACTCTATCCTACTTAATAAATAATCACATCCCATCAGTTCACATCACAAGTAGTATACGCAGGCGTCCGAAAACGAAAATAGAACGGCGAATCAGGTCATTATGGAACAAACCTAATTCGTTTATGTTTATTTGTGTTTGTGTGGCGAGTTAACATACCTTTTGATCGTACTGGATAGGCACTGGCTTAATTCAGGAGTCAAGGAAATATTGAACTTCGTACATAGTGATAGACAGATATATAGTGATATACAGAGTATAGAAGTTAAAAGTCATTAAAGGATACCCACAGAGCTATTTTCTAACACACATGCAGCACCTCGAAACAATGTGCTAGCTAACCGGTTATAGGAAAACATTGTGACTACCTCCAGAAATAGAATTCAAACTACTGACACTTCAATAGGAGGCATTCCGTTTATGTCTTGAATACATTTTTATCTGTTGACCTTCGACTCTTTTCGTTTCGACATGATTCTATCTGTTGCAAGCGATGACAATATTTGTTTTTGAGATTTGCATGATAACTGACGTCAGAATTACGATGCCAATTGTCTAACACAAAATTATAAAAGCACTTAAGTGTTTTCAGGAGCATCAGCGCACTCATTCATTAAATGATTAATAGAAATAACAGAATGCCACTCATCTTGAATATCCATTCGGATGAGTACGCAAAACCATTTGAAACGTCACTTTTCGATGCAAATCTATGGATTTTCAATCCATTGCAGTGGATCCAGAGACGTACATATACAGGGTGTTTGGCAGAACGTTGAACATACGAAAATGGTGGATAGGTGGGGTCATCTGCTACTCACTCAGCCCTTATTCATTTGGTCCTGGCCCCCTGGATGTTTTTGTTTTTTCTTAATCTTTAATGTTGGCAGATTCTTATGAAATTATTGATTTATTCAGATGTTTGCTACAAAAAAGTTATGAGTCATCAAACTTACAGAAAGGTGTAGAAAATACGGATCTCTTAACTTCATCTTCCATTGAAAAAAAAAAAACAAAAATTGATTGAGGAATTCCAATTCTAGCAAAACATTCCTAGTGTGTAACCTTTTTAATGGTATGTAATTTGCTTTTATAAAAAAACCTTTAAGAGTTATTTCATAATTTTATCAAGTAGGAAATTTTCGACGAATCACTACCTTTACGGAAAGTGAAATGTTTTGCGAAATTTAATACCACAAGATTGGTAAAAATTAAATGATACACACTTTGCCAGTAGCAGTGGTGCAAGTTGACATTAACCCTTGGGGTGGTTACACTAAGCAGGTAGAAATTATTAATTAAATAAATTATTTAAAATTATTTAATTGTTTCATTAACACATCTAACTGGCACAGCTCTTTGTACTTAATACTTTACTTTACTTACATACTTTCAATCGATCATTCAATTTTTACCAACCTTGTAGTATTGAATTTCGCAAAACATTTCACTTTCCGTAAAGGTAGAGTTTCGTCGAAAATTTCTTACTTAATAAAATTATGAAATAAGTAACTCTTGAAGGTTTGTTTTTATAAAATCAAATTACATACCATCAGAAAGGTCATACACCGGAGATATTTTGCTAGAATTGGAACTCCTCAATCATTGTTTGTTTGTTTTTTAATGCAAGTGGAAGTTAAGATTGAAGTATTTTTTACATCTTTCTGTAAGTTTGAGGACTCATAACTTTTTTGTTGCCAACATCTGAATAAAGCAATAATGTTATAAGAATCTGCCAACCTCAAAGATCAAAACAAACCAAAATATTACCTATTTTACCCATTTTTAATAAAAATTACACCTTGAAGTTAAGAAAGTGGTGAAACTAGAAGAATGAAAAATTTTGTTTATTTTTAATATCCAGGGGGCAGGGGCAAATAAATTAGGGCTGAGTAAGCAGCAGATGACCCCACCTATCCACCATTTTCGTATGTTCAACGTTCTACCAAATACCCTGTATTGATAGCTGATTATAAATTGGGATAAATAATAACTTAACGTAGGTACTGAATTAACGTAAATATTTTTATTTCTCGCTTGTTTCACAAATTTTAAGTTTGTAATACTGATGGAGAGTAAAAAGAAGTTGAACAGGTATTACTTAGTACCTCAATGTTCAACCAAAGCGTTTTCTTTCATTTAAAAAAAAATTCTACTGTAAAATTGAAGAGTGCTTCGCATGGAAAGCCTGTATCGAAAATTATTAATGTGTGCACTATGATACTATCCTGTATTTTTCATAAATCTTTCAATCAAATTTTCGCCATTAAAGTTAATAAATTCTGTTATGATACCCACTGTTTTTTATTGCTGATATGTTATATTTTTAGTTTTTCGCGTACTATCAATCAAGAAAAAATTCTTTTTGAAAGGTTTTTTTCTGGGTTTTCTCTCCCAAACTCTGAAAAATATCTATAAAATAAAAATTAATTATTTTGTGATTTGCTTCTGCGTAAGAAACACAAGATATTTGTCAGAAGCAATCAATTGAACAATGTTGCCTAACAAACAACAACGAAACAACATCATAGAAGAAACAACTATATCGTAACGATTCGCACTCTATATCAGACTCCTTCGTCAGACGCTTAATGAAAATCTTTAGAATTATTTTGTTGATAGTTGTTTTGTGAAATTCAAGAGTTTGGGGGAGAAAACCCAGAAAAAAACCTTTGAATAATGAGTATACCTCCCACAGTATCCTTTAATGATTACTTAAGAAAAAATTCTGTCAGATGAAATTATTGCAATTTTCAAGATAAGTCCTCTTTAGTAATTCAATTAAAATTATTAAATAATCTACAAAATCATACGTCTGAAGGCTGTCGTGTCGAACATGGAATTTCTATATTGAAATCAAAATCTTTTTGTTTGAATGGGAAAAAACACCAATTGGTCTAAATAATATAATAAAAAAATTGTTCGAAGCACTGACGTGAAGTCAGGAGCTTTTGCGCGTATGTTAGATCGTCTATTCGCCTCTATTGGACACTCTTAATAGAATTTACCATCGATAAAGACCGTTTTCTCAGCTTTTATATGATATGAATACATTTCGTACCATTTAAATGACAGACTTGACTAATGAGCGAATCGTCTGTGATCACGGAATTTTCAATTCTGACATATTATGTATTCTATCAGAATTAAAATTCTTTAAATATCTAATAATATACGAAAAAACTCACTTCTCAAGTAATTTCAGGATATGATATTCACGAAATTCCGAGAAAATTTGCGCGTCGGCATTCTACAAGTAATTAACGAGTTTCGGATCGGATTTGTATATTTTGAGTTATAGTTTCAGCGATGTCGGACGAATAGTTTCTGATTTATTTCATTGATTTCTTTTTAATTTTCTAGTGATACGATCCACTCGAAATTAATATGGAGATTATGCATATTAACAAACTTAAATGTCGCATTCGGATGCGCAACCTACCCTCAAATTTGCAAGTTGCTATTTATTGCCGTTCTCAAGTTATCGTGAGATAAATAATATTTTTTAGTAATTTTTTTTCTAAAAACTGCACCTACTAACAGCTTAAAAAGACTGCTTGACGCAGGTCTGAATTGAAGAATTTTCACTGAATGTTTTTAACTCTGAAGCGCTTTCCTTAAAAGAAATGTATGGACATTATTCTGCAGATATTTTTAAAAACTTTTTCGTCTCTTCAGCTGTTCAAAAAGGTATAACACTTGCTATTAAATAGACAAAACATTGACCAAATTAAAGTTAAGGTAGTAGAGGGTACATTTTTTGTTTGAGGTAAAAGAAGCTAATAATACGTGAATAAATCAAAAAGAAACTGAACAATATTCTTATAACTCTTGTTCGACATGGCCGCCGCCATTTCTAAAACAAATTATCTTACTTTCTAAAATCTCTTTTCACAACCAAAGTTTGCCTGAAGTAGGTTCTGTGTAATTGAAGATGGTTTTCATTTCGATGATTACTATTTTCAATTTATCTATTTTTCTTCTGTGGTAGATGCAATTTCTGTGCTATTCGACAATATTCTGCAAAAACGCGACTTGACTTGGGACTTTGGACTGTTGCATCTTGTGCATTGTGAATTCCACTTAGGTATACAATTTGTATTCTGCGAAATATGTTAAAGGTTTTATGATCAAATCCAGAATATATGAGATATTTAAATCATTCAATTGAAATTGATGGTACACATGAATAGTTGTTGATGGATGGAATGTTTCGTGACCATTGGAGATATGACATTTAATTTCTACTAAAAGAATTTTTCTTAGTTCATGTTCATATGATAGGCGCTCTGAACAATTTTCTTTCAACATATCATTACATACAGATGGATAATTCCGATCGGGTAATAATATCCAATTGTTCACATCCTGAGCAGCTTGTCTGGAACAATTTTCTCTTTTTTCTTTCACAAACCCCCTATAACACAAGGGTGGGTGGTTTCACTAGTTTATTATGCGGGTACAACATCCATTCTTCTAATGTTGATAATCTTCATCAACAAGTCTCGAGCGTTCGTGCCTATAGGGTCTACATAATGGCTTCGTATAATTAATATGTTTATGCATACATATATTTCAAAAATCAAATGAACCCCGGGGAATTTCATTGATTTGCCGAGAAGAAAGAGCAGACGCGTTTCTGGCTTCTTGGAGCTCTTGGCCTTCATCAATACTCTGTCTGTGGCTTCCCAACAAATTCAACTGAACTGAACCGTGTTAAGCTTCTCGCAGCCCGCTTGAGCGGTTTTATTTAAACGCCCGCGCCGCCTATGAGACAAAACAAGGACTCAGCCTTTCCCCACCAGTTTATTTGATTTGTGAAATATATGCATAAGTATATTAATTATACGAAGCCATTATGTAGACTCTATTGGCAGGAACACTTTGGACTTGTTGATTTATTAACTAGGGTATCGCCGATTTTCATTATCATTTTTGAAAACGCTAAACAGCGTTCAAGCCATAGGATTTACCAAAGATACTCTAATCACAAATAATATTTGTTCATTTTGAATTTTAACTGATGTGAAACATACTGAGTAGAAATCTTTCAAGTATATCAAATGCCTAAGTAAATCATTATTTTGGACATAGTTTCTGAAATAGTTTGAAGGCAGTATTAATTCATGTAACAAATGTAGTCTAGCAAAACTAACGGCTGTATCGATTTGTGAGAATATCCCAGATATTTTAATTTGTTCGAATTGTAACAGAATAATTAGAATCTATTGAAGTTTCATGAACTCATTCGTCCGTTGTACCATGATATTCGTTTGATTTTGGAATCTATTGGATATAGAATTAATTACACTTTTAACTCGATTTTGATTAATATATATGGTACCTACATTATTTTGTAATTTTAGAAAATACTCTTGATACAAAGATCTATTGTGCCAAAGAGAAATTTAGATATTCTTCCTGCTATATTTATTAATCCCCTGTTATGCCTTGATGGAATTAATTCTTCTGGAGTTTGCTTGTTGGTTCAGTGATGAATCTAGTAAATACTCTGGACCATATTTTTTTTGGTTTCATTTTCATTAGTTATGTCGTTGAGAATTTCTTCATGTTTGCTCAAAATTAATTTAAATTGGGACAGATTATAATGATACATCAGTATACGAGTAATATTATTGTGGATTTCCTCTGTTTTAAGGCAGATGGAAATTTTATAGAAAAGTTAGGAGAGTTACTATGAGAGGAGTAATCGTCCTGAAACAAATGACGATCATTTCCTTCGAGGCTTGATTCTATTTTTATAATAAATATGTCCTTTATCAGGCTCTTTTATGAATATATTATCTAAGATTTTTATTTTGGATTTTTAAACTAAGGTTTTAATATCGCGTTTGCTGGTAATTTTAAATAAGCTTCTCGATTTTCGTCAATAACAACATTTTCTGTACGGTGTTGATTATCTTCTGCCTTCTGATTTCGTTCTTCTTATTGTTATTCGTCAGAACTTCAAAACTCTCCTACTCTCCTTTAAATTTTGATTATACTGTTCTATACAGGGTCTTTAACGAGGAACCTCACCCATAGTTATACGGGAAACTACTGAACGTATTTTCATGAAATTCAACACTTATGAGTACTTCACGATGCTGATGAAATCGAAAATATTTTCAAGGCATGAGCACCTCCGGTTTTTCCGGAAATGACGTCAACTTCAGTTTTTCAAATTAGAACACCATTTTTTTATTGCAGAAATAGATTCCTTAGAAAATTTCAAGTTATTTTGATGTAACATTTTTCAGTTTTGGTTGGAAAATTCTCTCTGAGCGGGAAAATTCGAAAAAAAAATCGAAAATAGAGCTCCGCTGAAACAAGAATAACTTCGAGGTTTTTGGATGGAAAATTTTCATTTTTGGGATTTTTCAAGATGTAAGATTGGTGTATCCACTTTAAAAATCGAAATCTCGATTCATGATACAGGGGGTGAAAAAATCGCTTTCAAAGTTAGGGATGACAAAATCGTGAAAAATCAATTTTTTCAAATTAGAACCCCATTTTTTTATGGCAGATATTGAATCTACTTTAAAAAATAATGTGAGTGTATGCATCACACCCTTGCCCTAAAATGGATATTTTCTGAGTTATTCACAAAAAACTGTTTTTCGTCTTGAATTTTAAGCTATTTCTTTTCCCTTCACGCCAAAAAGATGAAATTTTCAGGAACTGTTATTTGAACCATGCTGTAGATTTTTCACCCCTTCTTGAAACCGACTTCAAGTTACTATTAGGAGAACCATGGCAAACTCTCGCAGTTATAACTAGAGAAGATGCTCAAAGTTTTGACCGTTAATTTCTAGACATTTATTTATACGTCTCAGGAATGCTTCGTGCGTTGCTCTTCTTATTTCATCGGGAGGAAGAGATCTGCAAAAGTGTTTAAAAACCAAATTGAGTTTCAAAACTATGAATCTAAAAATCTAAACAAACCTGAACGCATTTCTGACTCGTTCTATGCAGTCCTCTTTATCAGTCAGGGGAGTTGAGTAGACAATATTTTTTATCCTACCCCAAACATAATAGTCTAAAGGAGTTAAATCGGGAGAACGTGGTGGCCAAAGATGTGGACCATTGTTCGCCAACCATCGATCTTCAAATAGCCTGTAGAGGATATTTGACACATTGAGTGAATTGTGTGGAGGCGCGCCATCTTGTTGATACCATAAGTCATTATGGTTCTGTACTAGCGGCTCAATTATTTGAGTCAATATGTCAGAATTTCTATCTCCTAAGGGAGAACATTCTTTAAATAACGCAAACATGTGTAGTGTTCTATCTTACCAGTTAAAGTCCCATCATAAATGTGAACATCGAGAATTGCATTATTTTTGATGGCGCAAAAAACATTGAAACTCCAGCTCTCTTGAAAGTTCCATTGTCTGAAGTGGTGGTTGTTCTCTTCATCCCAATAATGACTGTTATGCCTATTGAAAGAACCATTCTTTGTTAATTTAGATTCATCTGTCCAAATTATACAGTCCAAAAAGTTTTCATTCTCTTGAAATCGAATCATCATAGCTTCGCAAAACTCTGTTCTCCTGACGAAATCAGTTTCCTTCAAATGCTGTACCCTATTGAATTTACATGGGTGCATTTTATGTTTTTTTAATATTCTCCAAACACTCGATTGAGATAATCCCAGATCAATCTCGGCATCTTTCAGAGAATTTTGAGGATTCACACGAAAATATGCAAGAACTGTAATTTCTACTACACTTTTTTCTCTGTGTATAGTTTTCTTAACGAAAGATCCGACATTTCTCAAGTTTGTCATGGTTCTGTTAATGGTATCTCTCGTTGGTCTGGGTCGGTCAGAAAACCTCTCAATGAACAGTCGAATCGTCTATCTACAACTTTATTACATTCTCCATGAAGTAGAATGAGATTTAAATATTCTTCATTGGTAAAATTAGGCATAGTGATCGATTTTATAACTTAATACGAATTATCACCAAATTAATAGTAAACACAAAATGCTACTGAATAAAGAGGAATTTGGCAGATGTAATTAATGATATCTATCATTAAAAAAAAAGAATGTAAAACATGGTAAGTTTTTGCATATGGTTCATAAGGAATTATTCATTTAAGTAATCATTAAAGGATACTGTGGGAGGTATACTCATTATTCAACGGTTTTTTTTCTGGGTTTTCTCTCCCAAACTCTGAAAAACATCTATAAAATAAAAATTAATTATTTTGTGATTTGCTTCTGCGTAAGAAACACAGGATATTTGTCAGAAGCAATCAATTGAACAATGTTGCCTAACAAACAACAACGAAACAACATCAACGAAGAAACAACTATAGCGTAACGTTTCGGAGTCTATATCAGACCCCTACTTCAGACGCTCAACGAAAATCGAGAGAATTATTTTGTTGATAGTTATTTGGTGAAATTCAAGAATTGTCACAAAATAACTATCAACAAAATAATTCTCTCGATTTTCGTTGAGCGTCTGAAGAAGGGGTCTGATATAGACTCCGAAACGTTACGCTATAGTTGTTTCTTCGTTGATGTTGTTTCGTTGTTGTTTGTTAGGCAACATTGTTCAATTGATTGCTTCTGACAAATATCCTGTGTTTCTTAAGCAGAAGCAAATCACAAAATAATTAATTTTTATTTTATAGATATTTTTCAGAGTTTGGGAGAGAAAACCCAGAAAAAAAAACCGTTGAATAATTATTTATTTATCACTGGAGAGAAAACCGATGGCCGATTAGTTGAAATAAAGAGGTTTTCGATACAAATTCGAATCAAAATTCGCCATGTATTTAGGAACAACCTGTAACTTTTTTCTCTTGCATATTAGGGTAGTAAAATCTAAAACATGGTTTAAGTAACAGTTTCTGAAAATTTCATCTTTTTGGCGTGAAGGGAAAAGAAATAGCTGAAAATTCAAGACGAAAAACAGTTTTTTGTGAATAACTCAGAAAATATCCACTTTAGGGCAAAGGTGTGATGGATACACTCACATTATTTTTCAACGTAGATTCAATATCTGCCATAAAAAAATGGGGTTCTAATTTGAAAAAATTGATTTTTCACGATTTTGTCATCCCTAACTTTGAAAGCGATTTTTTCACCTCCTGTATCATGAATCGCAATTTCGATTTTCAAATTGGATACATCAATCTAACATCTTGAAAAATCCCAAAAATGAAAATTTTCCATCCAAAAACCTCGAAGTTATTCTTGTTTCAGCGGAGCTCTATTTTCGATTTTTTTTTCGAATTTCCCCGCTCAGAGAGAATTTTCCAACCAAAACTGAAAAATGTTACATCAAAATAACTTGAAATTTTCTAAGGAATCTATTTCTGCAATGAAAAAATGGTGTTCTAATTTGAAAAACGGAAGTTGACGTCATTTCCGGAAAAACCGGAGGTGCTCATGCCTTGAAAATATTTTAGATTTCATCAGCATCGTGAAGTACTTATAAGTGCTGAATTTCAGTGAAATGCGTTCAGTACTTTCCCGTATAAATATGGGTGAGGATCCTCGTGAAAGACCCTGTATAGTTTGATACATTCTCGATTTCAGTATTCTCAATAGGGAGAATATAATTCAAATCTGACTTTGTGATTTGTAAGGAGGGGTATTTTAAAGTGGTGTGAATGGAATTATTATAACTCAATAAAGCTCTATTCAACTTTT
Organism: Halyzia sedecimguttata; assembly: GCA_937662695.2. NCBI lineage: Eukaryota > Metazoa > Arthropoda > Insecta > Coleoptera > Coccinellidae > Halyzia > Halyzia sedecimguttata. The sequence continues at coordinate 60,786,605 of OW569417.2, read as the reverse complement.
CTCTCAAACTCAAATTTTTGTCTTTAATTACTCGTGTTTGTTCGGTTAATGTCGAATGAAATCTTTCTACAATGGAATTGAAAGTGGGATTATAATTTGTAACATAGTGTATTTCAATGTTACTGCATATGCTTCGCATTCATAAGATATTTATATATCTTTCACATTTATAAGACGTAAACAAAAATCACTTGACGAAGTATACCGACCTACATATTTAGGGTTCCATAAGACCCCACTTGAACTGAAGCCATGAAGAATGTTAAGTAATCTCATGTGGCTGAATATTTTCAGTATATTATCGTGAAACTCATAAGTTATAAGTTTTTTGGCAACCGTCATTATACCATTCGCAGATAGTTGCTTTCCCTGCAGCAGAGTTCGAATAATGTTTATCAATCCACTTTTTCGCGACTTTCGCCTTTGGTCCGATCAAAAAATAATGCTTTATCAACCCCAGTCTCCACAAAACAAAAACACCAAAGTTGCTTGATACAAACATCAATTACTTGAACGTGGTCCGAATATCATGAAATTTTGACATGATATAACCTTCTAACAATCAAATCAACAGTGAATTGCACGTGCGGATTGGTGAGAGCTTGGTGATATTTCCTAAGTATTTACCTATCCTATTGAGTGTGAGTCTAATTTCCTTGGTGAGTGTCTTTCAATTCTTGGTTGACTGCACTTACTGAATTGTATTTATAAAATTTTCTTTTGATTGGCACAATAAGCACACTATATGAACTGTTTAAGCGGTGTCTCTGGAGAGCCCTGGGAAGATCCCCCGGGTGACCTCTCTTTTATCCCCTCGAGCCTCGAAGGCCTTACATAATGACAACAACTCTAGCAGCATTGATATCAACTTACTCAGTCAGGAATTAAATGCGCTAAAAAATACAGTCCATGAAAATGGGGATGACGAATTACTTGCCCAAGTGGAGAATTTGAGTCAGCAATTAAAAAATGTCAACAATCAACCTTCTTTTACCCCTAGATTATCTTGTAAATATTCTCCTACTGATAAAGGACCATTCTGTGTAATCATTGAATCGATCCATATGAATATTGGAAATTTAAAGCCCTTGAATGTGGGCAAATTACTTCATCAGACCTATTACAGAGCTAATACGGACATTAAAAATATTTGCCGTAAGGGCCGTAAAAGGACAGGGATTTCTTTTGCTAGCTTTGAATAAGCAAATTGGTTTGTTGAAAAACATACCTTCCAGAAAGATAAATATAATGTCTATATCCCAGCCCACATGGTTACATGCATGGCTATTGTCAGGGACTTTGGATCGGAAATAACCGAAGATGATTTTATTTTATATGGTAAAGGCATGATGCCTGAGAGCCCTATTGTTAGAGTGCGTAGATTCAATCGTACCCTAAGAAAGTCTTATAATACTACAGTTCAGTCTCCTACTGGGACTTGTCTCATTACTTTCCAGGGTACTACATTACCAAAATATCTTGATTTACTTAGTATCAGATCGGAAGTCAAACTATATATCCCTCCGGTAATACAGTGTCACAAATGCTTACGCTTTGGTCCTGTACAAAATCAGTGCAGAGGTACCTACAGGTGTGTGACCTGTGGAAACTTCCACGAACCGGAGTCTTCTTGTAGTGATGACACCAGGTGTGTATTCTGTCAATCCCCTCACCCATCAAATGACAAGAATTGCACCGAATATCTTCGACAAGTCAAGATGCACGAAATCATGGCGATACATAATCTATCTTTATATGAGGCCAATATAGCGACCAGAAATCAATCGGTCCCTCTGCCATCAGAATTCCCCTCTCCAAATTATCACCTCCCAACTTCTAGGCCAATAATTACAAAAAGTAATTATGATAAAAAATCTTTTACTTCTGTTACAAAGAATGTTAACAAATCCCCACAAAAAACCAGAGAAAGGAGAACTTTACGGTATGATAAGAAATCCCATTCCAGAGCTTTATTTAACTATTCTCCATCATATTTAAAGCGCCTCACTCCAGTGGTAGAACAGGCTCCTCCCACTGCAAAAAAAAGCTTTGACCGAAGACATTGCTCAAGCTACTCAAGTAGTATTGAACGACGAAGATTCTTTTGATATACAGTATAACTCAGCTAACTTAGATTCAGTAATACAAGACATTACAGTCATCGCGGATTGGAACCTGGGACAGCCATCTCCTGGTCTCTGTGGTGATCAGTAGTAATCTCTATTTCGTAGTATTAGTTAAAATATATATTTAATGAAAAAATAAATAAATAAAAAAAAAGCTTCAAATAGATAATTATAAAAGAGAAAAATGGGTTCAAGCCCTGTGGACAGGAGCTTTCTGGCGCTCTAGTTCAAACAGATAAATTATATCTCCGAAAGTATTGGTTTCTCAGAGTTGAGAATTATATCAATGTATTCTTATGATAGAATATCATAAAGGAAATTCAATTCAAATAATCGTTTATTTATCAAGATTAAATGAGCAATCTGAGAATGAGAACTGCACCATGGAAGAAACCAAATTAAAATAGCTGAAATGAATTTGACTCTCTCTTATAGAACAGGATGAAATTTACGAGTATGAACACAGATCATATAATAAAATTTAGAACTTCATCTTAGCAGAAATTGAATTCAAACATCATAGAAGAATTTAAATTCAACAAGAGTGCCAAAAATTATCAATCCAAAACCAATAGACGAATTCTACCCAACAACGAACTCATCCGAGATATTCATTCCTCAATTCTATGATGAACGATAATATATATCTTTCCTCAAATCTACTCCAATACACCAATATTCCAGTTTTGTTTTTAGTGGAGATATTCTGAACTCAATATTATCAACTTACCATTACCATTCCCATCATCATATGGATTGACCATCGGCATGAAAATATCAACCAACAAAAAGTATGATATTATATTATAATTCTCATATTTATACGATTGCTGGAATGAATGACAATGAGACAACGTCATGTCTCAGGAAAATAAGTTGACATTATAGCAATTCATAGAATACCCACCGAATAATTCTATCATTCTGTGAAAACGTGGAAATTTGATTTACATTGAAATTTTGAAAAATCATATCTCCGAAAGTATTAGCTTGTTAGAGTTAAAAATAATATGAGTGGATTCTTATGGTAAAACTGCTTATTGAAAAAAATTAATTTGGAATTTCCTTTGTAAAAAAATTTTTTTTTTGTTACTCCGAAATAATCTGTCCAATTTTACCCAATAACGAACTTAGCCGAGATAATTATCCCCCAAGCCTACTCTGAAAATTTCAGCTGTCTAGCTCATTCCGTTCGAGAGTTATCGTGCCTACGGCCGGCCAGAATGATTTCGACCACGGATTCTTGATCAGTGAGTCGAACCAAATCGTTTAAGACCATTTTCATCGAAAAACACGAAAATTACAGACATTTGGGCAAATTGATAAGAACTCAGTTCCGAGGAACTAGAGGGCCAAAAAATAATAAAATAAAAAGGAAAAAACATTTTTTTCTGTAGTTAAATCAGCTAATAGTGGAATTAGGTTATTGGTCCAAAAAAGAAATTTAACAATTATTATATTCAGATTAAATCTGTGCCTTATGGTAAAGATTCTTCATTGGAATATTCACTATTTTCCATATAAATTGGTTGTCCTTAAAATACTTATCCAGGACCATCAGCCTGATGTGATTCTGTTGAATGAAACTTTTCTTAGACCCTCATTTTCATATCAGCTGTTGGGTTACAACATGCATTGTAAGGATAGATATGATGGCTATGATGGGGTTGCTGTGGCTGTCAGGAGCTCCATTACCTACAGGGTGTCTTTTCTCTCTCTACACGAGATTTGTCTCCTAGGGTACAGGGTATGACTGTTGAGGTCTTTGGTGTCTGTGTCTGCTCTCTGTATGTTCCACCTGATGTTAAACTTCTGCCTAATCAGTGGAACGAATTCTTTTCCAAATTGGCTCCTCCTTTTATTCTAATGGGCGATGTTCGAGGTCTCAAATGAGATTGTTCACAACCTTGATTCTGGACGAAGATGTCTTGGCGTCTTTTTAGATCTAGCTAAGGCGTTTGACACGGTGCATCACGATAAACTCTTGCATGTGCTGGAATGTTATGGAGTGCGAGGTACTGTGCTGGATATATTCAAAAGTTATTTGAGTGACCGTTGGCAGTTTGTTAGGGTGAATGGATGTGTCAGTGAATGTATGAAAGTAAAGATCGGTGTTCCGCAGGGCACTGCCTTGGGTCCCGTGTTGTTTGTTGCATATATTAATCCTTTATTGTCGTTGAAAACTGCAAGGAAGATTATATCTTATGCTGACGATACTGTCATTGTGTGTGGCGGTCTTGCCTGGTCGGAAGTTGAAACCAATATTAAGAATGATATGTACCTGATAAAGAATTGGTTGGATGGTTGAATGTTCAAAAAACGAGGTATGAGGTATGTAGTGTTTACGAAGATTAATGTCAATCGTCCCCATTTTAATTCCATAAAGATTGATAATTTTGACGATTTGATACATGAAACAGATTGTGTAAAGTACCTCGCTATAATGATTGATCAAAACTTGAAATGGGACAGCCATGTTGCTTATTTGACTAAGAGAGTGAGAAAACTAATTTATAAGTTCTATCAAATCAGAGATATACTGACTAGGGGTCTCTTGCTGTCGGTTTATCGGACATATTAGTCGAATCACTACTTAGATATGGTATATTGGTGTGTGGGGGGGGGGGTGTGTGGATTGTACGAGAGGAATCTTAAAAGTTTGAACATAGTTCAAAATTATATACTAAAAATAATTTTAAGAAAAAGAAAACTGTATCCGACAAGGCTCCTATATGTGGACGGGATTTGCAATGTCAGATCTTTGTATTTTCATTTCAGACTAATGAAAGGCATCCTGCACCCTCAAAGGCATGTTTTCTGGGAATACTGAGGAATCTCAGTAGGTCTGGAGGTGGGGTGGCCTCTAGACCACATCGAATGGAGGAGTTGCAGCGCTTCTCCATTGAAGAGCTGCACTACGCACTGGCACCTAAGAAAGATACAACACCTGGTCTAGATGGTTTGAGCTACCCTTTGTACTCTCAACTCCCTCTCTCATAGCTATATTTCTGGATGTTATGGGTGCTTATGATTATGTTTTGCCCTTCATCCTGCAGGAAGTTATGGTGGATGCGGGGATACCTGCATTTGAGGTCGATCTTATTACAGCTTTGTTGACTGGCAGATCTCTTTCTATCACTTCGTCTGCTTCCCCTACGGTTGTGGGACAACGAACATGCTCAGTTGGATTATCTCAGGGCTCATCACTGGCCCCTGTTCTGTTTAATCTATACTCTGTTATTCCGCCGGGTACCTTTTCATCTTCTGTTCGGGTACTTCAATATGCTGATGACTTGTGTATTCTGATGCGAGGCACAAATTTCGTTCAGATGGCTGGTCAGATGAGTGGTGATTTGGATTGCCTGTCCTCCTGGATGCTTTCCAGAAACCTGACACTTTCTCCGGAAAAGTCTACAGCAATGATTTTCACTTAGGGTGGCGTTGTGCGTGAGCCTCCTCTTGTGACATGCGGGGGAGTTATTATCCCCTGGAATTCCGATCATAGTTACTTGGGATTGCAGTTGGAAAGCAACTTTCCATGGAGGAAGCAGATAGATTATGCCACGGGCAAGACAATGAAAGTCCATAATATCATTAAGGCCCTAGGTTAGACCACTTGGGGCGCCCATCCTTCCATTCTACTGAAAATCTATAAAGTTCTAGCCCTGCCTCACTTTGATGGTAGTTTGGTCTAAGGAAGATGGGCCAAGACAGCTCTCCTTAAGCTAGATAGAGCTCAGTACAGTCTCATCAGATCGGCCATGTCAATGCTCAGGTCCACCCCTACCAACATTCTGTTGCTTGAGAGTGCCCAGCTCCCTCTCCATATTAGACGATGGTGGTTGGCTTACAAATATGTCACTAAGGCCTATAGAATGGAACATCACACAGTGGTTGCAATTGTCTCAGACTCCGCCGATTTGTCCAATCTCTGGTTTAATAATACGGTTCCGCCGTTCATTCAGGCGTTGACGGAGATCTCAAGCGAGGACCGAATAAGCAGGTCATATAGGATACCCTACTTCTGAGCCCCATTGGAACTCATGACCCACAAAATACCTGTGTTCAACTCAGGCTTGCCCAAGTTTGCACTCAGTAATCATTTTGATTTTCTCGAACTGATTGATAGACGCTTCCCTCAGCATATCTTGGCATTTACTGATGCATTGGTCTCTAATAGACCTGATTCGGTTGGCTTTGGCGTGTATTTTCCGTCTTTAGACGTCCGGTTATTGGGTCGCCTCCCCGATCACAGGTCGATATATCATGCAGAGCTGTATGCGGTGGGAAGAGCTGTAACTGAAGCTCTTGACAGGTGTCTGAGCAGAGTCTTGGTTGTCTCAGATTCCTTTAGTGTACTAGAGGCGCTCAAGTCAAACAACTTTGGTTCTGATGTAGATAGTATTTTCATGAAGGTCAGAAGAACCATGAATGAGGCAAGCATTAGATGCTGTACGGTCAGCTGTTTGTGGGTCCCAGGCCACTCGTACTTCCACTCCAACGACATAGCTGATCGACTGGCGAACCAAGGTCGCTATTCAGGTGACACCCTCAGGATCACGGCCGAGCCTCAGGCACTGTGGCCAGCCTATAAAAAACTGCTCAGGGAACAATGGATGTCCGATTTTCTTGATATATCGGTTACCAAGGGCAAGTTGTACGGTTCATTCATAACTAAGGTTAATTTTCCTATGAAACCCTGGTTCTCGCAGGTGAGCAAGCCCAGACGTTTTATCACCACGGTTCTACGGCTTAAGCCAGTCACTGTCTTCCTCCTGCCCACTTATACAGGTTGGGATTAAGAGACTCTCCCCTCTGCGAGTGCGGGGCGGAGCGTATGCGTGTTTTAGCGCGTATGTTCTGGGGAACATCGCGTTATCATTTTGCCCAAATGTGAAATTTAATTCTGTGGTGCCGTCCGGCCGTTGTCACGATAGCTTGAGAACGGAGAAAGCTAGCGACTTGAAATTTTCAGGGTAGGTGGCGCATCTCAATACGACGGACAAGTTCGATAATGGATATAATCGGCCCAATGGTTTCCGAGTAATAATTTTGTTTTCAACCAAAATAAATCCGATCGAATTTAAACTTGGTGAATAGTTGTAGAATATAAACCTAAGCACATTTGTGGAATTTTGTGAGAATCGTGTAACTAGAAAATTTTAAAAAAATTATTAAAAAATATTATTCATGACACGATAACCTGAGAACGGAAGGAGAAAGCAGCTTGAAATTTTCAGGTTAGGTTGTGCGTCTGAATGCAACATTTGAATTTGTCTATAGATATAATTGGCTAAACGGTTTTGGAAGTATACCCATCTGAAATTTGTTGTTATTTCCTCAATAACTCGAAAAATACGGAACTGATATAATTCAAACATGGTTATTAGTTGTAGAATGCCAACGCCAAAATTCTTGCGGAATTTCGTGAGGATGGTATAACTAGAAAATTTCAAAAAAATTATTGAAAATATTTGAAAAAAATTCTATATATCATAAACTATCCGCCCGGCATGGCTGAAATTTTGGAAGGGTCTTCAGAACCTAACTCTACTGCAGAGTTCCAAGTTTGAACACGATCAGATCCATATTGTTGGAGAACCGAGCAGCCTTTTGTGAGTTCTGTAGCTAGATGCGAATCGTCGTATGATATGTTGTCTATGGTCGTGTTTTTGCGAGAACCTTCAAAAATATGAATGTCATGATGACATATTTTTGCGCGTACGTTCTGGAAAATCGTGTTATTTCATCACAAATATATGGGAGATGATAGCCCTACATTAGCGGTCAGACCTGGTTTTGAAAGAGATCCTCCTTAGGAGGAGGCAACTAAATATTGAAGGGATTTCTATGAACAGGAGGGAATATCTTTGAGAAATAGAGAAGGCGATTCTTCTTCAAGAGATCCATGTGCCTTCAGAGGAGTATATTTGTCAGAGGGGACTTTTGAAAGGTTATGTATTATTTTTAATATGATATCGCTGAATTTTTGCTGAAGGCTTCAAAACTTAACTTTAAATCAACCACACTTTCTGATCTTGTAAGGTGAGAGGCTCATTTGTGGATATTAAATCTCGTGATGGGTAGAGAGGAATTTTAGGCCAGTTTTTCTATCACTAATGAGAATATATCTTTATGTTTCACCTCATCACCTTTAGATCTATCAATGGACATTTATTGGTTAAGAATAAGTAATTGAATATTACTGGAATTCAATTGAATTTCATTCAATATGTTAGTAACTAAACTTATAATTTTCTTTACTTTGATTATTTAAATATGACATTAATTCCAGTAATATTTATCAAGAATAATTATATATTCTTCTCCTAAAGAAGAATTGAAGGTAGACAATAATGTGTTAATTTTTTCATCATTGCTTTCTATCATGACTTCACGAAAAAAAAATTGGTTCAAGCACTGACGTGAAGTCAGGAGCTTTTGCGCGTATGTTCTATTGTCGATTCTCCTGTATTGGACACTTTTAATCGAATTTACCATGGTGAATTCTAATGTCTATTCTGCTGTATTGGACCATGGTAAATTCGATTAAGAGTGTTCAATACAGGAGAATGGACAATAGAACCTACGCGCAAAAGCTCCTGACTTCACGTAAAAAAAATTGGTTCAAGCACTGACGTGAAGTCAGGAGCTTTTGCGCGTATGTTTTATTGTCCATTCTCCTTTGCGTTTTGTGGCCGAGTGTAGCTTGGTGTTGTAAACTTGCATGTCAACCACGATTTGTTCTCTTTTGTGCTACCACTGTGTGCTGGGACAATTTGAAAAACTGTGAGAGGGCTTATGTGAATGGCATGTGGGAGATCTTCACATGTAATTACAACAAAATATTCCAAAATGATTTTCCTCCCAAAAAAGCAAAAAAAGACCTCATCTGCAATCACATCTGGAATTTCTGAAATCTCAACCTGAGATACAAGATTTGAAGAAGCGTTTGGATATTATCTTCCTAATATCCAGAAGAAATAGAGCTTTACTTGGAGAATACAAAAGAGTTAAACAAGAATATGATAGAATGCTCAAGGACTCAAAGATGGCCTACTACGGGGATAAGATCCGAACCTCTCGTAACAAGTCAAAAACTACCTGGCACTTGCTCAATACACTTACAGGCAAAAGTCCCAACAGAGAACTTTTTTACCATCTACAGACTATCAGACCATTGCTGACAACTTTAATCACCATTTTGCAGTCACTGCTCCGAATCCAACAAGAGAAGAACTTTCACTGAAAACGAAGAGGATAGACAATAATAATAATAATAATAATAATCTTTATTGATCCTTTGGGACACTACAATGTGTATAGGATAAGTCAAAATACCAATAACAATACAATCCTACTTACTAAGCTGTTAAAGAGTCAGACAGGAACTCCCCAACCGAATAGAAGCATTTCCTTAGTAACAGCTCCTTGATTTCTTTTTTGAAAATCCGTTTGTTCAAAAATTTGAGATGAGGAGGTAAATGGTTGAACAATTTTATGCTCCGATACATTGGAGATCGTTCGAAACTGTGAGTCCGATGTTTAGGAAACAGAAGCACCTGTGTATTGCGAGTTTTATGTTCTTGCGAACTACCAAGTTTTTTCCAAATACTCTCATTATCCTTCGCGTATATGAGACATTTTAATATATAGATACAAGGCAGTGACAGTAACCTATTGGCAATAAATACAGGTTTGCATGATGCTCGATAATTCATATCAAAAATCAGACGTATTACTCTTTTTTGTGCAACAAAAACTCTTGAGAAGGAACTACAGTCTCCCCAGAGCAAAACATTATATGACATGTGACAGTAAACAAGGCTGTAATAAATATCAATAAGAGAACTAGGTGGTAAGGTACTTTTGAGTCTATTTATAGCGAAATAAGAACTATTTATTTTTTTGCATAAGACGTCGACGTGAGATGACCAATTAAGACTTTGATCCATATGGATCCCGAGGAATTTAGTACAATATGATGGAATTATAGTTGTACCCAGACAATCTATTTTCAAAAGTCCTTTTTCACTGTTTCTTAAACCGAAATACAGGCAGGATGTTTTGCCTATATTTACAATTAAATTGTTACGACGACACCATGATGTGAATTCTGCCATAATTTTTACACAAGCTCTCTGGAGCTCATCACAACTTCGTGCCGCGATGATGACAGACGTGTCATCAGTGAATAATATGACCAATAAGCAGGATAAATGAGGAGGCAAGTCATTTATAAACAACAAAAATAACAGAGGTCCTAATACAGAACCCTGTGGAACACCCATATTCATATTGAATTCCCTGGAATAACATTTGTCATTTTTTACTGACATAGTTCTGTGATGGAGATAACTACGCAGCCAATCGGAAAAAATTCCTCTAAAACCTAAGTTGTAACATTTGTCGATGATAAACTGAAAAGATAAAGTATCAAACGCGCAAGAAAGATCGAAAAAAATCCCCGAAACATGCAAATTCGAATCCAAGCAATCATAAACTGACTCCACGAACCTGAGTGCGGCTGTTTGAGTAGAGCAGCCAACTCTGAAACCATGCTGGACTTTATCTAGAATATTGAATTTACTTAAATATGACATCATCCTCTTGAAAACAACTTTCTCAAAAACTTTAGAAAGAATACTGAGAATTGATATTGGTCGATAGTTGGTTATTTCATTTAAATTCCCCTTTTTATGAATTGGTAGGACAACAGATTTTTTTAAAGCATTTGGAAATTCACCAGATGTGACAGACAGATTAATAATATGAGCAAGATGTACACTTATTATTGGAGCAATCTTCTTTAATATTCTCGTTGAGATGTTATCCACGCCAACACATTTTTTATTTTTCAGACTTTTAATAATTTCCTCAATTTCAAAACTTAAAACTGGTTGAAAGAAGAAATTACACACAAGAGGTGGAGAGACTGTACAGGAAAGTGATACGCCGTCACCATAATAGGTGTCCAACTTTTTATTTGCCACTGAGGAGAAATACTCACCGAATAAATCAGCTACTTTGTTAGGTTCAACATATGATATACCGTCAATATCAATGGTAATGGAATTGTTATCTTTCTCGAGTCCTCCAGTGTATGTCCTGACAACATTCCACACCGTCTTATTTCGGTTTACAGAATTAGCAATAAGAGAGGAGTAATATTCAAGTTTTGTCGATTTTGAGAGAGCATTATGTAGGTATTTCGCATTTTTATACTTGTTGTAAGTTTCAGTAGTTCTGGCAATTGAATGAAGCCAATACAAGTTCAGAAGATTTTTCTTGCTTTGGACAATTTCTGGAGTAATCCAGTTAGATCTAGTCGATGCGGAAGTGACCCTCCTCAGGGGACAACACAAATCTAAGCAATATTGAAGGGCGTTACTAAAGGTATCAAAACATTTGTTCACATTAGTTTCAAGAAACATCAGAAAAATCGTACCCGCACAAACAGTTCACTAAACTGTTAAGATTGTCCTCATTCAATTTCCTTATAATTTGTAATTTAGATGTTTGCATCCGACCAAGATCAATTTTTAATTCAAGAGACAGTGCTCTATGATCGCTTAGGTTGGGTTCAAAAACAACAGTCTCACAGTCACGAACTGATTCGAAATTAGTTATAATGTAATCCACTTTAGAAACAGAAGTATAGCCTGTAATGATGATCTTTAGATGTAACAGTTAGGTTAAAACAATCAAGTAATTCGATAAACAATTTTGTACTAGGACAATTCATATTCAAATAGTTCACATTAAAATCTCCGCACAGAAAAACATTATCAAAATTGTTGAAACAACTCTGAAGTGCACAAAACAGCTTCTCAAGTAATATCTCAAAGTTACCCGAGCAGGGTCTGTAAACAGTAATGATGCCTAAACGGTTATTTTCCAATGAAACTATTACGCCAGAAATTTCTACATGCATTTCAACAGAAAACTTCGAGATCGACAAATTTTTCACTTTCAAACCCGACTTGGCGAATATCATCGAACCACCACGTTGCCTGTGACTTCGGCAAAAAAAATCAGCCTGGACATACCCCGGAATTCCCGCAGAGTTCACACTGTCTACGTTGCACCAGTGTTCCACTAAACTCACCACTTCAGGCTTAATTTCATTCACAAGAACCTCCAAACCGTCGAATTTATTCGAAACACCCTGTAGGTTCAACTGAAGAATCCTGAAAGTACCCGCACCTGCAACCCTCGAACCGGAATCTAATCCGCCGAAAATTGTGCCGCACTTCTTCGATGAAAATAATGATTCACATTAACCTTATCTGGCCAGTTTGCACCATCCAGAGCCCTCTCATATTCGGAACTCAATACAAGTACCTTAAATGAGGAATATGAATCAGGGTACTTAGAAGTTAACTTCTCACACTTAACGTAAGAAAATCTTCGATTCAGGAAATTTTCCAAATTTTCGACAGAAGTCCCCGGCTTCAAAGGGCATAGCCGGATAAATATGGGAAATATGCCCCCATGGCTTTTTTGACTCACACTCAGGGGATCGATTTGGTATCGAATAAAAATAATTCACCTCAATTTACAGCCCTTCAACTCAAACGGCTTTCGAGATTTTCAAAAAAACCTGTTTTTTAGATTTTAATTTTATTTTTATAGTAAAATTCGGAATTAATCAATAGTGATTTTTTGTCTCATTCTTAGGAGTCTAAAATATGAAAAAAACATACGATCATGGTTACTTAACGAAAAGCCGATTTTTAACGAAGGAAAGAAAATAAAAAAAATTTTTTTTTTTGCCTTTTTGAAATATGTCAATCACCAAAACTCGTCAGAACATGTCCTTTATGCTCCTCTAGACTCAGGATTTTTTTTGGATTTTTTGAAGTGGTGGAACAATTTCAAAAAAATTAAAAACTCATTTTTTTCCTAAAATCCTGCGTCTTAACACACATTTATTTTTTTTATTTGAAAAAATACGTGGGAAATTTTTTCGTTACTCATAATTCACACAATAATTACATTGGTACTCAAACATTTCCGAACTTGGGATAAATTGAGAAAACTTTGTGAAATGTTAACGTCGATGAGAAAATCAGTAAATCGTGATGTCATTCAAGCTCTTGTTATTTTTTTATTCAAATTACGAACTGGAAATTCAAATAAGATAATATCTTCCGTTTTCGGTTTAGCTCGAGAGCAAATGGTATCCGACTATTGTGATGAAGTAATATCTTCGTTTGAAAAAGATGTTTTGCCCCAGTTTTTTGGAGTCAATGCTATTAGTAGGGAGACATTACTCACCAATATTTCAAATACTGCAAAAAAGTTGTATCAAGTAAGAGATGACCAGTTAATATTAATTTGCGATGGTACTTATATTCGTCATCAAAAAAGTGCAAATAATGAATACCAAAGGAAATCATATTCTGGTCAAAAAAAAGTCCCTCTGTGCAAACCATTCACGATATGCACTACAAATGGCTTCGTTATAGACATGCTTGGGCCATACACAGCTAATATGAACGATGCTGAGATAACGAAAGTCATCTTAAATGACCCAAACGGTCTGATTAAGTTGCTGAAGAAAGATGACATCATTGTAGTTGATCGTGGCTTTCGGGATGTGATAGTACATTTAGAAAGATTAGGGTTTAAAGTGCTAATGCCTGCTCTCAAAGGAAAACGTAATCAGCTAACTACGAATGAATCCCGTTTCGTTACCAAAATCCGTTGGGTTGTTGAAGCAGTGCATGGCATTATTAAACAGAAGTATAGGCATTTAGATCATAAACTGGACAATAAATTGCTTCCAAAAACGAGTATTTTTTGTAGAATCACTTGTTTTTTGAACAATGAATTTGGTACAAGACTTGATTCTGATCTCGATCTTTCTGAAAGAATTATTGCTGCCATGAGCTCAAAAAAAAATCAGGATAATACCTTAGCCTCGGATGTAGAAACTAATCGTTGGGCGAGGAGAAAAGTTCCCTTTGCAGCAATAACTTCAGATTTATTGACTGATTTTCCTGAATTAACGGAACAAGAACTTAAAATTATCTTTACTGGATCATATCAAATGTCTCAAGCAGTGTCGTATTTAGCTGAAATGATGGACGAGAACGGAATGCTGAAGCTTCATTATTTAATGATTACACCTAATATTATAAAGTTTGATGTCAGATCTCGACATATTAATTCAAACACATATCGTTGTTTTGTTGAATATCAGCCAGATAAGAACGATATCTCTGGAATAAGTCGATATTGTTGTGACTGCGCAAATGGTAGACGTACGGTTGGATGTTGCTCACACATTGCTGCTATTATTTATTATTTATGTTACGCTCGATATTTAGCTAAAATTCTGAAACCTGCTGAGATACTTAGTTGTCTGTTCATCGATGAAAAAGTTAGCTTTGTAATAAATGAAGACAGTGATGAAGACTAATCTAGTGATTGTTTAGATTATAGTTTTTATTTTTGTTGTATCAAAATTTAAAATGATTTCCAATTGTATGAAAAAATATAAAAATCGTCTCCAAGTGTCTTTTGAATCATTAAAGGCGGGTTTATACAGCAAATAAGATAAGATAAAATAAAATAAGAAATAAAATAAGAAAGTTGAACATGTACATTTCTATGAGAGCGTTTATACATGAAATAAGATAAAATAAGAAATAAGAATAAGAATTAAAGTTGGCCAACTCTCATCTTTATTTCTTATTTTATGTTATTTTGTTTGGAAAATGACAATGCGCATGCTCAAAGAGTGAAATTCATAGAACTTGCATAAAATTGTCAAAAAACTGCGATTTGCGGGTTCATTCTTATTTCTTATTTTGTTTTAGATTATCTGTATAAACCGATCCGTTTAACCCTTAATTCTTATTTTATTTTAATTTGTTTCTTATTTTATCTTATTTGCTGTATAAACCCGCCTTGACTGCCCTTTTACTTACTTTAGGTTCCTAATTTTTTATGTTGATCTTTGAAAAAGATATATTTTTGATAAAAAAAAATTTCCTACGTATTTTTTCAAATAAAAAAAAATAAAAGTGTGTGATTTTAGGAAAAAAAATGAGTTTTTAATTTTTTTGAAATTGTTCCACCACTTCAAAAAATCCAAAAAAAATCCTGAGTCTAGAGGAGCATAAAAGACATGTTCTGACGAGTTTTGGTGATTGAAATATTTCAAAAAGGCAAAAAAAAAAATTTTTTTTATTTTCTTTCCTTCGTTAAAAATCGGCTTTTCGTTAAGTAACCATGATCGTATGTTTTTTTCATATTTTAGACTCCTAAGAATAAGAAAAAAAATCAGTATTGATTAATTCCGAATTTTACTATAAAAATAAAATTAAAATCTAAAAAACAGGTTTTTTTGAAAATCTCGAAAGCCGTTTGAGTTGAAGGGCTGAAAATTGAGGTGAATTATTTTTATTCGATACCAAATCGATCCCCTGAGTGTGAGTCAAAAAACCCATGGGGGCAGATTTTCCATATTTATCCGGCTATGCCCTTTGAGACGTGAAGGGCTATAAACCTGTCCAATCCCTCAACCTCTGCCTCTCCTGAATAGGTGCCTGTGTCCAAAGATTTACGGGTTTTCCGAAAAGATCTCTTGCGGCTGACCACCTTCCATTCCCTGTCCTTATCTTCATCAATTGCAACCCGTTCTACAACATGTAAACTGGGATTATTTAATTGTTTGGGTAATCCTCCTTCACGCACAACATGGATTGCCGGAACAACACCTTTTTTGCTGACAGGAGCAACAGTTGCAGACTCCGTAGCGTAAGTACCAAGAGTGTCAGAAGTAGACCGGAGATCACCAGTTGCGATGCTCCCAGCAGCTGTCGCACCAGCTGGAATCGAACGTTCAACGACGGTATTGATCTATGTTTTTGTTGATAATCTCCTGTTGAGTTCGACAATTTCGGTTTCTTTTACCTCCATTTCTTTCTCGAGAGAAATTATTTTGAATTTCAACAAGGAATTATTTTCCAGAAGTAAGCCGTTCTTCGCCTCCAATTCTAAAATAATCTTCAGAAGAAGATCTTGATGAGTAGACTCATTATTAATAATCTTGTTTCCGGGATCGAACATTGGGGATGAGTCATCAATCATTTTATCACCCACAGTGGTATCTTTTACATGTTTGATGTGACTAGCCAGGAAATTATCAGTACTGTTAAACAAATGAAAAATCCATCGTCATGTGGTCATGATAATATACCTGCTCACATCGTCAAGAAGTCCATCCATCTAATCGCTGAGCCTCTCACCTACATAATGAATCGGGCTTTTATCGAAGGCATTTTCCCAGATAACCTCAAGCTGGCAATTATCAGACCCTGCTATAATAAAGGACCCTTTACTGCAATGGAGGACTATCGCCCCATCAGCATGCTAACAACTTATGCGAAACTCTTTGAGAAAAAATTATCTAACAGATTGCTGTCCTTCTTTAGAAAATTTGGAATATTCACCAATCACCAGCATGGTTTTAGGAAGAATAGGAATACAGAGACTGCAATCTTCCAGCCAACAAGTGAACTCGTAGAGGCCGTGGATAATGGATATGTACCTGTGGGGCTCTTCTTGGACCTTTCGAAGGCCTTTGATTCTGCCAACCACAAACAACTGATACAGAAGCTTGAACACTACGGGATTCGAGACAAGCAATTGAACCTCATCAGGAGCTATCTAGAAGGGCGTAGGCAAAAAGTTGTGATCTCGACCAAAGGAGAAGTATTTTCGTCAGCTGATGAACTGATCGAGCTGAGAGTCATACAGGGAAGCATACTGGGCCCACTGCTCTTTCTCATTTACATCAATGACCTACCAGCTGATCTTGAGGGAAATCCACAACTTCGTGATGTAGTGGCTGATATGACTATATATGCTGATGATACCAATATTATTGCACTGGACAAAAAGATTGAGGAAACATTTAGAAAAGCTGAGACGACTCTGGTCGATGTCAAGAGTTGGTGTTCTAATAATATGCTCCGATTAAATGTGGATAAGACAGAGTGCGCTGTGTTTTATAGTGATCGTTCTCGCATTCTGCCTCCTGATACTGTTGAATTGCAGGGTGTTATGGTTCCATGCCTGAACACTGTAAAGTTTCTAGGTATTTAGCTAGACTCCAATCTGAAATGGCATGACCAAATCTATAGTCTCTGCCAAAAACTGAGTAAAAATATTTATACCTTCAGTGTACTTAGACAATTTGTTGACAAGAATTTATTGACGATTTTGTATTTTTCCAACTTTTAATCTGCGGTTACTTATGGTATTGTGACTTGGGGCCATAGTAACCAGTTGTTTAAGGTCCTCAGAGTACAGAAGTTGGCCATCAGGGTCATCAACAAAATGAAATTCCGCGAAACTTGTAGGGGAGTGTTCAGGAGAGATAAGTTATTGACTGTAGTCGGTCTATATATACATAGATGTATGTTATTTATCAGAAAAAATCCTGAATTTTTTGCAGAATTTTTAAATATTAACAACACTAGATGTAGGGCACATTACTAGTATCCTAAGCATTCCCTCAGTCTAGCTCAGAAAAATAATAGATATATGTGTATGAAGTTATATAACTCACTTCCAGAAAGTCTGAAAACGATCAAAGAACTCAATGCCTATAAAAAGAAAGTATACCAGCTCCTAGTTAACATCAAACTTGATGAATTTTTTCTAGGTTGTAGGAACTTTAAATAGTTTACGTTATCCATCTGATTTGACATCATTTCTAATTTATTATTTGTAATAACTTTTGAAATGCAAATAAATTATTATTATTATTATTATTACCTTTGCCCTCGCATCCCGCACTTATCGCTTGAGCATACCATCCTGTAACGTATATACCGATTTTACACATTAAGCAGAAAACTGATCCATGTTCATAGATTAACTCTAGACTGTTGGCTGAAGTCGAATGTCTGCACCTTCCATGGTTCCCGGAGAGGGAAGTTATGTCATTAATTGAATTCTGGGATTGTTACACAAGACTCCTGCACCCTCAGGACCCAGGATCAAGAAGATCCAACGTCACCCTACTGAGACTGGGCACATAGTCTCAAGGCTGAACCCATATTCAAGCTCCCCCAAATAGAGGTCTGCTATTTGGGGTCCAGTTTGTTTGAGAAAGAGAAGAAGAAAAACCTTCTAAAGGATGGTACTAGAGAATGCAGTAATTGATCTTCAATTTGTGGCGTCATACATGTGCTAGTCCTGGAACTTTTAGATTAATTTAGTACTTGACCGATCTCTGATAACAACAAGTGTACTAAAGCTCCTGAGGTCACGTAAACGTTTTGATTGGTTTCAACATGAACACATACTCCACGTTGAATGCCATTGATTCCAGCTTTCTCCTCCGTCCGTTCATATTCTGCCGTTCCCAGCATATTCGGGATATTTTGTGCATTTATGGATTAAA
The DNA here is from genome assembly GCA_937662695.2 of Halyzia sedecimguttata. Classification (NCBI taxonomy): domain Eukaryota; kingdom Metazoa; phylum Arthropoda; class Insecta; order Coleoptera; family Coccinellidae; genus Halyzia; species Halyzia sedecimguttata. The sequence goes on along the minus strand of OW569417.2, from coordinate 60,768,053 downwards.
ATACAACACGTTACAGTTTGTTTTACTCATACTAATTTGACGATATTGGATACTTTTATCGAAATTAATGACCTAATTGTATGTACCATAATTATGTTTTTCTATTCTCTTTCACAGAGGTACCTAATCGATAAGAAAATAGATATTACTTTCATTAGTTGAATACGAACTCTCCTGACCAATGTCGAAAAACAAGGAAGAATTCTTAGGTTTTGAATATGTTTTGAAATACATTTTGGTGTTCGAGAAAATAATTATACTTCACTCCAAAGTTGCGAGATCGTATGTGATTTTAGTGCCTGTCATATTCCTTTGGAAATTGTTTCTCATATTGCTACAGTTTCGACTGTTTTATACTAATCTCCCAAAGATGGAGACTTTACATTCTAGGATTATAGAAAAATATATTAATTTTTCAATACACTGTTTGAATCTCGTAACCATGGGTGTATTAATGTTCACAAACAGGAGTGACTCTTTTGAAGAATGCGATACATTGTTGGGAAAACAACATTCATTGAGAAGAAAACATCGTTTTAGTAAAATGAGATTATGGATGACTTTTGAATTCCTCTTGGAGGAGTTGATATTCTCAGCAAGAGTAATCCACATTTTAATATTCATCAAAATGGACTACAACTTGTGTCTACAAACATTTTTATTTCTGATCTCCGATATTTTAATGAATGCAGCTATCAGCGAATTCAGCTTCTCTTTGATCATCTTAGCTAGTTTTGGGCAGATATTCAATGGACAATTTAGGAGTGCGTACTTAACCTCTAGGGATTTCAAGAAAAATATAGCATATTATATAGATTTCCAGAGAAAAATATGTTTATGTTGCAAAAAAATTGTTAAAAATTTTTCTAATATCATACAATTCTCGCTGTTTCTGTATTTCTTAATGCTTACTTACATAGTTTTAGCTTGGAGGATAGAGACAGTTGGTGAATATGCTGATGGGGATCTGAAGTACTTCTGGGTTGGTGTATCGATTTTCAGAGTTTCGAAAATAGTATTTGGATGCTGGTCATTTTCATCTATGGTAAGCAGTCTTTTGGTTTAATATTTTCCTGAATGATTAACATTTGAATTCGGGCAGCGGAAAGAATTGTCGAACCGCCCCTGAAATCTTCATAATTTACGGTTCGAACCATGTGGATTAATTATTCATTGAAAAACCGGTGCAGATTCCAATCCTTCATTCATTAGGTATTGAAATCTCACAAGTTCTTCACAATTTATACTGGTTAAGTAATAATTTTCAAGTCACACCAGCCAGTTAGACGCTCTCCATATAACACCGGCAAGCAGAGCACTTGAAAACCGAATGCACTTAAGATTGAAGGAATATAAAAACAAATCACTTGGATGAATTCGCTCTCGTTTGTTCTTGAACGTTTAACATTCAACAATTCATTAAATTCAAATATTATTATTGTTCAACAAGTTACAAGTTAGTCAATTATTAGTGCCATTATGTGGCAAGGGGTAAGTATTTAAAGCCTAACTGGTGTTTTACATTGTTAGTACTTCACCTTCACGACCTCGGTCCAAGTTAACTGTATCCTTTTGAATGCATTTCATGATTCAGTCTTTCCTTTTTGTATCTTTTGGCGTGTCCTATACTGTGTAATCAACCTACTGATATTAGGATCTGGATTATTAAGGAATCTCTTTACTTGAGCAGCAGCTTTTCAATACGCATTTAGTCCAAAAACCATTTTATTGCAAATCAACGAAAAACGATTTTTGCTTCCACCCTGGCTTATAATTTGAGTACGTCGAGTTTGTTTGAAATAAATTCACATCTAAAGGTATTAAATCATCTCATTTAAATCAATATTGATCAGATATACACAGAAAATGTAAAAAACGTTTGGACTTAATACGTTTTGATTCATCCCATTGTATATAATGCGTCTTGTTGTGGTTGAAATTGAACATAATGCTGTTTGTTGCGATTAATTATAAATTTAGAGAAAACAGTCTGCACAGTAAGTGTTGGCATATAACCTAATTAACATGAGCAAATCGATAAAAAAAAATTTGGTTATATTTTATTTGTTTTAAATATACAAACGTAAACATAATACATTCTAAAATATCGAAACATGTTGAAAAAATTAAATTTGTTCCTGATTAGGGTCATCCTCGAGACAGTTGTACACGATATATTCGTCAACATCCACAGCAGGATCTGATCCGACTACAAGTCGGACAAAATGCTTTTCGATGCGGCTTACATACTTTGGATTTGAATAGCACAGGGACATAATGCCATTTGGAAGATTTTGTTTACATAGGGCTATAGAGCAATAGAAATCATTTCTGAATCCGCTTCAAACTCAATTTCGCCCAAATTGGACATAATGCGTTTTGAAAAGTTACTCCTCATTTCATCGCGTCATAATTATTGATGTGATTAATATGATACCATCGGTTTCAAGGGAAAATCCTGCCACACTCTAAGTTCATGTACGTAAGGCTTATTATGTTATTTTGATTGCTTGGTGTGTATGTGCTTTGCTGAGTTATTGGAGAGCATTTATGGTGGGACCGGTACATATAAAAGGGTAACTTCTTGGTGTTGGAATTGGAAGCTCCTTAGCATCAGTAAGCAGGAATGTTAATACGGTAGTGTGAGTGAGTAATATGTCTTCCCAGGTGTAACGAGAGTGAACCCAGGGTTAGTTTTATAATACCATGCACGTTTTCCTGCATTTTCATCAGCTTTAGCCAAACAGATGAAGTAGAAACACAGGAGCTTAGCTCTCAGAGAGTTTGTTCAAATTTATTGATTCCTTCTGACAGAACTAACGACACCCACCACCTCTGTGGTTAGCGCATCCAAGAGTGAGGTCTGGCACTGCTCTTCAATCACATCCTGAGTGAATGAATAAGGTAGAAAGAGTGTATGTCTGGCACTGATCTTTACTCACCTCCGGCGAATATCAATGTGGTATAACCACTAATGCTTACTGACCTCCGATCCGATGTATACTCCAATATCATATTACAAAGACCGTACGATCCCCCAGGTGCTCTTTTTATTGTTCTCAACTATTGTAGAAATGTGAATGTACCAGAGCTGTGCCGAGCACTGAAGAAAAGTGCTTCGAGCCCTAAGCACTAAGCACTCAATGAAAATGATCCCGAGCCTCGAGCACAAAGCACTACGTTTTCACAGAAGGCTTGCGATTACTAAGCACTTTATAGAAGTATTTCTATTTTTCGAGCACTAAGCACTAAGCACTTTTAGATGGAAATGAGGATATTCTCTGCGAATTGTTATTTAAAATTTTATTCAATTGGACAAACATGTAAACTAGCAAACCTGCATTCCTCATATGCATCATTGGAGGATGAGAAAGGGAGTGCAACAAATTTCTATAAAACTAAGGAACTCAAAATTCTCACACATATTGAAAAGGTCTTTATTATTTAACGAAATGATACAATGAATAGAAATATGAATTCTATAAGCGTCTCCGTTTTTCTGTACATGTAAAATGTATTTATCTATTTCAGTATTCAGTAGGTATTCAAATTACGTAATCTGTCAACTTTGGTAACAGTCACACCAACTGCCAAGATGCAATACAAAAGTCACTAGGATGTATAAACCGAATTTTTCATTAAATCTCAACGGTATTTTACAAAACTTGCCTGAAATAGAGAAAATATCGTCTAATACTCGTTGCAGAAGGCAATTCCAACACTCATGCGTTCGAAATTTGCATTCGTGTTTGAATTGGAGCCCATTCTGAAAGTTGTTTTAGAATATACTATTCCCTATTTAAAAATAGGACAAAACCCGAAACATATGACAAATGACAACAACATAGGATTATATTATGGCACTTAGGCCAAATATTTTCTTTCCCTTAATAATAAAAAAAGCACTGAAGTGAATTCAGTGCTCTTTGGGGCATTTTTTTATTGATACATAATTTAATTCGAATTGATCAACATGAAGTCAGTTTTTTTCAATTTCTCAAAATGTCAAAAATATAATCCGCAGAAATCGGATAGCATTATTTTCTATGGTGATTGTAACCATAAGCAATTAAGCATTGTAAATAAGATATAAATTTAAATGGATATATCGAATAAATCTGGTACTCATTAACTCCTCCGACCACAGCGCGTCAGCGTCTATTCGTGTTACGACAAGATTTCGGAAAAGCTTAGTGCTTAGTAATCCTCGGAAGTGATCGAAGCACTTTTCCTGAAGTGCTTGAAATACTAAGCACTGGTTTTAAAAAGTGCTTGGGAGCACAGTACTCGGGAGCACAAAAGGGCTTCAAGCACATTCACAAGCACTAAGCACAATGCTTCGGCTCAGCTCTGGAATGTACCAGTTGCTTGATGTATCTTTGACTGATCACGACGATCACTCTAATGGGGGTATTTCTAAGCTTCTTTTCTCCCAGTTATAAAATATATACGTATCTGAACGAACAACCTTTGTTTGAATCCTTAAACTTTCCGCCCATTTTCCTTCTTTCATGGAGTGTATCTTGGGTTGCATATAAAACGTAATTAAAAGTAATCCTACCAATTCACTAGACTCAAAATACAGCCAAGGTTAGAAAAATTAGGTCATATACCTCGATAGTAGGAGTCCCTGTGCATAGCCTACTCTATTAATAGATAGTAGTTAATAGAGTTGGCTATGCCCTGTGATACTGAACGGTTATAAGAGTAATTTAAAAAAGCCGTAATCAGTACAATAGATATTATTGAAAAAAATCAACTGTACTGTTGCCGGTTTCTGATTAACTACTCTAATAACAGTTCAGTATCACATGGACTTCTACTATTGAAGTCAATGCCATAATTTTACTAACCTAGGATGGATTTTGATCATCTAGTGAATTGGTAGAACAACATTACTTACGTTGAGTTACACTCAATGAAGGAAAATGGGCGGGAAGTTTTAATATTCACACAACGTTGTGCGTTCAGATATGTATATTTTGTATAACTGGGGAAAAAGAATGATCAGAAAAACCCCCAGTAGTATGATAGTCGTGATCAGACAAAGATATATCAACCAACTGGTACATTCACATTTCTACAAAAATTGAGAACGGTAAAGATTGATGCTCACTTAGACGAAGCGGCGCGAACGGAAGCGCGGCGAAGAGAAGAGTCATTTTGCTGAGGACCGCGCATTAAGGCTCGCTTCACATCAACACGACACGGTTTTATGTACGGCAACGACACAAACGCTCGAGATTTCCCACTACATGACGGAGGTCCGGCATCGTTGAACGACTGCAGTTGTTCTCAGTCATGGTCACTGCACTGCATGACTGCCGTTCACGACTCGGGGGGACTGCCGGACGACCTCGAGTCGTGCACGGCAGCCGTGTGTCGTCCACCCGACCACGACTCATGCCGGATAGCTTTGAAAGCTACAATTCAAGCCTTCAACCAAGAATCGGATGCCGGTGTCGTTTACACGACTGTCCTGTATATTTGATGCAAGCCTGTGGGAAAGCCTCAGGTCGCGTATCGGAAGGAATTGAGAGTCCCTTGAATTCTTTCAGTATCATTTGAATGATACGATCAAGATGCACAGCTCTTCCTCTGAAGACGATCTGTTTGTTTTGGGTTTGATTCCAGTATGGAAGAAGAAGAAGATGCTAGTTCAGAAACATAAATCAAAGGAGGGAAACGTACGGTGAATTTCATCACTTGTTTTCCGATCTCAGCCAAAAAAATTGGTTCAAGCCCTGTAGACAGGAGCTTTGGCGCTCTTGTTCAAAATTTTATAACGACATACGACTGTTCCCAAGTCGCAGTGGTTAAGATCGGAGCTACTAGATCTATCTGAAATTTAGCATCAGATTGTAGAATAATGAACTTTATATGCATGCGATTTTGTATTGATCGGATTGCCGTAAAATGTAAAAAAAAAAATTTTTTTCATTTTAAATTTTTTTTTCTACAATAACTCTCGAACAGAATGAGCTAGGCATTTGAAATTTTCAGAGTAGGTTTGAGAGATAAATATCTCGGTTAATTTCGTTAGTGGGCAAAATAGGCCAGATGGTTCGGAGTAACGTTTTAAGATGCAGTTTCTCCATAAAAATCCATTGATATCATTTTCAACTCTAACAAGCTAATTCTTTCGGAGATATGATTTTTGAAATTTCAATGATGAATCGTACTTGTTTTCACGGAAAGCTATAATTATTCTATCTATGAATTATTATATGATCTGTGTTCATACTTCCATGGTCCTCATCCTCAGATTGCTCATTTAATCTTGATAAATATCAACAAATCTTGTCAAATTGTAACGTTTCTTTTTAGCCCGGGCAGGGGTTTGTTTACGTTTGGTTGGCGAGTGTCGTTTATGTCGTTTGTGTTGACGTCGAATTTGAGGTTGGATCTCAGTGGTGCCAATCGACGCTAAATAATAATTGTTGTATTCGAAGAGCCGAATGACTGTTGCCAATATTGTTGCATTATGACAGTCGGAAATTTGTGAGGGTCTGCGCCAGTCAGGGACATGAGGTCGTCCATTTTGTGGAGATTCTACGGAGGAGCAATAGGTCGTGCGTATTTTCGAAACTTCGTAAGAATTGTTGAATTCGTCTTAGTTGGATATAGTTTCGAAAATCGAATTAGGAGTGAGGGTTACATTGGTTTGATTTGGAAAGATAACAGGTAACTTGCGCTTGTCTCGAGAGAGGATCTAAAGACCTTTTTGCAAATCCGAGTTGAACACGATCTTGGCGACTTTGACAGAACATCGCCAATTTATAACGACATACGACTGTTCCCAAGTCGCAGTGGTTAAGATCGGAGCTACTAGAACTCAGGGATCCGCGGTCTAGCTCCAGTGGAGATGGGAGTGGATTCCTAAAAAGGGAACCTAGTAAATGGGCGCCAGGTAAATTTAAGTCTCCCAGATACCCCTGCGTAATGTACTAATTCCTAAATTCACCAAAAGAATATTCACGCTGATAACAAACAGTTTATTCTAATAGCATACAACCCAGGTCTTTAGATCCAGCAAAATTTAACTATTATGAAACCCTGAATAAGGGTGGCGGAAATTGTACGTAGATATTATTCTTGGATTCAAATACGCGTCGCTTGAGCTCAGGCGCATTCACGTTTCTCCTCTATGATCATATACGATTACTACAAATCTTGCCCCAATTTCCGCTTTCCAATAACAATAACCTAGATAATTGATAACAATATATGTTCAAGTTATATATATAGTAGGTATAAGATGATTCGGGATATGTTTTCTATAACTTGCGTGCTATTCCTTGTGCCTGAACGTATTATTGCCTCGATGGTCTCGCAATACCGTTCTCCTTCCCTTTGTACTCGCCGTCTGCGACTTTTGACTGAATGTCCCCAAGCGCTGCTTCCTGACCACCTTGTATATACTCGGGATCGGTAACACTGCGTTGGCTGTCTCACAGCGCTACTTATGGACCACCTTGTATATATTCGAATGTCTCAGTTACACTCTTCCTGATATAAAAAATCGTGCTGGCCTCAAAAACTCCTGCCACCATAAACTTCGGACTGCCACAAAAACTCGTGCTGCCACAAAAATTCGGGCTGCCACAAAAACTCCTGATGTTACAAAAACCCTGATGACAGAAAAGAAATCATCAGTGACTTCTCTCGGATAAGAAACAAATGAATTTTCGCAATACATAATAATTTCGTTTATCATAATATTAATCAGACCAATTATTGGTTGTTATGCAACAGTTATAGAATTCGTACATACCCTGATGTTCGGGGTTGTCCTGCACACGTTTGCTTCGAAACCAAATCTTGTCGTGCCTCCACCAAATAATTCTTCAAGCACACAGCGATGTTCTGGATATAGAAATATAATTACGACCTGAATTGACTCCACTATAAATGACGAGAATAGAACATCTAACACATACCTGTCAAAGTCGCCAAGATCGTTCACGTGGTCAACTCTTAGATTTGCAGAAAGGTCTTTATATCCTCTTTCGAGACGAGTGCAAGTTACCTGTTATCTTCCCAAATCAAACCAATGTAACGCTCACTCCTAATTCGATTTTCGAAACTATATCCAATTAAGAAGAAATCACCAATTCTTACGAAGTTCCGAAAATACGCCTAACCTACTGCTCCTCCGTTGAATGTTGACAAAATGGACGACCTCATGTCCCTGACTGGCGCAGACTTTCACAAATTTCCGACTGTCATAATGCAACAATATTGCCAACAGTTATTAGGCTCTTCGAATACAACAATTATTATTTAGCGTCGATTGGCACCACTGAGATCCAACCTCAAATTCGACGTCAACACAAACGACATAAACGACACTCGCCAACCAAACGTAAACAAACCCCTGCCCGGGCTAAAAAGAAACGTTACAAAATCCCCCCTCACTTGAAGAAATTTACCTAGTAAATTTCACTTAGGGATTAAAATACATATGATCTAAAAAAAATTATATAAACTGACTAGATAACTCATACATGCCGGCAGATAGATACCGAAATGTTTCCATCAATTGGAGCCCACAAAAATTCAGTATTCCTGAAGGAGGAAGCAATCCACTCATACCCAATCATTCCTACGTCCTCAATCACAACAAGCATACCCTTCTCATCCAATCATTACCCAGAATCATACATCATCCAATGCCCTATCATACATTACAGTCGTCCCGGAAATCCTCTTCCACTCTCATTACTCCATCCATCCAGCAATTACCCTCAATCTTCATGCATTCTCCGACCATGTACTCCATCCATCCACGGTGAAATTCTATCGTCAATACTAAATGGTCCCATATAAACAGGGGTAAGTTCTCCAACATGGCACATAATTCCACACAATTCACACAATAATAAAACCGTTAAGCACGAGACAACTACTACAATTCACAATCCTGCTCAAATAAATTTCCAAACTCGACTCTGACAGACTATCGCTAGAGATAAAAAATTGTATAAAAATAATTTTCAATAAATTAGGACGAGACAAGACAGATACCGGCAAAAAAGCAAAATGACTAGAAATAATTAAGCACGAGAAAGCAAGTCCCCTAAAAAAAAATCGGGTCAAATATTAAAAAAAACAACATCATCTATACAACTGACTCAGACCTACGTTACATCGGGCTCGGGCCCCACTTTGGATCGAGAGATACGCCCCACGTTGGGCGCCAATTTATAACGACATGCGACTGTTCCCAAGTCGCATTCGAATATATACAAGGTGGTCCATAAGTAGCGCTGTGAGACAGCCAACGCAGTGTTACCGATCCCGAGTATATACAAGGTGGTCAGGAAGCAGCGCTGGGGGACATTCAGTCAAAAGTCGCAGACGGCGAGTACAAAGGGAAGGAGAACAGTATTGCGAGACCATCGAGGCAATAATACGTTCAGGCACAAGCAATAGCACGCAAGTTATAGAAAACATATCCCGAATCATCTTATACCTACTATATATATAACTTGAACATATATTGTTATCAATTATCTAGGTTATTGTTATTGGAAAGCGGAAATTGGGGCAAGATTTGTAGTAATCGTATATGATCATAGAGGAGAAACGTGAATGCGCCTGAGCTCAAGCGACGCGTATTTGAATCCAAGAATAATATCTACGTACAATTTCCGCCACCCTTATTCAGGGTTTCATAATAGTTAAATTTTGCTGGATCTAAAGACCTGGGTTGTATGCTATTAGAATAAACTGTTTGTTATCAGCGTGAATATTCTTTTGGTGAATTTAGGAATTAGTACATTACGCAGGGGTATCTGGGAGACTTAAATTTACCTGGCGCCCATTTACTAGGTTCCCTTTTTAGGAATCCACTCCCATCTCCACTGGAGCTAGACCGCGGATCCCTGAGTTCTAGTAGCTCCGATCTTAACCACTGCGACTTGGGAACAGTCGTATGTCGTTATAAATTGGCGATGTTCTGTCAAAGTCGCCAAGATCGTGTTCAACTCGGATTTGCAAAAAGGTCTTTAGATCCTCTCTCGAGACAAGCGCAAGTTACCTGTTATCTTTCCAAATCAAACCAATGTAACCCTCACTCCTAATTCGATTTTCGAAACTATATCCAACTAAGACGAATTCAACAATTCTTACGAAGTTTCGAAAATACGCACGACCTATTGCTCCTCCGTAGAATCTCCACAAAATGGACGACCTCATGTCCCTGACTGGCGCAGACCCTCACAAATTTCCGACTGTCATAATGCAACAATATTGTCAACAGTCATTCGGCTCTTCGAATACAAATTTTATTATTTAGCGTCGATTGGCACCACTGAGATCCAACCTCAAATTCGACGTCAACACAAACGACATAAACGACACTCGCCAACCAAACGTAAACAAACCCCTGCCCGGGCTAAGAAGAAACGTTACAATTTGACAAGATTTGTTGATATTTATCAAGATTAAATGAGCAATCTGAGGATGAGGACCATGGAAGTATGAACACAGATCATATAATAATTCATAGATAGAATAATTATAGCATTCCGTGAAAACAAGTACGATTCATCATTGAAATTTCAAAAATCATATCTCCGAAAGAATTAGCTTGTTAGAGTTGAAAATGATATCAATGGATTTTTATGGAGAAACTGCATCTTAAAACGTTACTCCGAACCATCTGGCCTATTTTGCCCACTAACGAAATTAACCGAGATATTTATCTCTCAAACCTTCTCTGAAAATTTCAAATGCCTAGCTCATTCTGTTCGAGAGTTATTGTAGAAAACAAAATTTAAAATGAAAAAAATTTTTTTTTTTACATTTTACGGCAATCCGATCAATACAAAATCGCATGCATATAAAGTTCATTATTCTACAATCTGATGCTAAATTTCAGATAGATCGAGTGATCGGTTTCGAAAATATCAAGAAAAATGTTTTTACTGAAAACAGCCATAACTCCGAAACCGTTCGGTGAATTTCGCTCGTTAACAAACTCGTCCGAGATATTTATGCTCCTAATCTACCCTGCAAATTCGAATCCTCTAACTCCTTCCGTTCGAAAGTTATCGTGTTAACGGCCGGCCGGACGGCTGGACAGAATCGATTTCGACCACGGATTCTTGATCAGTGAGTCGAACCAAATCGTTTGACACCAATTCAGCCAAAAATTCGAAAATTACAGACATTTAGGCAAATTGATAAGCACTCTGTTCCGAGGAACGAGAGCGCCAATAAAAAGAAATATTTTTGATATTTCCTACAGCCCACAGCAAGTACATTCTACTGAAACACCACTGACTGACAATAGAGCTCGCAGCACGGGTCAAGAATACAATTTTGAATCTTCTCTTCGCCTGAGACCGCGCACTGTAGCGAAGCGTCAGAAGAAACGACTCCTAGTTGCCTCGACTCGCCTCTTCTCCTCGTTCCGCCTAAGTGAACGGGTCTCCTTTTAATTCAATGTAAACTTCTTGGGCGAAAAACGACGCTCCTCTTCCGTTCGCGACGCTTCGCCTAAGTGAGCGTCTACCTTAAAGGTAGACGCTCCCTTGGGCCAACTCCTCGGCCAGGCATTTACAGGTCGGAATCATCCGCAACTCTGTCACGTAGTTCGCTCTCATTCCGCCTAGGCATCCTATGATTAGAACGACCATCCTAACTTTATGCCTTGGGTACAGGACTTCCACTTCGAACTTTAAATCCTTGTATTTTCCCTCTCTTGTTCGTCTTTCATTACTACATTATTTTCGCGGGGGAAGAAATTTTGACGACGAACAATTCCTTGAGTTCTTTGTCCAGTAGGACTATATCTGGCTTTACGGAGTGGATCTACCGATTTGTTGGAATCACATAGTTCCAGTAAATGCGAGCTCTGTCATTTTCAACAACTGCTTCAATCTCCAGAGGCACATATGGTAGCACTGGTTGGTTGTAAATATCATAAACCTTTCTCAGATGGAAGTAAAGAATTCGGAGTCCCGCATTGTGTCTTCCCACATATCCTGATGGACCATGGACTCCGCAAGCAGACCAGCCCTGGTATGCTCTGCACGTTGTGTGGGTGTCCACTTCCATCATGTTATTTTTATACCATCTGCTATTTATCACCCCATCTTCCGGCAGGCCCTGATCTTTCAAACTCTTGAAATATATGGAGTGCAGGTGTTTACTCATGTGATCTTCGAGTAGTGTCTTCAGTTGTGCCTGTTGGCGTGGTAGGTGTTCCTGCTAGCTCATGATCGATGCATATTCCAGTTATAGTGAGTTTTTTCCTAGCTCTATGACCAGCCCTAAATAGGAAAGCTCCTAGGTTCCCAATTGGTATCTGGCTTAATAGTGGGAAATATGAGAAGATTGATTGATTTTGATCGTTCTGATTTGGTAAATGATCGACTTTTGGCTAAAAATTTTGTGCTTACCTGTTTTGCAGTAAATTGTTATCGATAATGATTTCATTGAACCCAGTGATCTGAGGAATCTGCCCATTCTCCTTCCAGGCAACACAAACCTCCTTAGGTCGTCTCTGAGAGGTTATATTTGGGCATCAATGGCAATTCCAGATATCTCCGTAAGATTGCCTATGAAAGTCTTGAAGTAATCTTCTGGAGTTATCGCGAATGTAATCAAAATGAGATATTCACAATGTGATCACCAAAAGACGCCACAATATGAACCTTTTTAAGATATTCGCCATTTTGTCACAATGCGAGATCCCAAAGTTATCGCGAGGGGATATGCGCATGGAATTGTCGTAAATGTGTATATTATAATAATATTTAAGTTTATTCACTAATTGTAAGATATCGATAGTTCTTATGGAACAAGTGTATATATTATGGGCACAGGAAGAATTCATTTTATCTTTGTAACATATGTGTTGTAGCTGTATACGTTTTGATCGGCAGTTGGAAATAAAGTTTCTTCGAGTAAACGCAATTTCAATAATTGATGTGAATATCGCCTCATATTAGGTCCGATATATCACACTAATAAACACAAATCATAACAACCTTCAAAACAATGTTTAGTGTAAACAAACATATGTTTAGGAGGAATTATTTTTGAAGAAGATGAATATAGTTTTCTAGATCTCGGACATTGTGAGCGAAATGTTGGGTAGATATAAATCGTAAATCGTCAAGCCAGCTATCGTCGCTATGTTTCCCATGTATGTATGCAAACAAACAAATATACCATCGGGATTTCCACCAATCCTTCGAACATAATTCATATTTCAGAAGAAATTTAATTTTATATGTTCTACCTTCCATAAAATTTCTCTATTTTCATTGATAATATCGATTTTCTCAAGATCAACGTTCAGTAGAATAGGAAAATACGACTTTTAGGTTAGAAAAATGAGGATATAATATCTAATATTAGGGTGCGTTTTTATTTTCATAATCTTTTGTGGTGGATTCAATCAGCGATGAGAGTTCTATTACCGAGACATTATCAAAATTCATCAGAAATGCGCTGATCAATCAAGGTTAGAAATTCTGATAAGTAGTCGATTTAAGTAAGTGAGTGCACTAAAACGCTAATCAATGATGAAATCAAATTAAATAAGTGAAATCTCATATCAAGTGTAATTTGAACAGTTCGAAAGTAAGTAAATCATCGATTGAATTTGATTTCGCCTCTTTTGATGCTTACGATAGGTGGATTTTAATAGACACAAATAGCGTATAAATAGCCTAATATTATTCAAATCATTAACATCACATAATAATATTCTAATTTCGTTTTCATTCAATCAATGTAAAATTGGATACGTATATTCTGCAAATCAAAAGAGTTTCTCGGTAATTTTCAATTTAGGTTGTATATTTCAGTTTAGCATGTACATTTGAATCATGGCGACTAGTTTAGAGAAAGAAATTGTCCAAATGCCTAATAAACTGACAAGTATCCTAGATAACATCTGTTGTAGCTCTCCGTTGTACACCTGCAAGGAATATATCCATTTTCAACAGTTAGTCAGTGTAGTATAAGGTATTGTGAAATTGCTGAAGTAGCAATTTCCACATAATAAAATAGGAGTTCAATCCGAATGTGAGCAGTCATCGATAGTCGGTGAACGACCGCATTTCCGGGTCGAACATTTGTAATATGATGATGTAGAAAACTAATATACGATGTGCACGTCTTAAGTGTGTGAACCAATTGATTATCCCTAAAAAGTCCCGATAAACTACCTCAATCAATACAAGTTATTGTTATTCGGTTTGATCACCGATATCAAAGTCACAGGAAGTCACAGTTCCATAGCCCTTAACATGTAAGGGTTATTTTAGCCTATCAACAAGTTCGTTTTGAATATGAAGAGAAAGAGATCGATTAAGTGATACCGTTCGATTCTGTGAGTCGATTTAGAAGAATTAAACGCTAAATGTTACTCATAATGAAGACACTCATCTTTCGGTAATTCGATTTTGAATCCAATTAGTGGCTTCCACGTGTTGCACGCACACAACGAAGAAACAAACCGACAAACACATTGAAAGTCTACGATTTTATCATGTATAGATTCATTAGATTCGCATAATAATAAGTCTTGAATCGTGCTTGTGCATAATATTATTATTCGCAAGCACTGTTCAAGACTCCTTTATTTTCAGAACTGCCAGATGTTGGATTTCTTGAAATCATCAATCTCCAAGATGTCTGCCCAAGATAGGAGGGAGGTTTGTTGATTTGAATATCCTATATTTTGTTTGAACGCACTTTTATTCGATTTGAAATATGAATATATTCCGATGTTTCCATTCATAATACCGATATTTTATTTTGCTGAATAGATAATAATAAATTGATGTATTTAAATGTTCACTGTTAGTCTCTCATGAATCCGAAATCTATTGATGATTTAATGAAGAAATGCACTAAAGATCCTAATATCACATGAGTCCTCTCATATTGTTGCTCGTATGTTCTGGGGAACATCGCGTTATACTTTTGCCCAAATGTCTGTAATTTTCGAATTTTTTGACCAGAATGGTCTCAAACGACTAGGTTCATATACGATCATATTTTTAGGGGACATCGTTATCGGTATATTTAAACCACACACAAAATCTGTATGTGCTCAGGCGAATAGTTTCGGAGATATTAAATTTTGAAATCTAAGGGCTGATAAATAATCCCGCAGCTCCTCAGGAAGTCTATAACTTTTTCAGTGGCTATGGATATGGATATGAGTCATACTTATATGATACAAGTACCTAATTAACCCACATACTAAATATATATGTGCTCCGGCCAATAATTCCGGAGATATTAAATTTTGAAATATAAGGTCTGAAATAACTCCCCGCATTAAACCGGGAAATCGATACATTTTTGAAGAGTTATAGGTACGGGTTTACGTAATACGTTTATGAAATCTGCATGTACTCCGGTGAATAGTTCCGGAGATATAAAATTTTGAAATTTGATGGTTGAAAAAACTATCCCGCAGCCCTTCGCGAAGTCAATCCTTTTGTCGGGGGATGTTATTGATATAATTGAACCACATACAAAATCTTATGTGCTCCGGTAAATAGTTCCGGAGATATTAAATTTCGAAATTTAAGGATTTGAAAACTACCCCGCAGCCCAATGGGAAGCGATACATTTTTCAGCGAATAGCTCCAGAGACACTAAATTTTAAAATTTATGCGTTGAAAAAACAACAGCGCAGTCCCTCGGGAGGTCGATAAATTTTTCAGGGGATATGGTTATGTATAAGTAACACGTGTGTGAAATATCTTTGTGCTCTGACGAATAATTCCGGAGATATTAAATTTTGAAATTTAAGGGTTGAAAAAACTACCCCCTAGCCCCTAGAGAAGTCGATAATTTTTTCAGGGGATATCGTTATCGGTATATTTAACCCAAGTATAAAATCTGTATGTGCGGTATATTTGACGCAAATACAAAGTCTGTTTCTGTTCCGGGAATAGTTCCGGTGATAATAAATTATAAAATATAAGGGTTGAAGACACTACCCCGCAACCACTCGGGAAGTCGATAATTTTTCAAGGGGATGCCGTTATCGGTATATTTAACCCACATAAAGTATCTGTATGTGCTCCGGCGAATAGGGGCAAATTTAAGGGTTGAGAACACTACCCCGCAAACCCTCGGAAAGTCGATCATTTTTTTTTAGAGGATATGGCTATGGGTATGGGTAATACGTGTATGAAATCTTTATGTGCGCTGGCGAATAGTTCCAGAGATATTAAATTTTGATACTTTAGGGTTGAAAATACTATCCCTCAGTCCCTCGGTAAGGCGATTATTTTTTCAGGGGATATGGGTATGGTTATAAGCATTACGTGTATGCAATCTGTATGTGCTCCGGCTGATAGTTCCGGAGATATTAAATTTAGAAATTTAAGGGTTGAAAAAACTACCCCGCAGCCCCTCGGGAAGTCGTAATATTTTTCAGGAGATTTGGGTAGGGACATAAGTAATACGTATATGAAATATTTATGTGCTCCAGGGAATAGTTCTAGAGATATTAAATTTTGAATTTTAAGGGTTGATAAGCTACCACGCAGTCCCTTGGGAAGTCGATAAATTTTTCAGGGGTTATAGGTATGGGTTTCAGAGTATATGGTTATGGGTATGTATAAGTAATACGTGTATGAAATCTGTATGTGCTCCGGCGAATAGTTCCGGAGATATTAAATTTTGAAATTTAAGGGATGAAAAAAATACCCCGCAGCCCATAGGGAAGTCGGTAATTTTTTCAGGGAATATCGTTATCGGTATAAGTAACCCAAATACAAAATCTGTATGTGCTCCGGCAAATAGATAGTAAATTTTGAAATTCAAGGGTTGGAAAAACAACCCCGTAGCTCATCAGGAAGTCAATCATCTTTTCAGGGGCTGTCGTTATCGGTATATTTAACGCAATTACAAAGTCTGTATGTGTTGCGGAGAATAGTATCAAAATTTGAAATTTAAGGGTTGAAGAAACTACGCTTCAGCCCCTCGGGAAATCAATCATTTTTCAGGGTTATCGGTATAATTGATCCACTTATCGACTTATCTGCATGCGCTCCGGTGAATAGTTTCGGAGATATCAAATTTTGGAATTTAAGGATTGGAAAAACTACCCTGGAGCCCCTCGGGAAGTTAATGAATTTTTCAGAGGATATAGGTATGGGTATAA
The DNA here is from genome assembly GCA_937662695.2 of Halyzia sedecimguttata. Lineage (NCBI taxonomy): Eukaryota > Metazoa > Arthropoda > Insecta > Coleoptera > Coccinellidae > Halyzia > Halyzia sedecimguttata. The sequence continues at coordinate 60,750,901 of OW569417.2, read as the reverse complement.
GTTAAGTTAAACCTGTATGAAATCTGTAGGTGCTCCAGCGAATAGCTAAGGGTTGAAAAAACCATCGAGAAGTCCATAATATTTTCTGGGGATATGTCGATATCGGTATATTTAAAACACATATAAAATCTGCATGTGTTCCGGTGAATATTTCCGGATAAATTAAATTTTGATGTTTAAGGGTTGAAAAAACTATCCCACAGCCTCTCTGGAAGACGATAAATTTTTCAGGATATATGGGTATGGGTATAAGCTTAACGTGTATAAAATTTGTATGTGCTCCGGCGAATAAATTTAGAATTTAAAAGGTTGAAAAAAATACCCCATAGCCCCTCGTAAAGTCGACACATTTTCCAGGGGATATGGGTAGGAATATAAGTAATACGTATATGAATTATTTATGTGCTCGGGAGAATAGTTCCGGAGATATTAAATTTTGAAATTTAAGTGTTGATAAAACATAAAACTACCCCGCAGTCCCTTGGGAAGTTGATCATTTTCTCAGGAGATGTCGTTATCGATATAATTAAATCACATACTAAATCTTTGTGCACTCCGGCAAATAGTTCCGGAGATATTAAATTTTAAATTCAAGTGTTGGACTACCCCGGAACCTCTCGGGAAATCGATACATTTTTCAGGAGTAATAGGTATGGGTTTAAGTAATACGTGTATGATACCTGTATGTGGGGTGGCAAATAGTGCAGGAGATATTTTATTTTGAAATATAAGGTTGAAAAAACTACCCCGCATCCCCTCAGGAAGTAGATCCTTTTTTCAGGGGTTGTCGTTATCGGTATAACTAAACCCCATACAAAATCTGTATGTGCTCCGGCAAATAGTTCTGGAGATATTAAATGAAATTGAATTTTAAGGGTTTAAAAGCTACGCCGCACTCCCTTGGGAAGCCAATAAAATTTTCAGAGGTTATACGTTGGGGTTGCATAGTATATGGTTATGGGTATAAGTAATTCGTCTATGAAATATTTATGTACTCCGGCGAATAGTTCCGGAGATTTTAAATTTTGAAATTTAAGTGTTGATAAAACTACCCAGCAGCCCCTTGGGAAGTCGAAGCTTTTTTCAGGAGATGTCGTTATCTTTATAATTAAATCACATATTAATTCTTTGTGTACTAGGGCGAATAGTTCCGGAGATATTGAGTTTTGAAATTTAAGGGTTTGGAAAAACTACCCCGAAACCCCCCGGGAAATCGATCAATTTTTCGGCGGCTATATGTATGGGTTTAAGTAATACGTGTATGAAACCTTCATGTGGTCCGGCACATAGTTCCGGAGATATTACATTTTGGATTTTAAGGGTTTAAAAACTACCCCGCAGTCCCTTGGGAAGCCGATACATTTTTTAGGGGTTGTAGGTAGGGGTCTTAGAGTATATGGCTATGGGTATAAGTAATACGTGTATGAAATCTGTATGTGCTCCAGCAAATAATTCCGAAGATATTACATTTTGAAATTAAAGGGTTGAAAACACTACCCCGCAACCCCAGGGAAAGTCGATAATTTTTTCAGGAACTATCATTTTCGGTATAAGTAACCAACATACAAAATCTCTATGTGCTACGGTAAATAGATATTAAATTTTGAAAGTCGATCATTTCTTCAGGGGCTGTCGTTATCGGTATATTTAACGCAAATACAAAGTCTGTATGTGTTGCGGAAAATGTTTCCTGTTCATCGAGTTATCATTTGGTACTTTGAATTCTTACGTATACTCCATTCACTTTTATAAAGTCTCCCGGTTGGCCATGATTTAGGTCTATCACGTTTTTGTAACTAAAACAAAGGCATGTTGGCACTTCTGAAATATCGTCAATGTCAAAACAATTCTCTGAGACGTTGCCAATTTCTACTCTCAACAATCAACATAATGGTCGCATTCAGCGGACGAAACAGTTGCGCAACCGTTACCAAAACGTTCGGTGGCACATGCCCTACGAACTCAACACGTTGTGGAGCGGAGGCTATTTATGGAGCACATTTGATTTGTGCTAGGTAGCGGTAACGTAAAGTGGCTGATCGCTTCGTCCACTGAATGCGATCAATGTTCCATCTTAGACAAGATATCATGACATATCATTATTTTCGAATAATACAGAACTCTGCGCTTTGAAATCGAAAATGTCGAAAGCAGTTTTGAAGAACCAGAGACAAATTACACATCAGGAAGTGCTATACAGAACTGAAATCTGCAATAGGAAAACTTCATTCTGTTTTAGGACATGTTCCGATGGAATTACTTAGTTCCTATCCTATCACTATATTTTATTAAGGTTTAACAGTGATTTGGGATTCGTAGTACTAATACATTTTGAAACTGGTGTATTTCAATTTGAGCAACAAGGTATTTAAATATTTTCTGTAGGCTTATATCTGGACAATTTCGAAAAATGGGGAATTCCATAGGTACGTCCTTTCGTTTAGAAGTTTTCACTCTGGGTTATTTAGGTACTTTTATTCTTTTTTCAAATGAACTATCACGAAGTAACGGACTACCGTATCCATTATTTTCCATTAAAATTTCAACACTTGATTCTTGATTTCCGTACAAGAAAATATCATAACTGAATCTTTAAATCAGTTTATATACGTGAAATATTTCCATAGTAACAACAGATGAAACATTTTCTTCAACAGTCGTCAGGTCTTTGGAATTGTTGAATTCACATGATATCTTCTCAAATTTATTATTTCTCCCAAGAAAATTCACATTGTGAAAAATACGTAATTACTACGACTTCTATGTGGAGAGGACAACGTTGCGTATTTATCTGACAGGAAAATGAGCATAACCTAACATTTTCAAATTATACACTGTGAAATGTGTCAAAATGTCATGGTCAACCGGGAGACTTTATAAAAGTGAATGGAGTATATACAGTGTGTTTCAAAAAGTACGAACCAAGAGGAAATTTACTCACCTGTATAATTTTTTGAAATTTTGGTTTTCGGGAAAGTTGGTGCTCAAGAAACGATGATTTTCGACATATATGTCATTGATCGTGTTACTCTGCAAACCTGTCAAAATTGACATTTTTTTTGAAAAATTACCAAAAGCCGTAGAAATCAAAACAATATCAAAAAGTTTCTGAAATAAATGTTGCTCAGAATTTTATTTTATACCAAACTGCCGAATTTCATAGTGAAATTCCGAAATTTTTTGATATTCATATTCTGATGACAGCACGTTAGAGGGAGCTGTGGGCTTTGCGGAAATTTGTAGAATAATTCAGAATGTAATTCCAATGAAAGAGACATTATCAGAATTCAAATAAAGTTTATATTAATTTAATGTTCATCATAAATTATGATTTCTATAGTGAAAACCCCACAATCTTGGTGCAAACCGAATTATTCCTGAGAAATTAAATGCGCAAAGAGATAATCTTCCTAATTTTTTTTGGAACATCATAGGAAATTATCCGCCTGTCAACTCGATTTCATTTTCACAGATATCTTTGTTTTAGATGAGGTATGTATTGCTTTTTTAGTGGTATTTGAGCGAGAATTTGAGAAAATATATTCAAAAGCGTTTTTACAGGGCTTGGAAAATTATTCTTCAGATATAAAATCGAAGAATTTAATTTCTTATGATGTTCCAAGAATAATCAGCGAGATATTAGCTCTTTGCGCAATAAATTTCTCAAGTATAATTCGGATTGCACCAAGATTGTAAGGCTTTCACTATAGAAATCATAATTTATGAGGAACATTAAATTAATATTAACTTATTTGAATTGTGATAATGTCTCTTGCATTAGAATACATTCCGAATTATTTTTGAAATTTCTGCAAAGCCCACAGCTGCCACTTATGTGCTGTCATCGAAATATCAATATCAAAGAATTTCTGAATTTTCCCTATGAAATTTGGCAGTTTGGTATAAAATAAAATTCTGAGCAACATTTATTTCAGAAACTTTTTGATATTGTTCTGATTTCTACGTCTCTTGGTAATTTTTTTAAAAAAATTTCAAATTTGACAGGTTTGCAGAGTAACACGATCAATGACATATATGTCAGAAGTCATCGTTTCTTGATCACCAACTTTCCCGAAAACCCAAATTTCAATAAACTATACAGGCGAGAAAATTTTCTCTTGGTGCGTACTTTTCTATAAGCACTGTATATATGATTTTTTTGTATCCTAAACTATAGATTGTGTATTAATTTTGTGAAGATGTCATAATGTCAGATTCGATAAAGGGCACCACCGAAACTTTATTGTTTATATCATAAAATGAATGTGTGTTATTGATCACATTAAACAATCTGATAATTCAAGTCATATTAATCCCTAAAAATCCCCGAAACAGTTCGAATCGACCGCCCGTTGCGAAAGCATGTCACGCTTACTTATCTAGACGAGTCCTATATTAATATGAGTACTTGTACTTACCTCGTCCCATTGCCATGAATATATGTCATCCACCAACTCCGCTGGCGACGGCGACATCGACAACGGCGTATTTATTTTTATAACATTATTAAAATAAGCTATTCTAACTACAGGGTTGGGCCATGGTAAAAATTAAAATGTATATTTTTGAACCGATAACGTATAATAAAAGCGCAAAACCCAACAATTGATTTTTAATGTTCCCCAGTTTTTGGCGATTTTCCCTTCAACCCCTAGGCTGCAACCCAGCCAACTTTTGTTTCTAAAACGTATGTCATGTGTTGGCTCGTTGGAAAACAGATGAAAAGAGAAATCTTACGTACCCTCAGATTGTTTTTGCGCGTATGTTCTGGGGAACATCGCGTTATAGTTTTGCCCAAATGTCTGTAACTTTCGAATTTTTTGACGAAAATGGTCTCAAACGATTAAGTTCGACTCCCCAATGAAGAATTCGAGGTCAAATTTGATTCTGTCCGTCCGGCCGTCCGGCCGTCCGGCCGTTGCCACGATAACTTGAGAACGAGAAGAGCTAGCAACTTGAAATTTTCAGGGTAGGTGGCGCATCTCAATACGACGGACAAGTTCGTTAATGGGCATAATCGGCCCAGTGGTTTCCGAGTAATAATTTTGTTTTCAACCAATATAAATCCGATCGAATTGAAACTTGGTGGGTAGTTGTAGAATATGATCTTAAGCACGTTTGTGGAATTTTGTGCGAATCGTATGGCTAGAAAATTTTTAAAAAATTATTAAAAAATATTTTTGTTGTCACGATAACTTGAGAACGGAATGAAATAGCGGCTTGAAATTTTCAGGTTAGGATGAACACCAGAACGCGACATTTCAGTTTGTTTATGAGCATAATCGGCCAAACGGTTTCAGAGTTATAGCCATCTGAAATTTTCTGAAATTTCGTGGTTTTTGTTTCTCATTAACTCAAAAAGTACTGAACCGATTGAATTCACACATGGTTATTAGTTGTAGAATGCCAACGCGGAAATGTTTGCAAAATTTGGTGAGGATAGCATTCGTAGAAAATTTTTAATAAATCATTGAAAATAAAAAAAAAAAATTCTATATATCAGTAACTGTTCGTTTGAAATTGCTGAAATTTCGCAAGAGCCTTCATAACCTAACTCTACTGCCAAGTTTCAAGTTTTAATACGATCGGTTAAATATTGTTGGAGATTCGAGCATTCTTGTGCGAGTTCAGTAGATGGGTGACCGTTGCCTCGATAACTTTCGAACGAAAGGAGATAGGGTCTTGCAATTTTCAGGGTAGGTTGCGTATCCGAAAGAGAGTGTTGAGTTCGTTTTTGGGCATAATCGGTCTAACGGTTTCCGAGTTATACCCACCTGGAATATTATTTCCTTGATAACTCAAAAAATAAATATTCGATCGAATTGGTGCTTGGTAACTAGTAGTAGAAAATCAACATAAAGACGTGTTTAAAATTTTGTAAGAATCGTATCCCTAGAAAATTTGAAAAAAATGACGAAAAAAAAAATTTCAAGAACCGTACCCTTGGAAAATTTTTAAAAAGTCACGAAAAAAAAATTGGTTCAAGCACTGACGTGAAGTCAGAAGCTTTTGCGCGTATGTTCTATTGTCCATACTTCTGTATTGGACACCCTTAATCGAATTTACCATGGTAAATTATGTTGTCCATTCTCCTGTATTGGACACTTAATTCGAATTTACCATGGTAAATTCGAATTGAGAGTGTCCAATACAGGAGAATGGACAACATAATTTACCATGGTAAATTCGATTAAGGGTGTCCAATACAGAAGTATGGACAATAGAACATACGCGCAAAAGCTTCTGACTTCACGTCAGTGCTTGAACCAATTTTTTAGTTATGTAATTGTTAGGAAAATCGATAAATAAAACCAATCAGTACATTGAACTAAATTCTGAATAAGTTTTTGTTTAACCTCTTTAAAATAGAAAAAAAAGTCTTCAGCATGCGTATTGCCTATAGTTTCTTAAATTGATTAGAAAAACATTTGTTTGGTTTTGTTTTGAAATTGAAAGATTTACATTTGAAATTTAATTTCTGTCATTTGTATAGGTACTTTAAGGTTTTCCTGCATATTATTCAACTCTCAAATAAAACTTTTCTGTTCACGTTCGTTCCTACCTTTATTGTAGCTTTATTCCTTCAGGATTCTTCCGATACTTAAAGCCCAATTCTATTAGGTAGTTAAGTCAAATAATCCGTTGAAATTACCGAATAAGTTTTGAATATTATTTAAAACTGACCTCTCCACGTTCTAAATTTGAGTTTGTTGAAACGCAATCGAGACCAACGTATGAAGAGGGACGTTCTTTTCAAAAGTACTATGTGGTAGATTTTGGTGACGATGATATATTTTCTTTGTAAAAATTCAAGATTGTGGCTTCAAATGAAAATGATAGGTGAATTAAGTGCTTGACAAAAATTAACACCCTAGCAAAATACTGTATGAACTTTTAGAATAAATGGAACAGTCAACTTACTTATAGGCTATTCAAACTCGGATATCCTGCGTGGCAGGCCAGGAGGCTAATATTTTGGCTATAGAACACTTATTTCAATTAAGATATTCACGTACATTATGAAATTTCTCAAGTAGATACTAGTTCAAAATTTCAATTTCACAATATCGTCTAAAATGCAAAACTGATCGAGGTGGAAATCCGGTACTCAATAGTAAAATGGTGGAATGAAGGTTTTGGCAGAAATTCCTCGATCCTCACATTATACAAAATTTGCTCGTCAGCATTCTACAACTAATTACCAAGGTTCAATCCACTTGAATCTGTATTTTTTCGAGATATTGGGGAACCAATATTTAAGACTAATTACCAATTTTCAATTCAATTGGATTCGTACTTTTTGAGTTATTGAGTAATTAACAACAACAGTACAGATGAATATAACCGTCGCATTTGGATGCGCAACCTACTCTGAAAATTGCAAGTTGCTATATCTTTCCTTTTGAAAGTTATCGTGACAACGGACGGCTGGCCGGACAAAATCGAATTTGACCTCACATTCTTCATTAGTGAGTCGAAAATTATTGCACTCTGTTCCCTAGAACATGCGCATCATGTACTATGGGAGCACAGGCTGCTGGCTGACAGTGATTCTTTTTCGTCGGTTTCATCCCTTTCCTTTTTCTTCTCCTAATTATATTTTATGGTATTTTCTTCACTCAAAGATTTCACCAGTGGTGTCTGAACGGACGACGACGTTTTGTAATTGAAAAACTGGCTTTCTAGTTCAGATATCCCTCAAATATAAATTAATGAGTGAGTACATGGTGTTAATCTTGCTTTGCATGGAGCAAAATATCATTTTTTGTCAACCTCTAAGAAAATAGTAATTTTTATATTAAGTGGGTAAAATGAGTGTTTTTTTTTAATGGCATATGAGAGCGTTAATTCTCTCGAATGTGCCATGAAAACACGGTAACAACATTTTTTGTAAAACTGTGAATGTGAATTTACATCGTCTGAAATATATTAAAACGGTTTATCTCGCATTTCCAGCAAAACTACAACTCCTATGGAAAAAAGGTGCCAACCAAGGTTGTAGGCAATTAAAAGATCTACAACTTTTGTATGAACACTTTTTTCACATTCAAAATTCATGTGAAAAATTCAATTAACCAAGTTACTATCGATTTTTATCCAATAAATGTAATTGTTTTTTGATGAATAATCAATTAGTAATTGACTCTGTTGAAATTAAATCCTTCAAAAAGTAATATTTCATGTTTTATGTATTTTGTGAATTATTTTGGCAGCGAAAAAAAGTGAAAATTTACGCATTAATAGTTTTTTTGACAGTTGTACAAAAATGAAATTTTGCATACTAATTTGCGACTTAAAAATCAACTCTTTTTGAAGGCAAGTAGGTACATTTTGGCCGCAAAATAACTTTTTCGTGCGCAAACACTTTTCGTCCGCTGTGGTCACTATGGATACGGCATGATACGGTTCAATACAAGCATAAGTGTCTGTGGGAATAAATGTAATTTGCTGTGAAACTACTTAAGAAGTCCGAAATTCATAAAAGTATGTAGAGGTCGACGAAAAAATTTGACATGTGCCTCGGCGAAAAACTGTCTATTGTCTCGCCTGCTTGTACCTACATAGGCTCGACTATAATAGACAATTTTTCGTCCTTGGTACATCAATAACTATTATTTCAACGATGACTATTTTAAAAAAACGGAGTAGCCATGGTTAACCCCCTTTCCCCCTTTTTAGCTAATTTGTTCCTCAGTAAAAACGAATATAAATAATTTCCATAATTTTGGTCTAGATGCGTCGAAGACATTTCTGCAATTGTTGATGAAAATTTCGATATTAACGAATTCACCAGAAACAGTAACAGTAAATACACATCCATTAAGTTCAGCTTCGAAATGGAAAAGGACGGCTTACTTGCCATTCTTATAATTAAAATTATCAAGAAATAACTCGAATTCAAACAGTTTTGACATTTTTAGAAAATCTACCAATTCTCATATTTACATTTCATCTGATTCGGTTGCTCCCTGGTCACATAAAACAGCCAGCTTATATTTCCTCGTCAGCCTGTTATTTAGTACTCCGCTTAGCAATGTAAACTTCAAAAATGATTTTCCAAATTGCCGAAAGAAACGGGTACAGTCACCATCTAGTTCAGAAAATTATCAATAAGCTTAAAGAAGAAAATCTCTTCAGTAACATAACCCTAACGAGACGAATAAAAACGCAAAAAGATTTCCAGGTTTTCACGTTCCATCCAAAAACAAACAACAAATTCCAGAATATTTTTAAAAAGTTTGATATTAAATTGCCTTCCAAAACTTCCATGAAAATACTTAACTTCTAGGAAATACATTCATAAAACTCCGGACATGTTAAAATTGGGTATATTTGAAATTAGATGTTTAGATTGCAACAAGTGCTACGTCGGCCAAACAACCGGAAACATTCTCACGCAGTACAAAGAGCATACAGGTCACATTCGGAACAACAACATAATAATAATAATAATAATAATAATAAAGGACTTTTATTCAACGAAAAATATTGTTAACAAAATATTTTAACATTTATAGTGGGCGAGGTTCAGTTCGTCCAGGGTATAGGTGCTATCCATATACAACCCGAACGTCTGTTCAACTAACCCATCGAAATAAAAAAAAACAAAATTCTGGAAAATAAAAAAGGATATTGAACATAACAAAAAAAAAAGAAAGAAGAGGAAGCATACCCGGTTTCAGAAAGAAAAAAAAAAGCACCAACATCACTCAACAATTGGCCAGCCTTCAGTTCATACTCCCTCGGCCCAACTCAACGCCAATTCTCTAAGTTTTCTTTTCGAAAACGTATGATTAAAGTTCGCATAGTCAATAGGAAACTCATTCAAACATTTCGCAACGTTGTATGAAAATGATCGCTTGAAAAGTTCTGAAGAGTGTAGAGGTATCGTGAGTCTTCCTTTGAAACGGATGTTGATGTTGTGTACGTCACATCGAAATCTAATTTTATTGTAAAGGTAGGGCGGCGTCTTCTGGTCCACGATGGAGAAAAACTGAACAGCAGAATGCAGTCGGCGTCTCTGCTCCACGTTCAACCAACCAATCTCCTTGATTTTATGACTAATGTGGTGGAACATCGATAAATCGGCTGTTGCAAATCTCATTTTAACAACTGGCATCTAAATTTCAGAAAATTCCAATACATTGTAGGTACATATGAACACTTGAAGGGATCGAAATGTACACGAGAAAATATATTTTACATCATAAAGCTCTAACAGCTTTAAAAGGTGTATGACTAAGGGTATAATGTCAACCCATATAGTGTCGAAATTTATAGCATGCTTCGTCTCTGAAGATGGACACATCGTTTCCGAAACATATGTTAGACGACAAAATTTGTAGTGGACAAGAGTGTAGTTAATTTTATAGAGTTCTTCAACCTATACAGAACTATGAAGCATATGATGATTCAAGTGATTCAGTAGGATTAGGATGGTCCATACATTGAACCAGAGCTGAAGGTTCTGCAACATAATCTGCATGAATAATATGCTAACAAGCGAGCAAAGGAAAAAAAATTGCGATTTCATTACATACAGGTCTGTGAGGCCGATGGTCCGATGTAAGTGTTAATAATCAGTCCAGAATATACAATACAATACAAACACCAATTTCTACTTCAATATTATTCTCAAACACATAAAATTGTTATTGCTTCCTTAACGATCACCAGAATTTATGCAAAATGATTAATATTCGCCCCTCCTCAAGTCCCCCTGGATATTTACTTGAGTAAAACATGAGCCTCATTCTTTTCCACTGTAACCAAGTATCAGTGTATGCAATTTTTAGGATATCTCATTGGTAGTTCAGGCGTGAAAAAGAAGTAAAACAAGAAACAAACAATCAGGCTTCCGGATTCATTATACAGGTCGTTTAAAAAAAGGTGGCGCCGTTGCTAGGAGAGGTAGAATATTGAAGAATATGTGGGGGTTGCTTGGAATAAAAAAAATGGGTTCAAGCCCTGTGGACAAGAGCTTTCTGGCGCTCTAGTTCAAACAGACAAATTATATCTCCGAAAGTATTGGTTTCTCAGAGTTGGGAATTAAATCAATGTATTCTTATGAAAGAACTGCATCATAAAGGAAATTAAATTCAAATATTAGTTTATTTATCAAGATTAAATGAGCCATCTGATAATGAGAACTGCACCATGGAAGAAATCAAATTAAAATAGCTGAAATGAATTTGACTCTTTCTTATAGAACAGGATGAAATGTACGAGTATGAACACAGATCATATAATAAAGCTTAGATAGAATAATTATAGCATTCTGTGAAAACATAGAAGTACGTACGATTAATTATTGAAATTTAGAAAAATCATATCTCCGAAAATATTAGCTTGTTGGAGTTGAAAATGATATCGATGGATTTTAATGGTGAAACTGCATCTTAAATAAAAATTACAGACATTTGGGCAAATTGATAAGCACTCAGTTCCGAGGAACTAGAGCGCCAAAAAGTGTAATTCCCTTTCCGGGATTTGAGCCCGCCTACGATCTTATTGATCTCCGGTATTAGAACAAAACGTCGGTACTTACCTGGGATATATATTCTTAATTTTCACTTTTCGACATAAAATCGCCACATGGGGGTTTATTTGACGGTTTTTTACCCTCGTCTCTCTAAGGCCACGCCCGGACAGGAAAGTGGCTTGCTTAGCGCCTAGAGGCTTGCATTCTGGCTACTTGCTAGGATACGTCATTTGCTTGTCAGCACGTTGACGATATGTGACAAAAATTTGCTAAGCGACTGGCTAGGCGCCAAGCGTGCAGTGCGGCCGGTCACGAATGTTCTGAAACCTTCGTTTTTCTCAGCAACTCGCTAGGTGAATCGCTAGGCTCTAGGCGCTAAGCAAGCCGCTTGCCTGTGCGGACGTGGCCTAAATCGATTTTGACGTTTCTCGAACCAACTATTAGCAAGGAACTAGATAATGTCATGTCTAAGGAAAAAAAGTTGACATTATGACAATTCATACATAGAATTATTATATAATTCTGTGAAAACGTGAAAATACGATTTATTATTGAAAATTTGAAAAATCATATCTCCGAAAGTATAAGCTTGTTAGAGTTAAAAATGATATCATTGGATTCTTATGGTAAAATTGCTTATTCAAAAAAAAAATAATTTGGATTTTGTTCTGTAAAAAAAAAATTTTTTTTTTGTTACTCCGAAACCATCTGTCCGATTTTGCCCAGTAACGAACTTAGCCGAGATATTTATCTGCCAAACCTACTCTGAAAATTTCAACTGTCCAGCTCATTCCGTACGAGAGTTATCATGCCTACGGCCGGCCGGCCAGACAGAATGAATTTCGACCACGGATTCTTGATCAGTCAGTCGAACCAAATCGTTTAAGACCATTTTCATCGAAAAATTCGAAAATTACAGACATTTGGGCAAATTGATAAGTACTCAGTTCCGAGGAACTAGAGCGCCAAAAAGAAGTAATGGCATCCGAATTCAAATATCTGGCGATAAGAAATACTTTTCATTGAATTTTTTCACAATTTCGAAACTAGTGGCAACATTGTAATAAAATTTTGTATGATTATGCTTTGGAAGCTTATATAAACCATGAATTTTTATTTATATAGGACTCTCATAGAGGGCACTAGTTGAAGGGTTTGTACCGTGTAGTTACAAACATAACTTTTTTGTATTTAGATGTACAGCACCGGCAACCGAAAAGTGAACGACTCTACAGAGCATATTTGGCTATTTTTAGTTGATTAAATGAGGCTTTGATACAGAATAGCCCTATTCTGTGGTTTTGCATTGCTAGTCCAAGAAAATGTCAAATCCAAACGCTTCGCAGGTTTATTCAAACCAGGGGTCGGCAAGTAATTTTAGTGGAGTCCGAATACTTTGGGTAAATTGCTACGACGTCCAGGCCTACACTACAATAACAATTACGTATCTAGACTAAGTTTCGGTCGCTGTATTTCTTGTAAAATACTGAAAACATTGACAAAGATAGCACTGGCATAGATTTATCTGTTTAATATTTTTTTTTTCAATTATTTTATGAATAGGTAATAGTTCAAATTTTTGGAGGAACAGGTTTAGATTTCTTGCAAATGCGGACCGCGGTCCGCGAGTTGCCGATCCTTGATTTAAACTCTGAATGAAAACGAGTCAACGAGATTGAATATTTTATATCTATCGATACAACATAATCAATATTTTATAGCAGCACCATTGGCTGCTATAACAGCTTCCAGGCGACACCTCATTGAGAAAACTAATGATCTCCTATCATACGTATCAGATATATGTTCCCAAACATTTTATATGGATTTCCATAATTCTTGGGCATTTGCTGGTCTGAAATTTCGATTATACATTAATTTTATCATATGCCCTCAAATATTTTCCATAGGGTTCATGTCCGGCCTTCTTGCAGGCCAAGGTAATATGATTTTATTTTTTTCCTGCATCCATTGTCTTACTACATTCGAAGTGTGAATAGGAGGATCATCATGCTGAAATATAAAGTTTTCAGGGTAGACCTGTACAGCCGAAGGTATCATTACATTTTCTAATATTTCTTTGTAATACTCGCCTGTTCGGCTCCAATCTATATTCCAGCAAACACCTGTACCATAGATGCCTACCCTAGCCCACGCAATGAAAAGCGACCACTATTTCTCACAGAGTGGACATAATCCTCAAGTCAAGGTCTATAAACCCGAAGTTGTCCACTGCTGCACGATTGAAAAGTTTTTTCATCAGAAAGACCTACAGTGCTCCAAAAATTGTCATCCATATTTAAATATTCATTTGCGAACAACAATCTCTTTGTTTTATGGTCTTCTGTTAAGAATGCCTTCTTTGCTGCAGAGAAGTTTTTTAAGTTACCTTTTTTGATTCTATTTCGCGTTGTTCTTACGGATCCAGGGATATTAGTGAACTGACACTCTTCAACAGCAGTTGCGAATGCATGCTCCTTAATATAATTGATAAGCGCATTTTCTTCATTTTGATAGGATATTCTTCTAATTCTAACTCGGATCTCCCTTTCTGCCAGCGTCGCTTCAAGTTGAAAATACAAGTTTACTGACATTTAAGGCTTCAGCTGTCGCATTTAGCCACCAATTCTCCTCCAGTTTAGCAATTGCTCATATTTTCTCACCATTGTTTAAATGTCGGGACATTTTATTATTATTTCCGTTTATTTGAGAAGAGCCAAAACCTCCTTTTAGGAGGTATTGGATGAGCCCAATAAATTCTGACGTTTTTGTCGTCAATGACTGTGCGATATAGCCATAGATATACATGGATGTATATGGATGGAGCTATATTTACAATAGGAAAAAAAATCGTTCACATTTCGGTTTCCGCCACTGTACCTCCTACTCTTGATTGAACCCGATATTGTATACCGTTTGCGGAATAATTTGATTCGAAAATTATGAAATGATAACTGTGCTGGTACAAGTAATAGGTACTAAACTTATTAATCAAAGAATCAAAAGAAGAAAATACTTAATTTCATTGCAACGTTGCCAGTAGTTTCGACATAATCATAAAAAATTGTATTTTGAATACGGATGCCACCCTATATAAGTAGTTATATGTCTTTAATAAGATTTGTTTAACATAAAAGATTATTTTAGGTACATTGGTATTACATGGAACTCCTTCATGAGCCACCTGTTTTGGAAATGAATAAGTCTTTTCAAATGAATGGAGAATTATTGTTGAAAGCTATAGCTGCCATAACAACGTATACAGTTATACTTCTACAACTCAATGATCTTCAAACATAGTGAGGTTAACCAGCATATTGAAGTTATCTAGGATATTAATCGTCTCACTAATATTTTCATAACCTGATGAAGGAATTATTCAATATTTTTTTCTGGCTTTTCTCTCCCTCTCTGAAAAGTATCTATAAAACAGAAAATTCTGATTGTTTTGGAATTGCTTTTGCGTTAGAAACACTAGATATTTATCAGGAGCTATAATATGTAGAACAATGTAGCCTAATAAACAGTAATGAAACAACACCAATTAAACCACTTTTTTGTAACTTTCCAGGACCTAAATCGGTCTCATGCGGGAGACCGCTGATACTTCGGAAAACTCCACCGGTTAAATAACTATTCGTCTGTTCATGCACAGAACGAAAACTGTCCGAAAGGAGCAGCGTGAATTCCAAGATTGGCCTAAGGAACACATTATGGATATTCAACCTCGGAAATTACGCTATTCACTCGGAACTGGCGCGCACATACAAAGAATTGACATGACGTGGTAATATGGCCTTCCAGTAACCACGGTCACTCGATATTCAGAAAAATGTTCGAAAAATATCGAACAATAATTGCAAGTGCCACACATCGTTCATCCTATTCAATCGTCACCGTACTTACATTTACGAAAGTGTAAAAGTTCGTCAAAAATATCCTGTGCAACTCTCAAAGGATAGTTTCACGATTTCTCATTAAAATAAAATTCCACACACCGTTCATTCACTCTTGGTATCGCTTGTGTAGTTACATTATTCGATAGCTCCTGTATATACAAGGTGGGTGGCTAGAAACCACTGGTCCATCGATAGGAATATTTTCAGCGCTGCGGTTTTGCTACTTATATCAAAAAGTACTAACAACTTTGATATTTCAAATGGAACACCCTATATATCATTGCTTTTTTCGATCCGTCGTAGCCTCCTGATTAATTCAGTATCAACTTTATCATCATCCATATCTCTAGCGGTTTTCGAGTAATTAATTGATTTACTTCCTTTTTTATGCATCCTAGAAAACCGAAATTTCGTAACTTTCATACAGGGTTCTTCAAAATCCAAGGCTTTTTCGATACATACTTGAACGATAAAGAGTGCGTTTTTTCAAATGTAGTGACTTGTATATCATAAGATGTGTTGAATGAGAATTAAATTTCCTCTCAAACGATATAACATGTTCCTATATCTAAATTGTAAGCTTTTCGAATCAAAAGTAAGTTTTCATGCCAATCAGAATATTGAGCTACATTTTGTATTAGCTCATTAGCTCTCCATAAAATGTCATGGAACCTGTAAATTATTATAATTTAACCATCTGGATCGATTATAAAGTATCGTTGAATTTATTAACGGAGATATTATTGGAAAATCATTCAAATGGAACGCAATAATTATTATACAAATGAAGTTCTGAGGAAATTGTTTATTCTCCAAGGTCAAAGAGATCAAATTGTAGCAAGATCATGCAGAATATTCTGGTTAGGCCTAAATCTTATTCTGCACTTCTAGTGAAAGCATGAGGATTTGATATACACGTCTTGAAAAAAAACACACGTTTTATCGTTTTATTCTCGGAAAAGCCTCGGATTTTGAACTACCCTGTATGATGGAGACGGACTTCTTTGAACGTAAATAATACACGGGATATTGATAATCCATACCCGAAATTTCAGCACTCTAGAATTCCAAGTAGGTACCGAGGTAATGAATGTTTAATTGAAACTATATTTTGCACAAAAAAGAAGTAAATAAATCATTTACTCGAAAACTGCTAGTGATAGGTATAATGAAGTTGATACAGAAATAATTAGGAGGCGACGGCGAATCAAAAATGCAATAAAATACAGGGTTTTCCATTTGGAATCTCGAAATGGTTAGTACTTTTCGATATGTGCGGCAACACCACAGCGCTGATAATATTCTAGATCGATGGAGCACGGGTTCCTAGCCAAGGAACCCAATTTTCAATAAAATCGTACGTCCTGTTCTCCATAAAAGTACAGGGTACTATCAACCGTGGCCCACCCTGTATACACCCATACTTCCATTGTGAATCAAACATTGCTTACAGAAGAGAGGTTGGTTTTTCCTGAATTTTGTACGCACCACTATTGGTCGACTAAATATTGAAATAAAACTAATTCCCATATTTGGTTTCAGAATTTCAAGCAAAATATTCCACAAAATAGTAGAACATTTTTGGATTTTTTTCTAGTCATGGGATCCTCACGAAATTTTGCATAAGTGTTTGCGTAGATCTACTGAAACTAACTCAATTCAATTATATCACTATTTTCCCAGTACATAATTGGGAAAACGAAATTCTCAAATTTTCAAATGTTTTTTCCAATTCGTAGCCATCCCATCAATACAAAGCTTTACATGAATATAAACACCAAACATTCCAAAAATACAGATATCTAGTCAAAATGATAGGCCGTTCCTGGGGAACAAGCGCGCAAAATGTGAAAGATACAACTTATTCGTAAAAATCTTTCGATGATTTGAATATTTCCAACAATAAGATCCGATTGAGATTCAATCTAGAACTTGGCTGTAAAATAAGGTTTTGAAGGCTTTCGAAAAATTTCAACTATATCTGACGGATAGTTTCTGAGATAAAGTTAATCATGTTTTTTTAAATTTCTGGTACATGATCCTCACCAAATTTTGCATAAGTCCTCGTGTCGGTTTATTTTGAACTGACTACTGAGCTTCAATTCCGTCAGATCAGTCTTCTCGAAAACAAATTTTCAGATGGGCTGGTTTTGCCCCTTTTTGGTTTAGCCGTTTTTTCCACCTGTTCGGGAGAACAGGGGCCCCACTTATTTAGGGTATCTCACGATCTCGCCGTGTCCGCCCGCAGTCTATTTGTTGTCCTTTAAAACCTCTTCATTTAAAAGCGTGAGGATTTCTTAGAGGACTACAATGCAAATCTTCCCGTTTTTGAAAGAAGATGCTTTCAACAAAGATTCTCTATTAATGTATGGTGCGGAGTTGATATTGGACAATTAGTTCCAATTCAAGTCCTTCCTAATCGTTTGAATACCGATGCATGCCTTCAATTTTTAGATTTTTAGATCTCGCAAATTTGCTGGAAGAATTTCCTGTGAATTTGGTATATAAACGTATGTGGTATCAGCACAATGGAGCACCACCGCATGTTGGAGGAAATGTTTTCGCCCCATTAATCCAAACTTTTAAAAGGAGATGGATTGGTCGGCTTGTTGCTATGGCCTGTGAGATCGCCTGACTTGAATCCTTTGGATTATTTTGTAAGGGGCATTTAAAACAACTTGTTTACGCAGTTGAAATTATAATATTCTAGAACAGGGTTTCTCAAACTGTTGGCTCCACGAACCTCTTTTGGAGTTTTCAGATGGCAGCGAACCCCTTAACTAAAGGCGAATTTCATTGGTAAAACCAGTGGTGCACTGAGTTCACTCAGTGCAATAAATGTTGTACTGGTTTCCCGATGGAGGACGTATTCAATGGAATACGATTCATGCACTCAGTTCTAAGTATTTAAAACAACATGGTTTCTGGAGCACCAGGTGATCCGAACCTCACTTATTTGTTTTCGCGCTTAGAATGATGATTGACGCCACGACAGTTGAAACTATCACAGCGCCATCTTGGTGGACGGAATTTTTCGGAAGCTTTTGTGAAGGGACGTAGAAATTTATGAAAAAGTTCTCGGAGACGACGGGATTCGAACCCGTAATATTTGACTATGAGTCCAGGGTGTTAACCGAGGAGTCACAGACACTAACCTTAAGAGGTACCTTTTTGGTCCCACATCAACCGCAGGTATATGACCCTTTGCATTGTGCGTCTCAGGGACCCCTTTTTCAGGTAATTAATATGATATTTTTTGTAGAATTTTCAGCATCTCTAGGCGATTGGAATTATTCTATCCGTCATATGAAGTTTGACGCTGATACTTGATCCTTTTTTCGTATTATTATTGAGGGCATTTATCGTTTATTTGAAAGGGAATAACATGGATTATCTGAATCGAATAATTTTTGGTTTACGCAGATGAGAAATATAAGGGATTCTAGTGTTTTGTGAAACAATTTATGTGGTGATTTTCAGCAGGCCCATTGTGAAGCACTGACGTGAAGTCAGGAGCTTTTGCGTGCATTGTCCATTCTTCTGTATGGGAATTGGATTGTTAATTGGGACTCGTATCGCTCTCAGGGATTTTCAGGTTATTCTAATAGTAAAATGAAATGATTCTATCCGTCATATGAAGTTTGATGCATGAGGTACTAGATCCTTTTTTCGAATTATTATTGGGGAGACATTTATCGTTTATTTGAAAGGCAATAACATGGATTATCTGAATCGAATAATTTCTGGTTTACGCAGAATTTGGGGGATGATTGTGCGGTTTTGAAAATTTGTTGTCATAACGAGTAAAATCAATGGAAAGCGTGTTTGTCAGCAAGCTGGGTGTACGGATTTGAAACTTTGGCATCCTAATGAACCGGAGTGAAATAGACAAAAAATAACATTAGTTTTTATTCAAATTATTTATATTCAAGGGCAACAGTTATTAACGAATAAGCTTTTCCCAAAGGAGAATGCACGGGTTCAGGCTCGATTTCGGCGATTTTTATGTGTAAATTCCTATGACGATTTCTAAGCTCCGGTGAAGTAGGTAACTCACTGGGTAGGTAAGTTGGACTTTTGTGATTTTAAATAGTTCAGTAGTCCATTGAGGCAGATACCCTTCTGTGAAAATGTGTCTTAATTTACGTACAATATCGCCCATCTGAAATTTATGAGGTCCTGCTATTTTTATGTGACTGTAGGCTAATTTATATATCGTCGGCGACACCGCAAAACCAAGTAACTGAAAAAATTTCAAAAATGAGATATCGGCGGTATTTATCTGATTGTATTTTTGGGGACGGGTGTGCTAATTCTTTTCAAAAAGTATACAGACACTGAGATAATCAGTTACAATGGTTTGTAACTATTTTGAATGGAATCTTATTCGTCAATCCAATATTATGAAGTTTTTAGTGCCTCCTGAAAATGTTGGCTTTTGCAGTTACTTGGTTTTGCGGTGTTGCCGACGATATGTCGTTCTTTGTATTAACGTCTCGGGGTTTCATGCCAATAGTTCAATGTTTTTTATTATTATACTCATTTTACCACATCTTGAAGGATCCATCGATATGTTCCACTCAAACTGATTTTTTTGTAAAGCACCTCTTTCAACGTTCTTATAACCAACTTCACTATTGTAGCTTTCTTGTCACTATACGTATTATGATGATTTATATGATGCTTTTTAACAACTTGTTCATGAAATTGTCGGTTGAAAAATTAATTTCCTTGATCAGATTGCAAGTTGCTAGGTATTTGACCATGCTTGAGGATATCGAGAGAAGCCACTTCTTCAAATGTTTTCCTTTTCAATGATCGAGCCTATATGAGTTTAGAAAAGCAATCAATTACAACGAGAACTAACATTACTTGTGGCAAGCTTATCAAGCTATCCTAACAACTAATCCATGTTATGCATTGGGGGGTTGTATACTTTTGATTTGGCAGCGAGCTTATCAAGCTAACATAACAACAAATGTATTGGGTGGTTGTATACGAACAAATTCCATTTTTGATGTATTATGGATTACATACTTTAACAGAGCATATGAGTCATATTTTTAATTCTGTCATTTCAACGTAAGCACAATTGTTTTCGAGAAAAACTTTGGGTACTCGACATTTTGGAACATAGATTTGAGTTCAAAAATATTGAATATTTGCTTGGCACTGAGACAAAATATGCTAAATGTGAAATTTAGTATTCTTACTATCTGGAAAGATTACAGGAAAGATTGTACATTTGTACTGATTGTATTGGTACGCTTTCCTAAATACTCATAATATTTGGATGAAAATGAATCCTACATCTATTTACGCAAAAAATCACAAACGTATTAGAGGATTGACATTTATGATAAAATAAAAATCTCCTATTCAGAAGGACTATAATTTTTGATTTTGTTTACATTGAGAATGAAGTTTGTTTTATTGTATTTTCCAAAATAAATCTTATTTTTCCAGATACTGTATACTGTATTGTAGCCAAATTATTTTTGGTATATTTATTTGGCAATAACCAGAAGAAAGGTTAATTATGAGAAATGTGTTGGTGAACGTGACAGTCAGGTATCTTCTTCAAATTTGACGATACAGTAGTCGGACATGGGTACCAAGGCAATGGCATATTAATTGACCGAGTGAATGATGGGGTGCTAACTTGATCGCATACCTTAATGAAACCCGGGCATGTGGTTTTTTCTTTCTAAGCATTGTTGGGATCTATTGTATTGGATATTGGGTGATTTGCGAGACAATTTATGTGATATTTATTGCATGTTGAGTGGTCCGATTCCTCTTTCAATATGCAGGAATCGTGTAAACAAAGTGGGGTGATTTTTTGGATTCTTCTGAACTCGTAGTGTGTCATAATACATTTTTGATAGTAATACGAAATGTAACACTCATTTATTTTTTCGTTGTAAAATTGGTTAACAAATATATCATGAATATGTAAGTCATCATGAATCGTTAAAAGTTGAAATAAAGACGTTTTCATTTCAGCTTTACAAAAATATTCAGCATGGAGGATTAAGGTATAAAGTCGTTGGTGACCATATTCACTACAGTAAAATCGATAGGAGATATTTTCAAAATTAGTTTTTCACGCTCACAATTTTCGAGATATTAAGAAAAAATCGGAAAAATCTTATTGTGATGAGGAACTTGTTGAGATTTAAATATATGAAAAACTGGCCTGGTCAGTGGATATCAAATGAGAAGGTGTGATTTTGAAACTTTATCATCTGGCGGATGCTTGAGTTGCTGTATTGAGAACGATCAGCATGTTTGATATAGGGGCATGACTTGGGAGGGACGGCGATGAATTAGAGTATTTCCAATATACACAGGATTGCATTAGATATGTGGAGGAAGATACGACGTTTGATATTGAAGATGCAGAGAAAGAGACTGCGATGGATACCGAATTTATTAAAAAATCAGCTTTTCACAATTATTAGCGCGTCTTCTTGACATATTGGAATAGTGTTGATCATTATTCATTTCCTTTAATTTCGAGCTATTCGGATGAATGATGCTTAAATAATTTAAGATAATTTGTAATGAGAAATTAGAGTTTAGTTGCCATTTTTTATTTCAAAAAAGCAGTTTTTTAGATATGATCATAATACTTTCCCTAATAAATAACTTCAGCTATTCGAAGTTGCAAAATATTGTATTCTTTCAAAAGTATCTACAGTGTATTTTTTGGCATGCAGCAAGCATAGCTTGTCAACTATATTACTGATATCAAGCCATTATCATTAACTTTATGAAGACTTTGTGTTGTGTAACGTTTCTTTTTAACCCGGGCAGGGGTTTGTTTACGTTTGGTTGGCGAGTGTCATTTATGTCGTGTTTGTTGACATCGAATTTGAGGTTGGATCTCAGTGGTGCCAATCGACGCTAAAAAATAATTGTTTTATTCGAAGAGCCGAATGACTGTTGGCAATATTGTTGAATTATGACAGTCGGAAGTTTATGAGGGTCTGCGCCAGTCAGGGACATGAGGTCGTCCATTTTGTCAACACTCAAGGAGGAGCAGTAGGTTAGGCGTATTTTCGGAACTTAATAAGAATTGGTGATTTCTTCTTAGTTGGATATAGTTTCGAAAATCGAATTAGGAGTGAGGGTTACATTGGTTTGATTTGGGAAGATAACAGGTACCTTGCACTCGTCTCGAAAGAGGATCTAACGACCTTTCTGCAAATCTAAGAGTTGAACACGTGAACGATCTTGGCGACTTTGACAGGTATGTGTTAGATGTTCTATTCTCGTCATTTCTAGTGGAAACAATTCAGGTCGTAATTATATTTCTATATCCAGAACATCGCTGTATGCCTGAAGAATTATTTGGTGGAGGCACGGCTAGATTTGGTTTCGAAGCAAACGTGTGCAGGACAACCCCGAACATCAGGGTATGTACGAATTCTATAACTGTTGCATAACAACGAATAATTGGTCTGATTAATATTATGATAACCAAAAATATTATGTATTGCGAAAATTCATTTGTTTCTTATCCGAGAGAAGTCACTGATGATTTCTTTTCTGTCATCAGGGTTTTTGGTAACATCAGAAGTTTTTGGTAACATCAGAAGTTTTTGGTAACATCAGAAGTTTTTGGTAACATCAGAAGTTTTTGGTAACATCAGAAGTTTTTGGTAACAGCAGAAGTTTTTGGTAACATCAGAAGTTTTTGGTAACATCAGAAGTTTTTGGTAACATCAGAAGTTTTTGGTAACAGCAGAAGTTTTTGGTAACATCAGAAGTTTTTGGTAACATCAGAAGTTTTTGGTAACATCGCAAGTTTTTGGTAACATCAGAAGTTTTTGGTAACATCAGAAGTTTTTGTAACATCAGAAGTTTTTTGTAACATCAGGAGTTTTTATGGCAGCACGGATTTTTGTGGCAGTCAGAAGTTTTTGTGGCAGCCCGAGTTTCTATGGTAGCACGAGTTTCTATGGTAGCACGAGTTCAGGCATAAGGAATAGCACGCAAGTTATTGGAAACATCTTTCGAAATATCATATACCTGCTATATATATAACTTGAACATATATTGTCATCAATTGTGTAAATTATTGTTGTTGTAAAGCGGAAATTGGGGAAAGATTTGTGGTAGTCATATATGATCATAGATAAGAAACGTGGATGCGCCTGAGCTCAAGCGACGCGTATTTGAATCAAATATTAATATTATCTACGTACAATTTCCGCCACCCTTATTCAGGGTTTCACAGTAGTTTTACTTTATTGAAGCTACAGACCTGGGTTGTAAGCTACTGGAATAAACTGTTTGTTATTAGCGTGCATATTCTTTTGGTGAGTTTAGGAATTATTACTTTACGCTGGGGTATCAGGGAGACTTAAATTTACCTGGCGCCCATTTACTAGGTTCCCTTTTTAGAAACCCACTCCCATCTCCACTGGAGCTAGACCGCGGATCCCCGAGTTCTAGTAGCTCCGAATTTAACCACTGCGACTTGGGAACAGTCGTATGTCGTTATAAATTGGCGCCCAACGTGGGGCTTATCTCCCGACAACGTGGGGCTAGATAACGTATCTCCAGATCCAATGAGGGGCCCGACACGATGTAACGTAGGTCTGATTCGGTTGTATATATAGTATTGTTCTTTATATTTGACCCAATTTTTTTTAGGGAACTTGCTTTATTGTGCTTTAGTATTTCTAGTCATTTTGCTTCTTGGCCTATATCTGTCTTGTCTCGTCCTAATTTATTGAAAATTATTTTTATTTCAATTTTTTTTAACTCTAGCGATGGTCTGTCGGAGTCGAGTTGGGAAATTTATTTGAGCAGGATTGTGAATTGTAGTAGTTGTCTCGTGCTCAACGGTTTTATTATTATTGTGTGAATTGTATGGAATTATGCGCCATGTTGGAGAACTTACCCTTGTTTATATGGGACCAATTAGAATTGACAGTAGAATTTCGTCGTGGACATATGAAGTACATGGTCGGAGAATGCATGAAGATTGAGGGTAATTGCTGGATGGATGGAGTAATGAGAGTAGAAGAGGATTTCCGGGACGACTGTGATGTATGATAGGGCATTGGAAGATGTATGATTCTGGGTAATGATTGGATGAGAAGGGTATGCTTGTTGTGATTGAGGACGTAGGAATGATTGGGTATGAGTGGATTACTTCCTCCTTCAGGGATACTTGATTGTAGTGGGCTCCGATTGGTGGAAACATTTCGACACCTGTCCACCTTCATTTATGAGTAGTCTGGTCAATTTATTTTTTTGATCCTATGTATTTTAATCCCTAAGTAAAATTTACTAGGTAAATTTTTTCAAGTGAGGGGGGATTTTGTAACGTTTCTTTTTAACCCGGGCAGGGGTTTGTTTACGTTTGGTTGGCGAGTGTCATTTATGTCGTGTTTGTTGACATCGAATTTGAGGTTGGATCTCAGTGGTGCCAATCGACGCTAAATAATAATTGTTTTATTCGAAGAGCCGAATGACTGTTGGCAATATTGTTGAATTATGACAGTCGGAAGTTTATGAGGGTCTGCGCCAGTCTGGGACATGAGGTCGTCCATTTTGTCAACACTCAAGGAGGAGCAGTAGGTTAGGCGTATTTTCGGAACTTAATAAGAATTGGTGATTTCTTCTTAGTTGGATATAGTTTCGAAAATCGAATTAGGAGTGAGGGTTACATTGGTTTGATTTGGGAAGATAACAGGTACCTTGCACTCGTCTCGAAAGAGGATCTAACGACCTTTCTGCAAATCTAAGAGTTGAACACGTGAACGATCTTGGCGACTTTGACAGGTATGTGTTAGATGTTCTATTCTCGTCATTTCTAGTGGAAACAATTCAGGTCGTAATTATATTTCTATATCCAGAACATCGCTGTATGCCTGAAGAATTATTTGGTGGAGGCACGGCCAGATTTGGTTTCGAAGCAAACGTGTGCAGGACAACCCCGAACATCAGGGTATGTACGAATTCTATAACTGTTGCATAACAACGAATAATTGGTCTGATTAATATTATGATAACCAAAAATATTATGTATTGCGAAAATTCATTTGTTTCTTATCCGAAAGAAGTCACTGATGATTTCTTTTCTGTCATCAGGGTTTTTGGTAACATCAGAAGTTTTTGGTAACATCAGAAGTTTTTGGTAACATCAGAAGTTTTTGGTAACATCAGAAGTTTTTGGTAACATCAGAAGTTTTTGGTAACAGCAGAAGTTTTTGGTAACATCAGAAGTTTTTGGTAACATCAGAAGTTTTTGGTAACATCAGCAGTTTTTGGTAACAGCAGAAGTTTTTGGTAACATCAGAAGTTTTTGGTAACATCAGAAGTTTTTGGTAACATCAGAAGTTTTTGGTAACATCAGAAGTTTTTGGTAACATCAGAAGTTTTTGTAACATCAGAAGTTTTTTGTAACATCAGGAGTTTTTATGGCAGCACGGATTTTTGTGGCAGTCCGAAGTTTTTGTGGCAGCCCGAGTTTCTATGGTAGCACGAGTTTCTATGGTAGCACGAGTTCAGGCATAAGGAATAGCACGCAAGTTATTGGAAACATCTTTCGAAATATCATATACCTGCTATATATATAACTTGAACATATATTGTCATCAATTGTGTAAATTATTGTTGTTGTAAAGCGGAAATTGGGGAAAGATTTGTGGTAGTCATATATGATCATAGATAAGAAACGTGGATGCGCCTGAGCTCAAGCGACGCGTATTTGAATCAAATATTAATATTATCTACGTACAATTTCCGCCACCCTTATTCAGGGTTTCACAGTAGTTTTACTTTATTGAAGCTACAGACCTGGGTTGTAAGCTACTGGAATAAACTGTTTGTTATTAGCGTGCATATTCTTTTGGTGAGTTTAGGAATTATTACATTACGCTGGGGTATCTGGGAGACTTGAATTTACCTGGCGCCCATTTACTAGGTTCCCTTTTTAGAAACCCACTCCCATCTCCACTGGAGCTAGACCGCGGATCCCCGAGTTCTAGTAGCTCCGAATTTAACCACTGCGACTTGGGAACAGTCGTATGTCGTTATAGTTGGATACCTTTCGTGTGTGTCTGTGGATCTCTTATATATGTTGGTGTGCAGACTCTTTCCATAGTTTTCCCTAATGTGATCAATACTGATATAGTCATGGAATTTATAATGTTTCTTGATTGTGTTTCCTTAAAGCATCGTTTCGTGTGAATTTCTTTCCGCATACGAAATGAGCAAAGCCAATTTGCTTATGGATATTCATGTGGCTGCTCAAATTATTGGGTTGGGTGTATTGTTTTTCACAAATGCTGTAGGTATAAATTCTGTTGATATATAAAAATGAGACTGATGAGTATACAAGTTGAATACTCTTTATATCCACTATACAGTATGGTGCAAATGAAAGGAATAAATTCGTTATTTCCTGAAACCCGTCGATTTTTATTTGAAAACGGGCTATTCGTAAGGATACCTTTTTATTTTTGACGTCATCTATATGAGCGTGATGACGTCATCGCTAAAATTTTCAAATGGAAATTTGGGTGTTGTAATACATTATTTGAAGGTCTTTTAAATACCTATCCAGCCATATCAATAATGTACAGTAATTGATTTTTGTATTTGTTTAAAAAATTAATAAAATTTTATTATTATTATTTAATATGTATTACTCATTAAATACAACGAAACCTAAATTAAGTGCTCAAATTGTTTTCCTCCAGCTAAAATACAATGAGAAAGACGTGCCGCGAACTCTTTTCGAACCTTCTCTATAACTTCCGGAGTTATTTGTGCAACCTCAATACTTATCCTTTCTTTAAGTTCATAGATATTTTGTGGTCTATTTTGGTACACGTTGCTCTTCAAGTATCCCCATAAAAAGAAATCAAGAGGGGTCAAATCAGGTGACCTAGGCGGCCATTCTATTGTTCCTCTTCGACCTATCCACCGATTTGGAAAGACGTTGTTCAAATAGTTGCGGACCAAGACAGCATAGTGTGGAGGCGCACCATCTTGCTGCAGCCATAAATCATTTCTGTTTGGAAACAGCCGGTTCAATTCGGGAAGTTTTGAAGAAATTCTAAATATCGAGGACCTGTTAAGGTTTCTTCGAAAAATTGTGGTCTAATAATCCTATTATCTATTATTCCCGCCCAAACATTAACTTTCTCTGGGTATTGAGTACGGTACTCTTGCATCCAGTGTGGATTTTCCGTAGCCCAGTACCGATAAGTTCGACGATTTACATGACCGTTTAGTAGAAATGTAGCTTCATCCGAGAAAAGAATCTTTTTTAAAAACATCGGATCTCTGTTATTTTGTTCCATCATAATTTCACAAAACTCAATTCGTTTATCAAAATCATCTTCCATAAGCTCTTGTACTAAACTTACTTTGTAGGAAGGTTTTTTTCTGGGTTTTCTCTCCCAAACTCTGAAAAATATCTATAAAATAAAAATTAAGTATTTTGTGATTTGCTTCAGCGTAAGAAACACAAGATATTTGTCATTGTTCAATTGATTGCTTCTGACAAATATCTTGCGTTTCTTACGCAGAAGCAAATCACACAATACTTAATTTTTATTTTATAGATATTTTTCAGAGTTTGGGATAGAAAACCCAGAAAAAAACCTTCCTACAAAGTAAGTTTAGTACAAGAGCTTATGGAAGATGATTTTGATAAACGAATTGAGTTTTGTGAAATTATGATGGAACAAAATAACAGAGATCCGATGTTTTTAAAAAAGATTCTTTTCTCGGATGAAGCTACATTTCTACTAAACGGTCATGTAAATCGTCGAACTTATCGGTACTGGGCTACGGAAAATCCACACTGGATGCAAGAGTACCGTACTCAATACCCAGAGAAAGTTGATGTTTGGGCGGGAATAATAGATAATAGGATTATTAGACCACAATTTTTCGAAGAAACCTTAACAGGTCCTCGATATTTAGAATTTCTTCAAAACTTCCCGAATTGAACCGGCTGTTTCCAAACAGAAATGATTTATGGCTGCAGCAAGATGGTGCGCCTCCACACTATGCTGTCTTGGTCCGCAACTATATGAACAACGTCTTTCCAAATCGGTGGATAGGTCGAAGAGGAACAATAGAATGGCCGCCTAGGTCACCTGATTTGACTCCTCTTGATTTCTTTTTATGGGGATACTTGAAGAGCAACGTGTACCAAAATAGACCACAAAATATCTATGAACTTAAAGAAAGGATAAGTATTGAGGTTGCACAAATAACTCCGAAAGTTATAGAGAAGGTTCGAGAAGAGTTCGCGGCACGTCTTTCTCATTGTATTTTAGCTGGAGGAAAACAATTTGAGCACTTAATTTAGGTTTCGTTGTATTTAATGAGTAATACATATTAAATAATAATAATAAAATTTTATTAATTTTTTAAACAAATGAAAAAATCAATTACTGTACTTTATTGATATGGCTGGATAGGTATTTGAAAGACCTTTCAAATAATGTATTACAACACCCACATTTCCATTTGAAAATTTTAGCGATGACGTCATCACGCTCATATAGATGACGTCAAAAATAAAAAGGTATCCTTACGAATAGCCCGTTTTAAAATAAAAATCGACAGGTTTCAGGATTTTTCCTTAAAGTCGCCGGTTTACGAAATAACGAATTTATTCCTTTCATTTGCACCATACTGTATACATTTTCTATATCAACCATATATATATATTATATTCACTATATCCATCATTATGTACCACCATAATCATTAATATATCTACAATAGACATTGTTACATCAACTATATGCATTTTTATAGCTGTTTTATATACGTTTTGCATTCACTTTATAACTGAATATGTAACCATTCATGAATCTCAGAACGCACTCCATATCAGCTTTGCATAATGACAAAGTAATATATTCATGAAATTCTACGGTCGTAATAGATCAGTCCAAGCACCATCATAACAATCTATACACATTCTTTATAGAAATTCAATAGAACACAGGAACAATATTTGCCATATTTATTTGTGTATTTTTCCTAGACATTCGAGCATCTTCGTATACATTCTTGCATCTTCGTATACCTTCATGAATCTATCAGTTTAGCATAGGAGTATCAAGATATGTGTTCGTTTTATAGTTTGGATATATGTATACACTCATGCATTTTTGTCGTACTCCATATGAATTCATCACGAAAAAGATGTAAGAACATGCGAATTTGATGATGATTGAGAATGAAAATACAACATACATACATACGTAACCAAGAAAAATTGGTTCAAGCACTGACGTGAAGTCAGAAGCTTTTGCGCGTATGTTCTATTGTCCATTCTTCTGTATTGGACACCCTTAATCGAATTTACCATGGTAAATTATGTTGTCCATTCTCCTGTATTGGACACACTTAATTCGAATTTACCATGGTAAATTCACTGACTTCACGTCAGTGCTTGAACCAATTTTTTTTTCGTGATTTTTTTGAAATTTTAGGGGTACGGTTCTTAAAATTTCATTTTCATCATTTTTTTCAAATTTTCTATGGGTACGGTTCTTACGAAATTTTAAACACGTCTTTATGTTGATTTTCTACTACTAGTTACCAAGCTTCAATTCGATCGAATATTTATTTTTTGAGTTATCAAGGAAATAATATTCCAGGTGGGTATAACTCGGAAACCGTTAGACCGATTATGCCAAAAACGAAATCAATTCTCCCTTTCGGATACTCAACCTACCCTGAAAATTGCAAGTCTCTATCTCCTTTCGTTCGAAAGTTATCGAGGCAACGGTCACCCATCTACTGAACTCACACAAGAATGCTCGAATCTCCAACAATATTTAACCGATCGTATTAAAACTTGAAGGTTGGTAGTATAATTAGGTTTTGAATGCTCTTGCAAAATTTCAGCAATTTCAAACGATCAGTTAATGATATATAGAATTATTTTTTTTTATTTTCAATGATTTATTCAAAATTTTCTACAAATGCTATCCTCACCAAATTCCGCAAACATTTCCGTGTTGGCATTCTACAACTAATAACCATGTTTGAATTCAATCGGTTCAGTATTTTTCGAGTTAATAAGAAACAAAAAACCACAAAATTTCAGAAAATTTTAGATGGCTATAACTCTGAAACCGTTTGGCCGATTAGGCTCATAATCAAACTGAAATGTCGCGTTCTGGTGCACATCCTAACCTGAAAACGCTGAAGCCGCTTTCTCTTTCCGTTCTCAAGTTATCGTGACAACAAAAATATTTTTTGATGATTTTTCAATAATTTTCTAGCCATACGATTCGCACAAAATTCCACAAACGTGCTTAGGTTCATATTTTACAACTACTCACCAAGTTTTAACTCGATCGCATTCATATTGGTTGAAAACAAAATTATTACTCGGAAACCGCTATGCCGATTATGCCCATTAACGAACTTGTCCGTCGTATTGGGATGCTCCACCTACCCTGAAACTTTCAAGTCGCTAGCTCTTTTCGTTCTCAAGTTATCGTGGCAACGGCCGGACGGCCGGCCGGACAGAATCAAATTTGACCTCGAATTCTTCATTGAAGAGTCGAACTTAATCGTTTGAGACCATTTTTTTCAAAAAATTTGAAATGACAGACATTCGGGCAAAACTATAACGCGATGTTCCCCAGAACATACGCGCAAAAAGATGGAAAAACATGCATCAAGCTATCATCAAGCTATCATCAAACTACCATCAAACTATCATCAAATTACCATCAACCTATCATCAAAATATCATAGCAACTACTTTATGTACAGTTTATATCAGTTTTGTGTATTTTTCCTAGATATTCGAGCATCTTCGTATACATTCGTGCATCTTCGTATACCTTCATGAATCTATCAGTTTAGCATAGGAGTATCAAGATATGTATTCGTTTTATAGTTTGAATATATGTATACACTCATGCATTTTTTTTTGTTGTACTTCATATGAATTCATCACGAAAAAAGATGTAAGAACATGTGAATTTGATGATGATTTAGGTTGAAAATACAACCTACATACATAGGTAACCCAGAAAAAGATGGAAAAACATGAGTCAAGCTATCACCAAGCTATCATCAAACTACAATCAAACTATCATAGCAACTACTTTATGTACAGTTTATATCAGTTTTGGGTATTTTCGTAGACATTCGAGCATCTTCGTATACATTCAAATCAATCAATTTTGCATAGGAGTATCAAAGCTTGTTGTTTATATCTATTTTTAGTATTTTTCCTAGACATTTGAGCATCTTCGTATACATTCGTACATCTTCGTATACAGTCATGAATCTATCAGTTTAGCATAGGAGTATCAAGACATGTATTCGTTTTATAGTTTGGATATATGCATACACTCATACATTTTTGTCATACTTCATATGAATTAATCACGAAAAAGATGGAAGAACATGCGAATTTGATGATGATTTAGGATGAATATACAACCTACATACATACGCAACCAAGATAAATATGGAAAACCATGCGTCAAGCGTGTAGCCATTATCATTAACTTTATGAAGGATAGCTTTTTTCATGTAGGATCTCAAGTTTACTTTATATATGTTTTGCAACCACTTTATGTACAGTTTATAGCAGTTTTGTGTATTTTCGTAGACATTCAAGTATCTTCGTATACATTCGTACATCTTCGTATATAGTCATGAATCAATCAATTTTGCTTAGGAGTATCAAGACTTGTTGTTTATAACCATTTTGCGTATTTTTCCTAGACATTCGAGCATCTTCGTATACATTCGCGCATCTGCGTATACCTCCATGAATCTATCAGTTTAGCATAGGAGTATCAAGACATGTATTCGTATTATAGTTTGGATATATGTATACAATCATGCATTTTTGTCGTACTTCATATGAATTAATCACGAAAAAGATGTAAGAACATGCGAATTTGATGATGATTAAGGATGAAAGAAACAACCCACATACATACGTAACCAAGAAAAATATGGAAAAACATGCGTCAAGCGTGTAGCCATTATCATTAACTTCATGAAGGATAGCTTTCTCCATGCAGCATCTCAAGCTTACTTTATATGTTTTGCAACCATAGACATTCGAGTATCTCCGTATACATTCGTACATCTTCGTATACATTCACAATCAATTTTGCATAGGAGTATCAAGACTTGTTGTTTACAACCGTTTTGTGTATTTTTCCTAGATATTCGAGCATCTTTGTATACATTCGTGCATCTTCGTATACCTTCATGAATCTATCAGTTTAGCATAGGCGTATCAAGACATGTATTCGTTTTATACTCTGGATATATGTATACACTCATGCATTTTTGTCGTAGTTCATATGAATTCATCATGAAAAGGATGGAAGAACATGACAATTTGATGATGATTAAGGATGAATATACAACCAACATACATACGCAACCAAAGGAAAAGATAGAAAGACATGCGATTTTACTGATTATTTAGGGTCAATATACAGATGAAGATAGGCCAGGTCGAAACCATTACAGATGTATCAAGAATATATCTAGACTTGTACAATTTATTTGAGTAAACACAGGCTGCAGAAATGTATTTGTGATAGATGACTCGGGTACTTCCATTCCAAAGAAAATCTTGCTATTCACGCGTTAGTTTTTTTGAATTATTGTCCAAAGACCCAATATGGAATATTGAGGAGAGATTGACATAAATACGACAATACTTCCGATTATGCTTGGGGGGATAATCCTTATGAAATTACTAGCGTTAACAAAAATGGCATTAGGGATGATGAAAGTTGAAAATAATGATATTCCTATTATGCAGGGATCAGATCGAAACTGTACACAGTGAAAAACTCAACAACGAATGATGAAATTAATATACAGAAATGTTTCAACACCAACGCTAGTGGGCGAGATTCACTGTCGGGGCAAAAATTAACAGTACTGTGCCTAAGCTTCCTGAAGGATACAGCAACTATTTTGACGCGCCAAAATAGTTGCTGTATCCTTCAGGAAGCTTAGGCACAGCACTGTTATTGCTCCGACAGTGAATGTCGCCCACTAGCGTTGGTGTTGAATCACTTCTGTATATTAATTTTATCATTCGTTGTTGAGTTTTTCACTGCGGACAGTTTCGATCTGATCCCTGCATAATCGGAATATCATTATTTTCAACTTTCATCATCCCTAATGCCATTTTTGTTAACCCTAGTAATTTCATAAGGATTATCCCCCCAAGCATAATCGGAAGTATTGTCGTATTTATGTCAATCTCTCCTCAATATTCCATATTGGGTCTTTGGACAATTCATAAAAACTAACGCGTGAATAGCAAGATTTTCTTTGGAATGGAAGTACCCGAGTAATCTATCCCAAATACATTTCTGCAGCCTGTGTT
Source organism: Halyzia sedecimguttata (assembly GCA_937662695.2). Classification (NCBI taxonomy): domain Eukaryota; kingdom Metazoa; phylum Arthropoda; class Insecta; order Coleoptera; family Coccinellidae; genus Halyzia; species Halyzia sedecimguttata. The sequence goes on along the minus strand of OW569417.2, from coordinate 60,717,132 downwards.
TACTCAAATAAATTGTACAAGTCTAGATATATTCTTGATACCTCTGTAATGGTATCGACCTGGCCTGTCTTCATCTGTATATTGACATTGAATAATCAGTAAAATCGCATGTTTTTCTATCTTTTTCTTTGGTTGCGTATGTATGTTGGTTGTATATTCATCCTAAATCATCATCAAATTGTCATGTTCTTCCATCTTTTTCATGATGAATTCATATGAACTACGACAAAAATGCATGAGTGTATACATATATCCAAACTATAAAACGAATACATGTCTTGATATTCCTATGCTAAACTGATATATTCATGAAGGTATACGAAGATGCACGAATGTATACGGAGATGCTCGAATATCTAGGAAAAATACACAAAATAGATATAAACAACAAGTCTTGATCCCCCTATGCAAAATTGATTGTGAATGTATACGAAGATGTACGAATGTATACGGAGATACTCGAATGTCTATGAAAATACACAAAACCGATATAAACTGTACATAAAGTGGTTGCAAAACATACAAAGTAAGCTTGAGATGCTGCATGAAGAAAGCTATCCTTCATGAAGTTAATGATAATGGCTACAAGCTTGATGCATGTTTTTCCATCTTTTTCATGGTTACGTTTGTATGTAGGTTGTATATTCATCCTAAATCATCATCAAATTCGCATGTTCTTACATCTTTTTTGTGATTAATTCATATGAAGTACGACAAAAATGCATGAGTGTATACATATATCCAAACTATAATACGAATACATGTCTTGATACCCCTATGCTAAACTGATAGATTCATGAAGGTATACGAAGATGCGCGAATGTATTCGAAGATGCTCGAATGTCTAGGAAAAATACGCAAAATGGATACAAACAACAAGTCTTCATACTCCTAAGCAAAATTGATTGATTCATGACTATATACGAAGATGTACGAATGTATACGAAGATACTTGAATGTCTACGAAAATACACAAAACTGCTATAAACTGTACATAAAATGGTTGCAAAACATATATAAAGAAAACTTGACATGCTGCATGAAGAAAGCTATCCTTCATAAAGTTAATGATAATGGCTACACCCTTGACGCATGTTTTTCCATCTTTATCTTGGTTGCGTATGTATGTAGGTTGTATATTCATCCTAAATCATCATCAAATTCGCATGTTCTTCCATCTTTTTCGTGATTAATTCATATGAAGTATGACAAAAATGTATGAGTGTATACATATATCCAAACTATAAAACGAATACATGTTTTGATACTCCTATGCTAAACTGATAGATCCATGACTGTATACGAAGATGCTCGAATGTCTAGGAAAAATACACAAAATGGATATAAACAACAAGCCTTGATAGTCCTTTGCAAAATTGATTGATTTGAATGTACACGAAGATGCTCGAATGTCTACGAAAATACCCGAAACTGATATAAACTGTACATGAAGTAGTTGCTATGATAGTTTGATGCTAATTTGATGATAGTTTGATTGTAATTTGATGATAGCTTGGTGATAGCTTGACTCATGTTTTTCCATCTTTTTCTTGGTTACGTATGTATGTAGGTTGTATTTTCAACCTAAATCATCATCAAATTCGCATGTTCTTCCATCTTTTTCGTGATGAATTCATATGAAATACGACAAAAAAAATGCATGAGTGTATACATATATTCAAACTATAAAACGAATACATATCTTGATACTCTTATGCTTAACTGATAGATTCATGACGGTATACGAAGATGCTCGAATGTCTAGGAAAAATACACAAAACTGATATAAACTGTACATAGAGTAGTTGTTATGATAGTTTGATGATAGGTTGATGGTAATTTGATGATAGTTTGATGGTAGTTTGATGATAGCTTGATGATAGCTTGATGCATGTTTTTCCATCTTTTTCTTGGTTACGTACCTATGTATGTTTGTTGTATTTTCATCCTAAATCATCATCAAATTCGCATGTTCTTACATCTTTTTCGTGATGAATTCATATGGAGTACGACAAAAATGCATGAGTGTATACATATATCCAAACTATAAAACGAATACATATCTTGATACTCCTATGCTAAACTGATAGATTCATGAAGGTATACGAAGATGCACGAATGTATACGAAGATGCTCGAATGTCTAGGAAAAATACACAAATAAATATGGCAAATATTGTTCTTGTGTTCTATTGCATTTCGATAAATGATGTGTATAGATTGTTATGATGGTGCTTGGACTGATCTATTACGACCGTAGAATTCCATGAATATATTACTTTGTCATTATGCAAAGCTGATATGGAGTGCGTTCTGAGATTCATGAATGGATACATATTCAGTTATAAAGTGAATGCAAAACGTATATAAAACAGCTACAAAAATGTATATAGTGGATATATAAATGCATATAGTTGATGTAACAATGTCTATTGTGGATATAATAATGATTATAGTGGTACATAATGATGGATATAGTGAATATAATAATATATATATGGTTGATATAAAAAATGTATATAGTGGATATAAAGAGTATTTAACGCGTATACTCATCAGTCTCAATTTTATATATTAACAGAATTTATACCTACATCTTTTGTGATAAACAATACACCCAACCCAATAATTTGAGCAGCTACATGAATATCCATAAGCAAATTGGCTTTGCTCGTTTCGTATGCGGAAAGAAATTCACCCGAAACGATGCTTTGAGGAAACACAATTAAGAAACATTATGAATTCCATGACTATATGAGTATTGATCACATTAGGGAAAACTATGGAAAGAGTCTGCACACCAACATATATAAGAGATCCACAGACACACACGAAAGGTATCCAACACAAAGTTAAGGATAATGGCTTGATATCAGTAATATAGTTGACGAGCTATGCTTGCTGCATGCCAAAAAATGCACTGTATATACTTTTGAAAGAATACAATATTTGGCAACTTCGAATAGCTGAAGTTATTTATTAGGAAAAGTATTATGATCATATCTAAAAAAAAAATTGAACCGTACCACTAGAAAATTAAAAAAAAATCACGAAAAAAAAAATTTGTTCAAGCACTTACGTGAAGTCAGGATCTTTTGCGCGTATGTTCTATTGTCCATTCTTCTGTATTGGACACCCTTAATCGAATTTACCATGGTAAATTCTGTTGTCCATTCTCCTGTATTGGACACTCTTAATTCGAATTTACCATGGTAAATTCGAATTTAGTGGCCAATGCAAGAGAATGGACAACATAATTTACCATGGTAACTTCGATTAAGGGTGTCCAATACAGAAGAATGGACAATAGAACATACGCGCAAAAGCTTCTGACTTCACGTCAGTGCTCGAACCAATTTTTTTTTTCGTGATTTTTTCTTAATTTTCTAGGGGTAAGGTTCTTAAAATTTTTTTTTTCGTCATTTTTTCAAATTTTCTAGGAGTACGGTTCTTACAAAATTTTAAACACGTCTTTATGTTGATTTTCTACTACTAGTTACCAAGCACCAATGCGATCGAATATTTATTTTTTGAGTTATTAAGGAAATCATATTCCAGGTGGGTATAACTCGGAAACCGTTAGATCGATTATGCCCAAAAACGAACTCAACTCTACCTTTCGGATACGCAACCTACCCTGAAAATTGCAAGTCCCTATCTCCTTTTGTTCGAAAGTTATCGAGGCAACGGTCACCCATCTACTGAACTCACACAAGAATGCTCGAATCTCCAACAATATTTAACCGATCGTATTAAAACTTGAAAGTTGGCAGTATAGTTAGGTTATGAAGGCTCTTGCAAAATTTCAGTAATTTCAAACGAATAGTTACTGATATATAGAATTTTTATTTATTTTCAATGATTTATTAAAAATTTTCTGCAGATGCTATCCTCACCAAATTTTGCAAACATTTTTGCGTTGGCATTCTACAAATAATAACCATGTTTGAATTCAATCGGTTCAGTATTTTTTGAGTTAATGAGGAACAAAAAACCACAAAATTTCAGAAAATTTCAGATGGCTATAACTCTGAAACCGTTCGGCCGATTAGGCTCATAATCAAACTGAAATGTCGCGTTCTGGTGCACATCCTAACCTGAAAACGCTGAAGCCGCTATCTCTTTCCGTTCTCAAGTTATCGTGACAACAAAAATATTTTTTAATAATTTTTTTAAAATTTTCTAATCATACGATTCGCACAAAATTCCACAAACGTGCTTAGGTTCATATTATACAACTACCCACCAAGTTTCAATTCGATCGGATTCATATTGGTTGAAAACAAAATTATTACTCGGAAACCACTGGGCCGATTATGCCCATTAACGAACTTGTCCGTCGTATTGGGATGTGCCACCTACGCTGAAAATTTCAAGTCGCTAGCTTTTTTCGTTCTCAAGTTATCGTGGCAACGGCCGGACGGACAGAATCAAATTTGACCTCGAATTCTTCATTGGGGAGTCGAACTTAATCGTTTGAGACCATTTTCGTCAAAAAATTCGAAAGTTACAGACATTTGGGCAAAACTATAATGCGATGTTCCCCAGAACATACGCGCAAAAATTGCTTTTTTAAAATAAAAAATTGGTTCAAGCACTGACGTGAAGTCAGAAGCTTTTGCGCGTATGGTCTATTGTCCATTCTTCTGTATTGGACACCCTTAATCGAATTTACCATGGTAAATTATGTTGTCCATTCTCCTGTATTGGACACTCTTAATTCGAATTTACCATGAACCGATGTTTTTTTAGAGATTTTGTTGAAATTTTGTAGGGGTACGGTTCTTAAAATTTTTTTTTTCGTCATTTTTTTTCAAATTTTCTAGGGGTACGGTTTTTACAAAATTTTAAACACGTCTTTATGTTGATTTTCTACTACTAGTTACCAAGCTTCAATTCGATCGAATATTTATATTTTGAGTTATCAAGGAAATAATATTCCAGTTGGGTATAACTCGGAAACCGTAAGTCCGATTATTCCCAAAAACGAACCCAACTCTCCTTTTCGGATACGCAACCTACCCTGGAAATTGCAAGTCTATATCTGTTTTTGTTCGAAAGTTATCGAGGCAACGGTCACCCATCTACTGAACTCACACAAGAATGCTAGTTATATTATAGTATGAGTAGTATATAATATAGAATCTATGTTTACCTAGAATAGGAAGAGTAGTGTTACAATATTAATTCATACTCAGCATAGTTTACATTTGTGTGAAAATGGTGATAATGTTCATTATTATTCGAGTTGTTAAGACTTCAACATTGTCCTTTCCTCGAGATAATCACAAATAAAGTTTTTAAAAAGCATCGAGTCTTTGTCAAAAACATAAGTGGCGCAGTCGGTAGGATTGTCAAAACGGTTTTTGAGGCCCAAGTGATTATAGTACCAAAAAAAGTAGACGCATCTGGAGAGAGAAAATATCGATTATGCGTCGACTATAGATTATTAAATCAAAAGTGTATCGATGATCAATACCCTCTTCCAAATATCACAGAAATTTTAGACAAATTAGGGAAATGTAAATACTTTTCTACATTAGATCTGGCATCAGGCTACCACCAAATAGAAATGCATTCAAAAGATATACCTAAAACAGCATTTTCTACACCTAGAGGTCACTACGAATATAAAAGGCTTCCTTTTGGACTCAAAAACGCCCCTCGTACCTTCGAAAGAGTCATGGATAATATCCTAAGAGGAATCATGAATGAAGCTTGTGTAGTTTATCTGGATGATATTGTAATTTTCTCAACATCTTTAGAAGAACATCTAGAGAAACTTCGAAAAGTTTTTGACCGCCTCAGATCAGCAAATCTTAAAATACAAATGGACAAATCCGAATTCCTAAAGAAAGAAGTGCAGTTTCTTGGACACATTATTACACCTGAGGGATTGAAACCAAATCCTGGAAAAATAGAGGCTGTTATGCAATATCCTATTCCAAAAACTGTGACAGAGCTTAAAGCTTTTCTTGGACTCACAGGGTACTACCGTAAATTTATAAAGGACTACGCAGCAATAACTAAACCTCTAACAAATTGTTTGAAAAAAGGAAAGAAAATAGTACATTCAAAGGAATTCGTGGACGCAGTTTTGATGAACCCACCACTCTTACAGTATCCAGACTTTAACCAAAACTTTATTGTAACAGCTGATGCTTCTAATTATGCAATAGGTGCAATTTTGTCACAAGGTAAAATTGGTTCCGATCGACCAATATGTTATGCATCTCGAACGCTCAATCAATCAGAAGAACGATACAGTACAATAGAAAAGGAATTATTGGCAGTGATTTATGCGGTAAAATATTTCCGTCCATACTTATATGGTAGAAAATTTACCATCTATACGGATCACCGACCACTCGTATGGCTAGCGAAATTGAAAGAACCTAATTCCAAACTGCAGCGATGGAAAATTCGACTAGAAGAGTACGATTACCAATTGGTTTATAGAATAGGCTCCATTAATACAAATGCAGATGCCTTATCTAGAATTCAGATTAATCCAATAGATACGGAATCACTAACCCCCAATATCGATCAACAGGAACTTGACCAACTATTAGAAGATGCCATTCAAGCTGAAGTTTCAGAAGAGGAAGTACAAAAAATTATTCAGGAACTAAATCAGGAAAATCGGGAAAACAAACTAAGAACAAGTCCAAACACCCAGGCAAATACGTAAAGGTAAACAACAGCCGGAATCGAGCAAGAACGCACAGCCTGTATCGCAAGATGCACTAGAGGACAACGAATTCGATGATCTATCTACTCACACGGAAGATACGACACAAGAACAATATCCTAGTATTAGAATATCATCCGACGTTATTGACTCAAAACCAAATCAATTTTTCATCAAGGAAGTATATAGAAACCCAAAACCTGTTAGAAAAGAAACACTAGGAAAAATAACTCGATACTTCGTGGAAATAAGTAAAGATAACAATGAGAGTGAGATTAAGAAATTCCTGAAAGAATTCACTGCAGATAAAAAGCGGTATTATATGCATTTTTCGTCGGAAAACATTTTTAAAACATTCAGCAAGATATCAAATAAACTGTTCAACAGAGACGGACCCGATCTAGTTTATTGCACCGAACGTCGAGAGTTGCTAACAGAACCTGACTTAATTAACGACGCAATTCAACAACAACATGAAGGAAAAACAAACCACCGAGGAGTTAACGAAACTATTAAACAGCTTCAAAGAAAATACTATTTTCCGCTCATGCAGGAACATGTGGCGAACTATATAGCAAATTGCGAAACCTGTAAAAAACATAAGTACGAAAGACACCCACCAAAAATTAGTATGATGTTAACAGACACCCCAAATAAACCCTTCGAAAAAATTCATATTGATATTTATACACTTGAAAATACAAAATTTCTTACCGTAGTAGACGCATTTACAAAATTAGGTCAAGCAATCGAAATTAAATCGAAAAATTCAATTGACATATTTCACGCATTACTAGAATACTTTCGTTTTTATGGAACACCAAATACAATTAGTTCAGATCAAGGAATGGAATTTTTCGGACATGTCGTAAGGGAGTTGTTAGAAACTCATAAAATAAAAATTCATTTTACAACGGCTCACCATCCGGAATCAGACGGAATCATAGAAAGATTTCACTCTACAATAGCTGAACATATTAGAATTTTGAGATCAAGATCGAAAGAACCTATAAGTATTCTTATGAAATATGCAATATTAGCCTACAACAATTCAATTCACTCAACAACTGATTTAACTCCGTTAGAACTTACTTTTGGTCACACAAGTTTAAAAGACCCTTTAGATATTTTATATGATAAGCAAATGTACAGTAATTATCTTCAAAAACATAAAGAACAGTTATCTTTAGTATATGATAGAGTTCAGGAACGGCTAGAAAATAGAAAAGAAAAGTTAGTCGAGAAAATAAATCAACAAGTTAAAAATCCTTTCTTAGTAGGTCAAACTGTGTATGAAAAAAGTTACAAATATGCTCGTAACAAAACTGGAGAAAAATTCAGTGGCCCATTCAGAATTACGAAATTACTACCAGGAAATAAAGCACTTATTCAAAAACCTGAAGGTAATAAATCAAAACAAAATGTAGGTAGAACTGTTCATTTGAAAAATCTAAGACAGCCAATTCTTACAGGACGGTCACCTGCGGAATCCTCGCCACAGCCTTCATCGTCTCGCAATGTGCAGACATAGCAATTACACATATCACAGATAACCCAGGGTTACTGCCTTTAAAGTTAGGTAGATCTAAGTTAGTAGATAGGTACTGGTCTTTAATACAAATATTCGATTTAAGTATTGTTAAGATGGAATTTGATCATTTAGTTTCTAATTATAGTAAACTGAATACTTCTTTCCATAATTCTCTTCATGGTAAAAGTTATGTTCGAGAAATTAATAACTATAAGTATATTTTGGATTATAAAATAGAGGATACGATTAGCAAATTCCTTCTCTTGAACATTGGAGACACTCATAGGAGAAAAAGGGGTTTAATTAATGGTCTAGGTACAGTATGGAAATCAATAACAGGTAATTTAGACCAAACAGATGCTGATAAATACGACAGTGCAATAGAAAATATTAAGAGTAATCAACAAAAAATTCTAAATGTGGCAAACTCTCAAATAAGTTTAACTGAAAAAGCTATCGATACATTCAATAATTCAATGAATAAATTTCAAAAAAATCAATTTCTCCTGGAAAGTAGAATTAGCCAGATCAATTCCTGGATGAACAATACGAGTTTAGATTCATGGGATGACTTTACTTTCGTTATATTAAATGCTGTATTTACACACCTAATAGGTGCCGTTAGTATAATTAGTGACATTTTAAATAATATAGAAATAGCCATCTCTTTTGCTAAGTTAAATTATGTACATTCCTCCATTATTACTCACAAAGAACTACAGAAAGAATTATCCATTATCGAATCTCACCTCAAACAGGGTACATTACTTTTATCTTTGAATGAAGAGCATATCATCTCGGAATACTATTCAATAATAAAGATTAAATGTTATATTAGTAATAATCAAGTAAAATTCATTTTAGAAATTCCCATTGTAGGAAAGAATGACTATAATTATTATGCCCTATATCCTCTACCTATGCCTCACAAAAATTCCTTCAAACTAATTATTCCACGAGCCAAATACCTTTCATTAAGTGAAAACGAATATGCATTAATGGATGAACCCTGCAAAGAAGTCAACCAAATGGGCTTTCTGTGCGATGAACCGATTGTGCAGCTGTCCCAAAATAATCCATGTGAAGTTGACCTAGTCAGTTTCAACAACAACTACCAAAACTGCCTCATACAAACCATCTCATTAGAACACACAAAAATTCAAAAAGTTGATGCCAGCAAATGGATCGTCGTTACAGCCAGACAAATTACGGCAACTAAAAAGTGTAGTGATAGTGAAGAAAAAATCGTTTTGTGTGGAACATATATGATTTCAGTCATCGATAACAAATGTGAATTAATAGTAGAAAAATACATACTGAAAAATTTTCAGACCAGCATTTCGAAAATTAAACCAATTAATCTGCCAAATATTGAAATCGTTCAACAAAATACTGATTTCAAGCCCAATATTCCAGACATTCCATTCAAACTGGATGAAATTAATTTTGATAATTTGAAAAATTTGAAAGAACATCTTGAACATAACAAAGGACAAATAAATTCTGTCTTAAATCCTGTAATTCATTATAACAATATAAGTTTATATACTGTTTTCATTTATATGTTTATTGTAATAGTGATCTTTTATATAATAATTAAAAAACTTGATCTCTGCTCAATTCCAAATATTGAAAATAAGGGAGAAAATATATCAAACCCTTTAGAAGAAATTCAACTAAAAAATTGAGTCATAAAAACCCAATTTTTTCTCTTAGGCAGGGAGGAGTTATATTATAGTATGAGTAGTATATAATATAGAATCTATGTTTACCTAGAATAGGAAGAGTAGTGTTACAATATTAATTCATACTCAGCATAGTTTACATTTGTGTGAAAATGGTGATAATGTTCATTATTATTCGAGTTGTTAAGACTTCAACATTGTCCTTTCCTCGAGATAATCACAAATAAAGTTTTTAAAAAGCATCGAGTCTTTGTCAAAAACATAAGTTGCTCGAATCTCCAACAATATTTATCCGATCGTATTAAAACTTGAAACTTGGCAGTACAGTTAAGTTATGAAGGCTCTTGCAAAATTTCAGCAATTTCAAACGAATAGTTACTGATATATAGAATTTTTTTTTTATTTTCAATGATTTATTAAAAATTTTCTACGAATGCTATCCTCACCAAATTTTGCAAACATTTCCGCGTTGGCATTCTACAACTAATAACCATGTTTGGATTCAATCGGTTCAGTATTTTTCGAGTCAATGAGGAACAAAAAACCCCCAAATTTCAGAAAAGTTCAGATGGCTATAACCCTATAACCGTTTGGCCGATTATACTCATAAACAAACTGAAAACTCGCGTTCTGGTGCACATCCTAACCTGGAAACTTTAAGCCGCTATCTCTCCCGTTCTCAAGTTATCGTGACAACAAAAATATTTTTCAATAATTTTTTAAAAATTTTGTAGCCATACGGTTCGCATAAAATTCCACGAACGTGCTAAGGTTCATATTCTACAACTACTCACCAAGTTTCAATTCGATCGGATTTATATTGGCTGAAAACATAATTATTACTCGGAAACCATTGAGCCGATTATGCCCATTAACACACTTGTCCGTTGTATTGGGATGCGCCACCCACCCTGAAAATTTCAAGTTGCTAGCTCTTTTCGTTCTCAAGTTATCGTGGCAACGGCCGGACGGACAGCCGGCCGGACAGCCGGCCGGACAGCCGGCCGGATAGCCGGCCGGACAGAATCAAATTTGACCTCGAATTCTTCATTGGGGAGTCGAACTAAATCGTTTGAGACCATTTCCGTCAAAAAATTCGAAAGTTACAGACATTTGGGCAAAACTATAATGCGATGTTCCCCAGAACATACGCGCAAAAATGGCAACTAAACTCTAATTTTTCATTACAAATTATCTTAAATTATTCAAGCATCATTCATCAGAATAGCTTGAAATTAAAGGAAATGAATAATGATCAACACTATTCCATTATGTCAAGAAGACGCGCTAATAATTGTGAAAAGCTGATTTGTTAATAAATTCGGTATCCATCGCAGTCTCTTTCTCTGCATCTTCAATATCAAACGTCGTATCTTCCTCCACATATCTAATGCAATCCTGTGTATATTGGAAATACTTCAATTCATCGCCGTCCCTCCCTTCATAACCAAGTCATGCCCCTATATCAAACATGCTAATCGTTCTCAATACAGCATCTCAAGCATCCGCCAGATGATAAAGTTTAAAAATCACACCTTCTCATTTGATATCCACTGACCAGGCCTGTTTTTCATATATTTAAATCTCAACAAGTTCCTCATCACAATAAGATTTTTCCGATTTTTTCTTAATATCTCGAAAATTGTGAGCGTGAAAAACTAATTTTTAAAATATCTCCTATCGATTTTGCTGTAGTGAATATGTTCACCAACGACTTTATAGCTTAATCCTCCATCACCCCACTTTGTTTACACGATTCCTGAATATTGAAAGATAAATCGGACCACTCAACATGCAATAAATATCACATAAATTGTCTCGCAAATCACCCAATATCCAATACAATAGATCCCAACAATGCTTAGAAAGATAAAACCACATGCCCGGGTTTCATAAAGGTATGCGGTCAAGTTGGCACCCCATCATTCACTCGGTCAAATAAATATGTCATTGCCTTGGTTCCCATGTCCGACTACCGTATCGTTAAATTTGAAGAAGATACCTGACTGTCACATTCACCAACACATTTCTCATAATTAACCTTTCTTCTGGTTATTGCCAAATAAATATACCAAAAATAATTTGGCTACAATACAGTATACAGTATCTGAATAAATAAGATTTATTTTGGAAAATACAATAAAACAAACTTCAGTCTCAATGTAAACAAAATCAAAAATTATAGTCCTTCTGAATAGGAGATTTTTATTTTATCATAGGTACATGTCAATCCTCTAATACGTTTGTGATTTTTTGCGTAAATAGATGTAGGATTCATTTTCATCCAAATATTATGAGTATTTAGTGAAGCGTACCAATACAAGCAGTAGAAATGTACAATCTTTCCTGTAATCTTTCCAGATAGTAGGAATACAAAATTTCACATTTAGCATATTTTGTCTCAGTGCCAAGCAAATATTCAATATTTTTGAACTCAAATCTATGTTCCAAAATGTCGAGTACCCAAAGTTTTTTTCGAAAACAATTGTGCTTACGTTGAAATGACAGAATTAAAAATATGACTCATATGCTCTGTTAAAGTATGTAATCCATAATACATCAAAAATGGAATTTGTTCGTATACAACCACCCAATACATTTGTTGTTATGTTTGCTTGATAAGCTCGCTGACAAAATCAAAAGTATACAACCCCCAATGCATAACATGGATTAGTTGTTAGGATAGCTTGATAAGCTTGCCACAAGTAATGTTAGTTCTCGTTGTAATTGATTGCTTTTTGCGCGCGTATTCCGCAAGGAACAGCGTGCTATCATTTCAATAAATAAACAAACCATCGTAAACTGGTTGGAACCTGCCGTGGCACATACAAGCCAACATCCCTTTACTTATTCTTGGAGGATATTCTTGCAAGTGTAAGGTAATCATTATGAATACGAAAAAAAGCAAATGCTTTTACCCTTACCTTTTTCTTCAACTGAAAACCTTATACTTTCATCTTATACTTATAAGGATATCCTTCAGTTTTATGAATACGGCTCATTGAGCCGTTGTGAATGCAGCCCATTATGAATACGGCTCATTGAGCCGTATTCATAAAACTGAAGGATATCCTTATAAGTATAAGATGAAAGTATAAGGTTTTCAGTTGAAGAAAAAGGTAAGGGTAAAAGCATTTGCTTTTTTTCGTATTCATAATGATTACCTTACACTTGCAAGAATATCCTCCAAGAATAAGTAAAGGGATGTTGGCTTGTATGTGCCACGGCAGGTTCCAACCAGTTTACGATGGTTTGTTTATTTATTGTTTTCCTTTCTTATCAGTGTTATTTAAGCCTAGTACTTGGATCAAAGATGTATTCGTCAAGCAGCGATAGTGAAAGTGCAGAAAAAGTTAATGCTACAACCGAATTGCAGTTCATAGCAGAGGAAATGGCAAATGCTCCTGTGATTTTGGAAAAATCCCAAATACCAAAAATGAAAACTAGAAAGGACGATATTAGAAATGTTATCAGGATGTACAATGTGACATTTGGTAAAGCACTGAAAGCGAATAGCTTTTTGAAGAAAATAAACGATATGAAAGGAAGATTCGCAGAAAAAAGTAACTTAAAAAAACAGGTAATAAAGCACTGTTGGAATGGGAGAAGGAGTTATTGGAGGCTATGGAAAGGGACTGTAATCCTACAATTGGAAGAATTGGAGGCACAATGCACATTGGTGTTGATGATAGATATCCTCAGCATAGAGTGAGTGCAGCTTCTACTATGCCAGAAAAGACTGAATCAAGCTTCAAACCACAATCTAGCGTCAAGACTGTCAAATCTCTTCTGCCAACAAGGAAAAAACAACGAACAGAAGAGTACGAAACAAAGGAAACAATAGGACTCACAATCAAAGAGCTTCAACGGATATTTCTTCTAGAGCAGCATCGAACAACTTAAGTTCAAAGAGAATACTATGAAAAAAGTAGTAGAGGAATCAACAGCATTGTTAATGAGGGGGAGGGGGAAACTTTATCCAGTAATTTGATTGCACAACTATGCTGTCAATTACGGTACTGTACGAGATACTGTAGCTTGACTTACATCCAGTTTTTGACGAATGCCTTTCTGATACCCGGCATCACCGAGATAGCGTAAACATATCTTCATCTAAAGGACAGATGACTCCTCGAGTTTCAGCATTTATTCATAAAAATCTGTTGGCAAGCCATTGCACATTTTCCTCTGCAAACCGGTATAATTCTTTATAATCAAGTACAGATGTGGATAAACGCTGCTTGTAGTTTTTAATTTCTCTCAGTTCCACAACATCTACCATCAATACAACTGGTCAACTGATGGATATCGACATCAATTTTAACCTTTCGATATAATCAAAATGAAGGTATTAAACTTAAATAAATTTATTTTATTATATGTAGTTGCTTGAAAAACTATAAAACTGAGTTATATAAACATGTAAACCACGAGTGAGTCTGCTACTGACCACACTCAAAATTATTGAAGGTTATGCTTTTCATTTAAAGTAAAAGGAAACGTTTATAAATAACCAAATACTTTTTGTGAAGGATATGCTCCTACTCTATAAGTATAAGGTTTCACTCGAAATATTATGAATGCGAACTCAAGGATTCCCTTCATTTTCTGCAAGTATAAGCATAACCTTTTTTTTATGAATACGGCTCAATGTCTGTATTTTTCGAATTTTTTTTCGAAAATGGTCTCAAACGATTGGGTTTGACTCCCTGATGAAGAATTCGAGGTCAAATTCAATCCTGTCCGTCCGGTCCGGCCGGCCAGCCGGCCGGCCGTTAGCACGATAACTCTCGAACGACGTAGAGCGTTGAAATTTGCAGGGTAATTTTGTAGCATAAATATCTCGGACAAGTTCGTTAACGGGCGAAATCCACCGAGCGGTTTCGGAGTTAAGGCCGTTTTTATTCAAAACGTTTTTTTATGAATATTTCCGGAACCGAGCACTCGATCTTTCTGAAATTTAGCATCAAATTGTAGAATCATGACCTTTATATGCCTGCGAAGTTTTGTAATGACCGGACGGCCCTAAAGTGGCAAAAAAAAAATCAAAAAATTTAAAATTTCGTTTTCACGATAACTCGAAAAATACTGATCTGATTAAATTGAAACTCAGTAGTTAGATGCACAAGACCAATGCAAACACTTTTGCGAAATTTCGTGAAGATCACGTGACATGAAAAAAATCAGAAAATTACTGCTATTTTGCGGAATACTTTGCTTAAAATGCCGAAACCTATTTTTTTTGAGGTTCATGCTGCCCTTTCCGGGCATTTTTCGTTGTGCGCATGCGCAGATGATAAGTCATTTAACTGCTGTAGTTTTCGTCAGAGAGGATCGGGGTTTTTGGGTAGCGGATGCTATTCCTCCATAGAATCCAGATCCCTGATGAGGGTCTGCGCATGCGTAGATTAAAGATGCGATATCTCCCGAACCACTAGTGTTGGAGAATCGGAGTTTTTTGTAAGGTGTGTTATTTTGATAGGACTTTTAGCTGCGAGTAGATTGCGCATGCGCAGAATGGAAATTACTGTTTTTGAATTGGATGGGTTATGTTGGGAGTACTGAGTCGATATTGTGAGGTTTTAAAAGAATATTCATAGCCATTCAGTGCAAGGACAAGTCAGTTTGGGGGATGTAGCGTTGTTTCCGAGTTAAAGTGTTCGTACCGTGGCCCTGGGGCTAATTTTGAATTTGATGTTACACCTTACAGGCATTTTTCGTTATGCGCATGAGCAGACCATCAGTGATTTAACTGGTGGTGTTTTCGTCAGAGAGGATTGGGATTTTGGGTTGGCGGATGCTTTTCCTCCATAAAATCCCCTGTTGAGGGTCTGCGCATGCGTGGATTAAAGATGTGATATCTCCTGAACCACTAGTGTTGGAGAATCGGAGTCTTTTGTAAGGTGTGTGATTTTGAGAGAACTTTTAGCCGCAAGTAGATTGCGGATGCGCAGAAGAGAAGTGACTGATTTTGGGTTGTATGGGTTACGTTGGGAGTGCTGAGCCGATATTGCTTGGTTTCAAAAGAATATTCATGGCAATTCAGTGCAAGGACAAGTCAGCTTGGGGGATGTAGCGTTGTTTCCGAGTTGAAGTGTCCGTACCGTGGCCCAGGGGCGAATTTTGAAATTGATGTTACCACTTACGGGCGTTTTTCGTTATGCGCATGAGCATAAGTGATCAGTGATTTAGTTGCTGGTGTTTTCGTCAGAGAGGATTGGGGTTTTGGGGTGGCGGATGTTATTCCTTCATAGAATCCCCTGGTAAGGGTCTGCGCATGCGTGGATTAAAGATGCGATAGCTCCTGAACCACTGGTGTTGGAGTCTTTTGTAAGGTGTGTGATTTTGAGAGGACTTTTAGCCGCAAGTAGATTGCGCATGCGCAGAAGAGAAGTGACCGTTTTTTGGGTTGTATGGGTTATGTCGGGAGTGCTGAGCCAATATTGTGAGGTTTTAAAATAATATTCACGGCAATTCAGTGCACGGACAATTCAGTTTGAGGGATGTAGCGTTGTTTCCAAATTGAAGTGTTCGTACCGTGGCCCTGGTGCTTATTATGAAATCGATATTAACCCTTACGGGCATTTTTCGTTATGCGCATGAGCAGACCATCAGTGATTTAACTGCTTGTGTTTTCGTCAGAGAGGATGGGATTTTGGGGTGGCAGATGCTATTCCTCCATAGAATCCACTGGTGAGGGTCTGCGCATGCGTGGATTAAAGATACAATATCTCCTGAACCACTAGTGTTGGAGAATCGGAGTTTTTTGTAAGGTGTGTGATTTGGGAGGACTTGCAGCCGCAAGTAGATTGCGCATGCGCAGATGAGAAGTGACTGTTTTTGGGTTGTATGGGTTATGTTGGGAGTGCTGAGCCGAAATTGTGAGGTTTTGAAAGAAAATTCATGACAATTCAGTGCAAGGCCAAGTCAGTTTGGGGGATGTAGCGTTGTTTCCGAGTTAAAGTGTCCGTACCGTGGCCCTGGGGCTAATTTCGAAATTGATGTTACCCCTTACGGGCATTTTTCGTTATGCGCATGAGCAGACCATCAGTGATTCAACTGCTGGTGCTTTCGTCAGAGAGGATTGGGGTTTTGGGGTGGCTAATGCTATTCCCCTACAGAATCCCTTGGTGAGGGTCTGCGCATGCGTGGATTCAAGAAGCGATATTTCCTGAACCACTAGTGTTGGAGAATCTGAGTTTTTTGTGAGGTGTGTAATTTTGGGAGGACTTGCAGTCACGAGTATATTGCGCATGCGCAGACGAGAAGTGAATGGTTTCGGGTTGTTTGGGTTATGTTCGGAGTAATGAGCTGATATTGTGAGGTTTTAAAAGAATATTCATGTCAATTCAGTGCACGGACACAAGTCAGTTTGGGGGAAATAGCGTTGTTTCCAAGTTGAAATGTCTGTATGGTAGCCCTGAAACGAAGTTATAATAACTATATTCGGTGGATCTATATTAAAATACGTTCGGATTTGGAGAAGAGGCAATTGCGTTCCTAACGGAGGTCCAACAACCGCAATTTTTTTCGATCTACGGTAAAGCTAACAGCCAAATTGTATTGATAACTATATTTGTTAAAGGAACTTGAAAAAAAATACTGACGTGAAGTCAGTACTCTTTGGCGCGCGTGTTCACGGTGGCTAATTTGAATTGAATGATGAGTACTTCAAGCTCAGTGGATAGAGCGAGCCGAAAATCTACCCAAAGGATAGTGGACACCATTCACTGTCGGTTCAAAAATTAACAGTGCTGTATCTAAGCTGCCATCAGGATAGAGTACCAAAGTTGGAAAAGAACACAACTGACTCTCCTTAGTCGCACAAGCTCCTAGAAGATTTGGGAGGGTCAGTATAATCCTAATCATGTTTATAGCACGTGCGCAAAAGCAGATTGACTTAACAATGAAAGAAAAAGTGTAAAAAGTCAATCTGCATTGGCGAGCGTGCTATAAACATGATTAGGAATATACTGACCCTACCAAATCTTCTAGGAGCTTGTGCGACTAAGGAGAGTCAGTTGTGTTCTTTTCCAACTTTGTTACTCTATCCTGATGGCAGCTTAGATACAGCACTGTTAATTTTCGAACCGACAGTGAATGGTGTCCACTATCCTTTGGGTAGATCTTCGGCTCGCACTATCCACTGAGCTTGAAGTACTCATCATCCAATTCAAATTAGCCACCGTGAACACTCGCGCCAAAGAGTACTGACTTCACGTCAGTGCTCTTTTTTTCTAAATTCATATGGGCTCGATCATTGAAAAGGAAAACATTCGAAGAAGTGGCCTTTCTCGATATCCTCAAGCATGGTCAAATACCTAGCAACTTGCAATCTGATCAAGGAAATGAATTTTTCAACCGACAATTTCATGAACAAGTTGTTAAAAAGCATCATATAAATCATTATAATACGTATAGTGAGAAGAAAGCTGCAATAGTGGAGTTGGTTATAAGAACGTTGAAAGAGGTGCTTGACAAAAAATTCAGTTTGAGTGGAACATATCGATGGATCCTTCAAGATGTGGTAAAATGAGTATAATAATAAAAAACATTGAACTATTGGCATGAAACCCCGAGACATTAATACAAAGAACGACATATATAAATTAGCCTACAGTCACATAAAAATAGCAGGACCTCATAAATTTCAGAAGGGTGATATTGTACGTAAATTTAGACACGTTTTCACAAAAGGGTATCTGCCTCAATGGACTACTGAACTATTTAAAATCACAAAAGTCCAACTTACCTACCCAGTGAGTTACCTACTTTACCGGTAGGCCAATAAGTGGTGCTTTCTATCAAGGAGAATTGCAAAAAACAAAGCAGCATGATGTTTATTTGTTTGAAAAAGTATTGCGTGGAGACAAGGGTGCGATTGCTTGGAATGAATAAAGAACATGTATTTCAGTAATAATTTTATAATCATCTAGAGATTACGAGAAATCTACAAATATCATTTTACTATTACACATATTCATGTTATGTTCAGAGAAATTTCGAAAGGAACCATTTTTGCTAAAATCGAGCTTAGAAATCGTAATAGGAATTTACACATAAAAATCGCCGAAATTGAATCTGAACCCGTGCAGTCTCCTTTGGGAAAAGCTTATTCGTTAATAACTGTTGCTCTTGAATATAAAGAATTTGAATAAAAACTAATGTAAACTTTTGTCTATTTCACTCCAGTTCATTAGGATGCCAAAGTTTCAAATCCGTACACCCAGCTAGCTGACAAACACGCTTTCCATCGATTTTACTCGTTATGACAACAAATTTTCAAAACCGCAAAATCATCCCCCAAAGTCTGCGTAAACCAGAAATTATTCGATTCAGATAATCCATGTTATTGCCTTTCAAATAAACGATAAATGTCTCCCCAATAATAATTCGAAAAAATGGGATCAAGCCCTGTGGACAGGAGCTTTCTGGCGCTCTAGTTCAATAACAAATTATATCTCCGAAAGTATTGGTTTCTCAGAGTTGGGAATTATATCAATGGATTCATATGATATAACCGCATCATAAAGGAAATTCAATTCAAATAATAGTTTATTTATCAAGATTAAATGAGCAATCATGAGAATGAGAACTGCACCATGGAAGAAATCAAATTAAGTCTGGCCAATTTTGCCCAATAACGAACTTAACCGAGATATTCATCTCCCTAATCTACTCTGAAAATTTCAACTACCTACCTCATTCCGTTCGAGAGTTATATCTATGTCTATGGATGAAAAGCAGTCTCACTACTCTCAGATCTCTTACTAACTTCATGTTCCGTTCCGAAATGACTTTTCTGAGAAAAACTTAATTTGGAATTTGTTTCGCAAAAAAAAGTTTTTTTTTCTCCGAAACCATCTGTCCGATTTTGCCCAATGACGAACTTAGGCGAGATATTTATTCCCCAAACCTACTCTGAAAATTTCAACTCTCTAGCTCATTCCGTTCGAGAGTTATCGTGCCTACGGCCAGCCGGCCAGAATGAATTTCGACCACGGATTCTTGATCAGTGAGTCGAACCAAATCATTTAAGACCATTTTCGTCGAAAAATTCGAAAATTACAGACATTTGGGCAAATTGATAAGCACTCAGTTCCGAGGAACTAGAGCGCCAAAAAGGATCTAGTACCTCATGCATCAAACTTCATATGACGGATAGAATAATTTCATTTTACTATGAGAATAACCTGAAAGTCCCTGAGAGCGATACGAGTCCCAATTAACAATCCAATTCCCATACAGGAGAATGGACAATGCGCGCAAAAGCTCCTGACTTCACGTCAGTGCTTCACAATGGGCCTGCTGAAAATCACCACATAAATTGTTTCACAAAACACATGAATCCCTTATATTTCTCGTCTGCGTAAACCAGAAATTATTCGATTCATATAATCCATGTTATTCCCTTTCAAATAAACGATAAATGCCCTCAATAATAATACGACAAATGAGTTCAAGCCCTGTGGACAGGAGCTTTCTGGCGCTCTAGTTCAAACCGACAAATTATATCTCCGAAAGTATTGGTTTCTCAGAGTTGGGAATTATATCAATGTATTCTTATGAAAGAACTGTATCATAAAGGAAATTAAATTCAAATAATAGTTTATTTATCAAGATTAAATGAGCAATCTGAGAATGAGAACTGCACCATGGAAGAAATCAAATTAAAATAGCTAAAATGAATTTGAGTCTTTCTTATAGAACAGGATGAAATATACGAGTATGAACACAGATCATATAATAAAGCTTAGATAAAATAATTATAGCATTCTGTGAAAACTAAGAAGTACGTTCGATTCATTATTGAGATTTAGAAAAATCATATATCCGAAAGTATTAGCTTGTTGGAGTTGAAAATGATATAGATGGAATTTAATGGTGAAGCTGCATATCAAATAAAAATTCATATGCACTCAGATCCGAGGAACTAGTGCGCCAAAAAGTGTAATTCCCTTTCTGGATTTGAGACCGCCTTCTCTCGTTCCGAAACCCGACGGGTCAGACCGACCGGCTATCGGGCTCCTCGAACGATCTTATCGATCTCCGGTATTGGAATAAAACGACGGTACTTACCTGGGATATATATTCTTAATTTCCACTTTTCGACATAAGATGGCCACATGGGGTTTTATTTGACTGTTTTTTACCCTTATATTCGCTTTTCGTCAACTTTCAGGCCAGAAAACTGTCATGTCTCAGGAAAATAAGTTGACATTATGACAATTCATACATAGAATAATTATATAATTCTGTGAAAACGTACAAATACGATTTATATTTGAAATTTTGAAAAAACATATCTCTTAAAGTGTTATATTGTTAGAGTTAAAAATGATATCATTGGATTCTTATGGTAAAACTGCTTATTGAAAAAAAATTAATTTGGAATTTGTTACGTAAAAAAAAATTTTTTTTTCTGGTACTCCGAAGCCATTTGTCTGATTTTGCCCAATAACGAACTTAGCTGAGATATTTATCTCCCAAACCTACTCTGAAAATTTCAACTCTTTAGCTCAGTCCGTTCGAGAGTTATCGTGCCTACGGTCGGCCGGCCGGACAGAATGAATTTCGACCACAGAGTCTTGATCAGTGAGTAGAACCAAATCGTTAGACCATTTTCATCGAAAAATTCGAAAATTACAGACATTTGGCCAAATTGATAAGCACTCAGTTCCGAGGAACTGGCGCGCCAAAAAAAGGATCAAGTATCAGCATCAAACTTCATATGACGGATAGAATAATTCCAATCGCCTAAAGATGCTGAAAATTCTACAAAAATATCATATTAATTACCTGAAAAAGGGGTCCCTGAGACGCACAATGCAAAGGGTCATATACCTGCGGTTGATGTGGGACCAAAAAGGTACCTCTTAAGTTTAGTTTCTCTGGCTCCTCGATTAACACCCAGGACTCATAGTAAAATATTACGGGTTTGAATCCCGTCGTCTCCGAGAATTTTTTCATAAATTTCTACGTCCCTTCATAAAAGCTTCCGATTAATTCCGTCCACCAAGATGGCGCTGTGATAGTTTCAACTGTCATGGCGTCAATCATCATTCTAAGCGCGAATACAAATAAGTGAGGTACGGATCACCTGGTGCCCCAGAAACCGTGTTGTTTTAACTACTGTTCTACCAATGGAATTCGCTATAACACATGTTGGAGAACGCGTGCCACGCATGTGCCTGCCATTCAGCAAGCCACCATTACGTAAATCTTGTCGCGAGCAGTCTTCCGTCGAATGGCGAACCCCTAGAGGTTCACGTACCCCACTTTGAGAAACCCTGGTCTAGAAAAATCAATTGAACGAATTATTAATGTGCACAACACTCTATTTTACAGCTAAGTTCCAGATGTGAACAAGATCAGATCCATATTGTTGGAAATATTGAGAAGATATCTAGAAACTTCAACCACCACTGTGGAGCAATTTTGTTCAGTCGGTCAACAGAATGTCATATAATTTTTGTATTTCGTTCGACGGAAAATTGTCCTTGTCAGTATAATATTAATTACAAATTACTCTATTGATAGGTTTTCATCATATTTGTTAAGTCTTGTGTACAATGAGGCCTGATTATCTATGACGAGGAATAGGTATACAGGGTGTTCCTTAAAGACATGCTAATATTTATGGGGGTGATTCTTTGACCCATTTTAAGAAAAAAACTTCCTTTGAACGTATGTCCTAAAAGTCGTAACTTCTGTTTCTGTGTAGTATGTACAGTACCAAGACAATAAGAGTTGGTTTATGCTGGCTGGTAACTTTAACTTAATCCTATATATATAATATATATAGACATAGATTTTTAGTGTTATGGCTTATAATCAGACTAAAGAATCCGTTAACTTATTAATTATTATTGTTATTAATAAGTAAACGGATTCTTTAGTCTCAGTATAAACAATATTCCTAGAAATCAATGTTTCAATTTTTAAGTTAAGAGTTAACTTAAAGTTACCAGCCAGCATAAACCTGCCTTAACTGATTCATTTGGTTAAGTAAAGTAGCAGAGGAATATGCTTCATCAAGAGAGGAAAATTGCACATTAATAATACCCTCTATTCCACTGAAGACTTGGCTGAACTTGAGAACCGCGGGCAGGTCAAGGTGAATAGTGCCCCATCAACACCAACACCAAAGGAAGGTCTCCCTATCTACGCAAAGGGAGTTCATTGCAGAAAGCAGCAAGCTTCTAGATCGGGCAACCAGATCAATCCTGAGGGTGCAGCATCTGTGGCGAAGGCGGCATCCGGACCGTTGAATACTCCAAAAGTTGGGAGCGCTGTCGAGGACAGGGCATACTGGGGAAGGAGAAAAGAGGTAGGACCCGCTCCAACAAATAATTTCTTGCAGCAGGGTTATTTTCTGTTCTTGGTTTTCCGTTTTCTTTTTTCCCCGTGTTTTTGTATTTTGCCTAATTTTGCTGGATCTTAAAATACTGTGTATTCTTGTTGTATCCAGTGTCATAGAAGTAATCTGCATTGTTGTTTTTTTGTTTTTTGATTTTTTTGTGGTACATTCATATGTACAATATTTTTGAGGTGTGAAAAGGAAAGCTGATAGAAAAATGGACCCATTTATTGATAATTTCAAGTGTTGTAATTTTGAAACAGTAGAGTTGGGGTCAATTGTTGAGCTTAATAAAATGCTAAGGCCACATGATAGGAGCTTTTCAATATATCACTTAAATATAAGAAGCATTCAGAAGAACTTTATACTTGCTGACGTATTGCTCTCTATTGTCGGGTATCCCAGCTGCATTGTTCTGACAGAAACCTGGAACATAGAGGACAAATCGTTATTTTCTATTGAAGGATATGAAACAGTTATAACACAGAACCGGTTGAATAAAAATGATGGCATTGCGGTGTACATAAGAAGAGATATCTTATTTACTTGTTCCGATATTAAAATAGGTCCAACAAACGCACTAAAATTGATTATGGAATTGGAAAATGTAAAGATAGGTGTAATTGCCATATATCGGTCGCCAGGAATGAGCATGGAGGGATTTGTGGACGGCCTCCCAGTGGTTTTGATGGATCATTCATTGAGCTGCTGTGAATACACATATATGATCCGAGATATGAATGTAGACATTCTGGAAGACAATGCAGAATCGGACTCATATTTGAATGTTTTATACGAAAGCGGGTACATATCACTCATCAACAAGGCAACCAGGGTAACAGAGTCTTCCAAAACTTGTCTAGATCATATTTTTATACGTAGCAGGCACCAGAACTCCGAATCTAACAAGAAGGCGATAGTACTCCAAACAGTTATCACAGACCACTTCACAACGATAGCTTCGACGAGATGGGTCGACGGGAGGGTCGAGCAAGGATGAAAGAACGCGGGAAGTGCTGGACGAAGGAAAGCTCCTGAGTTCTCTGGAGCAGAAGAACTGGAGTTTTGTTAATGACTGTGATGATGCAGAAACTGCCACGAGTTTATTCTTCAACCGTGTTTTGGAGATGGTAGCTGTTTCAACATCGACAATGAATGTTCACAGAAAACTAAATGGAAAACATATGGAAGGCGTTGAATGAGTTCACAAATAAATACAGGGAAAAATGCCGAAACATAAAAGGAATAAAGTTGGAAAATGATGAGGAGATATCGGATGCCCAAGAAATAGCTGATTATTTCAATAAGTATTTTTCGAACGTGGGCCCGGAACTAATGTCAAGGCTAGAGGTGCAGGAGGAAAAAAAATTATTGAACTAAGGACACATATAGCGCACACTCAATGTTCCTTGAGCCAACAATCACTCTGGAAATAGAGAACATAATATCATCACTGAAGGATAACAAGGCACCAGTTCCAGATGGAATTAAAATTGAAACAATAAAGATCATGAAGGATACTATATCAGAGCCATTATGCCATGTATTCAATCTATGCATGTCTCAAGGTTTTGTACCAGATATGTTTGAAACATCTTTTATAACTCCAGTGCATAAGGGCGGAAAAAAGGATACTGTGACCAACTAAAGGCCCATATCATTGACATCATCGTTTTCAAAGATCTTCGAAAAAGTTATTGAGTCACGTCTAAGGAAATACCTCACAAAGCACGGAATGATATCGCCGAATCAATTCGGTTTCAGAGAAAACCTTAGCACTCAGGACGCCATAGCTCAGCTGACTACTTTGTTGTACCAGTCCATTGATAAAAATAAACCATGCCTGGGGATTTTTATAGATATGATGAAGGTGTTTGATACAGTGAACCATAAACTATTGCTGGGAAAATTGGAACAGCCGGGTATAAGAGGTGTGGTTCTGAAACAGTTTGAGAGTTTTATAACCGATCGCAAACAGATGGTGAAACTAGTTTGCAGGAGAGTCTGCAGTGGAGTTCCGCAGGGTACTGTCCTTGGACCAGTATTGTTTATAATCTATTTAAACGGTCTGCTCACCTTGGAGTCCTCAGGTACGACGATCTCATTCGCAGATGACACGACCTTTTTGTATTGCGCAGACTCCTGGACGGAAGTAAAGGCTAAAATCGATGGTGATGATAAATACCTGGTTCCAGCATAATTTGTTGACAGTTAATGTGGCTAAAACGAGGGTCGTGCCCTTTGCTTCATCCCAGGCATCTCTGCCCGCCTATAATTAATCATATTTCTTTCGATGGGGTACCAGTTGAGATGGTAAATAGTGTACGATACTTGGTTGTACATATTGACTCCTATTTAAAATGGGACATACAGGTTTCTAGTCTGAAAAAGAAAATCCGTTCACCGTTTTACAGATTTTACCAAATGCGATATGTACTACCTTTGTCGCCGCTGAAAGTGGTTTATTATGCCCTGGCTGAATCCCTGTTGGGTTATGGGATCATTGGATGGGGGGCAGTGAGGAAAACTATACTTGAACCACTAATGGTCGTCCAGAGGACACTCCTGAAAATAATGTCTTTCAGGGCGGCTCGATATGACTCGAATCAATTGTTCGTAGAATTGAACATTCTGGACATGCGACAGTTGTTTGTAAAGGTGATACTTACTTTTGTCAGTGAAGGTGGAACTTACCTCAGCAAACTAGATCACCAATACTACACTCGTGGAGCGCTGAAGGATAACTATTTCTTGCCAAGAGCGAAAAAGTCAGTTGGTCAACGATCCTTCACATATATTGCGCCTAGAGCTTTTAATTTGATTCCTCAGGATATCAGAGGTATAAGATCGAAATATAGGTTCAAAAAAGAACTGAAGGTGTGGATTCTTGGGAAGGGTAGAAGTTTTTGTCACTCGATAGTTGACCCGTCCTAATGTATGCTGGTCGGTAGACATTTGAGTAGTGTTTTTTAGGAAATGGCGAAGTGATGCTCATTTGATGACTGACTCACTGGAATTCTAGAACTGTTCTGCTCATGTTTTTTTTCTTTGATATTTGATATTGTGAGATTGTATATTTTTGTTATTGCATAGACGTAGTATATCTGTATGGTCTTGTAAGATTGAAGTATATTATGATTATCCATAGACAGTACCGAATACGGTGCTAAATGGATTGTATACTGTTTGTTCACATGAATGCTATTGTAACTAACTCTTGTTTATTATTGTGGTGAATAAAATTCTATTCTATTCTATTCTATATTGACATAAAAGTCGTCAGCATAAATTACACGAATAACATAACTTGGGACTGGTAGTAACAATCGAATAACTGGATTTGTTACTACTCTTTGGTCACCGGGGTGACGTTAGCTCCCGGCCGGCCAACTCCAAGCGCTGCTATTCCACCACGGTCAATAGCGTTCCTACCGTGCTCTCCCGCTTCTGATATTTTATTCCGATGTTCCGAATAGGTGAATCAGCTTTGTAATAAGCTGAATGCATATACCTAAGGACTAATAAATTAAACACATTTTTTCGTTCAATTCTGAAAACACTACAGGTTCGAAATATTAAATTATTCTCGTAGCGCTCAGATAGATGTTTGTAATTTTAGTGTTCTGGATATCTGAATAGCCGGCCAAGAAAGGTTATTGGAAGGAAACATGTGTCGATCAAATACCTAATCAAATTGATTTTTTCGTTCTATTTTGATATCCTCAAGTACCCAGCTCCAAGGATCTAAATATGAGGTTTATCTCATACTGCTCAGATAGAAGTTGGTAATTTTTTTCGAAAGATTTAACTAGCCGACCAATAAAATTAATTAGCAGGAAACGTGTGTCGATTAAATACCTAATCAAATTGAGTTTTTCGTTCGATTCATATATCCTTAAGTAGCCAGCTCCAAGATTCGAAATATGAGGTTTATCTCATAGTGCTCAGATAGAAGTTGGAATTTTTTTTGTCTGAAGATTCAACTAGCCGGCCAAGAAATATAATTGGCAGCATACATGTGTCGATCAAATACCTAATCAAATTGATTTTTTCGTTCGATTCAGATATGCTTAAGTACCCAGCTCCAAGAATCGAAATATGAGGTTTATCTCATGGTGCTCAGATGGTAATTTTTTTTTTCTGAAGATTCAATCAAGAAAAATAATTAGCGTTTATTCTTCTCTGCTAATAAACGCATCTGAACTTAGGGACATATAGAAGTTCACTGATTTTTTTTCCACTTCTTTTTTCATGTTGATAATGTATAAGGGAATTATTTTGAAATAGCATTGCGGGGATAGTGCGTTCATTTCAAACATCTGGGAATTGGGAACTGAAATCTCCATAAACCTCAAGCGGTGAGGGGCCGAAACATATTGAAGATATATATATATATTTATATTTCGTATGAGAAGCTAACTTAACATGAAACACACACTTTTAAAAACAAACTTAGATTAAAAAAGGTATAGGTACAACACATAAATGTAAATAGCAAACATACAAGTAATTTTACACTTAGAGCCAACGTTAACAGTGTCGAAACAAAGAGAGGTACAAAGAGAGGTACTCCTCAGACTGCAGTGTCCAGGGCAAGAAGCCACTGAAGAGCCGGGTCGGAGATTTTATTAAGTTCAGTGACCCCCCCCCCCCCCCGGGAACCTCCTCCTGGGGCATTCATTAACTATGTGGTTCATGGATAAAGTTCACACAACAAGAGAAGCTAATAATAATATTGAAGATAAGGAAAAGGAACAATTATTCTTGAATATATTCTACCCTTATTGATTTCAATATGTGTTATTAATTGAGAATACACCCAGATTATTTTTTATTACTCTAAACGAAAACATTTCATCCGTAGCAGTGCTGGCAGAATTACAATTCATTTATGATAGGATCATGGCGTTGTTGCCAGATTCGACAAAGAATAAGAAAATTGCCTCCGCGACGAAAAATTCTTCAAATCGCGCATTACTTATTTGTTTCTTGTTTGTCCTTATGTAGATCTTTCCCTGAATGTAGTAGAATCATTTTTATTTAAATAATATTAAAACTAATTTTAAAATATGTGGAAAAGCCCTGTGCACAGGAGTTTTGGCGCTCTTGTTCAAACTTTAACAAATCATCTCCGAAATTATTGTTTTTTCAGAGTTGGGAATGATATAAATAAAACTGCATCATAAAAAAAATAAATTGAAATCAAAT
The DNA here is from genome assembly GCA_937662695.2 of Halyzia sedecimguttata. Classification (NCBI taxonomy): domain Eukaryota; kingdom Metazoa; phylum Arthropoda; class Insecta; order Coleoptera; family Coccinellidae; genus Halyzia; species Halyzia sedecimguttata. The sequence goes on along the minus strand of OW569417.2, from coordinate 60,688,658 downwards.
AACGAACTTATCCGATATATTCATTCCTCAAATGACCTCTAAAAATTAGAAATATTATATCAACTGAAACTTAGCGCATATTCCAGTTTTGTTTTCACTGAAGATATTCTGAACCCAATTTGATAAACTTACCAAATTATATATTTCCATCATCATATGGATCCGAGGGCATATATGGTAGGGGTAACTATAATATCCTATAATTGGTCATCTTGCCAAATAAAGAACCTTATATATGTCCCAAACCTTCTCTGAAAATTTCAATTGTCTGTCTCATTATGTTCAAGAGTTATCGTGTTAATAGGCAGCCGACCGGAAAAATTCTATTTTGGCCAGGGATTCTTGATCAGTGAGTCGAACCAAATCGTTGAAGACTATTTTCAGCCAAAAGATCGAAAATTACAGACATTTGGTCAAATTGATAACGCGATGTTCCCCAGAACATACGCGCAAAAATGTGTGAAAAGTATACAAGAGCATGCAGGAAGTTCCAGAAAAATCAAAGTCACCCTCTATTCCTATTTTGTGGGACACCAACAATACATACTTCCGTCTGAGCGCACTTAATTAATTATTGTAATACGCTAATAACCTCTTTACAACGTCAAAAAAATACATACATCTGATAGTAATGTGAAATTCTGTATTAAGTCTTTTGAACAAAAGTGAATAACCGCATATTTATATTCATGGAGCTGGGGACTTGGAGCACTCTATTCTTAAGAAAAAGTTAATTTGATTAGTTATCGATTGAATTCTGCGCATAATTTTTCTTGGCCAGCTATACAAATCTTCAGAAAAAAATTACAAACTTCTATCTGAGAGTTGAAAGGTAAGCCTCATATTTCGATCCTTGGAGATGAGTACAAGGTTATCACTATCAGAGACGAACGAAAAAATCAATTTGATTAGTTATTTCATATACACATGCATCCAAAAAATAATTTTTCTTGGCCGACTATTTGAATCTTAAAAAAAAAACTACCAACTTCTATTTGAGCACTATGAGATAAACCCCTTTTTGATTCTTGGAGCTGGGTACTGAATCAACACATGTATTCTGCTAATAATTTTTCTTGGCCGGCTAGTTGAATCTTCAGAAAAAAAAAATACCAACTTTTATCTGAGCACTATGAGATAAACCTCATATTTCGAATCTTGGAGCTAGGTACTTAAAGATATCTGAATCGAACGAAAAAAATCAATTTGATTAGGTATTTGATCGACACATATATCCTGCTAATTATTTTTCTTGGCCGGCTAGTTGAATCTTCAGAAAAAAAAATACCAACTTCTATCTGAGCACTATGAGATGAACCTCATATTTCGAATCTTGGAGCTGGGTACTTAAGGATATCTGAATCGAACGAAAAAAATCAATTTGATTAGGTATTTGATCGTCGCATGTATCCTGCTAATTATTTTTCTTCGCCGGCTAGTTGAATCTTCAGAAAAAAAATACCAACTTCTATCTGAGCACTATGAGATAAACCTCATATTTCGAATCTTTGAGCTCGGTACTTAAGGATATCTGAAACGAACGAAAAATATCAATTTTATAACGACATACGACTGTTCCCAAGTCGCAGTGGTTAAATTCGGAGCTACTAGAACTCGGGGATCCGCGGTCTAGCTCCAGTGGAGATGGGAGTGGGTTTCTAAAAAGGGAACCTTGTAAATGGGCGCCAGGTAAATTTAAGTCTCCCAGATACCCCAGCGTAATGTAATAATTCCTAAATTCACCAAAAGAATATGCACGCTAAAAACAAACAATTTATTCCAGTAGCTTACAACCCAGGTCTTTAGCTTCAATAAAGTAAAACTACTGTGAAACCCTGAATAAGGGTGGCGGAAATTGTACGTAGATAATATTATTATTTGACTCAAATACGCGTCGCTTGAGCTCAGGCGCATCCACGTTTCTTATCTATGATCATATATGACTACCACAAATCTTTCCCCAATTTCCGCTTTACAACAACAATAATAATTTATATAATTGATGATAATAAGTTCACGTTATGTATATATATAGCAGGTATAAGATATGTTTCGAGATATGTTTCATATAACTTGCGTGCTGATTATCCTTATTCCTGAACGTAGTACTGCGTTGATGGTCTCGCAATACTGTCCTCTTTCTCTCTGTGCTCGTAGTCTGCAACCCTCGATTTAATGTCCCACAGCGTTGCTTACTGACCACCTTGTATATACTCGGGATCTGCAACCCTGCGTTGGCTGTCTCACAGCGTTACTTATGGACCACCTTGTATATACTCGAATGCCTCAGTGCTACTCCTCTTGACGTAAAAATCCCTCTCTTCCTGACACAAAAAAAATCGTGCTGGCACAAAAACCCTGATGACAGAAAAGAAATCACCAGTGACTTCTCTCGGATAAGAAACAAATGAATTTTCCCAACACATAATAATTTCGGTTATCAGAATATTAATCAGAACATTTATTCGTTGTTATGCACTAGTTATAGAATTCGTACATACCCTGATGTTCGGGGTTGTCTTGCACACGTTTGCTTTGAATACCAAATCTGGCCGTGCCTCCACCAAATAATTCTGCAAGCACACAGCGATGTTCTGGATAAAGAAATATAATTACGACCTGAATTGTTTCCACTAGAAATGACGAGAATAAAACATCCAACACATACCTGACCAAGCCGCCAAGATCGTTCACGTGTTCAACTCAGATTTGCAAAAGGCTTTTATATCCTCTTTCGAGACAAGTGATGGTTATCTGTTATCCTTCCCAATCAAACCAATATAATTCTCACTCTTAATCCGATTTTCGAAACTATATCCAATTAAGAAGATTCCAATCATTCTACTAGAGTTCCGAAAATACGTTTTAACCTACGCTTCCTTCGTTGACTGTTCACAAAATGGACGACTTCACCTGACCGACGCACTCACTAAATTTCCGACTGTCATAATGAAACAATATTGCCAACAGTCATTCGGCCCTTCGAATACAATAAGTATTTAGCGTCGATTGGTACCACTGAGACCCAACCTCAAATCCAATATCAACACGAACGATAACCTCATCGCCTGCCGAAGGTAAACAAACGAACGTTACAAAATCCCTACTTGCCTAAAAAAATTTACCTAGTAAATTTTACTTATGGATTTAAGATACTTAGCAAAAAAAAAAAAACCAAAGAGTTCGGGTCATCGAGCGTGGACAGGTACCAAGAGCAACCATAAAAAAAAACTACACCTCTTCCATTCCAATTCCAGCCATTACAATTTCAGTTCATACTCCATCATACACATCAACACTCATTCCTTTCATTCATCGACTCTCACCAGTTAGCCCCACGACTGGCAACATCCGGTCCCAAGGGCCTAACCCTTGTGGAGGGACTCGCCGGCCCTGAGCCACACCACAGCCAGAAGCTGCCCAGACAAGGCAAGATACGACGAGGTCACCACAGACGAGCAGGAACCCCCCACACGAGCGGCAAGGTTAGCCGGTCACCATCCCAAGCCTGGCAAGTGGTTCCCCCAAAGAACGAGTGCCGTACCGTCGTATCCCTGTCATCGAAGACAGCCAAGTCAGACCCCCCTAGCTCCCGGTATAGTCCAGGACGCCTGTGCTAACCCGGATGTGCATCAGGTCTATAGGTGGTGAGTTTTGGGTTTCAGCCTCCATCAACCATAGCCTATAGCCTTCATTCGCCCACACGCAAGCAACCCGGTACCACCCCAAAACCTATTCAGGGATGACCGCCAGCAATGATCCGCGAATGTAGAAATCAACATGGGACCGGCCACACAAAAAAAAATATAATTTAAGGCCAGAAAATGGTAAGAAAATGGTCGCTTACCAGTTGAACAGTGCGTGGGGCTAGATGTTCAGCTCCCACCTCGTCTGCTCAACACTAAGGAATTTTGAATATAAAAAAAAAATTAAAGTCGATCCCACTCTGAAAACTCACTCGGGATCACGCAGACGACCACCCACAAAATAGTCAAGGTAGCACCCAAGCGCTCGCTCTTTCACTCGCGATCAATCGGCAATCAAAAACAAAAACAAAACTGGCAACCAATCAAAAAAATTCACCCGATTCACAAATATATCCGATTCGCTAAATACCAATCATTCTCCAAAAATTTCCTTTTTCAGTATAAACATATCCTATTTATCCTTCCGGCAATTCATAGACCTTCAGATCTTTGATATGCCATACTCCCCTCATATTATCTTTGTCATCTTTAAGTTCGTACATCCAAGGCGAGACTCTACGACTAACTCTAAATGGCCCTATATAACGAGGAGTAAGTTTCCCCACCAGATTTTTCGAGGCATCCGATAATACAAAGTTTCTACGCCATACTAGTTCATTCGGTAGAAATTCTACATACCGACGCCCTAAATTATAGTCGTGAACCGCCTTATTGTTGGCCTTTTCTAACCTTTTCTTAATATCATCCCAAACTCGCTGAAAGGCAATATTTCGAGTTTTGAAATCTATAGGTTCCGAGCTATCTCTCAAATCATGGTCATAATCCTCTCCAGAACCTTTGAAAGATCTCCCGAAATTAGCGAAAAATGGGGTTACCTTCATCGTTTCATGTTTCGCGGTTCGTATTGCACAAGAAATTTCGGTTAGATGTTTATCCCAATCCTTATGATTGTCCGACACATACATTCTAATCATAGTTTTCAAGGAACGATTTATACGTTCGGTTGGGTTCGACCTGGGATGATAAAGGGCACAGAATTTTTTCTTCACCTTATATCCCTCAAGAAACTGTCTGAATTTATTTCCCGAAAATTGTACGCCATTGTCGGCTATAATTATTCTCGGAACCCCAAACATTAGGAAAACTGAATTCTCCAAAACCTTAATTACATTCACGGCCGTCGCCTTTCTCAACGGAACAATTATTGGGTATCTAGTCAAATAATCGGTGATCACTAATATAAACGTGAAGCCATTCTTCGATCTAGGATATGGTCCCATAAGATCTATAGAAATCATTTCCCATGGTAAGTTCGGTTTAGGGTGAGATGCCATTTTATCAGCCGGTGTCTGGTTTGGAACTTTATGAGCACCACATATAGCGCATTTCCTCACATACTTAGCGATGTCCTGTTTCATTTTAGGCCAGTAATACTTCTCCCGAACACGATAATACGTCTTGTATACACCGGGGTGACCAGCTAATGGTGGGTCATGAGAACTAGAAATCACCCTTCTACGTTCCGATTTGGGTAATACTATTTTCCATTCGTCAGATCCCGAAGCTAAATCCGAATAATCGTGCTTTACGTATTTAAACAAAGTCCCACCATCCACTGAAATCCTCCACTGGGGATATTTCGCAGGTTTACTTGAAACTTTACTGAACATTTCTTTATACCACCTATCAGTTACCTCGACTTCATTATCCACCTGTATCGTATCTATCATAGGAACGGCTCTAGATAACATATCCGGTACAACATGTTCCTTTCCCTTTCTATGCACAATCTTAAAATCATATTGTTGGAGTTTAACGCTCCATCTCGCCAATCTACCTGCAGGATCCTTCAGATTATGAAGCCAAATCAACGAATGATGGTCCGTAATAACCGTGAATGGGATACCCTCGATATATGGCCTAAGCTTTTCAATTGCCCATACTACTGCCAAGCATTCCCTTTCCGTAGTAGAGTAGTTTCGTTCGGGTTTCGTCAAAGACTTACTCATATATGCTATAACCTTTTCTCCCCCATCGGGTTGAGGTTGTGATAATACCGCGGCTATTCCAAAGCCGGAAGCGTCAGTTTGAATTTGGAACGGTTGCTCGTAATTCGGACAACTCAACACCGGAGCAGAAACCAAACACTGCTTTATTTTCCGAAAGGCCTCCTCGCATTCGGGATTCCATCTAAATTTTACATTCTTCTGGAGCAAAAAGGTGAGAGGTGAAATAAGGTCACTAAAATTTGGGACAAAACGTCTATACCAAGATAGAGTACCCACGACTCTGCGAATTTCTCTGACATTGGTAGGTGTTGGTAATGAAAGCATAGCATTAATTTTTTCGGGGTCTACATGTAATCCGTACCTATCAATCACATATCCCAGATATTTAAGTTGTGGCTTGCAAAATTCGCATTTCTCCCTACTTAAAGTGAACCCTGCTTTCCTAACACGACGAAATATTTCCCCTAATATTTCCAAGTGATGTTGGAAAGTTTCTGAAATGATCACTATATCGTCTAAGTATACGAATACGTAAGGTTCAAGATCAGCTCCGATCACTCCATCCATGATGCGTTGGAATTTTGACCCACTAGTCACTAATCCGAATGGCAGTCTAGTAAACTGGAACAAACCACGATTTGGGACAGTGAAGGCGGTGTATTGTTTCGATGACTCTGAAAGGGGTACCTGCCAATATGCGCTTTTGATATCTATTGTCGAACAATATTTCGCATTTCTTAATTTATCTAATGTATCAGATACCATTGGGAGAGGGTAACTATCCTTCCTCGTCACAGAATTTACTTTCCTGAAATCAACGCAAAACCTGTATCCCGCCTTTTTCCTGACCAATACAATCGGTGATGCCCATAGACTTTCCGACTTTTCAACTACTCCCAATTTCAACATTCCTTCCAATTCCCGGTCTATATGTTGTTGCATTACCGGAGACACCCTATAGTATCGCTGCTTTATCGGTTCACAATCCGGATTGATCTTAATATCCACACAACCGAACTGATAACATCCTAATCCTTCCCCCATAGATCTAAAATTTTCCTCAACTATCGATTCTAGGATTTCTCTCTGTTTTTGATTCAAAATCTCCTCACCTTGTACTACATCAACACAATTAACGTCCATATCATTCTTACAGAATTGCCACTCGTTAAACGATGGAATCAGCCCTATCAAATTCCAGTAATCCCAACCCAAAATCAAAGTCTGTGGGAGTTCTGGTATTATTAACATTTCTACGAGTACCACTTTATTCTTAAACTTTATCGGTAGGTCACAACTTCCCAGGACGGTACATAGATTTCCATTCGCCACTCTACAGAACTTGGTATTAGAGGTTCGGATAGATATTCCCATATTCTTAATAATATTCCATCCCGGTTTTCCCATTATTGATCTGCAAGAACCAGAGTCCAGTAAACCCAAGAAACATTTTCCCAAAATTTCCACCTTAAGATGGGGTCTATTATCCCCTTCCGCCTGGCTTGCTAAATAACTCAATACTGGTATGAATGACGGTTGAGTATTTTCCTCTTTATAGCTATCAACGGTGTTACATGAAGAATATGGGTCGCCAAAAGCATCGTCACTGTTGCGACAGGTCAGTGATGACTCCCCCCGTTTCCCGAAGGATTGCGTCCACGACCAGAATTACAAGATGGGCAAGTTTTAGTAGTGAACCCTTCCCTTGAACAACGGTAACATTTTAAAATTCTCGGCTTGAGACAACCCCTAATTTTATGGCCTGCCATGCCACAGTTATAACATTTTATGTTTGCGACTCCACCATATGTGGTTGGCTCTGTCCGTACGATAGGGTCGGTGCCATCGTTGGTGGACGTGGAAGGCAATGTATCAATATAGGCTAAATCCGGTTCTAAACAACCCTTTCTGGAAGGTACTGAATATGACTCTACCAATCGCTTCTGATCTTCAATCTGCCGACAAGCTGATTTTAATTCAGACCATGTATTGATTTTACTTAGGTTGACCCGATCTAAATAATAAGGATGCAAATTTTTCCTGACGATTTTTAATTTGTCTTTTTCTTTGACAGTATGAGATAACCGATCAAACATAGATGACATTATTGACATAAAACTTATAATATCCTCATTAGGACCTTGTTTTCTATTTTTGATTTCATCCCATAATTTATCATCATAATCTGATGGTTGCCAATCTTCTCTTAACTTAGTAATCAGATCATCCCATGTAGCCGTAGATTTCCTAACTTTCCTGAACCAATGCAATGCTACCCCCGTGAAAAGATCTATTCCACTACCAAGTAATTGCGATTTTGAAATACCTCGGGCTAATCTCAATTCTTCAACCCTCTCTAAAAATGCGCTTACTGATAGACTCTTTTTATCGCCTGAAAATTTTAAATTCCATTTTTCGACTGGAATTGACTTCATAACCGATGTAATAACCGTAGAATTTCCCCTTGGAGGAGACGAATGTCGCATGAAGGGAGAAAAATGTATATCTCTGTCAGGCTCGTCACTATCATCATCAGTCGCATTATCACTACTCTCATCTAACGTATCGGGTGCTGATGCTTTAAGGTTCAAAAATTTAGCTATATATGCTGTCTTTAAATTGCCTGCTTTCCTGCCGAATTCATTCTTACAACTGACTTCATCCTCCTTAATAGGGACACTTCTATCTATCCTACCCATTACATGTACCAAATCAGTGGTGAATTTATTCGCTATATTTGGTGAATTTAAATCTAAGGTTTCAAATTCGTTTACTAAGCGTTCTAACAGGTTGGAATTTGCAACTTCATCATCCTGAAATGAAAAAGGATGCTCTGGGTATATGAAACTAACTTTCTTCTTCTCCTGCTAAATTAACAAAGCCAAGTTACTGCGCATATGCTCAACTGTACCAGCTGACATACCCCGAATAACCAATTCATATATCAACTGATTTTTATCCAACCTATTGACAATCAATTTAAATTCTCCCATTTTGCGAATCAAATAACCACCTTTCAATTCACCTGCACAATTACTCGATACAACCAAACCTATAAAAAAAAATTACATCAATTTCGTACAATGTGAAGCACGATACAGCAAGTTCCCAAAAAAATATCAAGAATACCACTATTTACATCAATTTTGGTGTAAATTTGTCCAATACAACTACTCAAATTCAAAAATCACGTTGGGCGCCAATTTATAACGACAAACGACTGTTCCCAAGTCGCAGTGGTTAAATTCGGAGCTACTAGAACTCGGGGATCCGCGGTCTAGCTCCAGTGGAGATGGGAGTGGGTTTCTAAAAAGGGAACCTAGTAAATGGGCGCCAGGTAAATTTAAGTCTCCCAGATACCCCAGCGTAATGTAATAATTCCTAAATTCACCAAAAGAATATGCACGCTAAAAACAAACAATTTATTCCAGTAGCTTACAACCCAGGTCTTTAGCTTCAATAAAGTAAAACTACTGTGAAACCCTGAATAAGGGTGGCGGAAATTGTACGTAGATAATATTATTATTTGACTCAAATACGCGTCGCTTGAGCTCAGGCGCATCCACGTTTCTTATCTATGATCATATATGACTACCACAAATCTTTCCCCAATTTCCGCTTTACAACAACAATAATAATTTATATAATTGATGATAATAAGTTCACGTTATGTATATATATAGCAGGTATAAGATATGTTTCGAGATATGTTTCATATAACTTGCGTGCTGATTATCCTTATTCCTGAACGTAGTACTGCGTTGATGGTCTCGCAATACTGTCCTCTTTCTCTCTGTGCTCGTAGTCTGCAACCCTCGATTTAATGTCCCACAGCGTTGCTTACTGTCCACCTTGTATATACTCGGGATCTGCAACCCTGCGTTGGCTGTCTCACAGCGTTACTTATGGACCACCTTGTATATACTCGAATGCCTCAGTGCTACTCCTCTTGACGTAAAAATCCCTCTCTTCCTGACACAAAAAAAAATCGTGCTGGCACAAAAACCCTGATGACAGAAAAGAAATCACCAGTGACTTCTCTCGGATAAGAAACAAATGAATTTTCCCAACACATAATAATTTCGGTTATCAGAATATTAATCAGAACATTTATTCGTTGTTATGCACTAGTTATAGAATTCGTACATACCCTGATGTTCGGGGTTGTCTTGCACACGTTTGCTTCGAATACCAAATCTGGCCGTGCCTCCACCAAATAATTCTGCAAGCACACAGCGATGTTCTGGATAAATAAATATAATTACGACCTGAATTGTTTCCACTAGAAATGACGAGAATAAAACATCCAACACATACCTGACCAAGCCGCCAAGATCGTTCACGTGTTCAACTCAGATTTGCAAAAGGCTTTTATATCCTCTTTCGAGACAAGTGATGGTTATCTGTTATCCTTCCCAATCAAACCAATATAATTCTCACTCTTAATCCGATTTTCGAAACTATATCCAATTAAGAAGATTCCAATCATTCTACTAGAGTTCCGAAAATACGTTTTAACCTACACTTCCTTCGTTGACTGTTCACAAAATGGACGACTTCACCTGACCGACGCACTCACTAAATTTCCGACTGTCATAATGAAACAATATTGCCAACAGTCATTCGGCCCTTCGAATACAATAAGTATTTAGCGTCGATTGGTACCACTGAGACCCAACCTCAAATCCAATATCAACACGAACGATAACCTCATCGCCCGCCGAAGGTAAACAAACGAACGTTACAATTTGATTAGGTATTTGATCGACACATGTATCCTACTGATTATTTTTCTTGGCCGGCTAGTTGAATCTTCAGAAAAAAAAATAACAACTTCTATCTGAGCACTATGAGATAAACCTCATATTTCGAATCTTGGAGCTGGGTATTTAAGGAAATCGGAATCGAACGAAAAATATCAATTTGATTAGGTATTTGATCGACACATGTATCCTACTGATTATTTTTCTGAGCCGGCTAGCTGAATCTTTAGAAAAAAAATACCAACTTCTATCTGAGCACTATGAGATAAACCTCATATTTCGAATCTTGGAGCTGGGTACTTAAGGATATCTGAATCGAACGAAAAAAATCAATTTCATTAGGTATTTGATCGGCGCATGTATCCTGCTAATTGTTTTTCTTGGCCGGCTAGAAGTATCTTCAGAAAAAAAAATACCAACTTCTATCTGACCACTATGAGATAAACCTCATATTTTGAATCTTGGAGCTGGGTACTTAAGGAAATCTGATCGAAGGAAAAATATCAATTTGATTAGGTATTTGATCGACACATGTATCCTACTGATTATTTTTCTTGGCCGGCTAGTTGAATCTTCAGAAAAAAAAATACCAACTTCTATCTGAGCACTATGAGATAAACCTCATATTTGGAACCTTGGAGCTGGGTACTTAAGGATATCTGAATCGAACGAAAATAATCAATTTGATTAGGTATTTGATCGACACATGTTTCCTGCTAATTATTTTTCTTGGCCGGCTAGTTGAATCTTCAGAAAAAAAATTACCAACTTCTACCTGAGCACTATGCGATAAAACTCATATTTCGATTCTTGGAGCTGGGTACTTAAGGATATCTGAATCGAACGGAAAACTCAATTTGATTAGGTATTCTGTCGACACACGTTTCCTGCTAATTAATTTTATTGGCCGGCTAAATGAATCTTTCGAAAAAAATTACCAACTTCTATGTGAGCACTATGAGATAAACCTCATATTTCGATCCTTGGAGCTGGGTACTTAAGGATATCTGAAACGAACGAAAAATATCAATTTGATTAGGTATTTGATCGATACATGTATCCTACTGATTATTTTTCTTGGCCGGCTAGTTGAATCTTCAGAAAAAAAAAATAACAACTTCTATCTGAGCACTATGAGATAAACCTCATATTTCGAATCTTGGAGCTGGGTATTTAAGGAAATCGGAATCGAACAAAAAATATCAATTTGATTAGGTATTTGATCGACACATGTATCCTACTGATTATTTTTCTGGGCCGGCTAGCTGAACATTTAGAAAAAAAAATACCAACTTCTATCTGAGCACTATGAGATAAACCTCATATTTCGAATCTTGGAGCTGGGTACTTAAGGATATCTGAATCGAACGAAAAAAATCAATTTCATTAGGTATTTGATCGGCGCATGTATCCTGCTAATTATTTTTCTTGGCCGGCTAGATGAATCTTCAGAAAAAAAATACCAACTTCTATCTGAGCACTATGGGATAAACCTCATATTTAGAATCTTGGAGCTGGGTATTTAAGGAAATCTGATCGAAGGAAAAATATCAATTTGATTAGGTATTCGATCGACACATGTATCCTACTGATTATTTTTCTTTGCCGGCTAGTTGAATCTTCAGAAAAAAAAATACCAACTTCTATCTGAGCACTATGAGATAAACCTCATATTTGGAACCTTGGAGCTGGGTACTTAAGGATATCTGAATCGAACGAAAATAATCAATTTGATTAGGTATTTGATCGACACATGTTTCCTGCTAATTATTTTTCTTAGCTGGCTAGTTGAATCTTCAGAAAAAAAAATTACCAACTTCTACCTGAGCACTATGCGATAAAACTCATATTTCGATTCTTGGAGCTGGGTACTTAAGGATATCTGAAACGAACGGAAAACTCAATTTGATTAGGTTGTTGTCACACGTTTCCTGCTAATTAATTTTATTGGCCGGCTAGTTGAATCTTTCGAAAAAAATTACCAACTTCTATGTGGGCACTATGAGATAAACCTCATATTTCGATCCTTGGAGCTGGGTACCTGAGGATATCAAAATAGAACGAAAAAATCAATTTGATTAGGTATTTGATCGACACATGTTTCCTGCTAATAACCTTTCTTGGCCGGCCATTCAGATATCCAGAAAACGAAAATTACAAACTTCTATCTGAGCGCTACGAGAATAATTTCATAGTTCGAACCTGTAGTGTTTTCAGAATTGAACGAACAAATGTGTTTAATTTATTATTCCTTAGGTATATGCATTCAGCTGATTACAAAGTTGATTCACCTATTCGGAACATCGGAATAAATTATCAGAGGGGGGGGGGGGGGGGGGCAGTAGGGAACGCTATTGACCGTGGTGGAATAGCAGCGCTTGGAGTTGGCCGGCCGGGAGCTAACGTCACCTCGGTTCTTTGGTCTGGTTACTCTGGTTATCTAGGTATACGTACAAATGTACAATGCCCGAAAGAAGAGTATGAAATATGTAATCTGAATCCTCGCTTGTGAGGTTTATTTGGCAAACATTGCCTCATGAAGTGAGTTTGGCCCCACATTTGTTCTTCCAGTGACAAGCGAGGGTCAAATGGTATGGTATGGTAATAAATATGAGATGCTACGTCTACGGAGATCACTGAAACACTTGACTAAAACGGAAACAAAATTTTATTTCGAGGAGCCCTCGCTTTATACTACCTTCCCAATGGGTTCATGGACCTACGCCTGCTAAGGTTCATACCTGAAGCGGGGAATGTTATTCTCCCTATTTACGATACCGGGAGATTCCCTTTCATTAGATAACGTTGATATGATACCGGGAATTAGAAAGTTGAGGGTTATGTCCATGAATTTAAACGGCTCTTTCTGGGTGTTGCAGTTTCTTTGTCAGTCAGTATATCTACAGAGTAATAGTCAACAAAGGTCAATTCCAACGCCAAACTAAGCAGAGAAAGAGGAGAAATACAAACATACAAGCAAAGGATATTATCAGCCCGGAAATAGGTAATTAGGTTTCATAGGCCGAGAATGTCTGAAGCATCAAAATTGATACTCCCAAACTAGCAAAATTTTCTCCAAGTAAAACGGACTCTTGCTGAAAATAACTATATTTTATAGTTACCATGAAATACTCACTTGCTTACCTCAAAAGTACTTTCAATTGTCGGAATAAGGAATGCGCCAAAGATTTATCCGTTAAATTTGTTCCAAAAATATTTCCCTCGTTCAATACAGCGGGAAAATAAAATGACTCGATTTTTGAACAATTCTGACAACTCATACTTTAACATTATTATGCAATGGCATCATACATTTAGCCAAATATTGAAAATGAACCAATTGTAAGTAGGTACAATGTGTGTCATAAGTCCGGTATCAAATGAGCTCAATGATTCCCAAAATGAATTTCTCTATACGTCCCAGTTGGAAATTTCGCCGGTCCTTCATTCACTGTTATAGTCTGTGCATTCGTACTTGGAGATATAAAAAAAAGAATGGGCCAGATGTCCCTTTGATCACCAACTACAAACAATGGGCCCACTGTGGTTTGAGGCGTGAGATAAAACGAACATCTGGCCCAGTTTTTTATCGAGACTTCGAGACTTTGAATATACTAGGTATACGTTTATTCCCAATTTTTTTCCACCACTTTAGCGTCCCTGACAGCCCTCGCCCTGTGCAAGCAAACGGCATACAAGCCCCACAGGTTGGCTGCTTATGATATATCTGATTGATTAGATTTACTTAATACTCAATTACATAATACTACTATTGTGTCAATATACCACTTAGATCATCAATATATATATTGGCCAGTATAGCTATATCGGTATTGACCCAATAACATTGTCGAAGGAAAATTCATTTGAGAACCCATCAGCGAAAGTGTTTACCATTACGGTGTGAACAAGATAAGATATTCAACTATACAAATATCAACAGTAATCAGTAATGCAATTCTCATCTCGCAATTAGACCAATTACATTGTGAAATTAATTCCTGAATCCACATATTTATTTTCAATGGAACTACATCAGAATTGAATGAGATCTCTACGTCTTGATTCATTTCAGTGCAACCTAATTGGACAAGGTAGCGCTACTATAGCCGGGGTGGATTATACAGATCAATACCAACAGTTCACAATCTACCCATAGATGGCCGCAGTAGTTCTCTTCATGTACAGTGACTTTATACAAGACAGTGGCGACAATAGGCCATAAGCCCCGCCCATCCGCCATTAACGGTCGGCGGGAAATAATAAATTCAAACAAGAAGCAGTATATTTTGATATATCTTTTACTGTGGGGTCTTTCTACTTAAAAAAAAAGATAATGTGGAAGAAAATAGTGTGAAAAATTTTTGTGAGCCTTCTTTCATATGATATATCGTCGCCGTTAAGTCATAGCCTCGTATCTCATGTTGAGACAATTTTGAGATAATGTGTATTATAAATCAGTACAGTGAGTCGGAGAGCATGAAAATACCTTAGACTATAGTCTAATGAATATACTCGATATTAGCAGAAGTGCGCAAGCTGTATTTATAATACATATTATCTCAAAATCGAGGAAAAATGAGGACTTCAAGGCGACGATATCAGTCAATGCAAAATTTATTAATTAATTTTTAATAAAATCTTTTTGGAATATCCTTATGCCTATCCACCCTAGATATGATTCGAAAAATTGTATTTGAACTGGAAAATACCCATGTTCGCTCGAATTCAATATTTATGTTATCAGATATACAGACCATCTCAATTACAACTATAAGGTCCACATTATTCTGAAGGTGTCACTTTTATGAAAAAACACCTCAAAAATGAATTGCATCATTATATGGAAACCAATGGTGGTCATTTTGGGCATCTTTTAAAATATTTCAGTATTATACGTTAACTTTTTCACATTTTAAATTAACTATTTTAAAATCTTTTTGCAGGAGAGAATCCAATAGTGCATAGGGTGTTCCTTTAAAAAATGAGCGTACAAGGGAGATACGCCTTCAGAATTAAGTGGCGTGGATAGTTTTCATTTAAATGCTCGGGATAAATGCACATCGGTGATAAGGTTTTCATATCACAGAATTATGGGAAAATAAAATTTGTATATTTTAAACTTTTATTTAAACAATTATTATACAATATAATATAGAAGCTCGCATATAAGCTTTTTGAAAAAACAGGATATTATGAATTTCTCAACGCATAGATTTGCTGGAATATTTTTGCATTAGACTCCTATACTTTTTGCTTGCAATCTTCAATCTAAAGACTATAAACCTGCTAATCAATTTATTTTTCATACCATGACAATCTGGTATAGTAGGGCAATCAATTGCCAGCACTTTATCTATGAAAAATGCTTTAAGGTTCACATTTTGTGGTCTTACCAATTCATAATATTTTCTAAATAGCAGTTCCATATCAACAAAAAAATAAAAGATGGACTCATGACAGAAAAATAATGTTTTTGAACGGTAACATTTTATCCGAGTAAACTTGGTAAAATTTTTGTGCAATGGTTCTTTACTTCCTATGTATGAAATACATTCATCACATGTCTTCGATTGCAGCTTGATGCTATTTACAATATAACCAGCAATGTTATAGAGTGAATTAATTTCACTGAAATTCAGGTCACCACTAGATGGAATCTCATTTGGAATTCTCACTGGGTCATAAGTTGTTTTGGGACTATCTTCAAGAATTTTTAAAAAATTCTCCAAATATTCTCTATCATCCTCATCATAACTTGAACCTTTTGGACATTTCAAATATTGTGATACACAGATCAGTTTCAAATTATTTTTAACTTGCACTGCATTGGGGATAATTTGTTTGCTTCTTAAAACACTAAAAAGATTTTCTAAGCAGTCTTGTGAAAATCTTCCTGTGAGTACAAATTCATAACCCCGGCCTTCTATTAAGAATTCTTGAATTTGTAGGATGGATTTAGTTGATATAAGAATTCCAGTCTGGGATGGTTTCCAAATTTTTTTTACACCTATTTCAAGATCACTAACAATTTCCATAAATTCTATTAGAAAGTTTTTTGTTTCCATATACTTCTCAATATTGAATTTGCTTATGGCATTAGACGGGGATCTTGAAGTCATTAAATAAAACCACTTTTCACAGATATCTATGAACCAAGCAGTTGTTAAGTACTGCGGTTTATCTAGTTCTTCAGCAACAAATTTCAATGCACTAGATACATCATGGCTTAGCACATTAGTCGATTTTCCAACTTTCATTTTATCATAATGTGATGGCATTAGATCATTTTCACTCAATTTTGGAGCTAATTTGAATTGCAGTTCTTCTTGAAAACATAAGAGTTCGAAAATATGGGAGGACTCAGCAATATCTGTGGGCAAATTATATTTCTGTTGAATGGATTTTGAAATTTTGATAATTTTATTAGAAATGAATGCAGATTTGAGATTTTT
This sequence comes from Halyzia sedecimguttata, assembly GCA_937662695.2. Taxonomy (NCBI): domain Eukaryota; kingdom Metazoa; phylum Arthropoda; class Insecta; order Coleoptera; family Coccinellidae; genus Halyzia; species Halyzia sedecimguttata. The sequence continues at coordinate 60,671,724 of OW569417.2, read as the reverse complement.
AAATAGATGGGGAACGTCAGCCAAAATAAAAACTTTCTTGTCCAATTCTACAGGATTTGGAAGAGAATTTCTAATTATTTCATATCTGCCAGCACCAATTCCTAAAGCTCTCCATAATGCTTGATTTGCTGAGCCCATATCTGATGTTATAGAAATGATGTTCAGCTCAATATTTTTGGCGATTCGAAAAATTTCAAAAATTATGTTTTTAAAAACCATTCCATTAACAGAGTTGCCAGTAAAATAATATGCAATCATTTGTTTCCATCTGGAGTTAACACCTGCTAACATGAACACCAATACATGAGTTGCTGGGCCAGAATGTTCAGGAAGAGTGACATCTCCGAAATATTTATTTAAGGAAATGTCAAATGTTGTACAAGGTGTTATAGCCATCTCATCCAGTACTAGTACACAGTCTTTCTGGTTTTCACTGAATGTTCCAATTTTGTATTTGAGGAAAGTAAATACTTCATGTAAAATACCACTATCAAACTTTAAATTTTGTAGTCTTCGTTGTAGTGTACGAATGGATGGGTATGGAAGATTTTGCTTCAAAATTTCTTCATATCCAGAATTACCACAAGAAAACTTCAATTTCAATGCTTTAATTATAGTGTTATCGGTCCATTTCATGAATTTTGTTGTCTTCATAGTCTGCTTTTTTGTTAGAGCTCTTATTTGGTCCTCATTGAACAAACCATCAAATATATCAATGTGATTTACACTGAGCTTCCTCTTTAATTGTTTTAATTCAGATGAAGCTTTTCGGAACTTCTTTTTGTACAACCTCAAACTGCTCTCTCTTTTATGAAGTTTTTTTTCATATATTTCAATTTGCTTCCTTTTACTCCTTTTCTCAAAAATTGAATTCTCCGGAGGAATTGTATCATCGCTTGATTTTTCTGTAGATATATCATTGGAGATGTTCTGTGAGGTCTCGATGGAGGACTCTAAAGCACAGTCTGAAGAAATGTTCGAGGTACTAACCAATGGCAAGGTACATGAGTAACCAGATGTACCGGGAACTGGGTCTTCAAGTCGAGTTGAGGAAATGGATTTCACAGCACTCGTTCTCATAGCCGGTAATTTACGAGTTGGTACATTTTTGGTGAAAACGAAAACATTAGGCACTGCAATTGCTTTCAACTTCTTCTTCCCATCCACCCTCACTTTTTCCCACATCTCAGAGGAAAAATGTACCTGAAATTTGAGACAAATATACCAACAATACAGGCAGAACAGTTATAGTTATAGAAATAATAGAAAATATTGATATAAATTACCTCACATAATCGTGAAGAGTCGGTTGGAAACCATTTGTCTCGCTTCATTCTAATTGCCCAATCTTTCCTACGCTGGGGATCTTTGGGAAAACATTTCATAATAAACCCCTTTTCTGAGGAATTGGAGCAACCAATTGCTGCACAACCAGGCATTGCTTCTGAGTTAATTTACCTGTAAAATAACTGACTGTAATATGAACCTATCCAATCGCTTATTGAATTTCTTCTTATGACATTTAAATGTAATGTAAGCAAGCTTCAATGTAATTTCATAAGGGAAATCGAACAAGTGTAACTTTGTACAGACAATTAAGTTAAATTTCCATATCAATACATATTACATTTCAACATAGAATTTATAACTTTTAGTTTAGTTTAGTTAATCTATTTATCTCAATATCACTCACCTTGCTACTTTTAATCCTTCCTTAGATGAATAAATAAATGTAAACAATAGTCCAAACTGGTATGCACAAATAAGGCTCTCTGCGAGATAAAACTTTATAAATAAACCCAAAGATATATGAAGAATTAAAATTTAGATATTCACAAATATAATGGAATGTCCCAAATTGAACTGACACGACGAGGAAACTGGAAAAAACCGTTTAAACATGAGAAAAATCAAGGCACACTAGTAGAACACAGATGAATTTCGACCGTTAATGGCGGAACCAATCAAAACGCTTACCGCTATTGTCGCCACTGTCTTGTATAAAGTCACTGTATCTTCATGCAAGTTTCCATGAACTCTAATATGCTTAAATGAGAAGGCGACTGGCGACTTTATCTGTCTCTGTTGGAAGGTCAAAATATCGGAAGCTGACAGATAATCAGGAGTGCGGTTTCTTTATAAAGATGCACTCACTCAAATTGATATTCCTCCGGCTTCCTAAAGGAATAGCTTAAATCAAATGCTCCTGCGCATTTACAAATAGAGTTATTATTATTATTTGGTCCAGCCCTTCAGAACAGCGACCGAAACAATCTTTTGTTCTCTTACCGTACTTATTCAATCCTAAGGACATTATCAATGGTACAAATAGTGTTAATTCATAATGTAAGAAATCTTCAGAATATTTTTTGCGCGCATGTTCTGGGGAACAGTGAGCTATCATTTTGCCTAAATGTTTGTAATTTTCGAATTTTTTGCCTAGAATGGTCTCAAACCGTTAGCTTCGACTCACTGATGAATAATTCGAGATCAAGTTTGATTACGATAACTTTCAAACGGAACTACTCTTGTCTTCAACTAATACAGATTCGTTCGAATTGAAACTTGGTAACTAGTTGTAGAATACTGACACAAAGACTTGTGGAAAATTTTGTTGGGATCGTATAACTAGAATATTTAAAAAAATATTTAGAAAATATTGTTTGTCTCAAAATAACTTGAGAATGGAAAGAAATTGTGACTTGCAATTTTCAGAATAGGTTGCGCATCCGAATGCGACATTTGAGTTTTTTCAATAGAGATAATATGCCGAACGGTTTTGGAGTTAATCTCATCGAAAATTTTATTGTTATATCCTCAATAACTCAAAAAAATACTAATACACTCCAATTCAAATATGGTTACTAGTTGGTAGAATACCATCTCGCGAATTTTTGGGAGATTTCGTGGGGATCATATCAATAATTTTAAAAATATCATTGAAAAAAATTTTTCAGTCAGTTGAATAAACAACCATAAGCAATAGCTGTACAGTAAATGTTTTAAATAATATGTCGTCTTTTCCCAATGTTATACCGTGTTGTCAGCATACCAATTCAGCGAAAGTGTTATATATAGCCCTGCTTGACTAGTAAGTATAGATCGTGATATTTTCATTAGCAATATCACTGGAGGATGTTTTCTTCTTGAAACATTTCTGCACGTTACAAAACTCAACTTATAACGCATAGGTTTAAAGATTTTCTATAATGGTTCTCAGGTTATCGTGACATAAATAATATTTCTTAATATATTTTTTTAAATATTTGTGAGTTGCGATCCTCACAAAATTTCACCAACTTTTTTGTGTCAATATATTACAACTAGAACTATAGTTACTAAGTTTCAATTCGATCGGATCTATATTGGTTGATGATAAAAGTATTACCCAGAAACCGTTCGGTCGATTATGCCCATTGACAAACTTAACCGACGTATTTGGACGCCCCACTTGCCCTGAAAATTTCAAGTCGCCATCTTTTTCCATTCTTATGTTATCCAGGCAACAGCCGGCCAGACGGCCGTCCGGCCGAATAGAATCAATTGTTACCCCGAATTCTTCATCAGTGATCCAATTGAAACTCTGCAATTACTTGTAGGATACCGACGAGCTAATTTTCGCGAAATTTTGAGAATATTGTAACTCCAGAAATAAGATGAAAATAATTTTTAAAAAAAATTTTATCTCTGAAACTATGCGTCAGCTTCAGCTGAGATACAGCACATCGCTTTCAACCACTATTTTACATTCGAGTAATGAATTTCAGCTCCATCGACTTCGTATGACGAGCGAATAGACAATGGAACATGACCGAAAAAGCTCCTGACTTCAAATCTGTACTTTTCTCAAATTTCTCTATCCTCGGAACAGAGTGCTTATCAATTTGCCTAAATGTCTGTAATCAATGGTCTTGAACGATTTGGTTTGACTCACTGATCAAGAATCCATGGTCAAAATCGATTCTGTCCGGCCGTCTGGCCGTCCATCCGGCCGTTAACACGATAACTCTCGAACGGAATGAGCTAGACAAGTGAAATTTTCAGAGTAGGCTAATATATTTTGAACTATTAAAATAATTTGTTCGTAATCCACCACCTACTCAAATATCATGAATAAATGGACAATCTGCTATGATTGTCTCCAGCCTTGCTCCAGACATTTCGATGATACTTTCCTTAGGTATTTAGAGTAGTGAAAACTATGCACTGAGTGTAAGTTGCAACAACCCATTCCACGAGGTTGAATCATTGCAGATGGCTCATTTAATCTTGATAAATAAATTTTTGAGGCATTGTAGATTGTTTTTTTAGGCGCTCTTGTTTAAATGATAATTTTTGAAACATTAATTTCAAACAACACTTTTTTTAAATCTTATTTATTTCATGATGCAGTTCTATCATAGGAATCCGTTGATATAATTCCCAACTATGAGAAACCAATACTTTTGGAGATATAATTTGTCTGTCTGAACAAGAGTGCCAAAAAACTCCTATACACAGGGCTTGTACCAATTTTTGGCGCTCTAGTTCCTCGGAACTGAGTGCTTATCAATTTGCCCAAATGTCTGTAATTTTCGAATTTTTCGATGAAAATGGTCTTAAACGATTTGGTTCGACTCACTGATCAAGAATCCGTGGTCGAAATTCATTCTGTCCGGCCGGCTTGACGGCCGGCCGTAGGCACGATAACTCTCGAACAGAATGAGCTAGACAGTTGAAATTTTCAGAGTAGGTTTGGGAGATAAATATCTCGGCTAAGTTCGTTATTGGGCAAAATCAGACAGATGGTTTCGGAGTAACAAAAAAAAATTTTTTTTTACAAGGCAAATTCCAACTAAAATTTTTTTCAATGATAATGGGATGAATACTCAACGAGAGACATCTAGGGTATAAATAAAAAAATGTGGATATAAAACTAACGAAATGATAAAATAACTCACAGAAAACTTAAACACATCGATTGAATACAAAATGAACGGTTGTTTTTGGCGCTCTAGTTCCTCGGAACTGAGTGCTTATCAATTTGCCCAAATGTCTGTAATTTTCGAATTTTTCGACGAAAATGGTCTTAAAAGATTTGGTTCGACTCAATGATCAAGAATCCGTGGTCGAAATTCATTCTGTCCGGCTGGCCGGCCGGCCGTAGGCACGATAACTCTCGAACAGAATGAGCTAGACAGTTGAAATTTTCAGAGTAGGTTTGGGAGATAAATATCTCGGCTGTTCGTTATTGGGCAAAATCGGCCAGATTTAATTTGATTTCTTCCATGGTTCAGTTCTCATTCTCATGATTGCTCATTTAATCTTGATAAATAAACTATTATTTGAATTGAATTTCCTTTATGATGCAGTTCTATCATATGAATACATTGATATAATTCCCAACTCTGAGAAACCAATACTTTCGGAGATATAATTTGTCTGTTTGAACTAGAGCACCAGAAAGCTCCTGTCCACAGGGCTTATTCATTACTAATTTCCCCTAGATTGAAATTGTTCCGATTTCCGCATATGCATAGAAGATATTTCTCCTTTAGGCTGAAACTATTTAAATATAGAATCCCCTCATACTTCATGTATCTGTATCTGTGAATATGCACGAAGTTGGGAGATTTGATTAAACATGAAAGAATCCGAATACAACTGCTACCGACTGAGTAATGAGTATATTCCTGAACGAGAAACGTTCATAGATCCGTAATTGGCCGTAAAGCTTATAGGATACGAAGCTTCTGCATTTTACTTTTTCAGGACGAGGCCAAAATTGTATAATTATTCAAGAGCATTTTTACGATCAGTATTACTCTGAAGTTTCTGCGAAGTTTCAGAACGCTTCAAAATTCGAGTTCAGAAAATCGATGAGTTGCGTCCTCTGATGTCCGATGAGCTTTGAACTTTTCCGATGCGATATTAGAGTCATTCGTTCGACCTAAGAGATTCTTCTTTCACTCAGAATGAAGGACCCATATGTTGCTCACAACTTTTACCAATTTAAATATATTATTAGTCGTCGATTTAGTGCCAAGAAGGGGAACCCGAGGTAGAATGGGGTACCTAAGCTTTGGGTGCAATTTGTGGGGCCTAAAATGAAGTAACAAAATTATTTAACAGTCTAAACGTTTATTTACTTAATAATCTATAAAAATCTCTAACAGCACTTATCTACATCAGTAATTTCTATTCAAAAATAATGTTAAAGAAAAGAGGTAATATCCCATTCCGCCTCACCCCCTGGAGTAGAATGGTAAATTGACCTGTGGCAACATGAAATAATAGCTATTGGCACATTTCGCATATGAGAAAAGTGTCCTCATCATCACTGTCCAGACCAGCAGATCCTAAGTCTAGGTGTGCCCATTTTTTGCAGACGATACAAGAACACCAACCTTCATGGGACTTAGAGTACAGATCATTACAAGACGAGCAGTTTGCATCTTCTTCATCTGTGCTTTCTTCGGAGTCTGTCTCGATTTTCTTTTGTTTTTTTATGTGCAACCCTTTGGATTTATTCCCCTTTTTGTCGGAATGGGGTATACCCCATTGTGCCCCTCCCGTTCTGCCCCGATATTCAATTTTCACAAAACAAATGTTTATTATCAGCTACACTAGTCATACCTGCCCTATGGATACATGTGTGATTAGTCAAAAGTATGTTGTAATAAACTGCTACCTCTGATATACATAACAGAAAAAGGGTAAAGGGTAGTTACCTTAGCTTTGTAGAGCAAAACTTGGAAAGTGTTAGCTGTTTTGTTGACCTGATAACGTTCTTGCGGTATCACCAACTACTACGCATAATGGCAGTCTGTGTGTGGAAATCACGTGTGTTTGGCATTCGTACCGAGTCTCCCACCTCTTTCCCATTCCGCCCCGGTACCCCATTCTACTCCGGGTTCCCCTACTTCTTTGCATTACAACCAATGAAATAATTCGTTGTGTTTATCCATGCTCTTATCAGTTTCCAATTACTACCTATTAATATATTCTCGAAGAAATTTATAATTTTCCTGACAGCCCCTACTCCGATGCCTGAGGGTGCAAAATTCGATCCCAAACACTTCGGCACCTTTTGGAATGAAGTTCTTATATGGAGCATATATTTAACTGAAAGAAATCCTCTGAGCTAGCTAAGGGGGTGGTATTCGAAAACTAGCTAAGCTAGTAATGAATATAAACAATCTTGTGTTGGATAGGTCAGGCGACGAAGTTTGACCGAAATTTCATCGACCATTTAAATTTGAATTGGCTTGAGATCTTTGTTGGTTTATTTTGTGATATATATTTAAATATTGGATCATTGTATAACTAATTTTATGGCACTTGATCGATATAAAGGCTACAACCAGTAGTAAGTATATTCCTAATGTTTCTCAAACTTACCTTGTATATAGAAGTTCTTTCAGTTACTTTTTGACGAACCAAGTTAGTAATGGTTAAGAAGTGACCCAGTTTATTAGAATTTCTGGAATACATAGGAGCTTCAACTTCTATTTCAAGAATCCTTGGAGGTGAAGAAGTTTAAATGCAGGTCGACATGTCATCATGTGTGACACAACAACTTGTGGTCCCAGTTTTATTGACATTTGCTCTTTGTGTTTACAAAGTAGTGCTCTTAGTTCAGAACCACATAAAATTGATGGTCCATTGACGTAGAGAGTGGTAATAAGTATAGTATGTTCTTGTAGAGCCAGAGCAAGGTGGAGATGTAAACATATTTGCTTTAATTGAGTTCAGGTGCAAGATCTTCTAGTTCATTTATGAGGAAATGGTGTCATATTGATTCATCCAGATAAATCATTGGTAAAAGAGTTGTTATCAACAATTGAAATGATTTTTTTTTCAAAATATGATACATATAATATGTGAAAATAATTATTGACAATAAATATAATGTTGAGGTATAATAAAGTTGCTTTTTGCGTGCGTGTTCCGCAAGGAACAGCGTGCTATCATTTCGTCACAATGTCTGTATTTTTCGAATTTTTTTTCGAAAATGGTCTCAAACGATTGGGTTCGACTCCCTGATGAATAATTCGAGGTCAAATTCAATTCTGTCCGTCCGGTCCGGCCGGTCCGGCCGTTAGCACGATAACTCTCGAACGGAACGACTTAGAGCGTTGAAATTTGCAGGGTAGTTTCGTAGCGTAAATATCTCGGACAAGTTCGTTAACGGGCAAAATCGACCGAGCGGTTTCGGAGTTAAGGCCGTTTTTAATAAAAACGTTTTTTATGAATATTTCCGGAACCGATCACTCGATCGTTTTGAAATTTGGCATCAGATTGTAGAATCATGACCTTTATATGCCTGCGAAGTTTTGTGTTGAACGGACGGCCCTAAAGTGGCAAAAAAAAATTTTGAAAATTTGAAAATTTTGTTTTCACGATAACTCGAAAAATACTGATCTGATTAAATTGAAACTCAGTAGTTAGATGCAAAAGACCAAAGCAAACACTTTTGCAAAATTTCGTGAAGATCACGTGACATGAAAAAAATTAAAAAATTACTACTATTTTGCGGAATACTTTGCTTTTAATGCCGAAACATATGTTTTTGAGGTTCATGCTGCCCTTTCCGGGCATTTTTCGTATTGCGCATGCGCAGATGAGAAGTCCTTTAACTGCTGTAGTTTTCGTCAGAGAGGATTGGGGTTTTGGGGTGGCGGATGCTATTCCTCCATAGAATTCAGATCCCTGATGAGGGTCTGCGCATGCGTAGATTAAAGATGCGATATCTTCCGAACCACTAGTGTTGGAGAATCGGAGTTTTTTGTAAGGTGTGTTATTTTGAGAGGACTTTTAGCCGCCAGTAGATTGCGCATGCGCAGAAGAGAAGTGACTATTTTTTGGTTGGATGGGTTATGTTGGGAGTGCTGAGTCGATATTATGAGGTTTCGAAAGAATATTCATAGCAATTCAGTGCAAGGACAAGTCAGTTTGGGGGATGTAGCGTTGTTTCCGAGTTAAAGTGTCCGTACCGGGGCCCTGGGGCTAATTTTGAAATTGATGTTACCCCTTACAGGCATTTTTCGTTATGCGCATGAGCAGACCATCAGCGATTTAACTGGTGGTGTTTTCATCAGAGAGGATTAGGGTTTTGGGGTGGCGGATGCTATTCCTCTATAGAATCCCCTGTTGAGGGTCTGCGCATGCGTGGATTAAAGATGTGATATCTCCTGAACCACTAGTGTTGGAGAATCGGAGTTTTTTGTAAGGTGTGTTATTTTGAGAGGACTTTTAGCCGCGAGTAGATTGCGCATGCGCAGAAGAGAAGTGACTGTTTTCGGGTTGGATGGGTTATGTTGGGAGTGCTGAGTCGATATTATGAGGTTTTAAAAGAATATTCATAGCAATTCAGTGCAAGGACAAGTCAGTTTGGGGGATGTAGCGTTGTTTCCGAGTTAAAGTGTCCGTACCGTGGCCCTGGGGCTAATTTTGAAATTGATGTTACCCCTTACAGGCATTTTTCAATATGCGCATAAGCAGACCATCAGTAATTTAACTGGTGGTGTTTTCGTCAGAGAGGATTATGGTTTTGGGGTGGCGGATGCTATTCCTCTATAGAATCTCCTGTTGAGGGTCTGCGCATGCGTGGATTAAAGATGTGATATCTCCTGAATCACTAGTGTTGGAGAATCGGAGTTTTTTGTAAGGTGTGTAATTTTGGGAGGACTTTTAGCCGCGAGTAGATTGCGCATGCGCAGAAGAGAAGTGACTGTTTTTGGGTTGGATGGGTTATGTTGGGAGTGCTGAGACGATATTATGAGGTTTTTAAAAGAATATTCATAGCAATTCAGTGCAAGGACAAGTCAGTTTAGGGGCTGTAGCGTTGTTTCAGAGTTAAAGTGTCCGTACCGTGGCCCTGGGTTTAATTTCGAAATGGATGTAACCCCTTACGGGCATTTTTCGTTATGCGCATGAGCAGACCATCAGTGATTTAACTGGTGGTGCTTTCGTCAGAGAGGATTGGGGTTTTGGGGTGGCGGGTGCTTTTCCGCTATAGAATCCCCTGGTGAGGGTCTGCGCATGCGTGGATTCAAGAAGCGATATCTCCTGAACCACTAGTGTTGGAGAATCGGAGTTTTTTGTGAGGTGTGTAATTTTGGGAGGACTTGCAGCCACGAGTATACTGCGCTTGCGCAGACGAGAAGTGAATGGTTTTGGGTTGTTTGGGTTATGTTGGGAGTAATGAGCCGATATTGTGAGGTTTTAAAAGAATATTCATGTCAATTCAGTGCACGGACACAAGTCAGTTTGGGGGAAATAGCGTTGTTTCCGATTTGAATGGTCTGTATGGTGGCCCTGAGGCGAATTTATAAATAACCGTATTCGGTAGATCTATATTAAAATGCGTTCGGATTTGGAGAAGATGCATTTCGTCCCTAACGGAGGACCCACAACCGAATTTTTTTCTGATCTAAGGTAAAACTAACAGCCAAACTGTATTGATGCTATATTTGTTAAAGGAACTTGAAAAAAAAAAAAAAAAAGCACTGACGTGAAGTCAGTACTCCTTGGCGCGCGTGTTCACGGTGGCTAATTTGAATTGAATGATTCAAAAATTAACAGTGCTGTATCTAAGCTGCCATCAGGATAGAGTAATAAAGTTGGAGAAGAACACAAGTGACTCTCCTTAGTCGCACAAGCTCCTAGAAGATTTGGGAGGGTCAGTTTAATCCTAATCATGTTTATAGCACGCACGCAAAAGCAGATTGACTTTACAATGAAAGAAAAAGTGTAAAAAGTCAATCTGCTTTGGCGCGCGTGCTATAAACATGATTAGGATTATACTGACCCTCCCAAATCTTCTAGGAGCTTGTGCGACTAAGGAGAGTCACTTGTGTTCTTTTCCAACTTTATTACTCTATCCTGATGGCAGCTTTGATACAGCACTGTTAATTTTTGAATCATTCAATTCAAATTAGCCACCGTGAACACGCGCGCCAAGGAGTACTGACTTCACAACAGTGCTTTTTTTTTTTGTTTGGTTTCCAAGAGCTTCGATGACCATCTCTCCTATTCAATTGAATATATTACAATTGTGTATATCTGTGAAACTTTTCAAAGCACTGTCTGTGTATAAGATATCACTCAAAGTAGATATCCGGGATGTATCAACCTCAACACTAACGTAACAAGTGTTAGGTGGTCTAGTAACAGAGTTCTCAACCAAGTCACTAGTAAGATTATTATTGCTGTTCAACTAACTCTAAAGTGTTTGGGCGATGCTCATTTCTTCTTCTGAATGAGGTTTTTTCAGCAAACGTCATGAACACACTCCATCCTCTGTTCTCTTTCGAGTTACCTATCTCCTTGTCCTATTTGAAGATGATGAAGTTCCAGGTTGAATACTCTTCGGTTTATTAGTTATCCTCCTAACGCTTTCAATAATTTCAATAATTATAGAAAAAAAATGACGCTTTAGGAAAGCTAACAACTGATGATTCCAAATAAGGCTGAAACCACGCTATTCAAGTTTGATCAAATCACACTCTGTGGATTGCTCTGCACTTTGGTCTCTGCTAGCCCTTTTATCGTTCAATGATTATATTTATATTTGGTTTTCCAGAGGAAACAAGGGAAAACTCAGAACTATATATTTAGGCACTGTTTACGACCATGAATTGCATTGAAGCACACAGCAATAGTCATTTCTGGTCGAAGACATATTAGACAGGATATTATTATCTATTTTCATTTGGATTTATCTTTTAAACAAAAGTTTATGGATGATTACGAAACAGATGCACCGAAACACGTGCAATAAGTCCACTACTAGCTTAGCTAGTTTTCAAATTCCGCCACCTTAGCGCTGGAATCGACGTGGAAGTTCCCAAAAGCAAGGCCGCTGCACTATTGCCACGTGCAGAGGAGTTCGGAATCATACCTTAACCGTCGCTTATCGTCCAGCTTTGTTGGAATGCATGTTTATTTATTTATTTATTTATGTATTTATTTTCATAAACTGGAACCCCAACAGGATATATCTACCCAATTACAGGGGTTCACTACAAATCAACATCTTATTACCTAATACAAGATTGTGAACATTTTATAATACATATTTACGTAAACAGCGACCTCTCTAACCTACCCAATAACAACAGCTAATTATATCTTCTACTCAAATACATAAACAATTTTCTCTTAAATTCCACCAATGACATACTGAACATATCTATTTCACTAATGTGCCAGATAGAAAAACGAGTAATCCTCAACAAGATTGAATTATAATACAGAGAAGTTCTAGCTTGTGGTATATAAAATAGGTCCCTTCTGCGGCGACCGAAGAAACGTACATTAAAATAAATATTATCAATTAAAGGGGAATCAAAACCGCTGTTTATAATACGATACAAGAATGTCTGATCGAACATTACTCGCCTTGCTTCTAAGCTTATCATACGATATGATCTGAGCCGGGAGTTATAAGATGGACAAGTAGCGCGTTCGTTTCCGAAACGGTAATGTAAGCGTTTAGTGAACTTCCTCTGAACCATTTCCAATCTACTGATATACTTATAAAAGAAAGGAGTCCAGATCGGGGTAGCATACTCTAAATTACTACGAACAAATCTGCAATAAAGAGTCTTGACAGTTTCCACATCCTTGAAATCTCAAAACCGAGCATATTCAAACCCTTTGAGACTACGCTTTCTACTTGATGTTCAAAAGACAACTTAGAATCAAGAAACACCCCAAGATCCCTGATACATTTAACCATGTCCACAGTGATACCATTGACAGTCAAAGGAAGCGCTAAAATATTAGTGTTTTTCGTGAATGTTATATGTTTACATTTTTCAACATTTAATGATAGAATGCAGCGAATCTGTCAAGATCATCTTGGAACTCAGCGAAATCATCTAAACTGGCCATTGATTTGTACATTTTTAAGTCGTCCGCATAAATTTCAAAATCAACATATAAAGCATTTTGACACATCATTGATATATACATTAAAAAAATGTGGACCCAAATGCGACCCCTGTACTACCCCTGAAGTTACGTTGTAAAAAACAGATAAAATACCATCAATAGCTACATACTGAAGTCTACCAGACAAATATGATTCGATCCAACGCAAAAGATCTCCAGAAACTCCATAATCTGACAGTATTTTCAACAAAGTTGCGTGATGTACCCTATCGAATGTGTTCGCGATGTCCGTATAAACTGCATCAACTTGTATACCCTGGTCAAATTTCCTCGAGATAAAATCTATATATGGTACTAGATTAGTCAGTACTGACCTTCCCCTAAAAAAACCATGCTGTCTCATACAAAGTTTGGTGCTCAGCGATACGAACAGATTATCGGTTATAATAGATTCAAATAATTTTCCAAAATGACTCAGTATAGAGACAGGTCAATAATTAGATATTATATTTATTTTACCACTTTTATGAATAGGAATTATTTGAGCGATTTTCCATTGACTAGGAAAAATACCGTTCGTAAGGATTGATTGAATAGCAACTGAAATGGCAAATCCAGAGTGTTAGCGCATGATTTTATAAATATCGGCGGAATTGAATCAGGTCCTGGCCCTTTATTAGAATTAAGATCATTCATCTTTTTAAGAATCACTTCCCTTTGAATACAATTAATATTTATGTTATCAAAATCGTTTATTTTATGATCATCTTTCTTGTGAACAACTGGTTTGTTAGGATCGTCAAAAACACCTGCGACGTAGTCCCCGAACGCATTTACAACATCTTGATCGCCGATATACACATTATCATTATGAGTCATCAGACTAGGAATCCGTTCACTTTTTCTGTTTTCCGAAACATACGACCAGAAGTTTTTAGGGTTTGTGAATATATTATTTTCAATACGCGAAATATATTCAGAATTATCCCGTCTGATCAATCTTTTACAATTTTTTCTCAGGGCGGAAAATTTTTCATAGCCGTTAATTTTCTTGAATTTTTTGAATTTATTATGCAATTTCGTTTTCTCCTCAATCAGTTTGATGGTCTCGCGAGAAAACCAACAGGGAAACCCCTTTTCTTTGACAAGCCTTCTGGGGACATACTTTTTAATCACTGAATTAACTACATTATAAAAAATTTCAACATTCGCGTTAACGTCTTCCACATTCATAAGTGCCTTCCAATCGACGAGAAATAATTCATTGTTAATTTGAGAGTAATCAGCATTGAAAAACTTGAATAATGATCTAGATATTTTCGGTTTGGGCTTATCCATGTTAAGTGTCACATACACTTCCAAAGCAGGGTGATGTGGATCTTCAGGCCCGAATGGAAAAGACGAACGCAAACATCGGACCTCGATATTCGAAGTCAATACAAAGTCCTATATTTTACCATTACAATTGGGATTCCCATTGTACTGCATCAACGAATTATGGGATGTAAAGTTCCGAAAAGAGACATAGGAGTCCTTCTGGACCGGATCACACACCAGTTCTTCATACTCATTCTTGGACCAGGAAAAAAACGGAAGATTGAAATCACCGACTAACATGAATATCTCATCAGTATGATTCTCCATAAGAAGGGTTACAGCATCGAAATACTGGATATAATCATCCGCAGGTATACTTGGGGGAACGTAACACACCCCAAAAAAAAGAGTCTTATTACCGAAAAGATCAATCCTGAGCCACACGTCCTCAACCTTGGTCGAATGACAACATTCAGATATCTGAATGCACTGAAAATGTTTAGCAACTCCTATGAACACTCCACCCCCGTCTTTTTTCGAACTATTAGTGTCACATCTGTCCTTGCGATAAACTTTGTAATTATTGCACATAAACTCTGAATTCGTAATAGTAGGTTTGAGCCACGTTTCTGTTTCACATATCACATCTATATTGCTATTCCACGAGGAAGTTAGAAATTCTGACGTCTTAGTTCTTAGGCCTCGACAATTTTGGTAGACCACACTAAGGGCGGTAGCAATTGTTCCAAAAAAAATGGGTTCAAGCCCTGTGGACAGGAGCTTTCTGGCGCTCTAGTTCAAACAGACAAATTATATCTCCGAAAGTATTGGTTTCTCAGAGTTGAGAATTATATCAATGTATTCTTATGATAGAACTGCATCATAAAGGAAATTCAATTCAAATAATAGTTTATTTATCAAGATTAAATGAGCAATCTGAGAACTGCACCATGGAAGAAACCAAATTAAAATAGCTGAAATGAATTTGACTCTCTCTTATACAACAGGATGAAATGTACGAGTATGAACACAGATCATGTAATAAAGCTTAGATAGAATAATTATAGCATTCTGTGAAAACAGAAGTACTATTCATTATTGAAATTTAGAACTTCATCTTAGCAGAAATTGAATTCAAACATCATAGAAGAATTTAAATTCAACAAGAGTGCCAAAAATTATCAATCCAAAACCAATAGACGAATTCTACCCAACAACGAACTCAGCCGAGATATTCATTCCTCAATTCCAGTTTTGTTTTTAGTGGAGATATTCTGAACTCAATATTATTAACTTACCATATTACCATTCCCATCATCATATGGATTGACCATCGGCATGAAAATATCAACCAACAAAAGTATGATAATATTCTAATTCTCATATTGATACCATTACTGGAATGAATTACAATGAGACAACGTCAAAGTTGACATTATAACAATTCATATAATAGCCTCAGAATAATTCTATCATTGAAATTTTGAAAAATCATATCTCCGAAAGTATTAGTTTGTTAGAGTTAAAAATGATATGAATGGATTCTTATGGTAAAATTGCTTATTGAAAAAGATTTAATTTGGAATTTGTTCTGTAAAAAAAAAATTTTTTTTTTGTTACTCCGAAACCATCTGTCCGATTTTGCCCAATAACGAACTTAGCCGAGATATTTATCCCCCAAACATACTCTGAAAATTTCAACTGTCTAGCTCATTCCGTTCGAGAGTTATCGTGCCTACGGCCGGACCGGCCGGCCGGACCGGCCGGCCGGACCGGCCGGCCGGACGGCCGGACAGAATGAATTTCGACCACGGATTCTTGATCAGTGAGTCGAACCAAATCGTTTAAGACCATTTTCATCGAAAAATTCGAAAATTACAGACATTTGGGCAAATTGATAAGCACTCAGTTCCGAGGAACTAGAGCGCCAAAAATAGCTTCATTAATGCAAAGTGTAATGAGAGAAAGGCAGTCTACTCTTTAGGTAATCTGTCTAAATCCGTCTCCAACGTGATATGATAGATCCTCGATGAATCGGTTTTTCTCAATAACAGTCTTCCATCCTGAATCCAACAATACTTGAAATCATTTTCCTTCGAAAACTGTCGAGTCAGGCCGAAGAGCTTCCTGTTATTGTAAGAAAAAGTTTCGTTGATGTATATAGTCCTCTCTATTCCATCAAAACCAATATTACTCGTTTTAATTTTACTCTTATCTCCTTTATATGCACGCAAAAATTCATCTCTGTAAGATTTGCTTTTGAAGTCGATGACAATGGGTCTAGATCTGTTATCATTCTTTGGCATATAGTGGATTCTGTAACACCCTTCTATAAAATCCTTTGCATTAGTAATGCCTAGATTAGATGCAATTTTTTCCACAATGTTTAGAACATTTTCATTTTTCCTCTCAGGTACTCCGATGACATCCAAATTTTTCGACTTTAGCTGTTGTTGTAAACTGTTTATCTCTTGCCTCATCTCTGCATTCTCTCTAACAAGAGTCGTTAGCTCAGCATCATGTTTTTTCACTTTAGAATTGAAATCTTCAAAAATTCCCAACCTCGACTCAAAATCATCGATCTTATTACCAAAGAAGTTCAATGATTCTATGAACTTGAACTGCTGGCTGGTAATAGCAGCCAAGTCGGACATAATTTTATCAAGCTTTCCTTCTACATTGGTTTTACGTGGAGCCTCCTTATCCTTAGTGCAGCAAGTATCGCATACCCATTTCAAGCCTCCCTTGTGACCGGACGTCTTCAGCATATCAGGGGGAATTCCCAGGCAACTCAAATGCATTTCATTAATGCATGAGAACCATCGAACAGCCGGTTTAATTCTGCTAACAGATGTATCACACGACAAGCAATTCGCCAGCATATCACAGATCGAAAAAAACCCAATCGAAATTGATATTTCGTCGTTTACGTTCAAACTCAACCACCGATCGGGACAAACATTTTCCCTCAGGAAGCGCAGAATATTAACAGCACTTTCGTAAAATTTCGATAATTATTACTGCAGTTGAAGCTTTAAATCACGAAAGAAAACACAGAGCTCAAAAGAAGTCGTCTTCATATGTTCACAGACTTGAATGTATGTTAATGCTAAGATGCTGTTGATAGTGGCATATCCACTCGGACTGAGTGGATTTTGCGTATATCTAGGGGCAATCGGATAAGTGATAGAATAGGGGCTATTGATTGAGTTGATAAACGGTGTGTGGAATTTTGAAAATTCTTCCAGGATATATCTGAAAGACTGGAGGAGGGATGTGTGATACAGCCAATTGATACTGAAAGGTCATATTACCACCTCATGGCAATTGTGTATGTGTGCGAGTCCGTTTTGGGAAATTGCGTTGTTTCTGAAGGAGGTGCCCATACCGTATCCCCAGAGCCAAATTTGAAATTCACGCTGCCCTTTTCGGGCATTTGTGATTCTGCGCACCAGCAGACAGAAAAATACATAACCCTTGCAGTTTTGATGTGGGGTATTGTGTGAACGGATGCTCTTTTTTTCTTGTTTTCCCAATAACCCCTATAATTGATCCGATCGAATGGCAACTTGGTTAGTTGCAAAATACTGACATAAAGACTTATGCAAAATTTCTAGAGAATCGCATGAACATGTTACCACATAATTTCAAATCTGTATGTATGCAAGCCAGTTTCGAAGAGATTAGTTTAGAGCGTAGTTTCGGAGGTGGAGTTTCCATAAAGTGGTCCTGGGCCAATTTTGAAATACACGCTGCCCCTTTCATGAATTTTCCTTTATGTGCATGAGCAAACGATAGCTCTTGAACCACTGGTGCTGAAGAATCGAATTATTGTGTGAGGTGTGTGATTTTGAGATGACTTTTAGCCACGCGTGCACTGTGCATGCGCTGGCGTTTTGGGTGCTGGCAGCATTATAGAGAGTACTATCAGTGACGAGCAAACTGCACATGCGTATGAGTAAGCTGGCTGTTTATGGTATTGTTTGTGCCAGTATGCAAGTAAATTCTGTTGAGTAGTCATGGGGGTGTGGTGCTGAGCCAACATATGAGGGTTTTGTGCTCGTTTTCGGGGACGAATTCATAAATAACTATATTTGGAAGATCTATATATGGAATTAAATTTGGATTTGAAGAATAGGTCAAGAACATCGTTCTTGACCTTGGTTCCCTGCATGCAATTTTTCATTCTTATTTCGACCCAAGGTAGTATTAATAGGCGTAGACCAGAATGTGGCAATGAAAAAAATTGTCGAAAAAACTTGAAAAAATATTAAAAAGCACTGACGTGAAATCGGTACTCTTTGCCGCGCTAGTTCAAGTTAACCAATTTGAATTAAATGATAAATACTCCATGCTCAGTGAATCGAGTGGACCGGAGATCTAGTCAAACTGTAGTAGCCACTGTTGGGTCCAAAAATGAACAGTGTTGTGCCTGAGCTGTTCCTAAACTGGATCTAGTTTTTTACTTTCAGCAAGTTGGTCAAGAGACTTTTTGCGATTCCATGATAACTTCACTTTGCAGTCGGTGGATACTAGGTGCCCCAGACTCATTAGGCTATCTATGGCGATTCAGATTCGTGCGCCACTGTACAGTCTAGACAGAGCACATTTCCCCCGCCAACAGCTCTTCATGGAGAGCTATTATATGGATCCCCAGTGGTGTGGATTATCTGCATTCGGAGCTATATATTTCAAATACAGCTTAATCTTTATTACGTGATCCATCTATACAGGGTCTTTCACGAGGAACCTCACCCATATTTATGCGGGAAACTACTGAACGTATTTTCATGAAATTCAGCACTTATAAGTATTTCACGATGCTGATGAAATCTAAAATATTTTCAAGGCATGAGCACCTCCGGTTTTTCCGGAAATGACGTCAACTTCCGTTTTTCAAATTAGAACACCATTTTTTTATTGCAGAAATAGATTCAAGTTATTTTGATGTAACATTTTTCAGTTTTGGTTGCAAAATTCTCTCTGAGCGGGAAAATTCGAAAAAAAAATCGAAAATAGAGCTCCGCTGAAACAAGAATAACTTCGAGGTTTTTGGATGGAAAATTTTCATTTTTGGGATTTTCCAAGATGTAAGATTGATGTATCTACTTTGAAAAACGAAATCGCGATTCATGATACAGGGGGTGAAAAAATCGCTTTCAAAGTTAGGGATGACAAAATCGTGAAAAATCAATTTTTTCAAATTAGAACCCCAATTTTGTATGGCAGATATTGAATCTACGTTAAAAAATAATGTGAGTGTATGCATCACACCCTTGCCCTAAAATGGATATTTTCTGAGTTATTCACAAAAAACTGTTTTTCGTCTTGAATTTTCAGCTATTTCTTTTCCCTTCACGCCAAAAAGATGAAATTTTCAGGAACTGTTATTTGAACCATGCTGTAGATTTTTCACCCCTTCTTGAAACCGACTTCAAGTTACTATTAGGAGAACCATGGCAAACTCTCGCAGTTATAACTAGAGAAGATGCTCAAAGTTTTGACCGTTAATTTCTAGACATTTATTTATACGTCTCAGGAATGCTTCGTGCGTTGCTCTTCTTATTTCATCGGGAGGAAGAGATCTGCAAAAGTGTTTAAAAACCAAATTGAGTTTCAAAACTATGAATCTAAAAATCTAAACAAACCTGAACGCATTTCTGACTCGTTCTATGCAGTCCTCTTCATCAGTCAGGGGAGTTGAGTAGACAATATTTTTTATCCTACCCCAAACATAATAGTCTAAAGGAGTTAAATCGGGAGAACGTGGTGGCCAAAGATGTGGACCATTGTTCGCCAACCATCGATCTTCAAATAGCCTGTAGAGGATATTTGACACATTGAGTGAATTGTGTGGAGGCGCGCCATCTTGTTGATACCATAAGTCATTATGGTTCTTTACTAGCGGCTCAATTATTTGATTCAATATGTCAGAATATCTATCTCCTAAGGGAGAACATTCTTTAAATAATGCAAACATGTGTAGTGTTCTATCTTACCAGTTAAAGTCCCATCATAAATGTGAACATCGAGAATTGCATTATTTTTGATGGCGCAAAAAACATTGAAACTCCAGGTCTCTTGAAAGTTCCATTGTCTGAAGTGGTGGTTGTTCTCTTCATCCCAATAATAACTGTTATGCCTATTGAAAGACCCATTCTTTGTGAAATTAGATTGATCTGTCCAAATTATACAGTCCAAAAAGTTTTCATTCTCTTGAAATCGAATCATCATAGCTTCGCAAAACTCTGTTCTCCTGACGAAATCAGTTTCCTTCAAATGCTGTACCCTATTGAATTTATATGGGTGCATTTTATGTTTTTGCGCGTATGTTCTGGGGAACATCGCGTTATAGTTTTGCCCAAATGTCTGTAACTTTCGAATTTTTTGACGAAATTGGTCTCAAACGATTCAGTTCGACTCCCCAATGAAGAATTCGAGGTCAAATTTGATTATGTCCGGCCGGCCGTCCGGCCGTCCGTTGCCACGATAATTTGAGAACGAAAAGAGCTAGCGACTTGAAATTTTCAGGGTGGATGGCGCATCGCAATACGACGGACAAGTTCGTTAATGGGCATAATCGACCCAGTGGTTTCCAAGTAATAATTTTGTTTTCAACCAAAATGAATCCGATCGAATTTAAACTTGGTTGTTAGTTGTAGAATATGAACCTAAGCACGTTTGTGAAAATTTGGGCGAATCGTGAGGCTAGAAAATTTTAAAAAAATTATTAAAAAATATTTTTGTTGTCACGATAACCTGAGAACGGAAAGAGATAGCGGCTTGAAAATTTCAGGTTAGGTTGTGCATCTGAATGCGACATTTGAGTTTGTTTATGAGCATAATCGGCCCAACGGTTTTAGAGTTATAGCCATCTGAAATTTTCTGAAATTTGGTGTTTTTTTTTTCCTCATTAACTCAAAAAATACTAAACCGATTGAATTCAAACTTGGTTATTAATTGTAGAATGCCAACGCGAAAATGTTTGCAAAATTTGGTGAGGATAGCATTTGTAGAAAATTTTTAATAAATCATTGAAAATAAAAAAAAAAAATTCTATATATCAGTAACTATCTGTTCGAAATTGCTGAAATTTTGCAAGAGCGTTCATAACCTAACTCTACTGCCAAGTTTCAAGTTTTAACACAATCGGTTGAATATTGTTGGAGATCGAGCATTCTTGTGTGAGTTCAGTAAATGGGTGACCGTTGCCTCGATAACTTTCGAAAGAAAGAAGATAGGGACATGTAATTTTCAGGGTAGGTTGCGTATCCGAAAAGGAGAGTTGAGTTCGTTTTTGGGAATAATCGGTTTAACGGTTTCCGAGTTATATCCACCTGGAATATAATTTCCTTGATAACTAAAAAAATAAAGATTCGATTGAATTGAAGTCCATTCTTCTGTATTGGACACCCTTAATCGAATTTACCATGGTTAATTATGTTGTCCATTCTCCTGTATTGGACACTTAATTCGAATTTGCTATAATAAATTCGAAATAAGAGTGTCCAATATAGGAGAATGGACAACATAATTAACCATGGTAAATTCGATTAAGGGTGTCCAATACAGAAGAATGGACAATAGAACATACGCGCAAAAGCTTCTGACTTCTCGTCAGTGCTTGAACCAATTTTTTTTTAATATTCTCCAAACACTCGATTGAGATAATCCCAGATCAATCTCGGCATCTTTGAGAGAATTTTGAGGATTCCCACGAAAATATGCAAGAACTGTAATTTCGTTGTTCTCATCTTCTACTACACTTTTTTCTCTGTGTATAGTTTTCTTAACAAAAGATCCGACATTTCTCAAGTTTGTCATGGTTCTGTTAATGGAATCTCTCGTTGGTCTGGGTCGGTCAGGAAACCTCTCAATGAACAGTCGAATCGTTCTATCTACAACTTTATTACATTCTCCATGAAGTAGAATGAGATTTAAATAATCTTCATTGGTAAAATGAGGCATAGTGATCGATTTTATAACTTAATACGAATTATCACCAAATTAATAGTAAACACAAAATGCTACTGAATAAAGAGGAATTTGGCAGATGTAATTAATGATATCTATCATTAAAATAAAAGAATGTAAAACATGGTAAGTTTTTGCATATGGTTCATAAGGAATTATTTATTTATCACTGGAGAGAAAACCGATGGCCGATTAGTTGAAATAAAGAGGTTTCCGATACAAATTCGAATCAAAATTCGCCATCTATTTAGGAACAACCTGTAACTTTTTTCTCTTGCATATTAGGGTAGTAAAATCTAAAACATGGTTTAAGTAACAGTTCCTGAAAATTTCATCTTTTGGGCTTGAAGGGAAAAGAAATAGCTGAAAATTCAAGACGAAAAACAGTTTTTTGTGAATAACTCAGAAAATATCCACTTTAGGGCAAGGGTGTGATGTATACACTCACATTATTTTTTAACGTAGATTCAATATCTGCCATAAAAAAATGGGGTTCTAGTTTGAAAAAATTGATTTTTCACGATTTTGTCATCCCTAACTTTGAAAGCGATTTTTTCACCCCCTGTACCATGAATCGCGATTTCGATTTTTAAAGTGGATACATCAATCTTACATCTTGAAAAATCCCAAAAATGAAAATTCCATCCAAAAACCTCGAAGTTATTCTTGTTTCAGCGGAGCTCTATTTTCGATTTTTTTTCGAATTTTTCCGCTCAGAGAGAATTTTCCAACCAAAACTGAAAAATGTTACATCAAAATAACTTGAAATTTTCTAAGGAATCTATTTCTGCAATGAAAAAATGGAGTTCTAATTTGAAAAACGGAAGTTGACGTCATTTCCGGAAAAACCGGAGGTGCTCATGCCTTGAAAATTTTTAGATTTCATCAGCATCGTGAAGTACTTATAAGTGCTGAATTTCATGAAAATACGTTCGGTAGTTTCCCGTATAAATATGAGTGAGGTTCCTCGTGAAAGACCCTGTATAACACACTAATCGTTTGTTGGCGCTCTTGTTCCTCGGAACAAAGTGGTTATCAATTTGCACAAATGTCTTTAATTTTCAATTTTTTTGATGAAAATGGTCTTAAACGATTTGGTTCGACTCACTAATCAAGAATCCGAGGTCAAAATCAATTCTGCATCCAGCCGGCCGTAGACACGATATCTCTCGGACGGAATTAGCTAGGCAGTTGAAATTCTCAGTGTAGGTTTGGGAGATAAATATCTCGGTTAAGTTCGTTACTGTGCAAAATCGGCATGACGGTTTCGGAGTAACGAAAATAAAAATTATTTTTACATTACAAATATCAAATTCAATTTTTTTTACAATGCATTTTCACCATAAAATCCATTGATATCATTTTCAACTCTAACAAGCATATAATAATAATAATTTATTTAATTCTTTCGGACACAATACAGTTTAGAGGACAAGTCAGGAAAATAACAATTCATAACAAATTCTGACTACATCATTAGATGGACTATAAGAATGAAATCACTTACAGATTAAAAACATTTTTCCATTAGCATTTTCTTGATTTCTATCATAAATGAGTTTTTATTCAAGGTCTTCATGGAAGATGGTAGAAGATTGAACATCTTTATACTCTGGTACAATGGAGAACATTCAAACTTTTGAGTTCTACTCGACAATGTTGTCCATTCTTTCTCGTTTTATTTGGCAGCGGATTTAAAGTGAAAAAATTGGTTCAAGCCCTGTGGACAGGAGCTTTCTGGCACTCTTGTTCAAACAGACAAATTATATCTCCGAAAATATTGGTTTCTCAGAGTTGGGAATTATATCAATGTATTCATATGATAGAACTGCATCATAAAGGAAATTCAATTCAAATAATAGTTTATTTATCAAGATTAAATGAGCAATCTGAGAATGAGAACTGCACCATGGAAAAAATCAAATTAAAATAGCTGAAATGAATTTGACTCTCTCTTATAGAACATGATGACATGTACGAGGATGAACACAGATCATATAATGAAGCATAGATGGAATAATTATAGCATTCTTTGAAAACATAGAAGTACGATTCATCATTGAAATTTCGAAAAATCATATCTCCGAAAGTATTAGCTTGTTGGAGTTGAAAATTACATTAATGGATTTATGTGGTGTTACTGCATCTTAAATAAAAATGGGTTCAAGCCCTGTGGTCAGGAGCTTTCTGGCGCTCTAGTTCAAACAGACAAATTATATCTCCGAAAGAATGAATGTGCAGATGAACTTTCAAATTGACTCCGGGGCTAGCATATCAGCCATTTCTGATAAGACTTATGAAGAGAAGTTTATTAAATTTGCATTGAAACCTTGTACTAAGTACTTGTACTTTTACAACGGAGCTAGAATAAAGCCAATAGGAATTTTAGAGGTGAAAGTCAGTTTTAAGAATGTGCAACAAATACTGGAATTATATGTTTTAGAAGGGGGTGGACCTCCACTATTAGGGCGAGATATTTTGAATATGTATGACATCAATTTCGAAGGGATAAACTTTGTGAAATGTAACAATTCAACACTGGAAAGTATTTTGTCAGAATTTAAGGGAATTTTCACCAAAGAATTAGGGAAATTCACGAAAGGATTAGCGTCCATAAAACACAAAAATGAAAATGTAGCACCCAAGTTCATTAGATATAGACCTGTACCATTTGCCATCCGTAAAAGTGTTGAAGATGAAATTGATAGACTTTGCTCTCTAGGTATATTGACACCAGTGGAGTACAGTAGTTGGGCGACACCGGTGGTACCAGTATTCAAAAAGAATGGTTCAGTGAGGCTTTGTGGAGACTACAGGATCACAGTCAATCCTCATATTGAAGTGGACCAGTATCCAATTCCCAGGATTGAGGAATTGTTCTGTAAGCTGCAGGGAGGTGAGGAATTCACCAAACTCGATCTGTCCGATGCATATCAGCTAATTTGCCTAGATGAAAAATCACAAGAATTTCTCAATTCTCTCAATATCAACACATAAAGGTTTATTCAGATATAATCGATTGAATTTGGGCATAGCCTCAGCACCTGCTAAATTCCAGAAAATCATGGAATCTGTGCTGGGGGGTATAGAGGGAGTAGTTGTCTTTCTGGATGAAATTTTGATAACGGGAAAGAATAGAGAGGAACATTTGCTTAGATTCAGACTTGTTTTGAAAACATTAAGAGATTCAGGCTTTAATAATAATAATAATAATAATAATAATAATAATAATAATAATAATTTATTAATCCTTTAAGACACAATAGGTTATGTATAGGACAGGTCAAAATGGAAGAAATCAGTAATTTACGAGCTTGTCGCTGAAATACTCACTAACTGTATAGAAACATTTTTTTAACAAAATTTCCTTAACTATTTTCTTAAATCTAATAACATTCATTGATTGTATGCACTGCGGTAAATGATTAAAAAGTTTGATGCCTTGATATAATGGAGACGATTCATACTTTGATGTCCTATGTACAGGAAAATACAAGGTTAGTTTATTTCTAGTGTGGTGGGAATGAAAGCTAGACAGTTTTACAAAAAGGCCCTCATTCTCCTTCACATACTCAAGGCATCTCAATATGAAAATAGAGGCAACAGTAAGAATCCTATTTTCCATAAAAACAGGTCTGCAAGAGGATC
The DNA here is from genome assembly GCA_937662695.2 of Halyzia sedecimguttata. Taxonomy (NCBI): domain Eukaryota; kingdom Metazoa; phylum Arthropoda; class Insecta; order Coleoptera; family Coccinellidae; genus Halyzia; species Halyzia sedecimguttata. The sequence continues at coordinate 60,645,906 of OW569417.2, read as the reverse complement.
GTGGGGCGCAGTCGAACAACAAGTGGATTATTCGCTTCTGAATTATGAAAACTCTGTGTATGTCAGAGGAATTACCCCATAGTGGGATGTTGTACGCCAAGTGACTGAATACCAAACTATAATACACATTAATAAGAGATATTAATGGCAGTGAATTTTTTATCCTACTCAAAGCATAGTAGGAGCTATTGAGTTTTTTACAGACATAGTCAATGTGTGAATCCCACTTAAGTCGTCGATCGATATAGATACCTAGGAACTTCGTAGTGGGTTCACATGGAATAAATGTATCCAAATGCCGAATAGTCAATGTATTATTTTCATCGTCTGACAAAGAAAAGTGAACGCACACCCTTTTCTCGATGTTAACTATAATTCTATTTAATTTGCACCATTCTTTAAAGCTTCGCATAAGCAATTCACACAACCTCTGTAACTCCTCCAAGGTCTCTGCAGCGATTCCTATAGAGGCGTCATCAGCAAACAAGACAAATCTGAGTAACTTGGCCAATAGGTTGTTATAATTTGACATTTTAACGAATAATTTTCTCAGATTGGTGGGAAGGTCTTTAATGAATAACAAAAAAAGAAGTGGCCCCAAATCAGAGCCCTGGGGCACACCTAACTTGAGGTCTTGTTCACTGGAAAATGAACCGTTAACTTTAACAGTCGCGACCCTACCTTCGAGATAACTCCAGATCCAGTTCAAGAATACTCCCCTGAATCCCAAATTACACAGCTTGGCTATTATGAATTGATGCGCAAGACTATCGAATGCTCTTGATAAGTCAAAGAATAATCCCGCAACATGTGAGCCATTGTCTAGACTTTCATAGATAAACTCAACAAAATGTATAGCCCCGGTTTGAGTTGAGCGGCCGGATCTGAAACCGTGTTGTGCGGTATCAAGAATTTGAAATTTGTCGAGGTATTCCATCATTCTACTCTGCACTATTTTCTCGAAAACTTTAGAAAAGACACTTAGGATGGAAATTGGTCGGTAATTCGAAATATCACTCAAACTATTTTTTTGTGGACCGGAATAACTACCGCCTTTTTGAGAATTTGAGGAAACACACCCGTGCTAATCGACAGATTAATGACATGCGCAAAATGACCACTTATTTCCCCATTTATTGATTTCAAAATCTTCGCAGAGATGAAATCAACTCCTGAACTCTTTTTATTTTTAAGAGATTTTATAACATCGAACACTTCATGCTGCAGAACTGGATGAAAGAAAAAAGTGTTACCTAACATAGAAGAGGTGGTACATGAAATGGATAATGAATACTTGTAAAAACGGTTCAGGGAGTTCTCTGCAACCAAGGTGAAGTGTTTCACAAATATATCTGCCAAGACTTTAGGATCGTCATGCGTAACTCCCTCAATGTCAAGCGCAATAGATGTTTGACCTCTATTAATGCGTCCTGTCGTAGTATTTACCATGTCCCATACTGTCTTGTTTTTGTTGTCAGATTTCTCAATAATACCACTATGGAACTGGAATTGCTTGTATAAATCATAAGTGGATTTACTTTTGAGATTACGATGTAACCAATACAGATTATTCAAGATCTGTTTAGCCGAAACAATATCTTGAGTAACCCACTTTCTTTCATGTTGACTACTAAAATTATACCTTATTAATGGACAACAATCCTCAACAATATCACGAATAGTATTAATGAATTCTTCAAAACACTCATCAATGTGAACCGACTTGTAAACATCCTGAAAACTACAATTTGAGATACGATAAATAAAATCGTCAAGATTTTGATTACTCAAATTTCTGACTAGACCCGGTACATTTCTTTTAACTTGGCTAAAGTTAATAGGTAATTGAAGTGACAGAACACGGTGATCACTAATATGAGCTTCAAAAACCTTAGCATTACCATCTTGTAGCTTAGAGTTTGTGATAATGTAATCTACTTTTGAAATGGACGTATGACCTGTGATATCTGTGAATATCCTAGTAGGTTCATTTAAACTTTCTTTGGATAAATGTAATTTTTTTCAGAAGAGGGTTAACTATCTTGGGTACGTGATTGATAGGGAAGGGTTACACACCAGTGCGAGCAAAATTGTAGCTATAGAACAAGCTCCTAGGCCTACAAATGTCACAAGTCTGAAGTCATTTTTAGGTACGGTTAACTATTATGCTAAGTTTGTCAAGAATATTGCCACAATCCTATATCCACTGTATAGGCTCTTACAGAGAGATGTAAAATGGAAATGGGACAAGAATTGTGAGGAAGCTTTTGTCGGGGTTAAATCGTTATTAGTATCATCTGAGGTTCTGGTTCATTTTGATCCAAACTTGGAACTAAAATTAACTGTTGATGCATCTTCCTATGGCGTCGGGGCGATTTTGAGTCATGTTATGCCTTCGGGTAATGAAAAACCGATAGCATATGCTTCTCGGACGTTATCCAAATGCGAACAAAAATACTCACAGATAGAGAAGGAAGCACTTGCTATTATTTTTGGGGTACTCAAATTCAATCAGTATCTGTTTGCGAAAAAATTTACACTCGTTACGGATCATATGCCTTTGGAAGCAATTTTTGGTCATAAACGCCAGATTCCGCAGTTTTCAGCGAATATATTACGTAGATGGGCAGTAATTCTGTCAAACTATAATTATGAAGTTCAGTATGTTCCCTCCAATAAGAATGTAGCCGATGCGTTATCTAGATTACCGTTAGAAAACGAAGGGAATGATAAAGGGGGACTGGAGGATATAGAAATTAACTATTCGTTTTTCTTTTCTGAGAGTAGGGACATCAATGTAGATTTCAAATTAATTAAAGCGGAAACAGAGAAGGACATTATTATGCAAAAAGTTATGAACCTTGTAAATAAAGGGTGGCCAAGTTTTGTTCGGACGATATGGTGAAACCATATTTTATGAAAAGATTCGAATACAATATATCAGTAGGTGTCTTTTTTGAAATCACAGAATTGTAGTACCTGAGAAATTGAGAATGGATGTTTTGAAACAACTGCACGAGTCCCAACAGGGAGTGGTCAAAATGAAAGCGCTGGCTAGAGCATATTTTTGGTGGCCAGGGATAGATAAGGATGTGGAGGAATTGACAAATAGGTGCTTATGTTGTTCAAAATTCAGTAATAATCCTCCTAAAGTTGAACTCAATAATTGGAAATGGCCTGGGGGACCGTAGGAAGGAGTTCACATAGATTTTTTAGGACCATTGAGAGATCAGTTTTTTTTAGTTATCATGGATGCATACAGTAAATGGCTTGAAGTATTTATAACCTCGAGTACATCTTCTCGGGCAACGATCAGGGCTTTAAGGAACACATTCACGAGATTTGGACTTCCTAGACTGTTAGTATCCGTTAATGGGTTAGGTTTTGTATCAGAAGAATTTGAATCCTTCGTAAAAAAAAACGGAATCCAGCAGATAACTACTCCTCCGTATCATCCCAGTTCAAATGGCACAGCCGAAAATAGTGTCAAAACGATTAAGTTAGCCTTAAAGAAAAAACTTCATGAAAACACCCCTGCAGATACAGAAACTATTGTTTGTAGATTTTTGCTAGATTACAGAAATACACCCCATAGTACCACCGGAGTCACTCCTGCTAAGCTGATGTTTGGCAGAAATTTGATAAATAGATTTGATCTCTTATTACCTTACGCAAAAAATTCAGAAATCAAAGATATTAATTTAGATAGAAGGATAGATAAAGAGCAAGCTATACAGAAATTACATTATAATGGGAAAAAAGGAGTAAGTTTCAAAATAGGAGAGGAAGTATATGTGAAAGATTATAGGGATAGGAATCAAATTGTGTGGATAAGGGGAAAAATAAACAGAAAAATTGGAAAATGTACTTTTCTGGTTGACATTTCAGGATTTAATAAAGTTTGGAAACAGCATTCGAATCAGATAAAAAGACGGCTTCCCGATATAGGTTATCCTACAAACACTCCTGATCCTGAAACGTCAACCCAGGAAAATAATATGGATAAAAATAAGGTAGCAGAGGTGGAGGCACCTAGGGTTAGTTCAAGTGATAGTTTAGCTAGCAATACAAGAATTTTAAGAAGAGTAATCAAACCACCAGATAGATTAGTTTATACTTTATAAGTTTTTTTTCAATTTAATGAATGTATATAAATGTAATTATAGGCGGAGAAATATGTTGTATATTTGTATATTTGCGCATTCCCCCCTCACTGATGAGGTGAAGGTGGGGACACCAAGGATTTGTACAGAATGAATAAAGCGCAGTTAGAGTATGACCTCGTATATGGATAGAAACCCTTATAATAGAAATCCTTATAGAATAGAAATCCTTATAGAAAATATATAGAATTAAATAGTTAGTGCTTGAAGACATTACACATTCCAAGTTTTTTAGAGCTAATCGGGAAGTTCTCAACTAAAGAATGTACTTGAGCATCGTAATCGGGTGTGAATGAAAGATCATCATCACAAGAGGACGAATTGAGCCTACTGAGAGCATCTGCTATATACATTTCTTTGCCCGGCTTGTAAATTAAGTTTATATCATATATTTGCAAATCTAATAGCATTCTCTGCAAACGCATTGGACAGTTAACTAGAGGTTTTTTAATGAGACTCAAAAGTGGTTTTTGATCCGTTTCAATAGTCACCATCTTACCAAAAATGAAGTGATGATACTTCTTACAACCATATACAATAGCGAGCATATCTTTCTCAATCTGTGCATATGATTGTTGTGTTGGTGTAAGTGATTTTGAAGAATAAGCTATATGTTTTTCATTCTGAATTAAAGCTGCGCCTAAGGCATGTTTACTTGCATTTACTGTTAATTTGATAGGAAAATTTGGATTGTAAATTTGTAATATTGGAGGTGATATTAAGATTTGTTTAAGTTTATCGAAAGCTTGCTGTTGTGTATCTTCCCATTGAAAGCAAATATTATTTTTCAAAAGTTCCCTTAAGGGTTTATTTAATTCAGAAAAATTTGGTATGAACTTATGTAAGTAGTTAAAAATACCTAAAAATCTTTGTAATTCTTTCACTGAAGTAAGTACAGGATAATTTTTAATTACACTTATTTTAGAATCATCAGGTTCTATACCATTATTTGTGATTATATGACCTAAATATTTTATTTTATATTATTGAGTCTAGCCCTGTCAAGTACTTGTTTAAGTCTATCATCGTGTTCTTCCTTGGTTGATCCCCATATTAAAATATCATCAATATATATTGTTACACCTTCAATACCCTCAAAACATTCTAATATTTTTCTTTGAAAAACTTCACTTGCACTTCTCAAACCATATGGAAGTCTTAAAAAACGATATCTGCCAAAAGGTGTATTAAATGTACATAATTTTGAACTTTTTCTATCTAATTTTATATTCCAAAATCCATTTGCAACGTCAAGTACCGAAAAATGTTTTGCATTTTGAAATCTATTAATTATTTCTTGAAATGTAGGAATTTGAAAATGTTCTCTATAAATGACTTCATTCAATTCTGAAGGATCTATACACAATCGAAAATCTCCATCTGTTTTACTCACAATTACTAAAGAATTTACCCACTCTGTTGGTTCAATTTCTTTAACGATAATTTTTTGTTTACATAATCTATCTAACTTACATTTCAGTTTCTTGTGTATATTCAAAGGAATTTTTCTAGCACAATGAACAACTGGTTCAGAGTTTGGTTTAATTCTGATGTTGTATTGACCTGGAAGGCACTCAATTCCGTGAAAAAGATCGTTGTATTGGTCTATGATATTGTTCTCCAGAGTAAATACTAGTTTTGCAATGTTGAGATCTCTAATAGTTTCCAATCCTAATATATCTGGTCCATGATTCCTAATAACATAAAATTTTATATCATATTTACTATTTATGCGCGCGTGTTCCGCAAGGAACAGCGTGCTATCATCTCGTCACAATGTCTGTATTTTTCGAATTTTTTTTCGAAAATAGTCTCAAATGATTAGGTTCGACTTCCTGATGAAGAATTCGAGGTCAAATTCAATTCTGTCCGTCCGGTCCGGCCGGCCGTTAGCACGATAACTCTCGAACGGAACGACTTAGAGCGTTGAAATTTGCAGGGTAGTTTTGTAGCATAAATATCTCGGACAAGTTCGTTAACGGGCGAAATTCACCGAGCGGTTTCGGAGTTAAGGCCGTTTTTAGTCAAAACGTTTTTAATGAATATTTCCGGAACCAATCACTCGATCTTTCTGAAATTTGGCATCAAATTGTAGAATCATGACTTTATATGCCTGCGAAGTTTTGTTTTAATCGGACGGCCCTAAAGTCGCAAAAAAAAATTTCAAAAATTTTAAAATTTTGTTTTCAGGATAACTCGAAAAATACTGATCTGATTAAATTGAAAATCAGTAGTTAGATGCAAAAGACCAATGCAAACACTTTTGCAAAATTTCGTGAAGATCACGTGACATGAAAAAAATAAAATAATTACTACTATTTTGCGGGAAACTTTGCTTAAAATGCCGAAACCTATTTTTTGGCGCTCTAGTTCCTCGGAACTGAGTGCTTATCAATTTGCCCAAATGTCTGTAATTTTCGAATATTTCGATGAAAATGGTCTTAAACGATTTGGTTTGACTCACTGATCAAGAATCCGTGGTCGAAATTCATTCTGTCCGGCCGGCCGGTCCGGCCGGTCCGGCCGGCCGTCCGGCCGTAGGCACGATAACTCTCGAACGGAATGAGCTAGAGAGTTGAAATTTTCAGAGTAGGTTTGGGGGATGAATATCTCGGATAAGTTCGTTACTGGGTAAAATCGGACAGAAGGTTTCGGAGTAATAAAAAAAAAATTTTTTTTTTACAAAACAAATTCCAAATAAAATTTTTTTCAATAAGCAGTTTTATCATAAAAATCCATTCATATCATTTTTAACTCTAACAAGCTAATACTTTCGGAGATATGATTTTTCAAAATTTCAATGTAAATCATATTTCACAGGTTGATATAATTATTCTATGTATATTCTATGTCTTGTATGAATTGGCATAAAGTCAACTTGACAGAAGGGAATATTGAAACTTCAAGAATATTGGGGTTGAAATACTCGTATTTTAGCGATGCAACGGGGACCTCACCCGAAAATGTTTGAAAATATTACGTAAATTTGAAAGAATAATTCCAAAGTTCGAGAGAGGAGAAAATTTTGTGAACGTAGATCAGGAAATTTTTGATCGATTACAAGGTAATTTATTATTTTATACATGTTTTATGGAATACCTACTATTTGTAGGTACTTTAAACCTGTTTTGGGCAATTGTCATACGAAACTTGTTTTTTTGGCGCTCTAGTTCCTCGGAACAGATTGCTTATCAATTTGCCCAAGTGTCTGTAATTTTGGAATTTTTGGCTGAAAATGGTCTCAAATGATTTGGTTCGACTCACTGATCAAGAATCCGAGTGCGAAATCGATTCTGTCCGGCCGGCCGACCGGCCGTAGGCACGATAACTCTCGAACGAAAGGAGTTAGCGGATTGAAAATTGCAAGGTGGTTTTGGAGCGTAAATATCTCGGACAAGATCGTTAATGGGCGTTAACCATCAAGGGGTTTCGGAGTTATGGCCGATTTTAGCAAAAATATTTTTTATGAATATTTCCGAAACCGATCACTCGATCTATCTGAAATTTAGCACCAGACTGTAGAAGACAGTAGAATCATGACCTTTATACGCATGTGAAGTTTTGTATTGACCAGATTACCGCAAAATGTCAAAAAAAAAATTGAAAATGTGGTGCAGTTCTCATTCTCATGATTGCTCATTTAATCTTCATAAATAAACTATTATTTGAATTGAATTTCCTTTTTGATGCAGTTCTATCATATTAATACATTGATATTATTCCCAACTCTGAGAAACCAATACCAGATATAATTTGTCTGTTTGAACTAGAGCGCCAGAAAGCTCCTGTCCACAGGGCTTGAACCCATTTTTTGAGGTTCATGCTGCCCTTTCCGGGCATTTTTCGTTGTGCGCATGCGCAGATGAGAAGTCATTTAACTGCTGTAGTTTTCGTCAGAGAGGATTGGGGTTTTGGGAAGGCGGATGCTATTCCTCCATAGAATCCAGATCCCTGATGAGGGTCTGCGCATGCGTAGATTAAATATGCGATATCTTCCAAACCACTATTGTTGGAGAATCGGAGTTTTTTGTAAGGTGTGTTATTTTGAAAGGACTTTTAGCCGCGAGTAGATTGCGCATGCGCAGAAGAGAAGTGACTGTTTTTGGGTTGGATGGGTTATATTGGGAGTGCTGAGTCGATATTGTGAGGTTTTAAAAGAATATTCATAGCAATTCAGTGCTCGGACACAAGTCAGTTTGGGGGAAATACCGTTGTTTCCGAGTTGAAGTGTGCATTCCGTGGCCCAGGGGCCAATTTTGAAATTGATGTTACCCCTTACGGGCATTTTTCGTTATGCGCATGAGCAGACCATCAGTGATTTAACTGCTGAAGTTTTCGTCAGAGAGGATTGGGGTTTTCGGGTGGCGGATGCTATTCCTCTACAGAATCCCCTGGTGAAGGTCTGCGCATGCGTGGATTCAAGAGGCGATATCTCCTGAACCAGTACTGTTGGCAAATCGGAGTTTTTTGTAAGGTGTGTGATTTTGGGAGGACTTTCAGCCGCAAGTAGATTGCGCATGCGCAGAAGAGAAGTGACTGTTTTTGGGTTGTATGGGTTATGTCGGGAGTGCTGAGCCAATATTGTGAGGTTTTAAAAGTATATTCATGGCAATTCAGTGCACGGACAAGTCAGTTTGGGGGATGTAGCGTTGTTTCCGAATTGAAGTGTTCGTACCGTGGCTCTGGGGCTAATTTGGAAATCGATGTTACATCTTACGGGCATTTTTCGTTATGCGCATGAGCAGACCATCAGTGATTTAACTGCTGGTATTTTCGTCAGAGAGGATTGGGATTTTGGGGTGGCGAATGCTATTCCTCCATAGAATCCACTGGTGAGGGTCTGCGCCTGCGTGGATTCAAGATGCAATATCTGCTGAACCACTAGTGTTGGAGAATCGAAGTTTTTTGTAAGGTGTGTGATTTCGGGAGGACTTGCAGCCGCAAGTAGATTGCGCATGCGCAGAAGAGAAGTGACTGTTTTTGGGTTGTATGGGTTATGTTGGGAGTGCTGACCCGATATTGTGAGGTTTTAAAAGAATATTCATGGCAATTCAGTGCAAGGACAAGTCAGATTGGGGGATGTAGCGTTGTTTCCGAGTTAAAGTGTCCGTATCGTGGCCCTGGGGCTAATGTCGAAATTGATGTTACCCCTTACGGGCATTTTTCGTTATGCGCATGAGCAGACCATCAGTGATTTAACTGTTGGTGCTTCCGTCAGAGAGGATTGGGATTTTGGGGTGTCGGATGCTATTCCTCTATAGAATCCCTTGGTGAGGGTCTGCGCATGCGTGGATTCAAGAAGCGATATCTCCTGAACCACTAGTGTTGGAGAATCGGAGTTTTTTGTGAGGTGTGTAATTTTGGGAGGACTTGCAGCCACGAGTATATTGCGCTTGCGCAGATGAGAAGTGAATGGTGTTGGGTTGTTTGGGTTATGTTGGAAGTAATGAGCCGATATTGTGAGGTCTTAAAAGAATATTCATGTCAATTCAGTGCATGGACACAAGTCAGTTTGGGGGAAATAGCGTTGTTTCCGACTTGAAATGTCTGTATGGTGGCCCTGAGGCAAATTTATAAATAACTATATTCGGTAGATCTATATTAAAATACGTTCGGATTTGGAGAAGAGGCAATTGCGTTCCAAACGGAGGTCCCACAACCGCATTTTTTTTCGATCTACGGTAAAGCTAACAGCCAAACTGTATTGATGATAGCTATATTTGTTAAAGGAACTTGAAAAAAAAAAAACACTGACGTGTAGTCAGTACTCTTTGGCGCGCGTGTTCACGGTGGCTAATTTGAATCGAATGATGAGTACTTCAAGCTCAGTGGATAGAGCGAGCCGAAGATCTACCCAAAGGATAGTGGACACCATTCACTGTCGGTTCAAAAATTTATAGTGCTGTATCTAAGCTGCCATCAGGATAGATTAACAAAGTTGGAAAAGAACACAAGTGAGTCTCCTTAGTCGCACAAGCTCCTAGAAGATTTGGGAGGGTCAGTATAATCCTAATCATGTTAATCGCACGCGCGCAAAAGCAGATTGACTTAACAATGAAAGAAAAAGTGTAAAAAGTCAATCTGCTTTGGCGCGCATGCGATTAACATGATTAGGATTATACTGACCCTCCCAAATCTTCTAGGAGCTTGTGTGACTAAGGAGAGTCAATTGTGTTCTTTTCCAACTTTGTTAATCTATCCTGATGGCAGCTTAGATACAGCACTGTTAATTTTTGAACCGACAGTGAATGGTGTCCACTATCCTTTGGGTAGATCTTCGGCTTGCTCGATCCACTGAGCTTGAAGTACTCATCATTCAATTCAAATTAGCCACCGTGAACACGCGCGCCAAAGAGTACTGACAACACGTCAGTGCTTTTTAAATATGCAATTTAAATTAACTGTGCCTAAAATATTCAGTGTTCCACCTGTATAAGTATGTAATCTAGATTTACAATTTTTGCGCGCGTGTTCCGAAAGGAACAGCGTGGTATCATTTCGTCACAATGTCTGTATTTTTCGAATTTTTTATCGAAAATGGTCTCAAACGATTGGGTTCGACTCCCTGATGAAGAATTCGAGGTCAAATTCAATTCTGTCCTACCCGTCTGGCCGGCCGGTCCGGCCGGCCGTTAGCACGATAACTCTCGAACGGAACGACTTAGAGCGTTGAAATTTGCAGGGTAGTTTTGTAGCGTAACTATCTCGGACAAGTTCGTTAACGGGCGAAATCCACCGAGTGGTTTCGGAGTTAAGGCCGTTTTTAGTCAAAATGTTTTTTATGAATATTTCCGGAACCGATCATTCGATATTTCTGAAATTTGGCACCAAATTGTAGAATCATGACCGTTATATGCCTGCGAAGTTTTGTTATGACCAGACGGCCCTAAAAAGGCAAAAAAAAATTTCAAAATTTTAAATTTTGTTTTCACGATAACTCGAAAAATACTGATCTGATTAAATTGAAACTCAGTAGTTAGATGCAAAAGACCAATGCAAATACTTTTGCAAAATTTCGTGAAGATCACGTGACATGAAAAAAAACAAAAAATTACTACTATTTTGCGGGAAACTTTGCTTAAAATGCCGAAACCTATTTTTTTGAGGTTCATGCTGCCCTTTCCGGGCATTTTTCGTTGTGCGCATGCGCAGATGAGAAGTCATTTAACTGCTGTAGTTTTCGTCAGAGAGGATTGGGGTTTTGGGGTGGCGGATGCTATTCCTCCATAGAATCCAGATCTAGTGTTGAGTAGGACACGACTTGAAAAAGAGTTTGTAAGAGTAGCCTCTTTTTTGTCCTGAGCCAGTACAATGTCCCACTTCAAAAGAGGCGAGGCGTACTGAACACTGAACCATTTGAAGTTATTATAGTACGAATTATGCGCGCCTCCTGGCGCCTCAAATGTTAGACGCGACGTGCTTTTGTCACTGCGGTATTGATGAGTAAGCTCTCTAGGAGGTTTGTCACTCGAACTTGGAAAGTTGTAAGAGTGCTTAGCTTATGTAATGAGGGTTTCGGCAAGAACATATCTAACGGACAGATATTAGGAGGATGAACCACATTTGATTGTTTAGTACAATTATTATGAAATTAGGCAATTCTACTACCCTCACATCAAAGGTTCCGACACAAAATGGAATTTCTTTATCTGTCTCTGCCTCGCTCTCGCTCGACCGCGACAAATAAATTGAAGTAGTACAATTTTAAATTTCGAGGCACTCTTACATTTTGACGTCATGTCCGGGACAAATGAAGCGCCTCTTGTATGTCCTACTCAACACTATCCAGATCCCTGATGAGGGTCTGCGCATGCGTAGAATAAATATGCGATATATTCCAAACCACTATTGTTGGAGAATCGGAGTTTTTTGTAAGGTGTGTTATTTTGAAAGGACTTTTAGCCGCGAGTAGATTGCGCATGCGCAGAAGAGAAGTGACTGTTTTTGGGTTGGATGGGTTATATTGGGAGTGCTGTGTCGATATTGTGAGGTTTTAAAAGAATATTCAGAGCAATTCAGTGCTCGGACACTAGTCAGTTTGGGGGAAATACCGTTGTTTCCGAGTTGAAGTGTGCATTCCGTGGCCCAGGGGCCAATTTTGAAATTGATGTTACCCCTTACGGGCATTTTTCGTTATGCGCATGAGCAGACCATCAGTGATTTAACTGCTGAAGTTTTCGTCAGAGAGGATTGGGGTTTTGGGGTGGCGGATGCTATTCCTCTACAGAATCCCCTGGTGAAAATCTGCGCATGCGTGGATTCAAGAGGCGATATCTCCTGAACCACTACTGTTGGCAAATCGGAGTTTTTTGTAAGGCAATACCCTGATGAGTACTTCAAGCTCAGTGGATAGAGCGAGCCGAAGATCTACCCAAAGGATAGTGGACACCATTCACTGTCGGTTCAAAAATTTATAGTGCTGTATCTAAGCTGCCATCAGGATAGATTAACAAAGTTGGAAAAGAACACAAGTGAGTCTCCTTAGTCTTACAAGCTCCTAGAAGATTTGGGAGCGTCAGTATAATCCTAATCATGTTAATCGCACGCGCGCAAAAGCAGATTGACTTAACAATGAAAGAAAAAGTGTAAAAAGTCAATCTGCTTTGGCGCGCATGCCATTAACACGATTAGGATTATACTGACCCTCCCAAATCTTCTAGGAGCTTGTGTGACTAAGGAAAGTCAATTGTGTTCTTTTCCAACTTTGTTAATCTATCCTGATGGCAGCTTAGATACAGCACTGTTAATTTTTGAACCGACAGTGAATGGTGTCCACTATCCTTTGGGTAGATCTTCGGCTCGCTCGATCCACTGAGCTTGAAGTACTCATCATTCAATTCAAATTAGCCACCGTGAACACGCGCGCCAAAGAGTACTGACAACACGTCAGTGCTTTTTAAATATGCAATTTAAATTACCTGTGCCTAAAATATTCAGTGTTCCACCTGTATAAGTATGTAATCTAGATTTACAATTTTTGCGCGCGTGTTCCGAAAGGAACAGCGTGCTATCATTTCGTCACAATGTCTGTATTTTTCGAATTTTTTATCGAAAATGGTCTCAAACGATTGGGTTCGACTCCCTGATGAAGAATTCGAGGTCAAATTCAATTCTGTCCGTCCCGTCTGGCCGGCCGGTCCGGCCGGCCGTTAGCACGATAACTCTCGAACGGAACGACTTAGAGCGTTGAAATTTGCAGGGTAGTTTTGTAGCGTAACTATCTCGGACAAGTTTGTTAACGGGCGAAATCCACCGAGTGGTTTCGGAGTTAAGGCCGTTTTTAGTCAAAACGTTTTTTATGAATATTTCCGGAACCGATCACTCGATATTTCTGAAATTTCGCATCAAATTGTATAATCATGACCGTTATATGCCTGCGAAGTTTTGTTATGACCGGACGGCCCTAAGAAGGCAAAAAAAAATTTCAAAATTTTAAAATTTTGTTTTCACAATAACTCGAAAAATACTGATCTGATTAAATTGAAACTCAGTAGTTAGATGCAAAAAACCAATGCAAATACTTTTGCAAAATTTTGTGAAGATCACGTGACATGAAAAAAATCAAAAAATTACTACTATTTTGCGGAATACTTTGCTTAAAATGCCGAAACCTATTTCTTTGAGGTTCATGCTGCCCTTTCCGGTTATTTTTCGTTGTGCGCATGCGCAGATGAGAATTCATTTAACTGCTGTAGTTTTTGTCAGAGAGGATTGGGGTTTTGGGGTGGCGGATGCTATTCCTCCATAGAATCCAGATCCCTGATGAGGGTCTGCGCATGCGTAGATTAAAGATGCGATATCTCCCGAACCAGTACTGTTGGAGAATCGGACTTTTTTGTAAGGTGTGTGATTTTAGAGGACTTTTAGCCGCAAGTAGATTGCGCATGCGCAGAAGAGAAGTGACTGTTTTTGGGTTGTATGGGTTATGTTGGGAGTGCTGAGCCGATATTGTGAGGTTTCAAAAGAATATTCAATGCAATTCAGTGCAAGGACAAGTCAGTTTGGGGGATGTAGCGTTGATTCCGAGTTAAAGTGTCCGTACCGTGGCCCTGGGGCTAATTTCGAAATTGGTGTTACTCCTTACGGGCATTTTTCGTTATGCGCATGAGCAGACCATCAGTGATTTCACTGCTGGTGCTTTCGTCAGAGAGGATTGGGATTTTGGGGTGGCAGATGCTATTCCTCTATAGAATCCCCTGGTGAGGGTCTGCACATGCGTGGATTCAAGAAGCGATATCTCCTGAACCACTATTGTTGGAGAATTGGAGTTTTTTGTGAGGTGTATGATTTTGGGAGGGCATGCAGCCACGAGTATATTGCGCATGCGCAGATGAGAAGTAAATGGTTTTGGGTTGTTTGGGTTATGTTGGGAGTAATGAGCCGATATTGTGAGGTTTTAAAAGAATATTCATGTCAATTCAGTGCACAGACACAAGTCAGTTTCGGGGAAATAGCGTTGTTTCCGAGTTGAAATGTCTGTAGGGTAGCCCTGAGGCGAATTTATAAATAACTATATTCGGTAGATCTATATTAAAATATGTTCGGATTTGGAGAAGAGGCAATTGCTTTCCTAACGGAGGTCCCACAACCGCAATTTTTTTTGATCTACGGTAAAGCTAACAGCCAAACTGTATTGATAGCTAAATTTGTTAAAGGAACTTGAAAAAAAAAGCACTGACGTGAAGTCAGTACTCTTTGGCGCGCATGTTCATGGTGGCTAATTTGAATTGAATGATGAGTACTTCAAACTCAGTTGATAGAGCGAGTCGAAGATCTACCCAAAGGATAGTGGACACCATTCACTGTCGGTTCAAATATTAACAGTGCTGTATCTAAGCTGCCATCAGGATAGAGTAACAAAGTTGGAAAAGAACACAACTGACTCTCCTTAGTCGCACTAGCTCCTAGAAGATTTGGGAGGGTCAGTATAATCCTAATCATGTTTATAGCACGCACGCAAAAGCAGAGTGACTTAACAATGAAAGAAAAAGTGTAAAAATACAATCTGCTTTGGCGCGCATGCTATGAACATGATTAGGATTATACTGACCCTCCCAAATCTTCTAGGAGCTTGTGCGACTAAGGAGAGTCAGATGTGTTCTTTTCCAACTTTGTTACTCTATCCTGATGGCAGCTTAGATACAGCACTGTTAATTTTTGAACCGACAGTGAATGGTGTCCACTATCCTTTGGGTAGATCTTCGGCTCGCTCTATCCACTAAGCTTGAAGTACTAATCACTCAATTCAAATTAGCTACCATGAACACGCGCGCCAAAGAGACTGACTTCACGTCAGTGCTTTTTTTTTTCAATTTAGTGTTCTTCAAATATTCATTATATGTATCAAATGAAATAACATTGGCTAGAGCACCTGAATCTACTTCAAATTGTATGTTTTCATTATTTATCATTAAATTAACTTTCCATTCATTCATACTACTTTTATTTTCAATCATACCTACGAATAAATCCTTGAAATGTTCATCTTCAGTGTCCGATTGACTCTGATTCACATTATGTATGCTACGATTCCTTGAAGTTTTGCATAATTTCGAAAAATGGTTCATTTTCTTACATAAAGTGCACCTCTCAACGAAAGCTGGACATTGACCTTGTTGATGTTTAGTACCACATCTTCCACATGAATTATATTCACGTGAATAATTCCGACATACCGATGTTGTCCTCTGCGCCGAAGTACCTGGGAAATTTACATTGCGCTCGCGTGACTGCGTGGTGAATTTTCTTCTGTTTTCTGGATTTTTGAAATGCTGTGTTGTCATGTTTGTTCTTCTATCCTTTTCTTTTCCTCTCAACATATTGATGTCGTTTTCTTCAACTGACTGAATGGATGACTTCTTGGAACATATGATTTGTAGTTGATTCTTTGTTAACTCAGCCGATTTACAAATTTCAATGCCTCTTTCTAAATCGAGATTTTTTGATCTTAATAATCTGTCTTTCACAGCTGTGTCCTTCATTCCTAGAATCAATCTATCTTTTATTAGGCTATCTGTTAAGGTGGAAAATTTGCGGGTTTCACTCAATTCTCTTAAAGATGTTACATACTCGTCGATTGATTCGTCCGTCTTCATTTCCCTTGTGAAAAATATATGCCTTTTATATGTTACATTCAATGTAGGCCTGAAATATTCTTCAAATTTTTCAATTACTTTTGTATAATCCATGGCATCCCCTGGTTTCTGGAATTTGAAGGTGTTGTATATTTTTGAGCCCTTGTTTCCAATATGATTTAGGAGGAGAGCACATTTTATTTCTGATGGATCTTCGTTCTGCTTCGAAGCTAGTAGGAACAAGGGGAATTTCTGCTTGAAGAAACGCCATGCTTCTGCAGGATCTTTGTCTTGTTCCATCGCACCTGGCTTCATAAAGTTTTCCATTTTGCACTTAGAACTTGAAATTGCTTTTTATAAGCTTCACTTTTATATTTATATTTTCAAATTTACTGAAGTGGTTCGCTTCAAGACTGCACCATGTTATATTCTTTATATATTCGGGAATCATTCAAACACATTAATACTTGACATCCGGAACTCTTCTGTCTTTATTAATATTATTAATATATTAATACTAGCTGACCCAGCGAACTCTGCTCCGCCTTAGAGGCAATAAATAAGCAGATTTTAGATTTTATTATACACGTTTGTCATGAAATATAGATAGTTTATATTCACCGTTTCTATACAATCCCTTTATGTCTCAATAATTGAACGTTAATTGGATGTAGTTAAGCATAAAGGATCCAACCCACAAATCATTGTTTAGGAATTTCAATGTGAAGTAAATGAGTAAATATACTATATTTTTATCTAATTTTATTGGTACAATATATCCAACCCTCAAGAGACGGTTCAACCATTTATTATTAGCCAAAGTATATATTGCATAGAAGTCATACAAATTACTTTAATGTTTTACACAAATAAAAATCCAAGTTCGCTCATATGTGACATAGCATTATAGCAAATATATTCAAATTGGGCAGGGATTTCATTAGGACGTTTGCTGCAAATGGTCAAAGAGTTGATTTTACAGCCGATCATATATAATCATATATTTCTGCTTAACTGCGTCCAATTAATCATATATCAATTTGCAACATTCGAAGATAATCGACGCCGCTTCTGCGGTCGCATAAGGTCCCTATTCAACTACATTATGAGAATCTATCTGAGGTACCTATTAAGTTAATGTTTTGTTTGTGGTACAAATCACTTCAATCGCGTACAATTGTGTCATGAGAAAAAGGACACCCTGTATAGTAATGCTTTATTTTCAATGATGTATCCCTCTAAAGTTTATTTTTTAACACAAATGAATTAAATTGTACGATTGTGGCATGGAAAACAGTAAGTTGCAATTGACGTTAAAAGAAAAACACCCTGTATGCAGATTTCAGACGAATACATTATGAGAATCCATCCAAGGTACCTATTTAGTTGATGCTTTGTTTGTGACACAAATCACTTCAATCACGTACAATTGTGTCATGAGAAAAAGGACACCCTGTATAGTAATGCTTTATTTTCAATGGTGTGTGCCTCGAAAGTTTAATTTTAAACACACATGACTAAAATTGTACGATTATGGCAGGAAAAACAGCAAGTTTTAATTGACGTTAAAAGAAAAACACCCTGTATAACACAAAAAAGTATCCTATGTCCGTCTCCTGGTTCTAAGCTACCTCCCCATCAATTTTGAGCCAAATCGGTATAGCCGTTCTTGAGTTATAAGTAAAGTAACTAACACGACTTTCTTTTATAAATATAGATTAACTCATATATGACAACGTCAGTGCTTTTTGCGCTCGTGTTCCGCAAGGAACAGCGTGCTATCATTTCGTCACAATGTCTGTATTTTTCGAATTTTTTTTCGAAAATGGTCTCAAACGATTGGGTTCGACTCCCTGATGAAGAATTCGAGGTCAAATTCAATTCTGTCCGTCCGGTCCGGCCGGCCGGCTGGCCGGTCCGTCCGTTAGCACGATAACTCTCGAACGGAACGACTTAGAGCGTTGAAATTTGCAGGGTAGATTTGTAGCGTAAATATCTCGGACAAGTTCGTTAACGGGCAAAATCCACTGAGGGGTTTCGGAATTAAGGCCGTTTTTAGTCAAAACGTTTTTTATGAATATTTCCGGAACCGATAGCTCGATCTTGCTAAAATTTGGCATCAAATTTTTAGAATCATGACCTTCATATGCCTGCGAAGTTTTGTTTTGATCGGACGGCCCTAAAGTGGCAAAAAAAAATTTAAAAAATTTTAAAATTTTGTTTTCACGATAACTCGAAAAATACTGATCTGATTAAATTGAAACTCAGTAGTTAGATGCAAAAGACCAATGCAAACACTTTTGCAGAATTTCGTGAAGATCACGTGACGTGAAAAAAATCAAAAAATTACTACTATTTTGCGGAATACTTTGCTTAAAATGCCGAAACTTATTTTTTTGAGGTTCATGCTGCCCTTTCCGGGCATTTTTCATTGTGCGCATGCGCAGATGAGAAGTCATTTAACTGCTGTAGTTTTCGTCAGCGAGGATTGGGGTTTTGGGGTGGCGGATGCTATTCCTCCATAGAATCCAGATCCCTGATGAGGGTCTGCGCATGCGTAGATTGAAGATGCGATATCTCCCGAACCACTAGTGTTGGAGAATCGAAGTTTTTTGTAAGGTGTGTTATTTAGAGAGGACTTTTAGCCGCGAGTAGATTGCGCATGCGCAGAAGAGAAGTCACTGTTTTTGGGTTGGTTGGGTTATGTTGGGAGTGCTGAGTCGCTATTGTAAGGTTTTAAAAGAATATTCATAGCAATTAAAGTGTCCGTACCGTGGCCCTGGTGCTAATTTTGAAATTGATGTTAACACTTACAGGCATTTTTCGTTATGCGCATGAGCAGACCATCAGTGATTTAACTGGTGCTGTTTTCGTCAGAGAGGATTGGGGTTTTGGGGTGGCGGATGCTATTCCTCCACAGAATCCCCTGTTGAGGGTCTGCACATGCGTGGATTAAAGATGTGATATCTCCTGAACTACTAGTGTTGGAGAATCGGAGTTTTTTGTAAGGTGTGTGATTTTGAGAGGACTTTTAGATACAAGTAGATTGCGCATGCGCATAAGAGAAGTGACTGTTTTTGGGTTGTATGGGTTATGTTTGGAGTGCTGAGCCGATATTGTGAGGTTTCAAAAGAATATTAATGGCAATTTAGTGCAAGGACAAGTCAGTTTTGGGGATGTAGCGTTGTTTCCGAGTTGAAGTGTCCGTACCGTGGCCCTGGGGCTAACTTTGTAATTGATATTACCCCTTACGGATTTTTCGTTATGCGCATGAGCAGACCATCAGTGATTTAACTGCTGGTGTTTTCATCAGAGAGGATTGGGGTTTTGGGGTGGTGGATGTTATCCCTCCATAGAATTCCCTGGTAAGGGTCTGCGCATGCGTGGATTAAAGATGCGATATCTCCTGAACCACTGGTGTTGGATAATCGGAGTTTTTTGTAAGGTGTGTGATTTTGGGAGTTCAGCGTCGAGTAAATTGCGCATGCGCAGAAGAGAAGTGACTGTTTTTGGGTTAGATGAGTTATATTGAGAGTGCTGAGTTGATATTGTGAGGTTTTAAAAGAATATTCATGGCAATTAAGTGTAAGGACAAGACAGTTTGGGGGATGTAGCGTTGTTTCCGAGTTGAAGTGAGCTTGTTATTTTGATTATTCAAAGGTTTTTTTCTGGGTTTTCTCTCCCAAACTCTGAAAAATAAAAATTAATTATTTTGTGATTTGCTTCTGCGTAAGAAACACAGGATATTTGTCAGAAGCAATCAATTGAACAATGTTGCCTAACAAACAACAACGAAACAACATCAACGAAGAAACAACTATATCGTAACGTTTCGGAGTCTATATCAGACTCCTTCTTCAGACGCTCAATGAAAATCGAGAGAATTATTTTGTTGATAGTTATTTGGTGAAATTCAAGAATTGTCACATTCAATTGAATTGTGCTCCACTGATGATTCCTAATAAGGATGAAACCGCGGTATGAACTCACACAAGGCTGCTCGAATTTCTAACAATATATATCCGATCGTGTTCAAACTTAGAACTTGGTAGTCGTTTTAGGTTCTGAAGGCTCTCGCAAAATTTCAGCGAAATCGGATGATCAGTTGTTGATTTATAGAATTTTTTTCAATAATTTTCAATGATTTTTTAAAAATCTTCTAGTTATATGATTTTCTCAACATTTTGCAAGAACTTTCGCGTTGGCATTCTACATCGAACAACCACTTTTGAATTAGATCGGTTCCTTATATTTCGAGTTATTGAGGAAATAACAACCAAATTTCAGATGGGTATAACTCCAAAACGGTTTGGCCGATTATGCTTATAAACAAACTCAAACGTCACATTCTAATGTACAACCTAACAAAATATTTTCAAATCGCTTTCTCTTTCCGTTCTCAGGTTATCGATAGATGAAAAATATTTTTTAATAATTTTTTTTAATTTTCTTTTTAAAAATCTTCTAGTGATACGATTCTCTCAACATTTTGTAAGAATTTTCGCGTTGGCATTCTACATCTAACAACCACGTTTGAATTAGATCGGTTCCTTATTTTTCCAGTTATTGAGGAAATAACAACCAAATTTCCGATCTGTATAACTCCAAAACGGTTTGGCCGATTATGCTTATAAACAAACTCAAACGTCACATTCTTATGTACAACCTAACAAAAAAATTTCAAATCGCTTTCTCTTTCCGTTCTCAGGTTATCGATAGATGAAAAATATTTTTCAATAATTTTTTTTAAATTTTCTAGCGATACGATTCTCACCAAACTCCACAAAGAGGCTTAGGTTTATATTCTACAACTATTCACCAAGTTTCAATTCGATCGGATCCATATTGGTTAAAAACAAAATTATTACTCGGAAGTGATCAATTAAAATGGACGGAAATAAATTGGGATGGGATAAAGTATGGAACCAAGTAAATATCTTTTGAACGAAAGGAACTATATTTATCAAAATTTGCAGGTAAGTGCAATGGAACAAAATGCATCTGATGTACATTTTTTTGTTAATAATATACTTCCGGTTTAACCAGAAATGCTATAAACTTCTTTAATTTAAATGGGATACCCTATATATTTTTACTGACTTTTGAGAGATCTTGTTATTTTGAATTCATACATACTGAGTTTAGTGTCAAAAAATTTGTAAAAACGAGGAATAACTCACTGTTAGTTGTACAATAGGTGTACATTTCATTAATGAAATGTACACCAATATACCACAATTAACAGTAAGTTATTCCTCGTCTTTACAAATTGCTTGACACTAAACTCAGTATTTATCCATCAAATCCCAAATAGCATTGAATACGAAGGCGTGACTAACAAACGAGGAGATCGCTGAAATCTCGAGCGAAAGAGATAGATAATGTGAAATTTGTACGCTACTGCTGTTCGTTTCACGGCCAAGGTTATATTCATAAATACATTTATCTTGTCTAGTTTTTGCGCGCGTGTTCCGCAAGGAACAGCGTGCTATCATTTCGTCACAATGTCTGTATTTTTCGAGTTTTTTTGCGAAAATGGTCTCAAATGATTGGGTTCGACTCCCTGATGAAGAATTCGAGGTCAAATTCAATTCTGTCCGTCCGGCCCGGCCGGCCGGCCGGCCGGCCGGCGATAACTCTCGAACGGAACAAGTTAGAGCGTTGAAATTTGCAGTTTATGTTTGGAGCGTGAATATCTCGGACAAGTTCGTTAATGGGCAAAATCCATCGAGCCGTTTCGGAGTTACGGCCATTTTTAGTTAAATCGTTTTTCGAAAATATTTCCGAAACCGATCACTCGATCGATCTGAAATTCAGCCTCAAATAGTATAATCATGACCTTTATATGCCTGCGAAGTCTCATAATGATTGGATGGCTGTAAACTAGAAAAAAAAATGTTAAATATTTGAAAATGAAATTGAAATTTTGTTTTCACTATAACTCGAGAAAAACTGATCCAATTGAGTTGAAGCTCGGTATTTATATGCGAAGTACCAACGAAAACACTTATGCAAAATTTCGTAGGGGTAGCATGAGTAGAAAAAATTAAAAAACTTTTAACTATCAGCGGAATATTTTGCTGGAAATTCCGGAACCAAATATCTGAATGAGTTCAGTTTTGGCACTTCGGTGACCAATAATGACCTCTTGGGGTGTGCAAAATTTCACTGCGGACAGACCACTAGGAGCCTCAAAAAAAAATTTATAATTTTGAACCTCCAAACTGGTCAAATTATTTCATTTCGAAGTTCTACACGGAATACATAACATCTGGTGACAACATTCTGACGGGTTTTTACGCGTTTATCTGAATCAATACGATATGTACGAGGGCAACTGATTAAAATATGGACTAATTACTAGCATGGCAATTGAATTAATGCGTAAACGATGTGTGGAATTTTAAATTGGTTTTCAAAATAAGTCTGAACGGTGAACGACTGGGGTGTAACTGCCTCTTTTGGGCATTTTTTGTTATTCGCATAAGCAGACGAGAAATAATTTAACTGCTCGAGTTTTCTTCTGAGAAGATTGGGGTTTTGGGGTGGAGGATGTTATTCCTCCATAGAATCCCCCGGTGCCGGTCTGCGCATACGTGGATTCAAGATGCGATATCTCCTGAACCACTAGTGTTGGAGAATCGCAGTTTTTTGTGACTGACAGGATGGCCATAAAGTGACAAAAAAAAAATTCAAAAATTTTAAAATTTTGTTTCCACGATAACTCGTAAAATACTGATCTGATTGAATAGAAACTCAGTAGTTAGATGCAAAAGACCAAAACGAACACTTTTACAAAATTTCGGAAGATCACGTCACATGAAAAAATTACTCTATTTTGCCTGAAATTCCGAAAAATATTAATTTGAAATTCATGCTGCCTCTTCCGGGCATTTTTCGTTATGCTCATGCGCAGATGAGAAGTCATTCAACTGCTGTAGTTTTCGTCAGAGAGGATTGGGGTTTTGGGGTGGCGGATGCTATTACTCAATAGAATCCCCTGGAGAGGCTCTGCGCATGCGTGGATAAGGGATGCGATATCTCCTGAACCACTAGTGTTGGAGAATCGGAGTTTTTTGTAAGGTGTGTGATTTTGAGAGGACTTTTAGCCGCGTGTAGATTGCGCATGCGCAGAAGAGAACTGACTGTTTTTGGGTTGTGTGGGTTATGTTGGGGGTGCTGAGCGATATTGTGAGGTTTTAAAAAAATATTTATTACAATTCAGTGCAAGGACAAGTCAGTTTGGGGGATGTAGCGTTGTTTCCGAGTTGGAGTGTCCATACCGTGGCCCTGGGGCTAATTTTGAGATTGTTGTTACCCCTTACGGGCATTTTTCGTTATGCGCATGAGCAGAACATCAGTGATTTAACTGCTGGTGTTTTCTTCAGAGAGGATTGAGGTTTTGGGTTGGCGGATGCTTTTCCTCCATAGAATCCCCTGGTGAGAGTCTGCGTATGCGTGGATTGAAGGTTCGATATCTCCTGAACCACTAGTGTTGGATAATCGGAGTTTTTTGTAAGGTGTGTGATTTTGGGATTACTTTCAGCCGCGAGTAGATTGCGCATGCGCAGAAGAGAAGTGACTGTTTTTGGGTTGTACGGGTTATTTCGGGAGTGCTGAGTTGATATTGTGAGGTTTTAAAAGGATATTCATGGCAATTTAGTGTAAGGATAATTCAGTTTGGGGGTTGTAGCGTTGTTTCCGAGTTAAAGTGTCGATACCATGGCCCTGAGGCTAATTTTGAAATCGATGGTACCCCTTACGGGCATTTTTCGATATGCGCATGAGCAGACCATCAGTGAATTAACTGCTGGTGTTTTCGTCAAAAAGCATTGGGGTTTTGGGTGGCGGATGCTATTCCTCCATAGAATCCCCTGGTGAGGGTCTGCGCATGCGTGGATTCAAGAAGCGATATCTCCTGAACCACTGGTGTTGGATAATCTGAGTTTTTTGTGAGGTGTGTAATTTTGGGAGGACTTGCATCCATTAGTATATTGCGCAAGCGCAGACGAGAAGTGAATGGTTTTGGGTTATGTTGGGAGTAATGAGACGATATTGTGAGGTTTTAAAAGAATATTCATGTCAATTCAGTGCACGGACACAAGTCAGTTTGGGGGAAATAGTTATGTTTCCGGGTTGAAATGTCTGTATGGTGGCCCTGAGGCAAATTTATAAATAACTATATTCGGTAGATCTATATTAAAATACGTTCGGATTTGGAGAAGAGGCAATTGCGTTCCAAACGGAGGTCCCACAACCGCATTTTTTTTCGATCTACGGTAAAGCTAACAGCCAAACTGTATTGATAGCTATATTTGTTAAAGGAACTTGAAAAAAAAAAAAGCACTGACGTGAAGTCAGTACTCTTTGGCGCGCGTGTTCACGGTGGCTAATTTGAATTGAATGATGAGTACTTCAAGCTCAGTGGATAGAGCGAGCCGAAGATCTACCCAAAGGATAGGGGACACCATTCACTGTCGGTTCAAAAATTAACAGTGCTGTATCTAAGCTGCCATCAGGATAGAGTAACAAAGATGGAAAAGAACACAACTGACTCTCCTTAGTCGCACAAGCGCAGATTTGGGAGGGGCAGTATAATCCTAATCATGTTTATAGCACGCGCGCCAAAGCAGATTGACTTAACAATGAAAGAAAAAGTGTAAAAAGTTAATATGCTTTGGCGCGCGTGCTATAAACATGATTAGGATTATACTGAGCCTCCCAAATCTTCGCTTGTGCGACTAAGGAGAGTCAGTTGTGTTCTTTTCCATCTTTGTTACTCTATCCTGATGGCAGCTTAGATACAGCACTGTTAATTTTTGAACCGACAGTGAACGGTGTCCCCTATCCTTTGGGTAGATCTTCGGCTCGCTCTATCCACTGAGCTTGAAGTACTCATCATTCAATTCAAATTAGCCACCGGAAACACGCGCGCCAAAGAATACTGACTTCACGTCAGTGCTTTTTTTTTTTTTATTTCGTGGCCAAACTTCGCAGAGCGAATGGAATAAAACTGAAGAAAAATTCCAGAAATTAATGGCACTGAACTTTACAGTTCAGTTTCATCAATTCAAAGCTTATCTCGGCAGATCAAATATTCGGTTTGAAATCGAATGCGGAATTGTAGATTTCGAGGTAAAAATTCTTCACAAAACTATTACTTAAATGGGAAGGTGTTACGGATTTTCGCTTCCGTACACAAAGAGCGTTAGAGTTTTTACAATTTTATTGTAAATAATTGCATACAGCTGTGGTACAAATATATATAATTTGTTGCTGGATGGAGATGTGAAATTTTGTGAGATTTTGTCTCGAAATTGTCGTAGATCGTGGATATTCACTCGATGAGTTTCTCATTGTGTGTGTATTATTAACTTTCAGCGCCTGCACCTGACTGAGAAGGTGGGGGTCAAGTGCGTGCGCTGATATGTTGTGAATTTCAAGTAAATGAAATTGAAACATCCTCCCCCCGCGAAAAAACTTTATGTCTGTTCAAAGAGGAGAATTTATAGTGTTTCTATTGGCAGAGGACAAACCTTTGAAATGGGCCTGGAAAATGTGCCCTTAACTGTTTTTACCTCCACTACTCTCACTCTGTCGTCACTCCCAGGAAATACCTTTACAATTCTTGCAGTAGGCCACCTTAGTGGTGGTAAATTATCTGCTGTCAGTAGAACTAAGTCACCTTCTTTTTTTCTTTCTGGTGTTGTTTCAACCATTTCGGTTTAAGCTGCAAATTGTGCAAATATTCAACTGACAATCTCTTCCAAAAATCTTGTTGTAATTTTGAACAATATTGCCAACGAGAT
Organism: Halyzia sedecimguttata; assembly: GCA_937662695.2. NCBI lineage: Eukaryota > Metazoa > Arthropoda > Insecta > Coleoptera > Coccinellidae > Halyzia > Halyzia sedecimguttata. The sequence goes on along the minus strand of OW569417.2, from coordinate 60,619,860 downwards.
AATCGTGAGCTTTAAATGTCTGAAACATCTTTTTCAGGAAAAGATGTCAAAGGAGCACATATCAAAAAATGTCCTGATGTGAGACAATTCAAGTCAGCCGGATCATTTGATAATGGACATAGGGGTCGTGAATTTAAAATTGATTCAATCTGATTCAGAACTGTAGATAACTCCCCAAACGTAAGTGATGAGTTACCTACTGTGCGATTTAAGTGAAATTTAGTACTCTTTACCGCCGCTTCCCAAATTCCTCCCCAAAGAGGACTATGAGGGGGAATGAACTTCCATTGTATTTCAAGAGTACTCAGAAAATTTTCTATAACATTTACGTTATTCTTATTTTTGAAAAAATCTAATAATTCCTTTAGTTTATTCTTAGCCCCCATAAAATTAGTGGCATTATCACTATATATGTATGAAGGATTACCTCTCCTTGAAATGAATCTTTTGAGTGCCGCTAGAAAGGCATCGGTGGAAAGGTCACTCACAAGTTCAATATGCACTGCTTTTACTACCATACAAACAAATATGCAAACATAACTTTTCTGCAGCGGGGCCTTTCTTAAATTAGAGGATTTAATCATTATAGGGCCGGCGTAATCTAAACCAACATTTGAAAATACTCTGGCTGTGGAAATTCGAACTTTCGGCAAATCAGCCATTATTTGTTGCGCATTTTTAGATCTCAACTTATAACATGTGATACATGTATTTATTATTCTTTTTATCTCTTTTAATCCATTCAGTGGCCAAAATCTCAATCGAAAATTAGATAAAACAGTTTGGGGTCCAGCGTGTAATAGTTTTTTGTGTTCGAGAATTAGCATCAATCTAACAAAGTGACTGTTGGATGGAAGTAATACAGGATGCCTCTGTTCAAATGGCAGATCTGACAAAGACAAGCGTCCACCAACACGAAAAATGCCATCATTATCTAGAAAAAGAGTGAGTTTCAATATCTGTTGATTATTGATTTCCGATTTACATGTTAGACTTGAATATATCTCTGAAAAATAGCTTTTCTGTAACGACTTCAACATACGATTGAGTGTATTTTGAAGTTCATAGACTTTAAGTTCTCCTGACGTTTTTTCTTTTGATCTACAGTTATTTGAAAATCGTAAACAATAAGTGATTGAGCGATGAAAAGTGAAAGTCGAGAAACCTTTCGATAACGATTCAATATCTATCTCGGGGTTGATTATCAAATCGACTAGGGCTACCTTTCTTTTTTCAGGTACGTCATTTAGTTGGCCAATAAATCTTAATTTCTTTAAATCGATCGAAGGATCTGAAATGAACTTAGGTCCATTCCACCATAATGAACAATCTATCATTCGAGAGGGTGATAAACCGCGAGAAACATAATCCGCCGGATTGAGCTTTGACCGAACGTGAGACCACTGATATTTTGAGGTTAAATCCTGAATAATTGCAACACGATTGGCTACAAAAACTGATCATCTTGAAGGATGTGAGCCTATCCAAGAAAGTGATATTTCTGAATATTTAGAGAGTTATAAATTTCAACAATTTTCTTTACTAGTTTTGATAATAAAACAGCGGCATTCAATTCAAGCTTAGGAAGTGAGATCGTCTTAATAGAAGCTACTTTAGATTTCGCGCAAATTAATCGTGTGGAGATAGGTTGCTCTAAGATATATACAGCAACCATATGCCACGATACTAGCATCACAAAACCCTATCAACTCATATTCAATAACATCGTTTGTATGATAGAGCAACCGTGGAATTCGCAATGATTGCAATCTAGAAATTTCAGACAAATAAGTCGTCCATTCAACCAACAAGTCAGATTCTATATTATCATTCCAATCAACATTCGAAATCCAAATTTTTTGAAGAAATATTTTAAATCTGATTATTACAGGGGATATCAAACACAAAGGGTCAAAACATTGCGCTTAGTCACAAGAATATTATTTTCATTGAATTCAGGGATTTTTATTAAAAACTCCTCATTATATGGGTTCCACATTAAGCCTAATACCTTATCAGGGTTTTTTGACATTTTAATGTTATAATTTTCATTCTTGTCCGTTTGTCTAATATTGAAAAATTTAATGAATTCGGGGGAATTTGATTTCCATTTATGTAGTGAAAAGTGAGCAGAACCACACAAGGATTTCAATTGAACAAACATGTCATTTAATGTATCTACTGAATTACTACCACATATGAAATCGTCGATGTAACATTGTTCTTCTATGCAGCGATAAGCTAGGGGAAATTTATCCTTATTTTAGAGGGCTAGTTCTTTGAGGGTACGAGTTGCTAGAAATGCATTTTAGATCATCTGATGGATTTTTTCGCCAAAGTATATTTTGTAGGTGCGTTTGATTAGGGTTAATTCTTATATTTCTAAACATTTTTGAAATATCTGTGGTAAAGACGTAAATAAAGGTTCTGAAAAGACATAGAATATCAAATAAATCAGGTTGAACTTGATAACCTTTCAACATCATGTCGTTGAGCGAGAGTCCTGTATTAGTTTTCATAGAACCGTCAAATACAACTCTGATTGAAATATCATCATTTTTCTGTTTCAGAATACAATGATGGGGCAAAAAATATTTATAGCTATTTAACTGACGACGATTTTGTATCGGCACGTATCTTGCATGATTCAACTCAACCTATTCATCAATAAAATTAGTATAGAGTTCGAACAATTTTTTGTCTTTTGCAAATCTAGTTTCTAAACTTTGAAAACGACGCTTAGCTAATGTAAATGAATCACCAAGAAATGATGCGTCTGTTTTGAGTGGCAAATCGACTTGAAAATGTCCACTTTCCAAACGTGTAGTGGATTTTTTGAATATTTCTTCGGCCAATTCATCATCCGGAGATAAATGATTCTCCACCGAATCAACCTCCTCAATCAACCAGAATTTACGCAGTGTTTCATCTAAGTTTGAGTCATTCAATGCCAAATGATAAGCATGTATGTTTTCTTTTTCCTCTAATTGGTTATGAAAGGAGTTTGCAATTGGACCCATTATTATCCAACCTAAACATGTCTTTTGTAATATGGGAGCATTTTTTCCTAACCTTATGATATCAGGGCAAATCAAACTGTAATACACATCGCAACCGAGTAATATATGAATAGTTAAGGGCTCGAAAAACGTTGGATCTGCCAACTTTATATTCGGTGGTATATTTAGTTTATTGCAATTCAATTTAATTTGAGGCAACTTACAAGTTATCTCATTCAAAACATATCAGTCAACAACAAAATTAGAGAGATTCGATTGATCAGTGAAAGTGACCTTTGTGATTTTGTTTATATGTGTACTACTGTTGGAAATACCTGCAACTTGTATATTGCGCTGAAAAGTTGGAAGATTCAGTTTTTTGACACAATTTTCAGTAATGAATGAACTCTGACTGCCTGGATCTAAAAGAGCCTTGGTTTTAACAAATTCTCCTGTGTCCGAAAATACTTTAATATCAACTGTGGCTAAAAGAATATGTGCATTCTTTTGTGAAGATGTATTCAAAGCAGCATTTTCTTGTGCTGATTGATCACGCTGAGAATTGCCAGGAGCTGAAAATTATTATTAATATGGGATGTTGAACCTTCAACGAATTTTGATTTTTCTTGAAAGTTTTTCTGTGTATTGTAAGAAGTGTTTGAATTAAAATTGTGTAAAAGTGTGTGATGATTTTTTCCGCAAATTGAGCATCCACGTGACATACAATCTGCAATAGAGTGTTTAGAACCCAAGCAATTAAAACATAAAATCCGCTCCTTAACTATTTGAATTCGCCTATTCAGGGGTAAGTTTTTGAATTTCATACATTTATATATAGTGTGATTTTTGAGGTTACAGTAGATACAAAGCTTATCGGAATTAACGTTATTCTGAGGGTTCACTCTAGCGTGATGAGAATATTTAGTGGGTTTAGTTTTATTTATATTTGGAGATGGAGAGTTTAAGTTTTCAAAAATTACGCAGCGTTTTTCTAGAAAGTTGAAGAACTCTTTTAACGTGGGTAGTGCATTTTCATTCTTTTCCATTTCGAAAGCCTTTCTAGTATTAAAATCTAATTTCTGGGAAAAAATGAAAATAAGAATTAAGTCCCATTGATCAATGGGAATTCCAAGATTTATCAATGATTCCATGTGTTGTTTAATTTTAGTAGTGAATTCTCTTAACTGATTTACTGAGAATTTCGACAGAGTGGGAGTTTCTAGCAAGTACCTGAGATGAGAATTTACAATCAAAAGCTTGTTCTCATAGCGATCTTTGAGTGTATTCAATGCATATTTAAAATTTTCACCAGTTAATTGTAAGTTATCAATTAAATTTAGAGGTTCTTCTCGCAATTATGACTTCAGATTAATAAACTTTTGAATATCACCAAGAGACTTATTTTCTACTATTAATGTTGAGAACAGCTCTGAAAAACACATCCATTCTGAAATATTCCCTGAAAATATAGGAATATTCAATTCTGGAAATTTAACCGAAATCTTAGTCTCTGCGATATTTGAACAACCTAGATTGAGCTGTCTTTTAGATGAATTGAATTTTTCCACAATATTATCTATTTCCGATAGTAAATGACAATATCTCTGTTCCATTTCCTCTCTATCCTCACAATCCTTATAATCCTCTGGATGTTTCGATGTTAGATATTCAATTTGATCCTGAACTTCATTATAGGAGTTAAAAGCCTTCACTAACCAATCACGACGTAATATATAATCCTTAACATCATATACGTCTTTATCTATATTTTTTGCAACAAATGTCTCCAATCTAGTGAAAACATTTTTTTGTGCCGTTCTTTGCTTAGTGAGAGCTTCCATTTTTAGTAAAAATGATGAAAATATTATTAATAATACCTAATATTAAATTGGAGAAAATATAAAAAGTTGAAAACTTGATAATGATGAAGTGAATTAGTCTTTTAAATGTTGTGAGCAGTGTTGTTCAGATTTTCTCACTATCGAAAATATAGAAAAAATTCAAAGAAAACAGTAACTGTCATGAATATAAACTGAAGAAGTGATACAATCAAATGAATTGCTATTGAGTATTATTGAAAAATAGTTATTGCAAAATATCGAATCAAAATTATCAAAATAAAATCAAACACAATGTTTATTAAATTCAGATTTTCATTCGATGGAATGAAATCAAAACAATCAAACCTGTTGTTCTTGCGAGGTAATCTTGATAAGGGGACGGCAGCACTCGAAGATTCGACAGATGTGGGCCTTGAAGATAAGGAAACTGCGTTGACTATGGCGAAAATTTTACCATAAAATGGAAACTGGATCGAGAATAATTTGCGTTGACTGGATAACTGGATTGAGAATTCTTGCATCCCTTGGACCACAGGAGAGGGCTTCGAAAAACTTCAATAGTAGGGTTGAAGAAATTTCCATGGTTTCGGCACCAAATTTTATGTTACGGATTTTCGCTTCCGTACACAAAGAGCGTTAGAGTTTTTACAATTTTATTGTAAATAATTGCATACAGCTGTGGTACAAATATATATAATTTGTTGCTGGATGGAGATGTGGAATTTTGTGAGATTTTGTCTCGAAATTGTCGTAATGAAGATATGATTATTAATTTGTACGAAAAAAATGTGTGGATATTCGCTCAATGAGCTTCTTATTGTGTGTGTAACTTTCAGCGCCTGCACCTGACTGAGAAGGTGAGGGTCAAATGCATGCGCTGATATGTTGTGAATTTCAAGTGAATGAAATTGAAACAGAAGGTTTAGTGGTTAATTCCGCAAAATGAGCAGATAAAAAAAAGCACTGAAGTGAAGTCAGTACTCTTTGGCGCGCGTGTTCAAGGTGGCTAATTTGAATTGAATGATGAGTACTTCAAGCTCAGTGGATAGAGCGAGCCGAAGATCTACACAAAGGATAGTGGACACCATTCACTGTCTATTCATACATTAACAGTGCTGTATCTAAGCTGCCATCAGGATAGAGTAACAAAGTTGGAAAAGAACACAACTGACCCTCCTTAGTCGCACAAGCTCCTAGAAGATTAGGGAGGGTCAGTATAATCCTAATCATAATTATAGCACGCGCGCCAAAGCAGATTGACTTTTTACACTTTTTCTTTCATTGTTAAGTCACTCTGCTTTTGCGCGCGTGCTATAAACATGATTAGGATTATACTGACCCTCCCAAATCTTCTAGAAGCTTGTGCGACTAAGGAGGGTCAGTTGTGTTCTTTTCCAACTTTGTTACTCTATCCTGATGGCAGCTTAGATACAGAACTGTTAATTTTTGAACCGACAGTTAATGGTGTCCACTATCCTTTGTGTAGATCTGTTAATTTTTGAACCGACAGTTAATGCTGACCACTATCCTTTGTGTAGATCTTCGGCTCGCTCTATCCACTGTGCTTGAAGTACTCATCATTCAATTCAAATTAGCCACCGTGAACACGCGCGCCAAAGAGTACCGACTTCACGTCAGTGTTTTTGGCGCTCTAGTTCCTCGGAACTGAGTGCTTATCAATTTGCCCAAATGTCTGTCATTTTGGAATATTTCGATGAAAATGGTCTTAAACGATTTGGTTCGACTCACTGATCAAGAATCCGTGGTCGAAATTCATTCTGTCCGGCCGGCCGGCCGGCCGTAAGCACGATAACTCTCGAACGGAATGAGCTAGAGAGTTGAAATTTCCAGAGTAGGTTTGGGGGATGAATATCTCGGCTGAGTTCGTTATTGGGCAAAATCGGACAGATGGTTTCGGAGTAACAAAAAAAAAATAATTTTTTTTACGAAACAAATTCCGAATCAATTTTTTTTTAATAAGCAGTTTTATCATAAGAATCCATTCATATCATTTTCAACTCTAACAAGCTAATACTTTCGGAGATATGATTTATTAAAATTTCAATGTAAATCGTTTTTCACAGATTGATATAATTATTATTCTATGTATGAATTCTCATAATGTCAACTTGACAGAAGGGAATATTGTAACTTCAAAAATATTGGGGTTGAAATACTCGTATTTTAGCGATGCAACGGGGACCTCACCCGAAAATGTTTGAAAATATTACGTAAATATTGAAAGCATAATTCTGTAGTTTGGTGAACGTAGATCAGGAAATTTTTGATCGATTACAAGGTAATTTTTTATTATTACTTATCTTCTTTCATATTTGTTTTATGGAATACCTACTATTTGTAGGTACTTTAAACCTGTTTTGGGCAATTGTCATACGAAACTTGTTTTTTTGGCGCTCTAGTTCCTCGGAACAGTGTGCTTATCAATTTGCCCAAGTGTCTGTAATTTTGAAATTTTTGGCTGAAAATGGTCTCAAACGATTTGGTTCGACTCACTGATCAAGAATCCGAGTGCGAAATCATTTCTGTCCGGCCGGCCGACCGGCCGTAGGCACGATAACTCTCGAACGAAAGGAGTTAGCGGATTGAAAATGCAAGGTGGTTTTAGAGCGTAAATATCTCGGACAAGTTCGTTCGATCTATCTGAAATTTAGCATCAAATTGTAGAATCATGACCTTTATACGCATGTGAAGTTTTGTATTGACCAGATTACCGCAAAGTGTAAAAGAAAAAATTTGAAAATTTAAAAAAAGTTTTTCCACAATAACTCTCGAACGGAATGAGCTAGGTAGTTGAAATTTTCAGAGTAGGTTAGGGAGAAGAATATCACGGTTGAGTTCGTTATTGGGCAAAATTGGCCAGATTTAATTCGATTTCTTCCATGGTGCAATTCTCATTCTCATAATTGCTCATTTAATCTTGATAAATAAACTATTATTTGAATTGAATTTCCTTTATGATGCAGCTCCATCATATGTATACATTGATATAATTCCGAACTCAGATAAACCAATACTTTCGGAGATATAATTTGTCTGTTTTTTTTTTCAAGTTCCTTTAACAAATATAGCTATCATTACAGTTTGGCTGTTAGCTTTACCGTAGATCAAAAAAAATTGCGGTTGTGGGACCTCCGTTAGGAAAGCAATTGCCTCTTCTCCAAATCCGAACGTATTTTAATATAGATCTACCGAATATAGTTATTTATAAATTCGCCTCAGGGCTACCATACAGACATTTCAACTCGGAAACAACGCTATTTCCCCCAAACTGACTTGTGTCCGTGCACTGAATTGACATGACTATTCTTTTAAAACCTCACAATATCGGCACATTACTCCCAACATAACCCAAACAACCCAAAACCATTCACTTCTCGTCTGCGCATGCGCAATATACTCGTGGCTGCAAGTCCTCCCAAAGTTACACACCTCACAAAAAACTCCAATTCTCCAACACTAGTGGTTCAGGAGATATCGCTTCTTGAATCCACGCATGCGCAGACCCTCACCTGGGGATTCTATAGAGGAATAGCATCCGCCACCCCAAAATCCCAATCCTCTCTGACGAAAGCACCAGCAGTTAAATCATTGATGGTCTGCTCATGCGCATAACGAAAGATGCCCGTAAGGGGTAACATCAATTTCGGCATTAGCCCCAGGGCCACGGTACGGATACTTTAACTCGGAAACAACGCTACATCCCCCAAACTGACTTGTCCTTGCACTGAATTGCCATGAATATTCTTTTGAAACCTCACAATATTAGCTCAGCCCTCCCAACATAACCCATACAACCCAAAAACAGTCACTTCTCTTCTGCGCATGCGCAATCTACTTGCGGCTAAAAGTCATCTCGAAATCACACACCTTACAAAAAACTCCGATTCTCCAACACTAGTGGTTCAGGAGATATGACATCTTTAATCCACGCAAGCGCAGACCCTCAACAGGGGATTCTATGAAGGAATAGCATCCGCCACCCCAAAACCTCAATCCTCTCTGACGAAAACACCACCAGTTAAATCACTGATGGTCTGCTCATGCACATAACGAAAAATGCCTGTAAGGGGTAACATCAATTTCAAAATTAGCCCCAGGGCCACGGTACGAACACTTTAACTCGGAAACAACGCTACATCCCCCAAACTGACTTGTCCTTGAACTGAATTGCTATGAATATTCTTTTAAAACCTCGCAATATCGACTCAGCACTCCCAACATAACCCATCCAATTAAAAAACAGTGACCTCTCAAAATAACACACCCTACAAAAAACTCCGATTCTCCAACACTAGTGGTTCGGGAGATATCGCATCTTTGATCTACGCATGCGCAGACCCTCATCAGGGAACTGGATTCTATGGAGAAATAGCATCCGCCACCCCAAAACCCCAATCCTCTCTGACGAAAACTACAGCAGTTAAATGACTTCTCATCTGCGCATGCGCACAACGAAAAATGCCCGGAAAAGGCAGCATGAACCTCAAAAAAATAGGTTTCGGCATTTCAAGCATAGTATTCCGCAAAATAGTAGTATTTTTTGATTTTTTTCATGTCACGTATCTTCACGAAATTTTGCAAAAGTGTTTGCATTGATCTTTTGCATCTAACTACTGAGTTTTAATTTAATCAGATCAGTATTTTTCGAGTTATCGTGAAAACAAAATTTTAAAATTTTTGAAATATTTTTTTGCCACTTTAGGGACGTCTGGTCATAGCAAAACTTCGCAGGCATATAAAGTTCATGATTCTACAATCCGAAACCGCTCGGTGGATTTCACCCGTTAACGAACTTGTCCGAGATATTTACGCTACAAAACTACCCTGCAAATTTCAACGCTTTAAGTCGTTCCGTTCGAGAGTTATCATGCTAACGGCCGGCCGGACCGGCCGGACCGGCCGGCCGACAACTAACAACTTTATATTTTATAATAGTTGTGGAAACGTTTTCAACCAAAATCTTATAAAACATTCTTAGTCGCTGAATTGTTTTCAATACGTTTATACAACAGATATAAACCCAAAATTGGCACATTTTATAAAATAATTTTGTCATTCGAAACCTTTCATAAAGCTCTTCATAAACATTACAAGACTATTTCATAAACATTCTGGCGCCATCTAAAAAACTGTTTTGTAATAGCTTTATAAGGTTTTTCATATGAGCGTTCTGAAATAAAAATGTTACATAGAATGATATCTATAAAATTAATTCATTTTAAGTTGGCAAATGACAATCCTGAATTATAACAACATAGCGAAAATTAGATGTCATGTGTCATTATTGTTTACACGAAGCCATTTTATATATTTATACTTCTACTCTTACAGACACAGGTTTGGATACACACAACGAAATTCTGTATGCAAATGAAATTTCATCGTGAAATGTAGCACTAAAATGACATATTTTAAACGCGCTTCCTTGTTTCGAATGTTTCACACAAAGAAATGGAACAAAACAAAAATGTGGCTTGTCAGTCTAATGATCCTTTGTACGAAAATGTATTGCAATTTGTTCTACACATTATTTTTGAGTCATTTCATGCTCTGGATGGTTGAAATATCTACACATTGGCGATTTCTAGTGTGTTTAAAAAACTCTGAGTCATCACAAATGCCGCCATATTTAATGGCGTTCTCTTATAAAATGATTTTGCATCAGTTTTAAGCATTTCGTTGTAATTGAGCTACTTAACAACTACTATAAAACATGTTATTATGTTCTACCGCGTGAAAGTCAACATAACCTGCAAAATCAGTGAAACAGTTGACGTTTTCCTGTGGAATATCTGATAAATACATATTTTTGCAAGGATATTCAAAAGGAGAAATAACAGTTAATCTGATGAAGGTATCTTATTAATAAGTCGATATCTTGAACACAAACATGATTGTGGTGATAATTTTGCACCTACAGAAAATTGTCTTCAGCAGTAGCATAATGCTTCCTGAACCTCATGCATAGGTAAGACATTTGTGCTTTTAGCTAGAAAACTAATATGCATTTGCTTCATGGTAATCATAAATTATTTAGAAACGTTCAATATTGTGCAGACAGTTGAGAATGGAATTAAACACTTTCAGTGTGTGAACAGAATGATCAGCTGCTTTTGGATGATATTGTCATGGAAATTGAATACTATAAAATACCTACTTATGAAGTGGTTACCGAAACGACAATTTACTTCTGGAAGCAAAATTGTAACTAAAAGCACTTCTATATAACTGTTTCATGAGGTTATATAGAACATCTTTGAAATGGTTTTTTAATATATTTGAAATAAAATTTTAATTATCCCCAGAATTAATAAAGAAACCATTAAAAAGCAATTCAGTTTTATAAGCAGAATTGTTTTATAAGTTAGTTATAAACCTCTTAACAAATGGTTAGGTAACAGTTTTATAACATATGTCATAATTCTGCTGTACAGACGTTTTCACGATAAATTTATAAAGTATTTCGATTGTCCACAACAGAATGAAGTTTATGTAGCTTTAATATAATGAATTGATATTTTGGAAGCACTAATATGATACTTATGAAATATATTAGTCGCGAATCATTGGAGTTATAAGACAACTTTGACGGTTGGGCGGCTGGCGTGACCGGACGGACAGAATTGAATTTGACCTCGAATTCTTCATCAGGGAGTCGAACCCAATCGTTTGAGACCATTTTCGAAAAAAAATCGAAAAATACAGACATTGTGACGGAATGATAGCACGCTGTTCTTTGCGGAACACGCAAGCAAAAATCATTCTGCTGGTACCTGCCGACACGAGTTTCTGCTCATTGGCTTTTTCAGGACAGGGTAACCAAACCCTTTTGTGCTGCGTGAAACTAAATGAAATCTCAATGGCTGGGTGATGAGAATCAGATAGTACGTCCAATTTCGTCATAATAACTTTATATTTAATAATTCCATGGTGGAAAACAGGACATCAAACAATTTATCATAATATATTTCACCACATCATTCAACTGAAGCTGGTTAATCATACAAGATACATTGATTATTAAATATGAAATGGAGTGTTGACAATGTATTAAACAAAAATTCGAAAAATTTATTTGGTATGTTAGGTAGAATATATGAAACATTCTTAAAAAGCACTGGGGTGAATTCAACAGCTTTTGTGCGCATGGTCCAAGCCTTATTCACGCGTCATACAAAGTTCATCGAGCTGAAATTCCGTACTCGCTTGTAAATTGGTAGCTCGAAGGTATGTGCGGAATCTGACCAGATTTTGACGGATAGTTCTCGAAATAAACATATTTGAAGAAAAAAAAACAATTTTTTTTGTAGTGATAGTATATTGTCGTAATTTCGCAAAAAATAGCGCGTTGGTATTATACAAGTAATTACCAAGTTTTAATTAGATCGGATTTGTATATTTTCAGTTATTGTGGAAATAACAACAAAATTTGAGATGAGTGTAGTTCCGAAACCATTTGGCCGATTATGACCATTAACGAACTTCACTGTCCGATCTTAATGTACAACCTAACCTGAAAATTTCAAGTCGCTATCTTTTTCCGTTTGAAAGTTATGGTGGAAAAGGTCACCCATCCAGCTACTGAACTCGCCCAAGGCTGCTCGGATCTCCAACAATAAAGATCCGATCGTGTTTAAATATGGAACTTGTCTGTAAATTAGGTTTTGAAGGCCCTTCCAAAATTTCAGCGATATCGGACGGATAATTTTGCCTGAGAATGTTTTTCAATGCTTAAAAAAAAACTAGTGATATCCTCTGTCGCAAAAAATGGCGCGTTGGTATTCTACAACAAATTGAAATGTTTGATTTGGATTAGATCTGTTTTTATTATTTTCAGTTTGGCCGACTATGCCTATTAACGAATTTGAATGTCGCATTTGGATGCGCAACTTACCCTGAACATTGCAACTCACTATCTCTTTCTATTACAAGTTCTCGTGTTAACGGTCACCCATCCAGATAACGAACTCTCCCAACGCTGCTTGGTTTTCAGTATTTCTTGAATAATTCCTACAATTTGCATCGCACCAAAGAAATATGGAAATTGTTTAGAATTTTATAGTTACACGATCCTCACGAAATTTCGTTTAAGTGTTTGTGTCGGCACTTCTCAACTAATTATGTTCTAAGTTTCAATTCGATCGGATCTGTATTGTTTGGAACAAAATTTGTACTGTTTGGACGACTATTCCCACTAACGAACTTGTCCGTCGCATTTGGAATCGCAACCAACCCTGAAAATTTCCTTTACCTACCTCTTTCTGTTCAAAAGTTGTTTTGGCAACGGCCGGCCGGACAGAATCGAATTTCACCTAGAATTTTTTATCAGTGTGTCGAACCTAGTCGTTTGAGAACAGTTTCAGCAAAAAACTAGCAAATTACAGACATTTGGGCAAAATTTTATCACGCTGTTCCTTAGAACATCAAAATCTCATCAATCAATAAATCATCCTCAGCAACAAACAACAGGTACAAAAATTTAGGGTTGCTATTAAAAAATAAATCATATTCGCTAGGACAATGCCTATACTCACAAAAATTGGTTAACTTAAATGTAAAATAATAATGAAGGCCATCGCTGAATTTCAACGATACCTGACGGAAAGTTTCTGAGATACAGAATTTTTTCAAATATATTTTTCAGAAATGTGATTCTCACAAAATTTTATCTTCATGTCGGTATTTTCGAACTATACCGCACATCGATTCGATCAGATCAGTATTCTTCGAGTTATTAGGAAAACAAACTCTCAGATGGCTATAACTCTGAAACCACTCGGTGGCTTTCACCCACTAATGAACATTACCGGCGCATTTGGACTCCAATACTACTCTGAAAATTTCAACTCCCGAACTCATTGCGTTCGAGAGTAATCCATTGATATTATCTTCAACTGTAACAATCTAATCCTTTCGGAGATATGATTTTTCAATATTAAATCGTAATTCTATGATTTCACAGAATTCTGTTATCATATTTGTATCTATGAATTTCATGTTCTGTGTTCATACATGTCATCTTATCTACCGAAAAGAGATATGTGATATTTATTTCCGGTTATCTTCGTTACTCACGATATAAAATACCTCATGTTCTGGAAAACAAAGTATGATTAAATGCAAAATGACCAATGAAATAACCTCAGCTATCGTTGAATTATAAGGATTATAGGATATTATAATTTTTTGGTGATAATATAATGCACTTGGATAATCCGTATGATAATAATAATAATAATAAGTTTATTTCAAGAAAGGTACTCTTCACATCGAATAAACAGAAAGTATCACAGAGGTTAAATATGAAATATTTGAGCCTGTATGTGACTTTAAGGTAATTATTAAAATCTTTGATTGTTCCACAGAGATTAAACAATTGAATACAATATAAAAATAAACTCTCTCCTCTTTCAAAAATTGCCTTCACCAGGTAGGGATATATCTTCTACGGTTATGTCCATACAATCAGTGTCCATATCAGGTAAGCATAAATCTTGATCGGATGTATGTTCTCATGTCTTGATCAGATAAATAAATGTCTATATCTGGTATGTGTGTTGAATATCGTTTTATTATTAAGTTCAAAATATGTTATAATATTTTAATTAATATTTATTAAATTCCCAATAATGGATCTCATTTCATTGTTAATCCAATTTTTCGCATTTTGGCGCTGTTGTTACTCGGAACAGAGTGCTTATCAATTTGCCCAAATGTCTGTGATTTTCGAATTTTTGGCTGCAAATGGTCTTGAACAATCTGGTTTGACTCACTGATCAAGAATCTGTGGTTGAAATCGATTCTGACCGGCCAACCGTTCGTCCGGCCGTTAACACGATAACTCTCGAACGGAATGAGCTAGACAGTTCAAATTTTCATAGTAGGTTTGAGGGATAAATATCTCAGTTAATTTAATTTTTGGGCAAAATCGGTCTAATAGTTTCGAATCCATTGTTATCATTTCCAACTCTAACAAACTAATACTTTCGGAGATATGATGTTTCAAAGTTTCAATAATACATCGTAAGTTCTATGTATTCACAGAATGTGAACACAGAATATGTCTGTGATCACTGTTCATAAATGTCATCTTTTCTAGTTATCAGAGATTGTCAATCCGTAGTTGCTATTTTCTCTTGGAAAGCAAGTATTCGATTCTTGAATTTGTGAATATATACAAGACTGTTTTGATGTCTTTTATGGAGGCTGTAGTGTATTAGCATCATTGACAGTCTGTCGTCTCGGGTAGCATCATACGCGGGTCACTGGATATCTATGATTGAGTTCATCTGATCTATGATTCAGTGATATAGAAGAAGATGTTGATAATAACGTAAAGGAGTATCTATGGATACAGAGAGTGGAGAAGACGTATGGTGTTGACTCGGAGCCGATATTTGATATATTTTTAATAATAAACTAATCAGAGAAAGACGAACACAACAGAGGCAATAGGAAAGAAGAACATAATGGAATCATCAAAAGCAATTACTGTTCGTTGGCCACTGAGGTTAATATTACATTTACTTCCTCAAGTAGTGAGACATGTTCCTATATACAGTATTTTCATAATTTTGCTAGCAAAAAATACTGAAATATGGATCAACATTTGTGTATCAATCATTTTTTCTTGAGTTAAGGTTCATAATACAGAAAAGAATGTGTTAGTGGTATGATCTATTAATTTTAAATTATGAAAAGAGGAGAGTATTTCATTAATATATCTTGAAGTATTAAAATAATTTGTTCGTTATCCACTACCTACTCAGATATATCAGGAATAAATGGACAATCTGCTATGATTGTCTCCAGCCTTGCTCTAGACATTTCGATGATACTTTCCTTAGGTATTTCGAGTTGTGAAAACTATGCACCGAGTGTAAGTTGCAACAACACATTCCACGAGGTTGAATCAATGCAGATTGCTCATTATATCTTGATAAATAAATTTAATGACAATTTTTTAAACATTAAGGCATTGAAGCATTGTAGATTGCTCTTTTTTGTATAAGATAATTTTTGAAGCATTTTTTTCAAACGACACCTTTTTTTAAATTTAAAATCATTCATGATGCATTTCTATCATAGGAATCCATTGATATAATTCGCAACTCTGAGAAACCAATACTTTCGGAGATATAATTTGTCTGTTTGAACAAGAGCGCCAAAAAGCTCCTGTCCACAGGGCTTGAACCGATTTTTTTATTAAATGATTTTCCTTGAATAATTTCCTTCAGATATTTTGGAACTAAGTTAAAAATTTTTGGAGCAAAATAAATATGGCTTCTTTGACCTACATATACTTTTTCTACATCTAGGTGGTTGGTAAGAGTTTTCCTTATATCTGGTGCCACATTCATTTTGTAGTGTATTTATATTTATTTTTTCAGATGCAATATCTGATAAAATTTGATATGCATACAGTTGCCTTACATCCAGAACTTTTGCAATATCAAACAGTTGTTGACTAGAAAAGGTTCCTTTTTTTCTCGATACATAATTTTCAAAATCCATTTCTGTATCACTTCCAAAGATCTAATATGGGTTTGATATGCTCCACCCCACCCCACTATTCCATAACTGATCAGCGATTCGATAAGAGCTTGATAGAATATTTTGAGATATTTTACCTCCCCCATATGTTTTCTAATGAATTTAAATTTGAAAAAGGGCCCCTTTATTTTATTTACTAGTTTCTTTATATGTTTACTCCATTTCATATGCTGGTCAAACGTGACCCCTAAGTATTTGACTTCATTTGTTTTCAATGATGATATTTACTTTGGTAAGTTAATCAAATTGGGTTCAGAATATTGAGAATAAGTAGTTACTTAGATTTTTTTATATATTTCTTATAACTATCTTCACTTGGCTTATACCGTTCTCAGATTGACATTGAGTTCTGGGACACCCTGCATAAAGCCTTTGTAACCCTTTTATGATTTAATATAAATTATACTGGGCTTGCGATTAATACATAGGTCAAATTCCTAAATGTAAGAAATAGTTTATTAATGTATATCTCATGGATGGCCACTACAGTTTTACTAGGAAATTTCTCTACTATATCCTGGAATTGAACTCGGACCTTGCGATTTAAACTAACTGGTCTAGCTGCGCTCATATAGGGTATACCACAAAGCTGAGAATATCTTAATAATATGGTTTTAATCGGAAAATAGCTGCTGTATCAATATCAAAAGAATAACTATACTCAATCTCCATAAATACCACTTCCGTGCATGCAATTGTATCATTCACTAATAATCGTCGAAATATTTAATAAGTCACATGGCCAAGTGCACATATTAAACCTCAAACACCCCCCGGCACTGCTCAGATTTATCCAGTTTCAGTATTTCGGTTTTTCTAAAATATCTATGAAACATCCATGATTTTGTCTCCTTCCGTGCAATCATTTTCCCTTTGAAAATACTCTGCTTTCAATAAATTACAACAGCGGGTTCTATTCTGTATGCAAGTGCTGGCAGGGACCACAAATTCGAAAGCCAACCAACTGTTCATGATTTATGAAGACTGTGAAATAATAATCGCACCATTCGCCGTCTTAAACCATATTTCAAACTTTCGGTTGACCAAACAGTGCCGTGCCACGAAATCATAAACATAAATTACAAATGTATATGTCTGCTTCCTATCGATGTTTATTTGATTATATTTTAATTGTCGACGGAAACTTTTCCACGAAGCAAAATAATATGAGGGGGGTTGCAAATTTCGAATGAAAATTTATTATTTTCGCATGGAAAGGTAGCAATCCTGACCATTCTTCTCTTAAATCTTAAATTTTCACCACCACTTAAAGTTTAGGTATTTGCTAAGGCATAATATAAAGATTCGTAATTTTATCTGTGTGAGTAAATTAGTCCTGGAGGCAGGATGGTATTTTCTCCATATTTTTCGTACTTTGTTCGAAATTTAAATCGCAGAAGTCTATCATGGCTTTTGGGTGGCAATGTTTTGTAAAGTTCACATTATACATTATCTGATGAAATAATCCGTAATTTGATTAAGGGTTAAAAATAATCTCCCATTGCACGTACTCAAAAATCTCTTGAGGTCTAAACGAAGAAATAACCAAATTATATGAACTACATGCATCAGAAATAAAATCATAACACTTTTTTCAGTTTTAGTAAACGGAATTCAATGAAAAACTGTAAGCATCTCCTAGCAATACTCGATTAATATAGGTACTAACATGAGAAATCGAGGTTAAGAAACAAACAAGTGGCCAGGAGTTTTTGCGCGCTGTTCAAATCTATAGCCATAGCGGTTACCTATCTAGCTACTGAACTAGCCTAAAGCTGCTTATCTCCAGGATTAGCGAGGATATATATCCTACGCTTTCAGTTGATTAGTTTTGACTTAAATTACATTCACTGTTGGGCCGAAAATAAACAGTACTGTTTCTGTGGTGGCGGAATGATTCAAATGGCTCCAATAGGGCTTCACACGAGACGAGAGTAGGTGAGAGAATAAAAAATCTCGTCTCGGTCTCGCCAATTCCCAAAAGATTAACAGCCGTATTCACAAAGCATTAAATCTCCGTTAAGTCCTAACTGAGGTCCTCAGTTAAGGATAAATAAGAATCGCAACCTATGTTTAAGTGAAAATTAACATGAAACAGGCCTTTTCAATCACCGTTACATACGTTAACTGAGGTTGCGATTCTTATTTATCCTTAACTGAGGACCTCAGTTAGGACTTAACGGAGATTGAATGCTTTGTGAATACGGCGGTAAGTCTCGTTTAAGTCTCGTTATCAGTTGTCTCGTCTCGTCTTGCTTCATTCTGAATAACGATAATAAATATTGTAATATATAAACGAAATGGTATATAATAATGAATAATTTTGTAAAGACATTTTTTCTTATACAAAAATATTCGTACACGTACGAATTATTTTTAATTTTGAACACTGTTGATTTCATCTTTCAAATTACTCGATGACCAAGAATTCAAATATAATAACGCTTGCATCACATCATCTTTCAACGATGTACGTGTTTTTGCCATGATCATACCTGCTGTGGAAATAATCTTTCCACAGGTACGGATGCAAAATATTTTGATTCCTATTTGCCTTTTCTAACAGCAAATATTATCCAAACTCAGCTTTCCAATATTTCGAAGGTTTTGTTGATGTTTTAAAGTGGCTTTCAATGTCGATACAGTTTTCAATAGAATTGGACAAACTGGTATAGTTTACAATGAATACCTTCCCAGTGTGTAGATCATGGAGGGTGTTCCTCATAACACTTTTCGACATATTGAATAGCTTAATTTCTTTACCAGTTTTACTTTCCTTGTGTACCGAAATTACTGGCACTACTGGCCGCAGTAAGTAATTTCGGAACGCTCTTAAGTAACAGTAAGCATCGCCAGTGAATTTCAGTAATATCTGACGTTTCAATTTACTGCTCAGTACTGTTCAGGAATATCGAAACACGGCATATATGTACTTCCACAGATGTATACAATAATTTTTCACATCTTCACTACAAGAAGTACAAGAAAATAATTTTCTCCAGATGTTCAAATAGAGACGAAATTTTAAAAGCATTGGGATTTAGGGGCAATAAAAGTTGTCCGTTAAGTATTGAATTCATAATGGCATCAGTTGGTTGGGAATTATATTCTATTTTTTCTTGAAAAATAATCTCAATTATCGCAAGGTCATAACAAACATAAAAATCAATAATCTTCTAAAAAATCGTGTATTTCTAGAACGATCGATGTATAATATAGATAAAATATATTGGTAATTATAGTGAAAACCCTTCATATTCATATATGCAATTGTTTTCTGTGGGTGTTGAGAATAGTCGAGTCGTATATAAGAAAAGTTTACTGTATGTATCTGTAGTAAATAAGACGATCTTCCAGGTACAAAATTCGACTCAAACAAACCCTTTCATTAGTATACACGTTTATTACTCAGTAGTTTATAGACACATACGAGTATACTTAACCGAGAGTAAAAAACCGATCCACAAAAAATACATGCAAACCTAAAATATAAAATTCTGCAAGGATAAATATTTATGATAAGAGATACGTTAGTATCAGAACAGAAATATTTCACGAATATTCACAAGAGTTGCCATTTTGTAAAATATATTGTTCTCTATGTAGACCTTTCCTAATTTTTCGAATGAAAACTTCATTAAAAAAATTGAACCAGACCAAAATCGAGACTCTCAAGTTGAGCTGTATGTGGTCTCGGTATCGCCTATAATATTTTTCAAAACTTCTCGTCTCGTCTTGTCTCGCTTTTCTGAGACGAGAACGAGACGAGACGAGAAAAATCTCGCTCTCGTGTGAAGCCCTAGGTTCGAAAATGAAAAGTGTTGTGTTTGTGGTGGCGTAAGGTTTCCGTTCAACTACATACTTTCACTGTTGGGTAGAAAATAAGCAGTGCTGTGTTTGTGTAGGCGTAAGGTCCAATCCAAATACATACTTTCATTGTTGGGTCAAAAATAAACAGTGGCTTTGGTGGTGGTGGCGTAAGGACACAAATCAGGTAATTTTTTCAATATTTTATACAATAGAAACTGGAGCATATATCTATGGGATATGATAGCCCTACATTAGGCTCCTGTAGCGGTCTTCGAACATCTGAAGTTCTGAATAATCACCGCTTGAGTTGGCCAAACCTGGTTTTGAAAAAACCTCCTGGCTTTATGAGCAACGAAATTTTCCTCTTTCAATTCATATTTTGAAGGGATTCGAGAGAAATTTAGCGGAGGTGATTCTTTTTCAAAAGATAAATGCGGCTACAGAGTAGTATATTTGTGAAAGGGGACTCTTGAAAGGTTATTTATATTCTTTTCAATTTTTCCGTTTTTTTCCTTTCGTCTTTTCATTCTTGTGCGTTTGTTCTGGGGAATATCGCGTTATCATTTTGCCCAAATGTCTGTAATTTTCGAATTTTTTGCCGAAGAGGGTCTCAAACGATTTGGTTCGACTCCCATTTGAAGAATTCGAGGTCAAATTTAATTCTCTCTGGTCGGCCGTTGCTACGGTAACTTTAGAACGGTAAGAGCTAGCGACTTGAAATTCTCAGGGTAGGTGGAGAATCCCAATACGACGCAAAATTTCGTTAATGGGCATAATCAGCCCAATGATTTCCGAGTAATAATTTTAGTATCAACCAATATAAATCTGATCGAAAGGAAACTTGGTGAATAGCTGTACAATATATACCTAAGCACGTTCGTGAAATTTTGTGAGAATCGTATCACTAGAAAATAAAAAAAAATCATTAAAAATATTTTTTATCTCACGATAACCTGAGAACGGAAAGAGAGATAGCGACTTGAAATTTTCAGGTTAAGTTGTGCATCTGAATGCGACATTTGAGTTTGTTTACAAGCATAATCGGCCAAATGATTTTGGATTTATACCCATCTGAAATTTGGTGGTTATTTCCTCATTAACTCGAAAAATACAAAACCAATCCAATTCAAAGATGGTTATTAGAAGTAGAATACCAACGCGAAAATTCCCGCAGAACTTCGTGAAGATCATATCAATAAAAAAATTTTAGAAAATCATTGAATAAAATTCTATATATCAGAAACTATTCATCCGACATGGCTGAAATTTTCGAGATCCTTCAGAACCTAACACTACAACCAAGTTACAAGTTTGAACACAATCGGATCTATATTGTTGGAGATCCGAGAAGTCTTGTGTGAGTTTAGTAGATGGATGGGTTGCCGTTGCCTCGATTACTTTCGAACGAAAGGACATGGGGACTTGTAATTTCCAGGGTAGGTTGCACATCCGAATGGGAGGGTTTTGTTCGTTTTTGAGCATAATCGGACGAACGGTTTCGGAGTTCTACCCACCTGGAATATTATTTCCTCGATAACTCAAAGAAACTAGACTCGATCGAATTGAACTTGGTAACTAGTTGTATAATATCGACATAAAGACGTGTGTAGAATTTTGTGAGAACCGTACCACTAGAAAATTTCAAAAAAATTGGTTCATGCAACCAATTTTCCATAAGTGAATCGAGCCTAAGTTGAGATGTCTCCTATGTACTAGTGCATTAAACAATTTACCACATAATATTTTATCTCTTAATTTCAAAGAATTGAAGAGAACTGTAACAGGATTTCCTCGGACGGATTTCACCCTCGATCGCCGGCTAGTCCTTGTTTAGGGATAAATAGCAAAAATGCGTTGCAGGAAGATAACAAGAGCATTTTGAAGGAGAATCGTAACAGTATTTTGAAGAAATGTGAAACTTGTGATCGAAGTAAAATCGTCACAACAAATCGCAAGATTCATTATCAGTGAATGTTTCAAATGTTGGGATGAAGAAATGTGATAAAATATCTACAAAAAAGTGTAAAAGCACTGACATGAGATCAGACAGCTTTGGCGCGCTTGTTCAAATTCATACCCAGAACGGTCTCCCATGGATCTAGGAAATGATCTCGTTCAAGGCTGCTCGACTATACCAGGAATATAATATTTTCCAACTATGTCCAACAATATCTATCTAACGTTTCTGAGATTTTTTTTGGTTTTCTAGATATAGGATCTTCACGAAACTATGCATAAATCTTAGTGTCGGTATTTTTGCGCGCATGTCGTCCGAGTGTCTGTTATTTTCGAATATTTGGCCGAAAATGGTCTCAAACGATTAGGTTCGACTCACTGATGAATAATAATTCGAGGTCCAATTTAATTCTGTCCAGCCGTTACCACCATAACTTTCGAACGGAAGGGCATAGCAAATTGAAGTTTTTAGGGCAGGTGGCGCGTCCCAATGTGAGGGACAAAATCGTTAATGGGCATAATCGGCACAACGGTTTCCGAGCACTAATTTTGTTTTCAATGAATGCAGATCCTATCAAATTGAAACTTGGTAACTAGCAGTTGAATATTGACGGAAGGACGGATGTGAAATTTCGAGTAGATCGCACCAATACAAAATTTCTAGGGTAGGTTGTGCCTCTGCATGCGACATTTGAGTTTGTTAATGGGCACAATCGGCCAAACGGTTTTGGAGTTATACCTATCTGAAATTTTGTTTTTATTTCCTCAATAACTCACAAAATACGGAACTATTCTGATTCAAATATGGTAAATAGTTGTGAAATGCCATGCGCACATTTTTTCCCAAATTTCTTGAGGATCGTAACGTTGAAAATCATTGAATAAAATTCTATTTATCAGAAACTATTCGTCCGACATCACTCAAATTTTGCGAGTGCCTTCGAACACCAACTCGTATCTATATTGTTGGAGATCCAAGCGGTCTTGGGTGAGTTCAGTAGACAGATGGGTGACCATTGCCATGATAACTTTCGACCGGAAAGAGATGGTGTAGGTAGGTTGCTCATCCGAATGGGACAGATAAGTTCGTTGCTGGGCATCATATATGCCAATCGGTTTCGGAGTTATACCCATTTGAATTATTGTTTTCTCGATAAATCGACAAATATAGATCCGACTGAATTGAAAAATTGAAACTTGGTGACTGGCTGTAGAATACCAACGTCAAGACGTATGTGATACATTGTTTGGACCGTATCACGAAAAATTTCAAAAAAATGAGGAAAAAATAACTTAAGAACGGAAAGAGGCAGTGACATGCAATTTTCAATTTTGGAGTTATACACTTCTGTAAATTTATTCAATAATAACAAATTGTCTATATCCCAACCTATAAAAATCCGATCAAATTAAAACTCGGCAATTACTTGTAGAATGCCAACGTCCTAATTTTCGCGGAATTTCGTGAATATCGTATCCTGAAATTACTTGATACGTAAGTTTTTGAGTATATCATTAAGTATTTAACGAATTTAAATTCCGATAGAAATCATAATATGTAAGAATTAAAAATCCCCCATTAGACGATTTTCTCATTACTCAAGTCTGTCATTAAAATGGTACGAAATGTATTAATATCTTATAGAAGTTGAGAAAACGGTATAAATCGATGCTAAATTCGATTAACAGTGTCGAATAGAAGTGAATAAAACCTTATCAACAGTAATTTTGTCAGCTCAAATGCCGCACATAACTTTGAGCTTCCATTTTACAATCGAGTACCGAATTTAAGTTCGATGGACTTCGTATTAGGCGTGAATGGACAATGGAGCGTGCGCGCAAAAGCACCTGACTTTACGCCAGTGCTTTTCTCAAATTTTTGACAAACTATCGAACTCTCACTCAGTTTTTTTCAAGTAATTCGAAAAACGAAATTTTCAGAATTTTTATTTTTTCTGTTTCTAGTTATCTGATTCATAGTAACGAACTTAAATGACGTATTTTAACCTCAGACCAACTCTGGAAAATTAAAGTTGCTGTATTATTCCGTTCAAGAGTTATCGTGCATACGGCTGGACGGACAGGATTGTATTTGATCCCGGATTATTCCTCATTTTCGTCCAAAAAATCCAAAAACAGATATTTGGACAAAACGATAGGGCCTCTGTTCAGGTTTGCAATAAATAGTGACTTATAGTAGGGGAGCCCAAGCGGGGATTTTGGGATTTACTACAGCGCGGCAGATTAATATATAGGGGGCTACCTTGTACCTGGTTAAGTTTTTCCACCAAACATGAGCCATATATATATGGCCGCCCGTCAAGGATAAAGCATCAGATTAGTAAAAAAAAGTTGATCATCGGAAATTCTCGAGCGCGTCAGATTAAGGTAGGGTGAGTTAGTTACATGCTAAAAAGTGTATATTCCATTAATCTGACAATTTGAGAGTGACGTAAAGAAGGGGGAGGGTTACAAAGTTGTAAAAAAAACGACATCTTGACATTCTCGAGCGTGGTAAATTTTTTTTTTATTTTTAAGGGAATAATGCAAGAATTACGAAAAATATATAATCTGACGATTTTCACAAGCCGAAGTAATAAAAATTAATTGATAAAGTTGAATGCGTGCAGGTATGCTATGCCTATATTCCCCTCTACGAGTTTCTATTCTCCTCTCACTCTTTCTCTATCTATTGCTCTTTCACTGCGTCCCACTCCGGTTTCTGTTGCCATGACGCCATAACAGCTGGTCACGCAGAATCGTTCACGGTATGATCTTGTTTACAACGTATTTCCAACCAGGGGTATGAAACTCCAACTAAAATTTGGAAACAGCACGGCACCTAACATGGCCGCCACGCATGCGCAGAAATTGTAGTGTCGATGACAGATGAACGTCATTCGCATGTCATTCAATCAGTATTCTTCCGTTTGTCGTTCATTAGTGATTGTTTCGTAAAGTTTTCGTAGAAATACAACGAAAAGTGTAATAGATGTCCAAGAAGTTTGATATGATTTTACGATGTAAGTAATCGCTGTTTGATTTGACTTATAACTCACAAATGAGGACCAAATTATTTCAGGTTTTAAGATCCTCCTACTGACAACCAGGAATGAAATTGGCCCCCCGTTGAGCCATAGTGAACGTGATGGTGCTAATGGACTCTGTGATATATTGTGATATAGTGTTCTTGAAAAAATTACAATGATTTAATTCATAAAGCAGAAAGCTAACAGCAAATTTACATGTTTCATCTTCTTTGTTGTAAGACAATTCATTACACATTTCAACCAATTTCCCTTTACGCCATATACATGTTTTCTTACTATTTTTTGATATATTAATGATGTACTCAGAACAATCATTTTTTTTTAGCTACCTATCCCTATATTATGTTAAAATTACTGTTTATTCATCAATAAATTTATTTATAACAATTCTCGTTTGTCTTTGCAATCCTTTGGCTCATTTTGATTTCAGTTCATAGTCAAAAGCCAAGAATACTAATAATAAAAGTAATATATTTATCTATCGGCGGGAATAAATAATAAAGTCATATTTGAATATTCCCGCCTTTCCCCCACTACTCTGGCACCTAACATGGCCGCCAATATTTGTTGCCAATGATTAGTAGGGAGTTTGCACTTCTTATTATTTGTGTTCTGTGTTTCCAACGTATTAGGTTATTTTGCGAATTAAATAAAAGTTATGTGAATTAAAGTTAACAAATAATTACTATGAGTGATTGAGTGATATTAACATGAATTGTGTATTTTGTTGTGTAAGTAATTTACAAAACACAATCGAATTTTCATTAGAAACTTTACAAAAATGTATCATTACTTAAGAATATCGTCGGAGCAAACCGATTCTTCGAAAATCACGAAAAAAATAAAAATTAAATTTTGTATAATTATTATTTGTATAAATATTCTCCTCAAAACAACATAAGCTTTTTCATTTGCACGATAAAAAAAAAAAAAAATAAATTGTCAGATTTAGCCAATCCCTCCAGACAATCGTCAGATTAGGAGACAGCACGTCTAGGCCATATTGATGAACCACATATATCTTAATCTGACGCGCTTGAGTATTTCTAAATGGCGATTTTTTTCGTATATTCTAATAATGACCATGAGTTTGCATTACATCCCAATCGTCAGATTATTATACAAGAGCATCTTTTAAGGTTCACTTAACACCCCCTTAGAAAATCTGACGAGCTCGATAAAACATTTTTTTTCTTCATTTTCAACCCTTACGTATGATCACCCCCATCATGGAAACGATCAGATTAACATCTGTACATTTTTTAAATTACGTAGGACACAGATGCTATCAATATCTGACGCGCTCGAGTATGTCCACGTAACGGTTTTTTTTTTACATTTTTGAAAATTTATATCTGCTCACCCCACCGATGAACAGGTATATATTATATAACATTTTTTTCTTCTTATCATCTTAACTTGACAACCCAATAGCTCTCTATGACGCTCGAGTAAATCCCGAATTAGCTACGTGGGCTCCCCTACTATTAAGACTATCTCGTGAGAATCAGTAGATAATTTTATAAAATGATGAGACAGTGCTGACATTTTGCGAGAGCCTTCAAAACCTGATTTTATAGCCAGGTTCTAGATTTTGGTTGGAAATATTGAGAAAATATGGCCAATCAGCCTTGGAGGAGTTCAGTACCTGGATGGAACTGACGAGGATGTGGGTGTCTATTTGGGAGGAGAAAATTTGTTTTAAGTGGGAAGGTTTAACGGGTAATTCCGCAAGAAGAGCAGAGTAAACAGAGTATTCTCCCATATGGAGTTCCTAGAGCTGAAGGCACAATTGGTTGCTCGCTCCTGGTGTGGTGACACCTTTTTTCACTTTTTTTCCATCTTTTCCTTGGTTTCTTGGTTGCCCTGTCCTGAAGAAGCCAAAAAAAAGATTTTACAGATCACCTGGTGGTGAATTCAGTAGATTTATGAATATTATGTCACATATTCTTGATTCCTTTAATGCTTCTCTCAATATTATATTGACCTGTCATTTGAACGTTAATTTTCAGAAGGGTAATCACCAATAAACACGACAGCTTATGGAATTGTTTTTTTCATGGTCTTGCTGAACCTGTTCAGACACTCAAGTTATCGGGTTGATCCGAAGTCAATATAGCCAAGTTGTCTTAAAAAACTCTTTATTGTATTAACCTAAGCTTTCGCGTAAAATTGTGTGGCTTCATCAAGTGTCTAGAAAGTAAACATAACCAATAAACTACAACAGTTGAAACAACCAAAACAATGAACAACTTACTCAATGCTGGATCTGTCTCAACTACAAAACCATGCTTCATGCTAATCAACGCAACGACAGAAAAACCGAGAAAAAATCCAGTTGCATCGTTCCACTCTGGAAAAACATTTTTTTTTCACACCTATGTAAATGATTTTGAAAACAACAATTTACATTATCAAAAAGGATGGATCAACAATAATTAACTCTATCAAGAGAACAATCGTTTTGAAATATCAACAAATAATAAGACTCTACGCAATAGCATTCACAACAGAATAAAAGAGGTTAAGAGTCATAGAATAATGTCGAAATAACTAACGTGCGTTCAAAAAAATTCGTGGTCAAGTAGGCTATGGAATTTTGAACGTGAATATTCTGCGTCTGAACATAGTTCAGACATTGCAAGTTTTAAAATTCCATAGCCTACTTGACCACGAATATTTTTAAATACACGTTACAAATAACCTATGAAAAACAAAACACAGAATAAAACAAATTACAAGAGTTGCCAATATTGATAGTTAAACAACTGTTACGAACAGTAAAAAAAAATGGGTTCAAGCCCTGTGGACAGGAGCTTTCTGGCGCTCTAGTTCAAACAGACACATTATATCTGGTATTGGTTTCTCAGAGTTGGGAATTATATCAATGTATTCATATGATATCACTGCATCATAAAGGAAATTCAATTCAAATAATAGTTTATTAGATAAGTAATAATAAATTACCTTTTAATCGATCAAAAATTTCCTGATCTACGTTCACCAAACTACAGAATTATGCTTTCAATATTTACGTAATATTTTCAAACATTTTCGGGTGAGGTTCCCGTTGCATCGCTAAAATACGAGTATTTCAACCCCAATATTTTTGAAGATACAATATTCCATTCTGACAAGTTGACATTATGAGAATTCATACATAGAATAATAATTATATCAATCTGTGAAATACGATTTACATTGAAATTTTAAAAAATCATATCTCCGAAAGTATTAGCTTGTTAGAGTTGAAAATGATATGAATGGATTCTTATGATAAAACTGCTTATTAAAAAAAATTTGATTTGGAATTTGTTTCGTAAAAAAAAAATTTTTTTTGTTACTCCGAAACCATCTGTCCGATTTTGCTCAATAACGAACTTAGCCGAGATATTCATCCCCCAAACCTACTCTGTAAATTTCAACTCTCTAGCTCATTCCGTTCGAGAGTTATCGTGCTTACGGCCGGCCGGCCGGCCGGACAGAATGAATTTCGACCACGGATTCTTGATCAGTGAGTCGAACCAAATCGTTTAAGACCATTTTCATCGAAATATTCCAAGATTACAGACATTTGGGCAAATTGATAAGCACTCAGTTCCGAGGAACTAGAGCGCCAAAAACAATGAAGAAAACAATAATAAACTTCATAAAACTAAGCATCAAACTCACTATATCACTCCTCCTACTGTTTCTGTCTAATATGTCATAAGATGCAACAAATGACTGTAGATATAACCCACACATCCTGCATCACTCACAATCATTCACACACTCAGAATGTTATTCCAGAGTGGAACGATGCAACTGTTTTTTTTTCGGTTGTTCTGTCGTTGCGTTGATTAGCATGAAGCATGGTTTTGTAGTTGAGACAGATCTCACATTGAGAAATAATAATAAGTTGTTTAGTGTTTTGGTTGTTTCAACAGTTCTAGTTCATTGGTTATGTTTACTTTCTAGACCTCTGAAGAAGCCACACAATTGTAGGCGAAAGCTTAGGTTAATACAATAAAGAGTATTTAAAGACATCTCTGCTATATTGACTCCGAATCAAGCCGATAACTTCAGTGTCTGGATTTTTATTGTGTTGAAATATTCCCACCTAATTTAATGATCCTGTTCAGTTCAACGCAAGACAGGACAGGGCGCATGCCTGGATAATGTGTGTACCAGTAGAATACTCAGTGATGTCACATAATCTGTACGGAATCTCTAATCATCCATCTACAACCTTTAGCTATGATATATCGGCACCTTCTACAGGTAAAGCATCAGAGTGAACTATGGGCCAAAAACCTATTAACGTATGGTCAGGCTGTATAATACAGTCGAGTCCGCTAATTGGAGCTTAATTGCTGGGTTTGTGGAGAGTGTTGATATATGTTCAAGTGTTCTGAACAGGTTAATTGGTTTGATGGCAATCCGAGAGATATGAGGAATCCGCTTCATATGCTCACTAGAATTACCAAACAAAATGTTGTTTGAATCTCGAGGTATCTGATTTGTGACTTTATAAATAGGTTAAGATTATAATTGCCCAAGATTGAAAAAATACCCCACGAAAGATATAACATACAATATGCAATGTGGAAAATGAAAAAAACTCAGAAGAGCCACAAAATATCATGCTCCGCTGCATACATTCATGGCTATCCTACTCGTGGTAACACCCTCGCGTGCGGTACTTTCATAGACTTATTATTATTATTATGCTGTCTCCTTTTTTGGCGCGCTTGTTGTGCCTATCAATTTGCCAATGTCTGTTATTTTCGAAATCCTGGTAGAGAAGGGTCGCAAATGATCAGTTTCGAATCACTGAAAATAACCCGATGGCAAACTCAATTCTGCGCTTGTTAAGTTCGTTAATGGGTGCCCAACTAACAACTTTATATTTTATAATAGTTGTGGAAACGTTTTCAACCAAAATCTTATAAAACATTCTTAGTCGCTGAATTGTTTTCAATACGTTTATACAACAGATATAAACCCAGAATTGGCACATTTTATAAAATAATTTTGTCATTCAAAACATTTCATAAAGCTCTTCATAAACATTATAAAACTATTTCATAAACATTCTGACGCCATCTAAAAAACTGTTTTGTAATAGCTTTATAAGGTTCTTCATATGAGCGTTCTGAAATAAAAATGTTACATAGAATGATATCTATAAAATTAATTGATTTCAAGTTGACAAATGACAATCCTGAATTATAACAACATAGCGAAAATATAGATGTCATGTGTCATTATGGTTTACAGGAAGCCATCATTTTATTTATATATACTTCTACTCTTACAGACACATGTTTGGATACACACAACGAAATTCTCAATGCAAATGAAATTTCTTCGTGAAATGTAGCACTAAAATGACATATTTTAAACACGCTCCCTTGTTTCGAATGTTTCACACAAAAAAATGGAACAAAACAAAAATGTGGCTTGTCAGTATAATGATCCTTTGTACGAAAATGTATTCCAATTTGTTCTACAGATTATTTTTGAGTCATTTCATGCTCTGAATGGTTGAAATATCTACACATTGGCTCTTTTTAGTGTGTTTAAAAAACTCTGAGTCATCACAAATGCCGCATATTTAATGGCGTTCTCTTATAAAATGATTTTGCATCAGTTTTAAGCATTTCGTTGTAATTGAGCTACTTAACAACTACTATAAAACATGTTTTTATGTTCTACCGCGTGAAAGTCAACATAACCTGCAAAATCAGTGAAACAGAAAACGTTTTCCTGTGGAATACCTATCTGATAAATACCTACATATTTTTGCAAGGATGTTCAAAAGGAGAAATGACAGTTAATCTGATGAAGGTATCTTATTAATAAGTCAAAATCTTGAACACAAACATGATTGTGGTGATAATTTTGCACCTACAGAAAACTATCTTCAGCAGTAGCATAATGCTTCCTGAACCTCATGCATAGGTAAGAAATTTGTGCTCTTAGCTAGAACACTAATATGTATTTGCTTCATGGTAATCATAACTTTTTTAGAAACGTTCAAGATTAGGGTTGCCAACCGTCCTTCATTTCAAAGGACAGTCCTTCATTTCGAAAATATGTCTTTTGTCCTTTTGAAAGGTGTCAAAGGATGGCAAATGTCCTTTGAAATCATTGGAAGATATGAATAAAATCAATATTGTAATAACCCCAAAAAAACTTTCAGTGTGGGAACAGAAGGATCAGCTGCTTTTGGATGATATTGTCATGGAAATTGAATACCATAAAATAGTTATGAAGTGGTTACCGAAACGACAATTTACTTCTGGAAGCAAAATTGTAACTAGAAGCACTTATATACAACTGTTTCATGAGGTTATACAGAACATCTTTGAAATGGTTTTTTAATATATTTGAAATAAAATTATAAATATCCCCAGAATTAATAAAGAAACCATTAAAAAGCAATTCAGTTTTATAAGCAGAATTGTTGTATAAGTTAGTTATAAACCTCTTAACAAATGGTTAAGTAACAGTTTTATAACATATTTCATAATTCTGCTGTATAGACGTTTTCACGATAAATTTATAAAGTTTTTCGATTATCCACAACAGAATGATCTTTATGTAGCTTTAATAAAATGAATTGATATTTTGGAAGCACTAATATGATACTTATGAAATACATTAGTCGCGAATCATTGGAGTTATAAGACAACTTTGCTGGTTGGGCGGAATCCACCAAGTAATTTCGGAGTTATAGCCATCTGAAATTTTGTTTTCCAAATAGCGAAAAATACTGATCTCTCCGAATTAAAGCTCAGTAGTTAGTTGAAAAATACTGGCACTTAGACATATATGCAAAATTTCGTTTAGATCGTATGACTAACAATTTTTGAAATAATATTTGAAAAAAATTATCTTGGAAACTGTTAGATATCTTTGAAATTTTGAGAAACCCCTCCAAACCTTATCTTATAGCCAAATTCTCGACTTAATGACGATCAGATCTATATTGTTGGAGATATATGGAAAGGTTTAACGGGTAATTCCGCAAAAGGAGCAGATTAAAAATAATTCTGCTGGTACCTGCCGACACGTGTTTCTGCTAGTTGGCTTCTTCAGGACAGGGCAACCAAGAAACCAAGGAAAAGATGGAAATCAAAGTGATAATAGGTGAAACCACACCAGGAGCGAGCAACCAATTGTGCCTTCAGCTCTAGGACCTCCATTTCAGAGGTAAACTATGGCATCGGCACGGAGGAAGCATAAGCTACCTGTGCGATGTGACCTCAACCCGAGGATATGAAACATAGAAATATGGATCATGCGGAGTAAAAGGAGCAGATTAAAAATAATTCTGCTGGTACCTGCCGATACGTGTTTCTGCTAGTTGGCTTCTTCAGGACAGGGCAACCAAGAAACCAAGGAAAAGATGGAAATCAAAGTGATAATAGGTGACACCACACCAAGAGCGAGCAACCAATTGTGCCTTCAGCTCTAGGACCTCCATTTCGGAGGTAAACTATGGCATCGGCACGGAGGAAGCATAAGCTACCTGTGCGATGCGACCTCAACCCGAGGATATGAAACATAGAAATATGGATCATGCGGAGTAATATATATATATGGAAAGGTCACCTATTATCACTTTGATTTCCATCTTTTCCTTGGTTTCTTGGTTGCCCTGTCCTGAAGAAACCAACTAGCAGAAACACGTGTCGGCAGGTACCAGCAGAATTATTTTTAATCTGCTCCTTTTGCGGAAATACCCGTTAAACCTTTCCATATATATATTACTCCGCATGATCCATATTTCTATGTTTCATATCCTCGGGTTGAGGTCGCATCGCACAGGTAGCTTATGCTTCCTCCGTGCCGATGCCATAGTTTACCTCCGAAATGGAGGTCCTAGAGCTGAAGGCACAATTGGTTGCTCGCTCCTGGTGTGGTGTCACCTATTATCACTTTGATTTCCATCTTTTCCTTGGTTTCTTGGTTGCCCTGTCCTGAAGAAGCCAACTAGCAAAAACACGTGTCGGCAGGTACCAGCAGAATTATTTTTAATCTGCTCCTTTTGCGGAATTACCCGTTAAACCTTTCCATATATATATATTACTCCGCATGATCCATATTTCTATGTTTCATATCCTCGGGTTGAGGTCGCATCGCACAGGTAGCTTATGCTTCCTCCGTGCCGATGCCATAGTTTACCTCCGAAATGGAGGTCCTAGAGCTGAAGGCACAATTGGTTACTCGCTCCTGGTGTGGTGTCACCTATTATCACTTTGATTTCCATCTTTTCCTTGGTGTCTTGGTTGCCCTGTCCTGAAGAAGCCAACTAGCAGAAACACGTGTCGGCAGGTACCAGCAGAATTATTTTTAATCTGCTCCTTTTGCGGAATTACCCGTTAAACCTTTCCATATATATATATATTACTCCGCATGATCCATATTTCTATGTTTCATATCCTCGGGTTGAGGTCGCATCGCACAGGTAGCTTATGCTTCCTCCGTGCCGATGCCATAGTTGACCTCCGAAATGGAGGTCCTTGAGCTGAAGGCACAATTGGTTGCTCGCTCCTGGTGTGGTGTCACCTATTATCACTCTGATTTCCATCTTTTCCTTGGTTTCTTGGTTGCCCTGTCCTCAAGAAGCCAACTAGCAGAAACACGTGTCGGCAGGTACCAGCAGAATTATTTTTAATCTGCTCCTTTTGCGGAATTACCCGTTAAACCTTTCCATATATATATATTACTCCGCATGATCCATATTTCTATTGTTGGAGATATTGGCGAAATATCGAAATATTGAAACAATTAAGGTGTAGGTACTGGTACATTTTTTTACTTTCGAAAAATAAAGTTCTGAACAGTTTTTAATTTTTGGCGCATATGAGACGATTTTCATGATGCAGTTTGCATTGATCGAATGAGAAATTTCATCATGCTGCGTTTATGTGATTTTTTTAATGAGAGAGCAATTTGTTCAAAAGCTGATTTCAAATGGATATTTGATACCTAAAGAGACGAGTTAAATATAGTACATATGGTCTTTCAATATTTCAATAATACATCGTAATTTTTTTCACAGATCATCTGTCTGTGATCTATCTGTGTTCACTGTTCATGCATCTGATCTTGAGTGGAAGCAAAATGGGCATATTGGCTATGTTTCAATTGATATAATATAATATTCAGAGTAGATTTGAGCAATGAGTATCTCGTATTAGTTAGTAATTTAATCTCAAATTAGTTTCTTTTATGAATCAGTTCTATTATAAGAATCCATTGAAATGATTTACAACTCTGAGAAACCAATAATTTCGGAGATGAATTGTCAAAGTTTGAACAAGAGCGCCAAGGCTCCTGTTCACAGGGCTTTCCCACATTTTTCTTAAACATCTGTCATACCCATAGACATAGAATAATATGGACTGGTTGTGAGAAAGAGACCTTTGATATCACCACTGAAAAAGGACAGAACAAGTAAAGGCAAAACTTTGACACATACTATACAGTGCAGCAATATGCCTTGAGCTATTCAGTGCGGATTTTATTTGATTCAGGGTTCAAATTTGATGGGTTTTTCTGATAAATTGCTTAAACGTATGATGCTTAGTAAAATTCATTGATGAATATTGAGATTTGTTTGATTGATATAACTTTTCTTTCTTTCCGATAACAAATGTAGAAATATATGTCCCTTTAAACATTATGTGGATATAATATAAATCTCTATTATTCTCTTTACAAAAATATTGCTTTCATATCTCGTACTATGTACTCTATTTCCACAAATACATTTAGGATTTATTTTTCTACAAACAATAGATAGGCACATGGTTACAAATTTTAGAAACGCTGGCAATCCATATTTATTTGAATTGCACTTGTAACTGCACGATATCGAATATAAATTCAATTTTGCAGTCCTTAACTTACTAATAACTTTGGAACAGAAACACAAAAAAAAATCATTCGAATGGGACAGGATCAAATTATCTTGTTTTTGAATATTCTGATATTTATAAAATGAGAATATGCCACATAAAGTTCCTCACTGTGATTGATTTAGCTTTTTCGATAATCATCTCATTTTAAATAGTCAATATTTATTCATAAAAAATTGGTTCGAGCCCTGTGGACAGGAGCTTTGGCGCTCTTGTTCAAACTTTGACAAATCATATCTTCGAAAGTATTGGTAAGAGTTGGGAATTATATCAATGGTTTCTTATGATAGAACTTAGAGCAGAAATTAAATTCAAACATCATAAAAGATATCAAATTCAACAAGAGTGCCAAAAATGATTTATCCAAAATTATTAGACCAATTCTACCCAACAACGAACTCATCTCAGATATTAGTTCCTCAATTCTATGATGAACGATATATTTTTTCCTCAAATCCACTCTGAAAATTATGTTATATTAATTGAAACCTTAGCCAATATTTCAGTTTTGTTGTTACTGGAGATATTCTGAACTCAATATTATTAACTTACCATTGCGATTCTCATCTTCATATGGATTAAGCATCTCGAGAAAAACTTATTTTGTAATTTGTAAAATGAAAAAAATTTTTTTTTGTTACTTCGAAACCATCTGACCGATTTTGCCCTACAACAAACTTAGCCTAGATATTTATGTCCCAAACCTATTCTGAAAATTTCAACTGTCTAGCTCATTCCGTTCAAGAGTTATCGTGTTAACGGACGGCCGGACCGAATCGATTTCGACCACCTATACTTGATCAGTGAGTCGAACCAAATCGTTTGAGAATATTTTCAGCCAAAAATTCGAAAATTACAGACATTTGGGCAAATTGATAAGCACTCTGTTCCGAGGAACAAGAGCGCCAAAAATCAAGAAACGGAGTGTTCCAATGTATCGCAAAAGCTATCAATTTGTATATTTTGCCTTTACTCATTCTATCCTTCACCACTATTCTGCAACGAACTGTGTGTTAAAGTCTCGTGAGGGCCAGTCCATGTTATTCTATGTCTATGGTCATACCGAAATAATTTCATCTTAGAAAATCATCATAACACCAACGCTCAATCTAGGTTCAATATGCTTGGTTTGGAAAACCATGGGAGAATAAATGACATATGTTTTTTATATAGAGTTCTGAACGCCATCTTTATGGTCTCCTTGATTTCTGCAGTTGTTGTTCATTAGAGAACCCGAGAAAATATTATGATCTAGGGAAACATTTGCTGTTTCTTTTCGTCGTTTGAACGTTACTAAGAATTCGCCATTGTGAATATTTTTGACGACGTTTAACTCTGTTTGGTGACACTGATCCCTTTAGTACATCTCTTTCACAATTAAAAATAATTCTTAAACGAAAGCTATCATAGGATGTTGTCACATGTGGATTTACTAGAGGGCCGAAATTCTACAAGTAGTCAACGAGTTTTAATTGGGGCAGATTTGTATATCTCAATGAAAAATTATATACGATTTACACTTATTTATTCAATATTGTGACGCGTTTCGTCGACACAGCGACTTCATCAGACTACATCATACAGTATGATGTAGTCTGATGAAGTCGCTGTGTCGACGAAACGCGTCACAATATTGAATAAATAAGTGTAAATCGTATATAATTTTTCATTGAGTTAATATGGATTTGCATCAAGTAAAAGCCACAAGCATTAAATTAAAAAAAAAAAAAAAGATTTGTATATTTTGAGTTGTAGAGGAAATAACATTAACATTTCACATGAGTATAACTCCAAAACCATTTGGCCGATTATGCTAATTAACTCAATAATGATAAACTTAAGGCCGCATTTGGATGCGCAACCTACCCTGAAAATTGCAAGTTGCTATCATATACATAATTGTTTTTCGTATTTCTAGTCGTGCCGACCAAGCCGAATCAGATGCAGACATCCGCTCTGCTCTTGCTGCATTTCAATTGTTTCAGTTAGTTGCTATGTTGTAGCTGAAGATATCGACATACTTATCTTGCCCACTTGGAAGAAAATTATTGAATGTATTCAATTTAAACCATTAAAAGGACGAACAGCAGAACAATTATATTTTGCGTCAGGTTTTATTTAGGAAGACGTCATGTTGGCGATAACTTGCTGCTTCTCCATGCTTTTTCAGGATGTGATACAACTTCAACTGCTTACAATATGGGTAAACTTAAATTTCTGAAAACCTTGGAGAATCCACAGTTAGCAAGTGGCACGGCGTTGTTCCTCAACAAGAGAGTTGACCCTGCTTTGCTCACGGTCTTTGGCGAACGATTTCCATCTCTTATATATATTCCATATGGTGGTAAAGATGATAATTCTCTTGAAAGCCTAAGATATAAACAATTCGCCAAGTCAGTGACAAAGAGTATATTTAATTTATCTTCACTTCCTCCGTCACAAGATACAGCTCGCTTCGACAGCTGCCGAATCTAACATGAGGTCCAGTCGTGGCTTGGTAATTATAGTGATTCTGAAGACTGGGCTCGAATACATGTGGATAAATATTGATGCCAGTGCAGAGCTCAAAACCTCCAGCACTCCCTGAGCATTGTATACCGTGCCCTGAGCTTCGAAAGTTACTTTTCTTCAGATGTAAGCTTTGGAGCGATGTGTAGATGTCGCAAAGCAGGACTGAATTAATGTTCTCCAGTAGCCCCCAGACTCTACCTCGTTGGTGGTGGGTAAGAGAGTCAATAATAAATTGAATTAATTAATATCAATATTGCATTATCCATAATTGAAAAGATTATCACAAATCAAATTAAAAGTTGATTAAAAATTATGACAAATCATTAATATTTCTTATGTATAGTTATGAATACTGAGGAATGGTATTCGTTTCGCAGCGCTGTTAAACCTTAACTAATGAATATAATTTGAAAACTTTATAATGAAAATTATTCCTCAAAACATCATCTATATAAATGGTCTGATGACATTTTTTGTGAAATGATTTAAAAAAAGTTGTATCGAAAATAGACATATTTTTCTCAAATTTTCATGTTTTTGGTTCTACGGCTACAAGTTACTTGACAGAAGTGGTAGACAATCTTATTTTAAAATGCTACTATTTTTGTGGGACCTATAGTCAGATGAACTGTAAAAACCATTTGAACGTTTTTCCAAGATGGCGGCCGTGGGTCAAGGGTTGCAACCCCACAGACTTGGAATTCACTTTAAATTGACCCTCCCTTGATATCTAAAAAATAAAATTGCGTCTTCTAACAAATGCAACTCCAAATTATACTTTTCAATATACTATGTCTCCAGGAAGCAATTGGATACCCTGGGTTACTTCCATCTTTCCATAATATTCCCCGCTAAGCGTTACATATCTACCGAAATTAAAGAATACTTAAAACCAGTCACTTTATTTGTAGCCGTATTTAATTCGAAAGCAATCTTCTGCAGTTCACAATCCCATTCTTTATGATCTCGAGTGCTATAACAGTCCATATTGTCTGATTCTATCTTTCTACATATTACATTGTAACGGATCAACTAGTGTTAACCAAATGTACTGGATAAGTCCTCGCTAAATTTTTCAGAGCGCATCTTGCAAATTGTGGGCCGTTGTTATCCTTTATAATAATCCACAATTTATTTAACGAATAGTGATAAAGTCATAATGTATGACATCATATGTAAATATAAGGAAATAAGCTTGGCTGAAAGTTCAATTCTGTTAAACAAATATAGGACACTTTTTTGAGGTGAAATGTCCTATCAAATGCGTTGTCCCCAGGGAATAGTGATGATTGATACGTCCTCCCACACTTCTATCATAAAAATCGGATGTTATATATTCGATAATCTCTTCATCATCATCAGTAAGTACTATATAATTAATCATTGTTTCAGAAACACCACATATTCAGGACAAGGAAGTAACTGATTACTGCCAATATTTATCATCTTGCAGAAATTCAACACACATCAAAACTATTTATTTTGGAAATGTCCAAATTGATATTACTAACTCTGAGTTAGTGATTTATGTTCTTAAACTTTCAACCCACTGTCTAGCTATAACTCTTGAAGGCACAAGTAATATCAACAAGTCCAGAGCGTTCCTGCCAATAGGGTCTACAAATTCAACTAATAGTTTAATTAATAATTTAGTTGAATTTGTTTGGAAGCTACAGAGTACTGATGAAGGCCAAGAAGCCAGAAACGCGTCTGCTCTTGCTTCTCAGTCAATCAATGATATCCCCTGGGGTTCATTTGATTTGTGAAATATACGCATAAGTATGTTAATTATGCGGAGCCATTATGTAGACCCTATTGGCAGGAACGCTCTGGACTTGTTGATTTATTAACAACGGTATCGCCATTTTTCATTATTATACAGAACAAATTATCAATTTAACCCCGGGGTAATATTTAGTTCGCAGTTAATTATGATAATCCACATTCGGATAATAATAATAATAATAATAATAATAAGTTTATTTGAAGAAAGTATTCTTTACATCGAATAAACAGAATATATCACAGAGGATCAAATATGCAATATTTGTTCCTGTATGTGACTTTAAAAACAATTATTAAATTCTTAGATTGTTCCACAGAGATTAAACATATGAATACATTATATATAAAAAAAAACAAAAAATTAAACTCTTCATTCTTCCAAAAATTGCCGTCACCACATAGGGATATATTATGCATCTTCTCCTGTTATGTCCACCAGATTAGTGTCCTCATCAGGTAAGCATAAATCTTGTGCGGGTGTATGTTCTCACGTCTTGATCGGGTAAGTAAAATGTCTATATCTGGTATGTGTCACATTATTGAGTTTAAATTTAGTTATCATATTTTAATTATTATTTATTAAATTTCCAATAATCGATCTCCTCTCGTTAATCCAATTTTTTGCCGTTTTCTTAAATGATTTTCGTTTAATAATTTCCTTCAGATGTTTAGGAACCAAGTTAAAAACTTTCGGAGCAAAATAAATATGGCTTCTTTGACCTATACTTTTTTTGAATCTAGGTGGTTGATAAGAGTTTTCCTTATTTCTGGTACCATATTCATGTTGTAATGTGTTTATTTTAATTTTTTCAGATGCAATATCTGCCAAAAGTTTATATGCATATAGTTGCCTTACATCTAGAACTTTTGCAATATCAAACAGTTGTTGACTAGGAAAGGTACGTTTTTTTTGAAATATGATTTTTAAGATCCATTTTTGTATCACTTCCAAACTTCTAATATGGGTTTGATATGCCCCACCCCACCCGACTATTCCATAACTGATCAGCGATTCTATAAGGGCTTGATAGAATATTTTGAGATATTTAACATCCTCAATATGTTTTCTTATGTATTTGAATTTGAAAAGGAGCCCCTTTATTTTTTTTACGAGTTTCTTTGTATGTTTATCCCATTTCATATGTTGATCAAACGTGACCCCTAAGTATTTGACTTCTTTTGTTTCAGTTATAGATGTTGTACCATCAATTTCAAGATTTCCCACATTTGGATCGTCTGAATAAGGGGAGCAGAATGTCACATATCGTGTTTTCTCCTTATTTAGGGTAAGTTTATTATATTTGAACCATTTATTTATTTCTGCAAAATTGGTTTGTGCTTTCTGTTTCAATTCCACCCACGAATCAGCATTAAACTGGACAACTGCATCATCAGCAAAACATAATGCATCCTTAGCTTCATTCATTTTCAACAAATCATTTATGTAAAGAACAAACAATAAAGGTCCTAGTACAGTTCCTTGGGGGATACCGTATGATCTTATTGATCCTACCGAGCTTCTAGATTTTCCAATTTCTACTATTTGTTTTCTGTTGTCCAAATAACACTTAACATCAATATCTGCAACATGTATTGAAAATATAATAACGGTGAAGCGACAATTACACATCTAGACCCTTGTAAATTCAAGGGTCTCGACGCCATAATGCGTTGCATACGTCATTGCGACGGACAGTCCGTCATTCGTACAAGATGTCCGTCATTGACAAAGCATGCAAGATTGCGAACATATCGAAATTGCGATATTTCGATATTTCGATATTTTCACAATCTTGTATCACGCATAAACGAAATTACGGCAGAATTCGCGACCGCGAAGGTAGTAGGACCTTTTTTTTAGTCTCACAGGTTGGCTCGATTGCGGAAGTGTAGGGCCTTTTGTTTTTAGTATCACAGGTAGGTCCGTCCGTCATGATACTTGGATTGATCTAGTCACCCTATCTTAGGGCTTGTTTCACATGTATACGGTTCCATTCGGTTCGGTTCGGTTCGTTTTCGGTTTCAATTCGGTCGCTGGCGACAAGTGTGAAACGGTGCCTCGGTTCAGATTCGGTACTGAATAGAAACCGTACAGCACCGAATACTCCTTCGACACGAATTGGTTTCAATCAGGTTTGGATTGGTGTGTTAGGAATACAGATCAACCGGAACGTTCACACAAATACGGTTCAGTTTCGGTTTTAACCATAAAGTAATATATATTTACATAAAGTTTTCTGGCCTCGTTCTGTGGTTTTAACCTCATAACGAGCCGATAATATCTTTCAATATTTCCCAAATTATTCAAATATAGAAATATAAACCTATATACATATGTTCGGGATATTGTTGCTATGTCAGTATTCACGAACCGAACCAAATGGAACCGTATGCATGTGAAACAAGCTTTAATGTAATATGAGCCCACGTACGCAACGAAAGCAACACACTATGACTTCTAGAACCTTGAATTTACATGCTTATGCTGGGGCCACACTAGCGACGAAGATTTTTATGACTAGAGTGCTACTGAACTGAACCCTGAAGTCAAATATTGTATCATAAAAAAACCTTTGATGCGTGCCAGTTTACCGACAGCCCGGCGAAGTATTCGACAAAGTACCCGGCCACACTTGTCTTGAAAACTCGAATATTCGCCGAATCGCGCTAGTGCACCAGCATTATGCAGGGGCCACACTCGCAGGCGAACATTTTTATGACTTTATGGCGATGAAAACATCGCGGAGTTTTCGTCGCGATGTTCTTGTCTACATCTGCAGTCAACGTGACGTGATGATTATTCAAGAGAATTGAAATAGAGGAAGCAGTGATGTTGTATTATACGTCGTTGAATAATTATCTACTACAAGTTGTAAATTTCCACCGAAATCAAACATGCACTCAAAATCTGGAGCACTACAGGACTGAACACCGAAGTCAAATATTGTATCATGAAAAACCCTTTGAATCGTGCCAGTTTATAGACAGCCCGGCGAAGTATATTCGTCTTCGCCAGAACACACCGCGATTCGACGAAGTACCCGGCCACACTTGTCGCGAAAACGCAAATATTCGCAGAATCGCGCTAGTGTGGCCCCAGCATTAAAAAAATTATTATCACACGCAATATTCCGTATGGTAAGTATGTTTCTAAGCATGTGAATTCAAGAGTCTAGACGTTATAAAGCGTTGCATCTCATCTTGAGGATCAAACGGCATAAAAGTTTTCATTTCAGTATTTATCTGATAAATGAGAAATAAAGAAACAACGTATGAGGTTAATAAATGAACAAACAATTGGTCTGGTTGACTGCATTGGCAGATATATTGGCTCCAATATTGTGAATGAATGATTTCTTTCTGGGGTTTCTCTCCCAAACTCTGAAAACTATCTATAAAATAAAAAATTAATTATTTTATGATTTGCTTCTGCCTAAGAAACACGAGATATTTGTCAGAAGCAATCAATCGAACAATGTTGCCTAACAAATAACAACCAAACAACATCAACGAAGGAACAACTATATCGTAACGTTTCGGAGTCTATATCAGACTACTT
Source organism: Halyzia sedecimguttata (assembly GCA_937662695.2). Classification (NCBI taxonomy): domain Eukaryota; kingdom Metazoa; phylum Arthropoda; class Insecta; order Coleoptera; family Coccinellidae; genus Halyzia; species Halyzia sedecimguttata. The sequence goes on along the minus strand of OW569417.2, from coordinate 60,576,861 downwards.
CTTCAGACGCTTAACGAAAAAATCTTCAGAATTATTTTATTGATTGTTATTCTGAGATTCGAGAATTATCACGATTGTGAATAACAATCAACAAAATAATTCTGAAGATTCGAGAATTGTCACATATGTGAATAACAATCAACAAAATAATCCTGAAGATACGAGAATTGTCACAATTGTGAATAACAATTAACAAAATAATTCTGAAGATTTTTTCGTTAAGCGTCTGAAGAAGGAGTCTGATATAGACTCCGAAACGTTACGATATAGTTGTTTCTTCGTTGATGATGGTTGGTTGTTATTTGTTAGGCAACATTGTTCGATTGATTGCTTCTGACAAATATCTTGTCATTCTTGTGTTTCTTACGCAGATGCAAATCATAAAATAATTAATTTTTGGCGCTCTAGTTCCTCGGAACTGAGTGCTTATCAATTTGCCCAAATGTCTGTAATTTTCGAATTTTTGGCTGAAAATGGTCACAAAAGATTTGGTTCGACTCACTGATGAAGAATACGAGGTCGAAATCGATTATGTCCGGACGGCCGTAGGCACGATAACTCTCGAACGAAAAAAGTTAAGGTATTGAAATTTGCAAGGTGGGTTTGGAGCATGAATATCTCGGACGAGTTCGTTAATGGGCGAAATCTATAGAGCGGTTTCGGAGTTATGGCCAATTTCAGTAGAAACATTTTTTATGAATGTTTCCGAAACCGATCAATTGATCTATCTGAAATTTAGCACCAAATTGTAGAATCATGACTTTTATACGCATGTAAGTTTTGTAATTACCAGGTTACCGCAAATAGTTGAAAAAAATTTTGAAAATTTTGAAAAATTTTTTCTACAATAACTCTCGAACGGAATGAGCTATGCAGTTGAAATTTTTAGAGTAGGTTAGGGAGATGAATATCTCGGCTGAGTTTGTTATGGGCAGAATAGGCCAAATGATTTCGGAGTAACGGAAAAAAAAAAATTTTTTAAGTAAAAAATTTCGAATTCAATTTTTATTTAAGATGCAGTTTCACCATAAAAATCCATTGATATCATTTTCAACTCCAACAAGCTGATACTTTCGGTATTATGATTTTTTGAAATTTCAATAATGAATCGTACTTCTATGTTTTCACAGAATGTTATAATTATTCTATCTAAGCTTTATTATATGATCTGTGTTCATACTCGTACAAGTCATCCTGTTCTATAAGAGAGAGTCTAATTCATTTCAGCTATTTTAATTTGATTTCTTCCATGGTGCAGTTCTCAATCTCAGATTGCTCATTTAATCTTGATAAATAAACTATTATTTACATTGAATATCATTTATGATGCAGTTCTATCATAAGAATACATTGATATAATTCCCAACTCTGGGAAACCAATACTTTCGGAGATATAATTTATCTGTTTGAACTAGTTTTAGAGATATTTTTCAGAGTTTGGGAGAGAAAACCCAGAAAGAAACCATTCAATGATGAATATACCTCTAACAGTATCCTTTAATGATTATCCAATAATGTGGAGTGGTGCCTCCAATATTTCGGAAATTTTCACTGCACAAAAATCAGCTTTAGTTGTTTCTTGTAAAAAGTGGTAAGGAGATTCATGTCGAGGTGTCTTCAAAAAAATTGGTTCAAGCCCTGTGGACAGGAGCTTTCTGGCGCTCTAGTTCAAACAGACAAATTATATCTATGAAAGTATTGGTTTCTCAGAGTTGGGAATTATATCAATGTATTCTTATGATAGATCTGCATCATAAAGGAAATTCAATTCAAATAATAGTTTATTTATCAAGATGAAATGAGCAATCTGAGAATGAGAACTGCACCATGGAATAAATCAAATTAAAATAGCTGAAATGAATTTGACTTTGTCTTATAGAACAAGATGACATGTACGAGTATGAACACAGATCATTTAATAAAGCTTAGATAGAATAATTATAACATTCTGTGAAAACATAGAAGTACGATTCATTATTGAAATTTTGCAAAATCATATCTCCGAAAGTATTAGCTTTTTGGAGTTGAAAATGATATCAATGGATTTTTATGGTGAAACTGCATCTTAAATAAAAATTGAATTTGAAATTTGTTACTTAAAAAATTTTTTTTTTTCGTTACTCTGAAACCATCTGCCCTATTTTGCCCAATAACGATGTTAGCTGAGATATTCATCTCCCTAACCTACTCTGAAAATTTCAACTGCCTAGCTTATTCCGTTCGAGAGTTATTGTAGAAAATTTTTTTTAAATTAAAAAATTTTTTTTATGACACTTTGCCTTACCCTGGTCAATACAAAACTTCATATGCTTATAAAGGTCATGATTCCTACGGTTCCGCCAAATAACTTTTTTTTTTTTGAAAATGCAATAAAAAAAGTTACTGAATATTTTCTCAAATTTCTTATTTTATTTGAAAGTACAATCCTTTCGGTTAATAATGGAAAATAATTTCATTCAAATGGCTGCCTCGCAGGTCATGCAGTAGCCTACACGATCGGTCCAATTTTAAGCACATTATCGATTGTGTGCAGCTGTATTTCACCAATGGCTTCACGAACATTGTCCCTTAAAGCGTCAATTGTCTCTGGCTTGTTGGCGTAACACTTATATTTGACGGCGCCCCACAAAGAATAGTCCAACGGTGTCAAATCGCAGCTCCGAGGTGGCCAAACGACATCAGCTCTGCGGATGATAATGCGATCTTCAAAAACAGGGCAACTCCTGATCCAATTGGACTTTGTATGGCGCCATACCAAGGTCTTAATGCAAAATTCGTCTCAATGATGTCTCCGAAATGTTCAATTCTTGAGAACGACGGTGAATTGATATTGATGGCGCTTTACGCACACCTTCTGCCACAGTAGCAATATTCTCGGGTGTACGCACTGTTTTTGGCTTTTCACGCTTTGGTATATCGATGAGGATGCCAGTTTCTTTCACTTTTTTCACAATACAACGAACATACGGAGCTGACGGTGCTTCTCTTCTTCCAAAATCCGTACGCAATTCTCGCACACATTCTGCAACATTACCATGATTTTCAAAGTAATGTCGCAATATTTCCCAGCGTTGGTCAAGCGCATACACAACCATATTCGTTCAGCGGAAGGATAAAACTAATTATTTGTCAAATCAGACATGACCTAAGTGTTACCATTCACGAAATAAGCACTAGTTAAAAAAAAACCTTAGATGGCGCATCCTTCACAATTTGATGCTAAATTTCATATAGATCGAGTGATCGGTTTCGGCAATATTCATAAAAAATGTTTTGACTAAAATCGGCCATAACTCCGAAACCGCTTGATGGATTTCGCCCATTAACGAACTCGTCCGAGATATTTACGCTCCAAACCCACCTTGCAAATTTCAATCCTCTAACTCCTTTCGTTCGAGAGTTATCGTGCCTATGGCCGGCCGGACCGGCCGGACAGAATCGATTTCGACCTCGGATTCTTGATCAGTGAGTCGAACCAAATCGTTTGAGACCATTTTCAGCCAAAAATTCGAAAATTACAGACGTTTGGGCAAATTGATAAGCACTCTGTTCCGAGGAACTGGAGCGCCAAAAACGGAAATATTCATTTTATCGGAGTTGTACGCAAGGAAGAGCCTTTTGGTTTTGGCGCTCTTGTTCCTCGGAACACAGTGCTTATCAATTTTCCGAAATTTCTGTAATTTTCAAACTTTTAAATGAAAATGGTCTTAAACGATTTGGTTCGACTCACCGATCAAGAATCCGTGGTCGAAATCGATTCTGTTTCCGGCAGGCCGTAGGCACGATAACTCTCGAACGGAATGAGCCAGACAGTTGAAATTTTCAGAGTAGGTTTGGGAGATGAAAATACCGATTAAGTTCGTTATTGGGCTAAATCGGCCTGATGGTTTCCGAGTAACGAAAAGAAAAATCATAAGAATCCAAGAATATCATTTTTAACTCTAACAAGCTAATACTTTCAGACATATGTTTTTTCAAAATTTCAATAAAACATCGTACTTCTATGTTTCCACAGAATGTGAATTCTATCTGTGTTCACTGTTTATTTATATAATGTTATCTGCCAATAAGAGACGTCATATTAATTTTGTTCTAGATTGTTTATATAAGTTGTAAAATATTTGGTTAGTGAGTCGAAAATGAATAGTACAAGGAAGTCGAGCATAATTCATTAATTTATGAGTCATTCTCTAATTATTTGAATATAGAAAATACCTATTTGAAGGAACTGCTTAAAGCAGCAGAAGAGTAAAATCAGCTATTAATTATCAACAATAAATTACTGATGGAAAAAGTTGAAGCAATGGAAGAGGGAAAAAACGTCAACATAAGTTCGTATTCTAAGGTGACCCAGAAAAAAAATACAGATAACAAAATAAACACGGCGAAAACAAGCGCGGCAAAACAACTATTACAAACAGTTCAAACGAATGAACTACCATCCCTGTCAGACAAAACGACAGCGACACAAATTATGACAGTACGCCAACCTGCGAACTCTATGACGCTGTCACAAAACGAACAAAGTCAAAAGTCAAAGTCTAATGACAATGACATTGTTGACATTGAAGAAGATTTCAAATTAGTCGTAAATAAACGATTCTCAAAGCGTAGAAAAGCAAATGTTGGAACTGGGTGCAACGAAGATGAAAATTTGGGAAATAGTTTTCAGTCAATTAAACCGAATGAAAACAAAAAACGTCTCAAAGGTGAAACAGTCAGTACAGGAGGATGATATTATGAAATACATATCAGGAAAAGCAGGTATAACTGCGGAAAATATTTCAGAAACAAAAATGGGGAAGAGCTTCAGAAGTTTCATGGTTGGGGTGCCGATGAATTTGATGAAGGAAATATATGAAAACGATTTCTGGCCATCTGGAATAACCTTTACAAGGTTCAATTTCAGACGTGGCCAACAGTTTTTAGAGAACAGCCCAGCCCGGCCAAAACAAGATCCTTAAACAGCAAATCTACAGAAATAGCAGAAAATGTCGTAAACACGAAGTTCACAATATTCCATCAAAATGTATGTTCCTTGGGCACTTCCAGAAACATTATGGAACAAGTCATTAATAATGATGATAATATAAAAATCGTATGCATTAGCGAGCATTGGAAATCGGAGAGTCAACTTGAGCATTTCGCGCTGAAGAATTTCACTATAAAAGCCTTTTTTTGTAGAAACGAGGGTGAGCATGGAGGAGTGGTTATTTATGTGAGAAATGACATGAAAGCTACAGAAAGAGCAGATATCTCCAAAATATCTAAGAAAGGAGTTTTTGAATTAGCGGGAGTGGAATTTCAAAGCAATGGGAGAAAACATGTTTGTATAGCCATATACAATAATGGATCTGTAGAAATAATGACGAACGAGTTGGATAAACTTCTAGGGAAAATGCATGATCACTACATCACAATCACAGGTGATTTCAACATCAATATGTTAGAAGAAAACTCGGCAAAAAGAAGGGAATTTTTAAATTTTTTAAACTGTTATAACATCAAACAAACAATCTTTGAACCGACACGAATAACACAAGCTACAGCAACATGTATAGATGGGATTTTTACTAACATAGACATTCCATTTACCACAAAAGTCTCGGAAACACATATATCATATCACCGTGCACAAGAAATGACCTTCGTGGAATCTAGACCTAAGCCTCAATGTTTATGGAGACGTGTGTATTCTAAGCAAAACATAGAAAGTTTCAAAGCGCTTCTTCGGCAACAGGACTGGTCAGCAATTTATTATGAAAGTAAAGATGTAAACAAAATATATAATTTCTTTCATACCATCTACCTTGCACAATTCAATTTAGCATTTCCCTTGAAAAGGAAACCACAGATTTCAATGAAAGACAAAATTAAACGAAATCCAGCAATTATCGAAATAAAACAACGATTAGATATTTTACTAGTTTTAAGCAATCAGAACCCAGTTTTCAGGGAAGAATACAAAAAAACCAAGAGACTATATGATGAAGAATTATTATCCCAGAAAGCGACAACATACGAAAAACAAATTGCATCATCGGACAACAAAAACAAAACTCTATGTTCAGTGATAAGATCGATCAAGGAAACACCCCCAAAAAAGAATTTTCCCGTTGAAGATAACCCTAATACTACAGCAAACGAATTAAATGAGTATTTCATCAATGCAGCACCTAATCTCACTGAACATCTACACACAAGTACCTCCAACATTAATATGGCTGAAAATTTGGATAGATCAATGTACCTGAAAAGGATAACAACAGAACAACTATGAGACATCGTAAACAACCTAAAAAACACTCAAACATTTGGACTAGATGGTATATCCAATACATTGATAAAGCAAACAATTGAGGAAATTGAGGAACCCTTGGAGTATATCGTAAACAAGTCGCTCAAACATGGAATTTTTCCGGAAATAATGAAAACTGCTATTGTTAAGCCTATTTTCAAGAAAGGAGACCACAAAGACTTTGGAAACTATCGACCAATCAGTATACTGCCGTCCTTTTCGAAGGTTTTTGAAATGGCCTACTGCAGGCAGCTCATGGAATTCTTGTTGACAAATGGCATCCTCTCAAGAACACAGCATGGGTATCAAAAGGGAAAATCGACCCAAACAGCAATTTACAACTTTATAAAAAAAGTGATTGATGCTTTTGAGAATAAAAAACTAGCTTTAGGTTTGTTTTTGGATCTGTCTAAGGCATATGACTGTGTGCAAATTGAGAAGCTAGTAGGAAAACTGGTGAAATATGGAATAAGGGGACCAGCATCAAAGTGGGTGATATCATATTTTACAAACAGGTCACAACTAGTGGAGATTGAAGATAATAATGGTAGAACAATAAGATCGGAAGCACTGAAAATTAAGCTTGGAGTTACACAGGGAAGTATTGCTGGAACAATCCTTTTCCTTGTTTACATCAATGAACTTGGTGAGGAGATCATGAAGGTGAACGAGGAAGGACTTATAGTAAATTATGTTGATGATACCAACCTACTCACAATAGAAGATCAATGGCCAGAGTTGAAAAAGTTGACATCTGAGGTACTGAAACTTGCCAGTTCATGGCTAACTAACAACAACCTAGTATTGAACAAGGAGAAAACTACAACAATTCTGTTCCATAACACAAATTCAGGCATAGAAGGTCCACAACATATTGAATTGAATCAACAACCATACAAGATGACGAATGTTGTAAAATGTCTGGGAGTTTTCATTGATGATGAGCTGAATTGGACGCAACACATTGATTATGTAGCGGGAAGGATCGCTTCCGCTGTTTATGGACTAGGAATTGTTTCGAAATTTTTGAATTCTAACGTACTGAAGACCGTATACCATGCCACTGTTGAAGCCAAGTGGAGATATGGTATTATTTTCTATGGATCAGGAAATATAATTTCATTATTCATCTTGCAGAAGAGAGCGATAAGGACGCTGTTTAATTTAGATAGAACACAGTCATGCCGAGGCATCTTCAGGAAGAACAAACTGCTCACAATATATGCCATATATATACAAGAATGCCTCATATTTCTTCACAAGAACAGTGACCTTTTCAACCAACACCAAAATGAAAATAAAAAACAATATAATATAAGAAACAAGGACTACACCTATCCAGTACATCATTTGGCAAACACCCAAAAACAAGTGGAATATAGATGTTTACGAATTTTCAATGCGTTGCCTTTGTCTATTCAAAAAGAGGAGAACTTCAAAAATTATAAAAGAGAAATACATAAGTATCTGGTAAACATGGAGCCATACAATCTCGAAGATTTCTTATGTAAATAAGTTAAGTTTTTTTTTTGTTTTGTGAATTGAAACATTTGAAATAAAGATGATTTATTATTATTATTATTATTACTATGGAAGATTTAGAACGGGATTTCCAACTAATGTTAACAGGTACCTAGTTCTTCCCTAGTAACAATATTTAAAATTTCCTAGATAAGTATTCTGGTTTGAGTTCTCTCTGGACTGATAACATTAGATTTGTTTCATAAATAAAACTGGCTATTCCATTCACTCAATTTTTCAGAATGACTCCTGATAGTTTTGAAACACTTGTTGCCAAAATTGGACCGTCATATAAATAAGATGCAAAGGGAATTCAATCTCTTTCATGATGCAGCTCTATCATAATAATCCATTGATATCATTCCCAACTCTGAGAAACCAATACTTTCGGAAACATATATCATTTGTCAAAATTTGAACAAGAGCGCTAAAGCTCCTGTCGACAGGGCTTTCCCACTCTTTTCGGAAACAAAGTGCATATATAGGGATAATAAACATAATAAAGAAAATTATTCATGTCCATTCGTCCCACACTCTTCAACAGCGATAGAAAATAATTACAAATATATTATGTGTTTAAAATTAACTTACTACAGGAGGGCCTTAGAGTTATCGAGCTGTGGTGCTTGTCAGTGGGACTCAGCATAAACCTGAACAAGATCACAGTGATTCTGTTTACTCGGAGAAGGAAACTTGCAGCTGTGAGATCCCTCGTTTTGAATGGAGATACTATAGAATGATCTGAAGTTAAATATCTGGGGGTAACACTATACAGGGTCTTTCACGAGGAACCTCACCCATATTTATACGGGAAACTACTGAACGTATTTTCATGAAATTCAGCACTTATAAGTACTTCACGATGCTGATGAAATCTAAAATATTTTCAAGGCATGAGCACCTCCGGTTTTTCCGGAAATGACGTCAACTTCCGTTTTTAAAATAAAAACACCATTTTTTCATTGCAGAAATAGATTCCTTAGAAAATTTCAAGTCATTTTGATGTAACATTTTTCAGTTTTGGTTGGAAAATTCTCTCTGAGCGGGAAAATTCGAAAAAAAATTTGAAAATAGAGCTCCGCAGACACAAGAATAACTTCGAGGTTTTTGGATGGAAAATTTTCATTTTTGGGATTTTTCAAGATGTAAGATTGATGTACCCACTTTAAAAATCGATATCGCGATTCATGTTACAGGGGGTGAAAAAATCGCTTTCAAAGTTAGGGATGACAAAATCGTGAAAAATCAATTTTTTCAAATTAGAACCCCATTTTTTTATGACAGATATTGAATCTACGTTAAAAAATAATGTGAGTGTATGCATCACACCCTTGCCCTAAAGTGGATATTTTCTGAGTTATTCACAAAAAACTGTTTTTCGTCTTGAATTTTCAGCTATTTCTTTTCCCTTCACGCCAAAAAGATGAAATTTTCAGGAACTGTTACTTAAACCATGTTTTAGATTTTACTACCCTAATATGCAAGAGAAAAAAGTTACAGGTTGTTCCTAAATAGATGGCGAATTTTGATTCGAATTTATATCGGAAACCTCTTTATTTCAACTAATCGGCCATCGGTTGTCTCTCCAGTGATAAATAAATAATTCCTTATGAACCATATGCAAAAACTAACCATGTTTTACATTCTTTTTTTTTAATGATAGATATCATTAATTACATCTGCCAAATTCCTCTTTATTCAGTAGCATTTTGTGTTTACTATTAATTTGGTGATAATTCGTATTAAGTTATAAAATCGATCACTATGCCTAATTTTACCAATGAAGATTATTTAAATCTCATTCTACTTCATGGAGAATGTAATAAAGTTGTAGATAGAACGATTCGACTGTTGATTGAGAGGTTTCCTGACCGAGCCAGACCAACGAGAGATTCCATTAACAGAACCATGACAAACTTGAGAAATGTCGGATCTTTCGTTAAGAAAACTATACACAGAGAAAAAAGTGTAGTAGAAGATGAGAACGAAATTACAGTTCTTGCATATTTTCGTGTGAATCCTCAAAATTCTCTCAAAGATGCCGAGATTGATCTGGGATTATCTCAATCGAGTGTTTGGAGAATATTAAAAAAACATAAAATGCACCCATATAAATTCAATAGGGTACAGCATTTGAAGGAAACTGATTTCGTCAGGAGAACAGAGTTTTGCGAAGCTATGATGATTCGAGTTCAAGAGAATGAAAACTTTTTGGACTGTATAATTTGGACAGATGAATCTAAATTCACAAAGAATGGTTCTTTCAATAGGCATAACAGTCATTATTGGGATGAAGAGAACAACCACCACTTCAGACAATGGAACTTTCAAGAGACCTGGAGTTTCAATGTTTTTTGCGCCATAAAAAATATCGCAATTCTCGATGTTCACATTTATGATGGGACTTTAACTGGTAAGATAGAACACTACACATGTTTGCATTATTTAAAGAATGTTCTCCCTTAGGAGATAGATATTCTGACATATTGACTCAAATAATTGAGCCGCTAGTACAGAACCATAATGACTTATGGTATCAACAAGATGGCGCGCCTCCACACAATTCACTCAATGTGTCAAATATCCTCTACAGACTATTTGAAGATCGATGGTTGGCGAACAATGGTCTACATCTTTGGCCACCACGTTCTCCCAATTTAACTCCTTCAGACTATTATGTTTGGGGTAGGATAAAAAATATTGTCTACTCAACTCCCCTGACTGATAAAGAGGACTGCATAGAACGAGTCAGAAATGCGTTCAGGTTTGTTTAGATTTTTAGATGCATAGTTTTGAAACTCAATTTGGTTTTTAAACACTTTTGCAGATCTCTTTCTCCCGATGAAATAAGAAGAGCAACGCACGAAGCATTCCTGAGACGTATAAATAAATGTCCAGAAATTAATGGTCAAAACTTTGAGCATCTTCTCTAGTTATAACTGCGAGAGTTTGCCATGGTTCTCCTAATAGTAACTTGAAGTCGGTTTCAAAAAGGGGTGAAAAATCTACAGCATGGTTCAAATAACAGTTCCTGAAAATTTCATCTTTTTGGCGTGAAGGGAAAAGAAATAGCTGAAAATTCAAGACGAAAAACAGTTTTTTGTGAATAACTCAAAAAATATCCATTTTAGGGCAAGGGGTGTGATGCATACACTCACATTATATTTAACGTAGATTCAATATCTGCCATAAAAAAATGGGGTTCTAATTTGAAAAAATTGATTTTTCACGATTTTGTCATCCCTAACTTTGAAAGCGATTTTTTCACCCCCTGTATCATGAATCGCGATTTCGATTTTTAAAGTGGATACATCAATCTTACATCTTGAAAAACCCCAAAAATGAAAATTTTCCATCCAAAAACCTCGAAGTTATTCTTGTTTCGGCGGAGCTCTATTTTCGATTTTTTTTTCGAATTTTCCCGCTCAGAGAGAATTTTCCAACCAAAACTGAAAAATGTTACATCAAAATAACTTGAAATTTTCTAAGGAATCTATTTCTGCAATAACAAAATAGTGTTCTAATTTGAAAAACGCAAGTTGACGTCATTTCCGGAAAAACCGGAGGTGCTCATGCCTTGAAAATATTTTAGATTTCATCAGCATCGTGAAATACTTATAAGTGCTGAATTTCATGAAAATACGTTCAGTAGTTTCCCGTATAAATATGGGTGAGGTTCCTCGTGAAAGACCCTGTATAGTGAACTTCTGTGGAATCGGCATGTTGATATCACTGCCAGTAAAGCGACACAGGCTTTAATGGCGTGCAGGAATCTAACCGGTAAGACTTGAGGCTGCAACCCTAAGATACTGCGATGGATGTACATCATGATTATGAGACCCATAATTACGTATGGGGCTGTAGTTTGGTACTCAGAAACAAGCCAGAATAGTACGAGGAAAACCCTCGATAAAGTACAATGGCTGGCCTGTGTGTGTATCACTGGAGCTAAGGGAACCTGTCCTACCAGGGCACTTGAGATTATAACAAATTTCACACCACTTCATCTAGTGATAGAGAAAATGGCTCATGAAGCCATTCTCAGAATATCTAGGAAAGGATCAGGTAATGAGAGTATTAAAAACCAGAAAGCCTACTCCTCTCTTACCAGGTACATTTCATCAGCCAATCTTCCTAGTGACGGAATGATCAAGAATGAGAAGAACTTTACTACGATGCTTGATAGGAAAAAGGACTGGGACAGGGAATCCACCACCCAAAATCTTAAAAGAAATGCCATTAAATGGTACACAGACGGTTCCAAAACAACTACAGGAGCTGGCGCTAGAGTATATCGGCCAGGCACCAAATGCTCACTATCGCTAGGCTCCTATCTGAGCATCTTTCAAGCAGAAGTAATTGCAATAGAAGGATGCGCAGAAATGAACCTAGAAAGAAACAGATATGTGATATAGCAATCCAGTCTGACAGTCAAGCTGCTATTAAAGCTCTGAGCTTCCATGTTATCGTATCCAAGCTAATATGGGAATGCCGAAGAAAACTCAATGAAGTAGGTAAGAACAACAGAGTCTCCTTAGTCTGGGTTCCTGGTCACGTGGGAATCATAGGAAATGGGGAGGCCAACACCCTTGCCAAGAAAGGAGAACAAACCCCCTTTATTGGCCCGGAACTAAGGTTCCGGGCCCACAATAAGTTGTGGGGTTGCTAGACACACCTACAAAAGGGAATTCCGGACGAAAGAAGAAACTTAGAGAGGTACTTTTTGGAGATCTCTCCCCGGAATGCATCACTCCAAGAAATTCCTCCAGAACTTTGATACAGTCAGATCCAAGAAATACTTGGACCTCAGTAAGAACAAGCTGCACCTCCTCACTGGCTTCCTCACAGGGCATTGCGGCCTCAGGAAGCATATTATGATGAGATTAGGGCTAGCAGAAACTGACGAGTGCAGATTCTGTTGGGAGCTGACAAAGGAATGCCTCACCATCTCAAACCAAGGCAAGGAATGCTTAGGGCAAGAAATCTGCAGGAGCAAAGACCAAGCCTCCTTGAAGCCATCCCAGATACTGGAATTCATCAGAATTCTGGAACTGGAAGGCGAGCTGTAGATGATAATGACATCGACAGCTCTAAAGGGGGGCTCAATAGACCTTAAGGTCGCAGTGCAACTTTACCCCCTACAACAATATACATGTGTTAAAATAATTTTATTCTTCAACAAGAAAATTTCAATAAATTGAACATTTTGAAAACTCAAGAAGGAAATATCAAAAATCCTTATGGAAACTGAGCCTTATAGTATCCAAGAACGTCTGGATCATTGCAAACTCAGATAATACCTATATTGTATTACTATTTTGTTATTATTTTGTTCGGATTTCACATGTTCTTCTTTATGTATTTGTTTTAGGTATATTTATTCATTTATCTATCATATAACTATCTGGCCCGGCAGACTTCGCACTGCCTCCTCAACGCCTGCCCAACGTCAACGCCAACTCCAACTCCAACTTCAACTTCAACTTCAACTCCAACTCCAACTCCAACTCCAACTCGAACTCCAAGTCCAAGTCCAAGTCCAATTCCAAGTCCAAGTCCAAGTCCAAATCCAACTCCAACTCCAACTCCAACTCCAACTCCAACTCCAACTCCAACTCCAACTCCAACTCCAACTCCAACTCCAACTCCAACTCCCACTCCAACTCCAACTCCAACTCCAACTCCAACTCCAACTCCAACTCCAACTCCAACTCCAACTCCAACTCCAACTCCAACTCCAACTCCAACTCCAACTCCAACTCCAACTCCAACTCCAACTCCAACTCCAACTCCAACTCCAACTCGAACTCGAACTCCAACTCCAACTCCGACGCCAACTCTAACCCCAACGCCAACTACAATGCGAACTCCAACTCTAATTAATTCCTAAAACGACTATTAAAAATGGGTTCAAGCCCTGTGGACAGGAACTTTCTGGCGCTCTAGTTCAAACAGACAAATTATATCTGGTATTGGTTTCTCAGAGTTGGGAATTTAATCAATGTATTCATATGATATCACTGCATCATAAAGGAAATTCAATTCAAATAATAGTTTATTAGATAAGTAATAATAAATTACCTTGTAATCGATCAAAAATTTCCTGATCTACGGTCACCAAACTACAGAATTATGCTTTCAATATTTACGTAATATTTTCAAACATTTTCGGGTGAGGTCCCCGTTGCATCGCTAAAATACGAGTATTTCAACCCCAATATTCCCTTCTGTCAAGTTGACATTATGAGAATTCATACATAGAATAATAATTATATCAATCTGTGAAATACGATTTACATTGAAATTTTAAAAAATCATATCTCCGAAAGTATTAGCTCGTTAGAGTTGAAAATGATATGAATGGATTCTTATGATAAAACTGCTTATTGAAAAAAATTTGATTGGGAATTTGTTTCGTAAAAAAAAATTTTTTTTTTTGTTACTCCGAACCCATCTGTCCGATTTTGCCCAATAACGAACTCAGTCGAGATATCCATCCCACAAACCTACTCTGAAAATTTCAACTCTCTAGCTCATTCCGTTCGAGAGTTATCGTGCTTACGGACGGCCGGCCGGACAGAATGAATTCCGACCACGGATTCTTGATCAGTGAGTCGAACCAAATCGTTTAAGACCATTTTCATCGAAATATTCCAAAATTAAAGACATTTGGGCAAATTGATAAGCACTCAGTTCCGAAGAACTAGAGCGCCAAAAATAGGGGTTGGTGATAGAAGGGTGAAAATTTAGGGTTGTATGTATTTTGTAACACTAACGCCAACTCCAACACCAACTCTAGCCCCAATGGCAATTTGACTTTACCATTAAGGCAGCATAATCCATTGGTTTCTTCGGAAAACTTTAATGCACCACATACTCGCAAACTACGTCCATTTGCCAAATGCAAACGCTAGGATGCAAGCTGTAATCATTGCTGCAATCGTACCTATTGAAACGCTGCTCGATTCAAATCAGCACTTGATGAATATCTTGTTCTGCGTCGCAAATTATCTATTTGTTGACCTCTGTTGTTCGCTCGACGATTCTGCATTGCCAACCGAGCTGTTTCACGGGCTGCTTCACTTTGCTCTCGTGATTGAGAAGCACGAAGTCGAGCCATACTATCGCGGCGCTGTTCACGTCCAATTTCTTGTTCTTCTTCAGTCCTTTCATTTGAAGTTTTTCGTATTCTTCTTGCATTACGGCTTTGTCGGGAAAGATTCGATCGTCTTGGTCGCGGCATTATTAATTAAACTTCACTTCACCTATAAACTCAAATCATTATACGTCAATTACATAGCTGTCATTTGCGTTTTGTTATTCCAAGTCTGATTTTTTTTTGTTATATCACGTTTTATAATGACTGACGTTTCATGTCAAGTCACACGGGAATGCTGTCGAACGGGATAAAAAGTATCCTATGTCCTTCTCCTGGCTCTAAAATACCTCCCTGCCAATTTTCAGCTAAATCGGTTCAGCCGTTCTTGAGTTATAAGTGAAGTAACTAACACGACTTTCTTTTATAAATATAGATTATGGTAAGTACAAATTGAAGTAACGTTTGGAACGCATTATGACGTCTAGACTCCTGAATTTGCATTAAAACATACATATGGTACGCAACGCATCATATGTTTTAATACAAATACATCATAATGCGTTGCGTAGGTACGTGGGATTAGTTTGTCCTTACCCTTATAATGGATTTCCATCAGGTAGATCAGAAGGTAGTGGTCATTTGTTTTCACGATGCGAAGGAAATAATTCATACGTAGTTCTTTCTATCGGACTAGACGGCAAATTAAGTATTTTGAAGCGTTAGGTATGATGTATTTGCCAGATTAGGCCAGAATATGGGGAATAAGGGTGTTGGGGCTAATTGATATTAAGGTATTTCATCCATCAGCACCTTTCACAGTGTTTTGTTGAATAGTCACATTTCAACAATTAACCACCATCCGAATCCAACTGATTCCGGGCCTTCAAGAAAAAATCCTAAAAATCAGTGACGTGAAGTCTGGATTAACCATCAAGCTCAAATAATGTTTATTAGCTTTGGAAGAAAAATTTCTATTTTTTGTCTAGCTATACGACCATCAAAAAATTTCGCAAAAAAATCCATGTTGGCATTCTCCAACTAATTACCCCTTTCAATTCCATCGGATCTGTATTTTTGGCACGCTGTTCAGGTGGACAGAGTGCCCATCAATTCATCCAAATGTATGTATTTTTCGAATATTCGGCCGAGAATGGTCCCAAACGATAAGACTCACTGATGAAGAATGCGAGGTCAAACTTGATTCTGTCCGGTCGTAAGGCCTGCCGTCAACACAATTACGCTCGAACGCAATGAGTCAGACAGTTTAAATTTTCATAGTAGGTTTAGAAAAAAATGCGCCGGCTAAGTTCGTTTATGGGCAAAATCCACCGAGTGGTTTCAGAGTTATAACCATTTGAAATTTGGTTTTCCCAATATCTCTAAAAACACTGATCTGATAGAAGGATAGAAAGGATCGCATGACTAAAGATAAAAAAAAAATTTGTATCTCAGAAACTATCCATCAGATATGAAATTCTGCGGGAGCCTCTAAAACTTATTTTACTGTAAAGTTGTAGCTTTGAACTTGATCAGATCTATATTGATGAAGATATTGCCAAAATATCGAAATATTACAACGATTGAGATGTACTGTTCCATTTCTTAAACTCGACCAACGAAGTTGTCAACAGTTTTGATATTTGAAGTGCCTGGAGAGAATCTAATGAATAATGTGTATAGATCGGCCTAATTCAAATTTGACAAGTCGTACGTCAGTAGGTAATGATATTCTTTCAATACCTTGTGAGAATTGGTATATCTTGTCTATGATATGTAACTTATTTTACAGCAAAGTTCTCAATTTAAATTTGATCGAATAATACGTAATATGATGATATTTTTCTGAGATAAGAAATTTAAAAACAAGGTATCAAAGGAGAGTTAAAATTCGTTCAACATCCGGATTTCACTATAATTCTTTACTGCTTCTCTAGCTTAGTGGTAGACATCCGTGTTCTTAGCACGTAGGTACCTTGATCGATTCCCGGAACGAAATTATTGATTTTTTTCATTTTTTTCGATTTCTATCGAAACAATAAGTGTGAGAAAAAAGTTATGAATAGAATTGAATAAATATATTCGTAAAATGAGTATTTCCTTATATTATTTGTTACTAAAAAATTAGGACCATAAAGAGCATTTTTGTTAAAAAATCAATTCATAGTTCCTCGTGGCACAACCGTACGATTCGACTAATTCTTGTCATAGCAATAATTCTCGGAAAAAAATAAACCACTGCTATACAGGTGTTTTTTATATAATGGCACAATTGTTCGATTGAACTGATTGGTGTCCTTACGCCGCCACAAATAAAGCACTGTTTATATTCTTCTAAGAGATTTTTCAGCAGAATTATTCTACACCTCTTTTAATTATAATATTCCCTCTGATTTCACTTATTTTCAAGGACAAGGAATTATTTTCAAGGACATACTTAGACTTGCTAATGTTATCGTCCAAATTCCTTGGAGTCTAGAATTAGAAATTCGGTTCGCAGCATAATCTATGACATCGATGGTGTTTATTATGAATATATTCAAAAATGTAACACTGAAGATAAAATGAGTGTGCAGAGCAGTATCAGTGAACAATACTTGAATTGTCATAATAATTGTTCTCTCACTAATCCTGGATTCATCAATTAATTTTTCAGGATGATTTCTGAAAATGAGTGTGAATTTTTATCTGGACTGAATCGGAAAACATAGTATTGAATTCTTGAAATAATACTACAATCAAAATGAATAACAGCAACAGACATAATGTACTAACTGACAAAGAAACTGCAACATCCAGAGGAGCAGCTAAAAATTTTATTTTTTTTTGGTAAAACATAGATAGTATAGCAAGGAGTAAATGATTAATATTTGGAGAAAAAATCGTGAAGTTTATTTCATGTAAATATTTTTGTAAATTTTACAACAAACCAGCTGACCGAGGAGATCCAAAGTCAAATTTATCGCCAGCTAAGTGAATTTGAAAGAGGTCGAGTTATTGGTCTATGGGAGGCGGATTTGTCATTTCGAGTAATCGCTAACCGTACGAACATAAATCCAACTACTGTTATGAGATGTTGTCAAGCGTGGTTTGTTAATGCCCAAAATCGAAGAAGAGTAGGCACCAGACGTCGAAGGGGCACAAATGGGCGACAACTTGATCTTTGGCTGATGAGTGGTTAGGAAAAAAGGCCATCCTGTAACTGTCCGAACGGTTTACCGCCTGAAAAGGTCTTTTGGACTGCAGCATTATCGACCCCATCTTGTATGACCTCTGACGGTTGAGCATCGCCGGAAACGATTACAATGGTGCAGAGAACGTCAATATTCGAATGTGGAATGGCATCTGGTCGTCTTTTCTGATGAATCTCGATTCTTCTTGGTTGCACATGATGGACGAAGAAGGGTTAGACGACGTCGGGGAGAAAGACGTGTATCTCAGTTTGATATTGAGCGTCATGTAAACCGGACAGTAGGCGTTATGGTATGGGGTGCTATTGCACGTGCAAGTAGGTCACCTTAATTCTTTATTTGAGGTAACATGACAGTGCTGCGTTACCTCCAAGAAATAGTGAAGCCATATATTCTTCTTTACCTTAACCGGCTCGAGAATCCAATATTTCAGCAAGATAATGCTTGACCTCATGTTGCCAGAGTTAGTTTAAACTCTTTTGAAGCGACCCATGTGAATCTTTTGCCATGGCGTCCCAGATCCCCCGATCTTTCGCCCATAGAGCATGTTTTTGGACATCATTATTATTATTATTATTATTATTATTATTATTATACTGATCCTCCTGGGTCTTCCACAAGGAGACCCCTCATAAGCTCTTAGAGCTTGCCCTGAGTTAGGAGAACCAGTTGTGTTCTGTGTAGGCTTTGTTACTGTGTCCTTACGCCACCTTAGGCACAGCACTGTTAATTTTTGACCCAACAGCGAATTATTAGTATAATCATAGTAGAAGGCTTGGAAATTTACCCCAGCCCCCACGAAATTCGGCGACTCTGATACATGAACCACAGGTAGCTTGGGATAGTATCCCTCAAGAAGAAATATACCATCTTATTGCATCAATGCCAAGACATGTTGGGGAGTGTATAGATAATCAAGTTGGACAACCACATTATTAAAAAATTTATTAAAAAAATTGTAAACCCTTCGTTTTTTTTCTTCAAATTTCAATCATTTACTCCTTGCAATACTATCTATGTTTTACCAAAAAAAAAATGAAATTTAAACAGCTCCTTCTGGATGATGTAGTTTCTTTGTCAGTCAGTATACAATTAGGAATATTTTAATGATATATTCCATTAAATACATAGAGAAATATTGAGTTGATTGATCTTAACACTCGGTACAATGAGTTCACCAGTGATATACAGTGTTTCCCAGCAAGTCCGCACCAAGTGGCACTTTTCTTTTATATTAATAGTTCCGAAGTTTATTTTTTACAAAGAGTTGGTGCATCAAAACTGATGGAAAATGATATAACGGCCAACGTTGACTTCCGGTTTGAGCGGAAATTACCATTTTTAAACAAAAATGTCAACTATCTCGGAAAATTCGAATTTTTTGCATGAAACACTCTAAGAAAACTTGTTTGAGATTAGAATTTAGATGAATGTGCAATAATTCTGGTCGGAAAACCGCGAAAAGTATGTTTCGTTTTCTCGCTTATAACTCTTTCAAAAATTGAATAATTACCGAAAGGATTTTTTTTTGGTGACTAGACAATATAAGTGTCAGTATGAAAAGCATAGAAAATTTCATTTGAACTTAGTTTTTTGACATTTGTTCGAATTTTCACAAATCTTTGATCATAGAAAATAATTAACTGGAGTTGGAATTGAACGATGAATATTCATGGCAAAATTCTATTTCAATCGAAAATCTAGCTATACATTGGTAACTTGCGGCAAGATTTGTATTCTTGGGATTTTTGGATGTGAATTGAATGTGAAATTTAATAATTTTAATGGCGAAAATACGAATAGGAGCAACTTTGCACCAAAATGGAATGACTTTTGAGGGAAAATTCGATGAAATTTCGAAAAACCGAAATGAAACAAAATTTACTAGCTACAGTAATTTTCATGCTGACACTATGGGTGGTCAACTCACCGGGAAAAAATCCGTTAGGTAATTATTCAATTTTTAGAAGAGTTTTGAGCAAAAATATTAATTAATTTGTTAATAAATCAACAAGTCTAGAGCGCTGCTGCCAATCGGGTCCTTCATAAATGGCTTCGTATAATAAATATACTTATGCATATATTTCACAAATCAAATAGACCCCAGGGGGTTCATTGATTTGCCGAGAAAGCAAGAGCAGACGCGTTTCTGGCTTCTTGGCCTTCATCAGTACTCTGTAGCTTTCCAAACAAATTCAACTAAACTGACCCGGGTTAAGCCTCTCAGAGCCGGCTTGGTCGATCATTTTAATCGCCCACGCCACCTATGAGACGAAACACGGAAATCAGCCTCTCCCCATCAGTGAATATTTGAAGCGCGAAATCATATGCCACCATTCACTCGATATTAATCGAGAACGAGTCCCGCAGAGCTCAGAATCTTCCCAATGGCCATGAACGCTGTTTAGCGTTTTCAAAAATAATAATGAAAAATGGCGATACCGTTGTTAATAAATCAACAAGTCCAGAGCGTTCCTGCCAATCGTGTACTTCATAAATGGCGTCGTATAATAAATATACTTATGCATATATTTCACAAATCGAATAGACCCCAGGGGGGTCTGAGAGGCTTAACCCGGGTCAGTTTAGTTGAATTTGTTAGGAAAGCTACAGAGTACTGATGAAGGCCAAGAAGCCAGAAACGCGTCTGCTCTTGCTTTCTCGGCAAATCAATGAACCCCCTGGGGTCTATTTGATTTGTGAAATATATGCATAAGTATATTTATTATACGAAGACACTTATGAAGGACCCGATTGGCAGGAACGCTCTGGACTTGTTGATTTATTAACAATGGTATCGCCATTTTTCATTATTATTTTTGAAAACGCTAAACAGCGTTCATGGCCATTGGGAAGATTCTGAGCTCTGCGGGACTCGTTCTCGAATAATATCGAGTGAATGGTGGCATATGATTTCGCGCTTCAAATATTCACTGGTGCGGAGAGGCTGATTTCCGTGTTTCGTCTCATAGGTGGCGTGGGCGATTAAAATGATCGACCAAGCCGGCTCTGAGAGGCTTAACCCGGGTCAGTTTAGTTGAATTTGTTGGGAAAGCTACATAGTACTGATGAAGGCCAAGAAGCCAGAAACGCGTCTGCTCTTGCCTTCTCGGCAAATCAATGAACCCTCTGGGGTCTATTTGATTTGTGAAATATATGCATAAGTATATTTATTATACGAAGCCATTTATGAAGGACCCGATGGGCAGAAACGCTCTGGACATGTTGATTAAATAAAAAAAAATTATTTTGTGAATTAGTTCTGTGTTGGAAACACAAGAAATTTGTCAGGAGCAATAAATCGAATAATGATGCCTAACAAACAATAACGAAACAACACCAACGATGAAACAACTATTTCGTAACGTTTTGGAGCTTAAATCAGAATTATTCTTTGTTGATAAAGATATTCTGTAATTTGAGACTATAGCTATATCAAGAAAGAACCGCATAGACCCTATTTTCTCAATGAAATCATGTGTTTTCCATGCATTTATATTCTCAACTGCCTATTTTACAGTCTGAAAAACGAGCATTCGTTGAGTAAGGCTGCTCGCGACTGCCGCGATACGCGACTGCTGCGATACTTTTTAACGAGGGATTTGCGTCACATCGCCGTATCTTTGGTGTGGGCGCTTTTATCACTTACCTCGTACCGCGACTTCTAAGCGACATGAAGTCGCGGTACGAGGTAAGTAATAGAAGCGCCCACACTAAAGATGAAGCAACGCGACGCAAATCCCTCGTTAAAAAGTATCGTAGCGGTCGCGTTGCAGTCTCGTCGTGCTGGTATACGAGCACCTTAGTGTTTTGAGTTACACGATTATAACACGAGGCATAAAGAAACTCTCTGTATTCCAAAACATCGAACCTATGAATTCTAGCAGTCACCTATGTTGGCATCAAAGTTTTTAACCATCTGCCCGATAGATTGAAGGTTTTGGAGTACAGACGATTCGATAACGAGATTAAGGCCTTGCTACTCGAGAGGTGTTTCTACGGCGAAGATCAATATTTTGAGGCAGTTATACAGCGTATTAATACAACTTGTCAATAATTCTTGCACGAAGAATTATTCAGGGAAATAGTCGCACTCGTCGATTTCTAGTTTCAAAAGCAATTTATCGTTTGCTTTTTGCACGCGTGTTCCGCAAGGAACAGCGTGCTATCATTTCATCACAATGTCTGTATTTTTCGATTTTTTTTTTCGAAAATGGTCTCAAACGATTGGGTTCGACTCCTTGATGAAGAATTCGAGGTCAAATTCAATCATGTCCGTCCAGTCCGGCCGTCCGGCCGGCCGTTTGCACGATGACTCTCGAACGGAACGAGTTAGAGCCTTGAAATTTGCAGGGAATGTTTGGAGCGTAAATATCTCGGACACGTTCGTTAATGAGCAAAATCCATCAAGCAGTTTCGGAGTTAAGGCCATTTTTAGTTGAACCGTTTTTCAAGAATATTTCCGAAAACAATCACTCCATCTATCTGAAATTCAGCATAAAATTGTATAATCACGACCTCTATAAGCCTGCGAAGTTTTGTATTGATCGAATGACTGTAAACTAGAAAAAAAAAGTTAAATATTTGAAAATGAAATTGAAATTTTGTTTTCACTATAACTCGAAAAAGACTGATCCGATTGAGTTGTTATATGCGAAGAACCAACGAAAACACTTATGCAAAATTTCGTGGGGGTAGCATGAGTAGAAAAAATTAAAATTTGTTTTAACTTTTAGCGGAATATTTTGCTGGAAATTCCGAAACCAAATATCGGATTGAGTTCAGTTTTGGCACTTCGGTGACCAATAATGACCTCTTGGGGTGTGCAAAATTTCACTGCGGACAGACCACTAGGAGCCTAAAAAAAATATGTATAATTTTGATCTTCCAAACTGGACAAATTATATTTCATTTCCTACAAGGAATATCTCCAACATCTGGTGATTTCGTTCCGACGTATTTTTTGCGCGTTTATCTGAATGAATGAGATATGTACGAGAGCAACTGATTAAAATATGGACTACTTACTAGCATGGCAATTGAATTAATGCGTAAACGATGTGTGGAATTTTAAATTGGTTTTCAAAATATGTCTGAACGGTGAACGACTGGGGGTGTAACTGCCTCTTTTGGTCATTTTTTGTTATTCGCATAGGCAGACGAGAAATAATTTAACTGCTCGAGTTTTCTTCTGAGAAGATTGGGGTTTTGGGGTGGAGGATGCTATTCCTCCATAGAATCCCTCGGTGCCGGTCTGCGCATGCGTGGATTCAAGATGCGATATCTCCTGAACCACTAGTGTTGGAGAATTGGAGTTTTTTGTGACTGACAGGATGGCCATAAAGTGGCAAAAAAAATTCCAAAAATTTTAAAATTTTGTTTCCACGATATATATTCCTCGTAAATACTGATTGAATATAAACTCAGTAGTTAGATGCAAAAGACAACGTGAAGATCACGTGAAGATCACGTGACATGAAACAATTCGAAAAATTACTCTATTTTGGAGAATATTTTGCTTGAAATTCCGTAACCTATTTATTTGAAATTCATGCTGCCCTTTCAAGGCATTTTTCGTTATGCGCATGCGCAGATGAGAAGTCATTTAACTGCTGTAGTTTTCGTAAGAGAGGATTGGGGTTTTGGGGTGGCGGATGCTATTACTCCATAGAATCCCCTGGTGAGGGTCTGCGCATGCGTGGATAAGAGATGCGATATCTCCTGAACCACTAGTGTTGGAGAATCGGAGTTTTTTGTAAGGTGTGTGATTTTGGGATTACTTTCAACCGCGTGTAGAGTGCGCATGCGCAGAAGAGAAGTGACTGTTTTTGGTTCGTACGGGTGTGTATGTCGGGAGTGCTGAGCCAATATTGTGAGGTTTTAAAAGGATATTCATGGCAATTTAGTGTACGGATAAGTCAGATTGGGGGTTGTAGCGTTGTTTCCGAGTTGAAGTGTCCATACCGTGGCCCTGGGGCTAATTTTGATATCGTTATTAGCCCTTACGGGCATTTTTCGTTATGCACATGAGCAGACTATCAGTGATTTAACTGCTGGTGTTTTTGTCAAAGAGGATTGGGGTTTTGGGATGGCGGATGCTATTCCTCCATATAATCCCCTGGTGAGGGTCAGCGCATGCGTGGATTCAAGAAGCGATATCTCCTGAACCACTTGTGTTGGATAATCAGAGTTTTTTTTGAGGTGTGTAATTTTGGGAGGACTTGCAGCCACGAGTATATTGCGCACGCGCAGACGAGAAGTGAATGGTTTTGGGTTGTATGGGTTATGTTGGGAGTAATGAGCCGATATTGTGAGGTTTTAAAAGAATATTCATGTCAATTCAGTGCACGGACACAAGTCAGTTTGGGGGAAATAGCGTTGTTTCCGTGTTGAAATGTCTGTATGGTGGCCCTGAGGCGAATTTATAAATAACTATATTCGGTAGATCTATATCAAAATACGTTCGGATTTGAAGAAGAGGTAATTGCGTTCCTAAAGGAGGTCCCATAACCGCAATTTTTTTCGATCTACGGTAATGCTAACAGCCAAACTGTATCGATAGCTATATTTTTTAAAGGAACTTGAAAAAAAAGCACTGACGTGAAGTCAGTACTCTTTAGTGCACGAGTTCACGGTGGCTAATTTGAATTGAATGATAAGGACTTCAAGCTCAGTGGATAGAGCGAGCCGAAGATCTACCCAAAAGGTAGTACTCATTACTCAATTCAAATTAGCCACCGTGAAGTCGCGCGCCAAAGAGTACTGACTTCACGTCAATAATTTCATAATTCTCATTCCCTACGCCCGCACCTCTCTACTTTTAGACTACTGGCCCATGCTGAAAAAATTATGGGTCATTTGAACCACCAGGTGACCTATCTAGAACGATATAAGAGCATAAAATAATATAATAAGCTGTCCAACTGAGTGCAGGTGAGAATTCGAAAGTACAGGTAGAGTGAGTATATTTTGGTCACATATTTTTGTACGGCATTCTTACCACCGATAGATCCATGAAAAATAATAAGAAAACGCGCAGTGCCGTACAAAAATGGTGGTCCACAAAGTCGAATTTTTTTTTTATTTTCTGACAATTACCAGGGTAAATTTGGTCATTTGATCTTGTACGGCATCTGTGTCATACTATTTAAATACTGCTTCTAATCCATTATTCCGCAACGCCGTACAAAAATCATGCGACAAGGGGAAAAAATCGAGGGTTGAAATCCCCTCTCTTTCCGTAGTCCAGCAGGTGATTTGACACAACATGAAATAAATTTATTTTGAAAGTATTTTATGCATAGATAATATTTTTTCATATGCCGTACATTTTCGTTGGTTCAAAGGGAAAAAAAAAATTAAATAGAAAAAATCAAAAAGAAAAAATCTATATAACGAAATGTAAGGTGAAATTTATTTTATACGGCATTTAGATAGTTTATTTGTACAAATTTTCAGTCTTTTCGTGATTCTAGGTTCCTAGTTAGAAACTATGTCATATATGGGTTTGTTTACTATCGATTTATACTTGAATTATGTAGATGTGCAATTTTATTTTTAATTATATCATAAGTACTCGCACATTTTTGGAGCGACGTTCTGTTACGACGTTTAGCATTTGTAGGGAATATCGTATTTTATTCGGATGTACTCGGCTTGGACCCGAGAGAAGATAATTCGGACGTCGATGAAGACGTTGATTCTGATAACAACTCAGCAACGGATTCCGATACAGAATAATTCAAACAAAAACCATATTTCTTATTATCATCATTAAATTTATGAATTTTTTTTTATGAAATGACCATTTTTTTCATTATTATCATTAAATATTTCGAATTTTTCTAAAACATGATCGTTTTATTTATTCACATCATTACAATGAAACAAATCAATTATATGTATGTATCAATAAGGTTTGAAGTATATATTGAACCAAAAAGTATACAAAACTGTTGATACTGGGATTGACAGTTTCAATTCTTGGACATAATATACACACCGTTTCAGTTCAGTTAGACGTCATAGTGATTTTATCATATTATCAATTGTTCTCTTCAAAATTATGTTGATACCGTACTGTATCAGATGGCCATAAAGTACCCTCAAAATTGTAGCGTCACTTTCATCAGCCTAAAAGATATGGTGTGCATAAAAATGTACGGCATCATTTTTTCCTGATTTATATATGTTAATACTATTTAAAACAAGGAATAAAATGTAGAAAACTGCTATATATCATTAATCTATGATATTTAAACTTTTACAATAATTCGCAAAATTTCAGTTTTTGTATTTCTCTATAATGTTTTTTAGAACGGTTTTTTTTGAACGGCAGTACTATATAACAATTGTATTTTACAATATCATGTTAAAAAAAAAGTTCCCGTACAGGATCAAATGACTTTACAGCTCTAAAAATCAAGGATACGATGCAATTAAGGTAATTATTGATTTACATTCAAATGAACAATCATTTTTACGGCATCATTTTTAATAGTACTTTTGAGTGCTAGATAATGCTTTGGAACCGAAGCCGTACTTTTTCAAATCACCCCCTGGACTACGGAAAGAGAGGGGATTACAACCCTCGATTTTTTCCCCTTGTCGCATGATTTTTGTACGGCGTTGCGGAATAATGGATTAGAAGCAGTATTGAAATAGTATGACACAGATGCCGTACAAGATCAAATGACCAAATTCACCCTGGTAATTGTCTGAAAATAAAAAAAAAATTCGACTTTGTGGACCACCATTTTTGTACGGCACTGCGCGTTTTCTTATTATTTTTCATGGATCTATCGGTGGTAAGAATGCCGTACAAAAATATGTGACCAAAATGTACTCACTCTACCTGTACTTTCGAATTCTCACCTGCACTCAGTTGGACAGCTTACAAGTGACGGCATAGTGCTGAATCTTATTATTTTATGCTCTTATATCGTTCTAGATAGGTCACCTGGTGGTTCAAATGACCCATAATTTTTTCAGCATGGGCCAGTAGTCTATTTATTTTTTAAAATGGAAATATATGGGTTGTGATACTTCAAATGAAAGTTAATTTGATTACCTACTCAACAATGCAAATGAAAAGAAAATTGGTCGTGCCGTTTTTTTTTTAAAACATTAGAAAATAATAAATTGAGTATGATTACTCGCTTTTTGAAACCGACGAGTTTCAAATTCAAGGATGAAAAATAATTTTAATGTATTTAATGTTCGAATTGAGCATCGTTGACTGCTTGAAAATATGCGCAAGTCGTTCGTCGAAACTCCTCAATGAATTATTCAACGCAGCAACGGGTATTATTCCGACTTCTCTCTGAATTTTAAGTCACAGCTTTTCCAAATTATCTGGGCGATTTTGGTAAACAGTACTCTTCAAATGGCATCACAAAAAATTGTCGAGAGTGTTCAAATCTAGAGATCGGTGTGGCCATTCAACTGATCCATTTCTCAGGAAATGTGCCATCAAGATACCTCCTCATTTCAATTCCATAATGCGGAGGCACACCATCTTTTTGGGACCAATTTTGTCAGCTACTTGTCGACCATTCACACCGGGAAAGAGATCAATGACTGCAGGTAATATTTAATTCCTCAGTAACTCCAGATAAGAGTCACTAGTCAAAATTCCTTCTATAAAAAAAGGTCCGATAATATAATGCCCAATTGTGGCCAACCACACATTCAATTTTTCGGGATGTTGGGTATGAATTGTCTGCACCCAACGAGGATTTGCTGTGGACCAGAAGCGACAATTATGTTGATGGACAGACCCATTCAAGTAAAACGTAGCTTCATCCGTAAAAATAAGTCTCGATGAAAAGGTGTTATCCTCATTGCATCTCTTCTACATTACTTCACAAAACTGCGCTCGTCGGTCGAAATCGTCATCAGATAATTGTTGTGTGCTTTGAATCCTGTATGGGTGAAACTTAAGAAGATTACCAACTGACTGCTTACTCACATCAAATTCATCGGCTAGTTTTCGTGCAGATTGTTTCGGATTCTCTTCTATGGAAAGTAATGTATCGAGGGCCTTATCGCCACATGTCGTAGTTGAAGGTCTACCAGATTTTGGAGAGTTTGTAACATCTCCAGTTTGTTCGAAATGTTTAACAACCCGACAAACAGTAGTTTTACTTATAGGATTTCTGTCTTGATAACGCTCATTAAAAATTTCGCACTCTTGTTCCTAGGTCCACTTGCGATCTCCATGTCCCAGAAATATCAAGATTTCTATTCGCTGCTCTTCACTCAATTGAATCATATCGAATGGAAAATTATTGGAAAATATAATATTATTCGCCTTAGATAGATCAGTTAGCAGCTAAAACGATACCAAACATTTTATCATCTTTATGTGATCTGTCAGATAGACGAAGGAATATTTTTTCAACAAAAACTAAAGTTTTTCTTGACCTCCTCACTTTTCTTTGAGAACACATTCATGTGTGTGGAAGTGATACCACCATCCTTATCTGCTAATTGTTTTATTTGTGATCTGATACATTAATTCGCAGCTGTTTTCAAATTGTGAATACATTTTTCTTTTCATCGTAACTTTTTCATTGCAAGAATTTTGGGGTAAAATTTTATTTTCGTTCACATAACCGAATTGGTCATCGAATGACCTTTCATGCGATATATCAGAAGCAATATTTTCCAATAGAAAAAAATTGTTGAGGGTCAAGGGTATACACCCCAAACTTCAAAACTGCATGTATTTCATAAACTTCGGAAATTGAAATCGGAGGGTAGGATGATATTTCTCAATATTTATTATTTCAAGATTAAGAACCTTACACCATAGACAAATTGTTAGTTTTGAAATGAAAAAAGGGGAAAAGCCCTGTGGTAAGGAGCTTTGACGCGCTGTCCAAATTTATAGACAGATATTTGACCCATCCAGGTACTGAACTCGTCCAAAGCTGCTTAGCTCTAGAAAAAAAATCTCAATATTTCCATGAAAATAAATTCGACATCAAAAACAAACGTGCAAAAAAAACTGATCATCTTTTTGGCCGATAATGGTCTCAAACGAATAGTTTCGACACAAATACATACACTCACTGTTGGTTCGAAAATAAACAGTGCACTAAGTAATCATTATAGTATACTTTGGAAGTTATATTCATCATTAAATGGTTCCTTTACGGGTTTTCTCTAAAACTATCTAAAATATCTATAAAATAAAAATTTATTATTTTGTGAGTTACCTCTGAGTTAGAAACAAAAGATATTTGTCAGAAGCAATTTATCAAACAATGTTTCCAAGCAAACACATATGAAACAACATCAACGATAAAACAAATATTTCATAACGTCTCGGAGACTATATCAGGCTCCTTCGTCTGTCACGAAACAGAAGTCTTCCGAATTCTTTTTTGATGGTAGCTATTCTGAAATTCGAAAATTGTCACCATTTTCAGGGTTGTCTTATCCCTGAGGACAAGGTCGTTACTAAATCATGCTATCAATTTCTACAGTTAAGTATGGGTTGACATTATACCCATAGTCACAAACAGATTAGTGAGAATAATAAGTTGTTGATAGGGGTTAGATTACTATTGAGAAAATTTTTGTTCTCTAATGCATTTCCATCCCTTCAAGTTTTCCTAAGAACAATTTATTGGAATCCTTAAACAATTTGACGGAATTTTCTGAAATTTAATGGCCAGTTGTTAAAACGTGATTTGCAACAGCAGATTTATCGATGTTGTTGTTCCGAATCTGTCCCGTATGCTCTTTATACTGTATGAGAATGTTTCTGTTTATTTGCCGGCGTAGCACTTGTTGCAATCGAACCATTTAATTTCAGATATACCCGATTTTAACGTGTTCGGAGTTCTATCGAATGAATCTCCTAGAACTCAAACTAGAATATGGGACATTTGACTTATATACCTTTAGCAAACCAAACAGTATAGCAGCCTGGCTATCATATTTTCTAAGCCTATTTACGAAGATGCTGTTAATACATCCACGAGTCTCTAAGATGTTTACCCAAACTGCCCATATCCAGTCGTAAAGGTAGTAGGTACCAGCACTATTTATTTTGGGTCCAACAGTGAATGTAGTTATTTGAACAGAGACCTTAAGCCACCACAAGCTCAGAACTGTTCATTTTTGAAACAACAGAGAATGTATGTATTCGAATGGGACTTTATGCCACCACAGAAACAGCACTGTTCACTTTCAAACCAACAGTGAATGAATGTATTAGAATGGGTTCTTAAGCAACCACAGATGCAGCACCATTTGCCTTCAACTCAACAGTCAATGTATGTATTTGAGTCGAAACCAATCGTTGAGAGCATTATCGACCAAAAAGTGGACCAGTTTATTGGACGCTTGTTTTTACAGCCATGTGGATTGTGCAACGCCCACGCATGTTCTTTATGATTATTTTTTATACCGTTCCTAGTCTCATCAGACCATATGACAAGCGAAATAAATCTTTTATTTTGTGCATGTTGTTGAAGTTAGATCGTAATGGTAAGACTTCGAGATGGTATAATAGTCTACGTTAGATGATCCCATTAGAGTTCATATAACTTTATATCGTCATCTATAGAAATTCATATTATTCTCAACTAATCCACAGAGTGTACAGGCACAACGTCACTTTATCTCACGTATGAATAAAGTATATACAGACAAGTCAGGAATGATAATTTTTTTCATACGCTGCCACTCTTCGAGATATGTACCTCCAAATGGTACTCCCATTACTCTGATTTTTCTTGATAACTTCCGAACGAGTTAACCGATTTTGGTAATGTTTTTAATTTATGTCAATACAAATATCAGTAATAATTGGTTTCCACAACAATTTATCATTAATTCTGCACAAAAAAGTACACCGGTGCAACATTGAAAAAATGCAAAGAATATGCATTTATTGTACAGGTTTGCATTTTATAATGCTGTGCAGCGGATTTTTAAGCGTCATAAACAGAAATTTCTCAACTAAAAATACATTCAAGGCTTTGGATTGAAGACAAATATCTTGTGTTTCTTACACAAAAGCAAATCACAAAATAATTAATTTTTTATTTTATAGATATTTTTCAGAGTTTGGGAGAGAAAACCCAGAAAGAAACCATTCAATGATGAATATACCTCCCACAGTAACCTTTAATGATTAATCTTGTAAATGATTCCATAATTGAAATTATCACTATGGATATTAAAAAAAAAACAATAAACAGGGAAAATCTTCACAGTCTATGTAGAATATGTGCATCGCGAAATTTAAAGCATTTCTTCAGGCGCTGCAGAATCATGATATTTTGCACTCGAAACATAACTTCCGGTTTATTTCTTATCGCCTCGCAACGAAAATTTAATCTTTCAATGAGCTCCTCTTGAGTGTTCACAGGTGTTTTGTAAACCAAATCTTTCAGATAGCCCACAAAAAAAATCCAGTG
Source organism: Halyzia sedecimguttata (assembly GCA_937662695.2). Taxonomy (NCBI): domain Eukaryota; kingdom Metazoa; phylum Arthropoda; class Insecta; order Coleoptera; family Coccinellidae; genus Halyzia; species Halyzia sedecimguttata. Next base: position 60,545,319 of record OW569417.2, on the reverse strand, counting down.
CATTGAGGTCTGGTGACCAAGGTGACCAAGCAACAGTTTCACCTCTTCCAATCCATCGATTTGGAAATGTATTGTTCATATGTTGAATGACATGCTGTACAAAATGAGGAGGTGCTCCGTCATGCATGAAATAAATTATATGGTAAAATAGCAATGGAACATATTCTAATCAATTCGGTAATTTTCCTGGAGCTAAGCAGCTTTGGGAGAGTTCAGTACCTGTAAGGGTGAATGTTCACGCTATAAATTTGAACAAGTTTGCCAAAGCTACTCGTCATGGTTTGTTTGTATTAGTCCAATTCCCATTCAGCTAGTAGCCCGTCCTAGAGAGGCATTGAACCTCGGTCGGTCTCCCATTTGCTGACAGGGTCCCATTGTTGATCCCCCTAAGCTCAGGTTGCTAGCCTCCATAGGGTCTCTTAGTCGATCCACTGCAGCTCAGGTTTACTTAACCGAGCTAAGGTCTACACCACCGACATCTCATGGGTCTCATGTAACAACTCGCCACGGTACTTTTCCAACTTGTTATTTGTTATTATTTTCATCTTTTTATGTTTCGAGAATTGCATTCCAGAATTCATGGGTTAGTTGGAAAAACGTTCGGGTTGTAAATGGACAGCACCTATATCCCGCCGAACTAAACCTCGCACAATATAAATGTTGAGATTGTCTGTTGAAAGTTTTTTTTATATTGAATAACAGTTCTTTATTATTATTAACATACCCTTCTGGATACCCATCCTGTTCATTCCCTGAGTGTTTCAATAAAAACTATCATTTATTTCAATAAAATTGAGATTTCCGCTAATCCAACCCTTAATCAGTTCCTACCTGGTATGTTCGTTTATAGCTCTACCTAGTCTATTCCATTACGCAGTTCGCTCAGCCTTCAGTAGCATCGCATGTTCCGGAATGTACTGTTGGAATTACAAACACTCAATATTCGCGGGGGTAAACATGTTACATGAGGATAATTGGGTTTGCTCCTTTGCCAGGAGCATCCTCCATCCATTTTTTCATGCTGTCAGGAGTATGGTGTTTATTCCATTTATGCACGTGTGGTCAGAATCTGAAGTTTCGAGAATACATATGTCCTTTCACAGGAAGCCGTATACCGGGAATTCGCAAAATTCCGGCTGCTGAGAGAATTGAAGCCAAGATGAATTGAATTAGGGAGGTTGGAATCTGATGGTTTTTATTAATCTCAAATGCGAGACAATTTTTCAAGTATTTTTGAATTTCAGAGTGTAGGGAAGGCTACGTGTGGAGTCTCCACAGGGCTTTCCCACATTTTTTATTTACAAGACCACTCAGGAACGGTATGACTTTGAATGTTCCAATTTGGTCATGGGTAAACTAAGAAGGGATGGAAATATGATATGAACATATCCAGCTTGATCTTATACTGAAAATTGAATTTTTACATACATACATTTCACATACCTGATTTGAACATATGTTATTAACGCAAAACTCAATAATGTTCAGGGCACAAATATGAATGAATTGATCGAAAATGTCTTTATTTATTAACGTCAAATAATGAACTCTCTGAAAATAGCAGTTCTCCTCTGTAATTATCAGCATAGATCCAAAAGCCTACACGGAAAAAATTATCCAGAACGACGGTCGTACGAACATGTAACATATACCAGTAACATGAATTTCCTATATTATCGATATAATTATTTGGAAACCCTTTCCGACACGAATCAATAAAACAATATTTCTACAAATCGATGTCCAATGACAGATTTCTAGCTTATCGATCGAAAAGAGCATTATATACACGTTATATTCTCAATCAATAAAAATCAGTAAAATTCTGGATTACTTACGAACCTACTTATCAAAAAGAACACAAAGAGTATAGAGTATATTTGAATGGAAAATACAGCAAGAAACACCAGCTTAATTATGGAGTGCCACAAGGAACTGTACTCGGACCTCTTTTGTTTATTCTGTATCTGGATGGCATCTTCAGGTTGGATGCTAGGGGAGAGATTGTTGGATTTGCGGACGATTTATTGGTTTTGCTTCAGGATGATACATGGGAAAACCTGAAAATACAGGCATCTAATGAATTTCAGAAAATGATTAAATGGTTCAGAGGAAATAAACTGACATTGAATACAAAAAAAAACTGAATATATAACATTTGCCTCGAATAAGAAGGAGATCCCGGATTGGGGAGATTTGAAGATCGATGAGCAAATCTATATTTCAAATTCACGAGCCATAAAATATCTTGGTATAATTATCGATGAAAATCTCAAATGGGATGAACACACATTGTATATTTCAAGAAAACTGAGAGGCATACTTTATAGATTGAAATTTATAAAAGATAGCATAGCTTCTGCGGAACATCTTAAAATGATATACGATGCATTAGTTGTACCTCAGCTCACTTATGGAGTAATAGGATGGGGAGGCGTACTGGACAGACACAAAAAAAACATAGATACACTACAAAAACGTATATTGAAGGTTATACATGGAAAAAAAATTACATTCTCTAGTGAAAGAATATACCAGATATCTAGAGTACTCGATCTAAGGCAAATATATGCACACAAAATCCAGACGAATATCCATCAGAAGAAAATAATTATTAAGAAGAGAGAACATAAGTATTCAACTAGATCGGAAGAAAATAACTACGAAAGAGAGAAAGCGGAAAAGAGGATTGGACAAAGAAGTAGTTTGTACCTGGCTTCGAGGTTGTATCCGGTTATACCACAGGATATAAAAATAGTTAAAAATAAAGTAAAATTTTCTAAGAGGCTGAAAATGTGGATGATGGAAGGACATCGTAATCTAATAAATGGGATCATAAATTCCAATTAATGATATGACAAGAAAACCGAAGAAGACGGAAAAAAAAAATCGATGAAGAGAAAGATAAGGAATATGTGCCGGAAAATAGGAAAATCACCGACTTGGACAAAAACAATGTGCAATCATAATTACGTTTTGAGACAGCCGCATTATGGAATATTCATTTTGGTGTTATATTGTTGCTCAAAATTGGCGAAACTTATGAATTATTTAAAACCTTAGAATAAGATTTTTTTTTGCTGTGCACAGTTGTTCTCCTCATTGAGGGAATACTTAACAGCTGTATCATTTTGGGTTTATCTGTAATTTATTACTGAAATAAACTCTATTCTATTCTATCATACCATTAAATATCGCACAGTCCAAGTATTCCCGTCGTATATAAATGGAATATTCCCCTCTGTTCGAAATGAACATTCGTTGTTCAAGAGGAGAAGATATTGACCCAATGACCGCCTAAATCTTCTCAAACTAACAGTAAGTTGCTAAAGTTGTCGTGTTGTGTAGGGCATGCAGGGCGATCACGTCATTTTCATTTGTGAAGCAATTCAGTAATTTTTTATTATGTTCATATTTGTGCAAAGAGCAATGTATACATATAGGTACCTACTTTAGCGAGCGATTTCAAGAATGGAAGCCTTCCTTATGGATTTGAATTTGAAATATATTCTAGGATTCCTAGGTAAGTACCTTAACGCCATTCGCTTATTGATTGATTGTGCATGATACTTTTTCTTCAATTCTTTGGGTACCTATTAATTCATGTCTGTATACATCAGATTATTTCATTTTTTTTCAAATATGTATATACGTCAGTAATACTCCACTCTGAGAATAAATTCTTTTTGTTCAGGGGGACGCTTTTGATGTTTCATTGTTACAACTTTCAAATTATGAGAGATAGCGGAAATCTGATACCACATCCTCGGCTTATTTTTAGAGAAACTAATTAAATGGTACTATCCGCGGTTTTTCGTATCTTCTTTTGGTTTGATTTATGAACGAAAATTGGAGTAATAGCTAACATGAAAACGAATCATAACCACTTTCTCTGAAACAATAACATTATACAGGCATTTTTTGCGTAGAATCCAGTGACTTATTCACATTTTTTGTAGGGGTTCAATTCATAAGAAAATATGAGGTAAGTTTGCAGTTTATCGACCCCTAACCAGTTTTCAATATATTTTACATGATATTTGGTCAGTTTAGGTTAGCTAGAAAAAAACGACGTCAAAAATACAATTTTCACCATTTTAAATAATTGAAAATGAAGAAATTGCAGTATTGAACAATGTTTTTGTTGTAAATGAAAATCATCAATAATCGTTTTAAAATTTTCCTTCAATAACATTGCGAAAAAATCGAAATTACACATCTAATTAAAAGCTCAGTTCACATCTGCAATCTGTGAAGATGATTATAACTCAAAGAGCTTTTTGATTTGAGATGTTACATTGAGATGGGGGAATTCAAAACTACTTTGGATACGTTTAGATGCAGTTTTCGAAGATTATGATTCATACATCCATAGGAATAATGACATCTTGAAAAAAATCAGCCCCCGATTTATTTGCTTATCTACAGTTTTTATGATATTTTTCTTGCAGATGAGGGAATTGAAGAAGGGTCAGTTAAAATGCTTAACGAAGACGATAAAATTCATTAATCAAGGCTATAAATTATATGCTAATATTAGAAACATAAAATTGCATCTTCCAAATTTTTTTCTCCAAATAGTTCTTTTTATTTTGTTGACAAAAAATCATTTTTCAGTACAAATCTCCCAGTGTTGGACAAACTCCAATATTCGAATCTACAGACACTGACGACGAAACTAACTCTTTTTCTATGGGATCAGAATTTGAGTCCTTCATTAAATCACCTTCAACATCAACACTGAGCAAAAAACCTGAGAGTAAGGGTATCAACCCCGATAGGAATTTTAATTTGGAAGGAAAAAAATTGAGAGGGAGTTTATGTTGTTTTCACATTCCGAATTGCATTTCTACAAACCAATAACAATTTTTAATCATAGTGATGGCAATAAATATAACGGTGATTTGAGTCCAAGAGCTATATGCATGATTTCAGTATTACAAAATTGATGTATACCTTTTGTAGTATTAAAGCTAGTAATTTTTTATATTATTAACAATATTTTATAGAGTTATGCATATGTGACAAACTGGCCCAATAATTGTTATTAATTTTTATTGAATATTTTCTATGTTAAAATTTTAGATGTTTATTTTCGTTATATGAAGAGCTTCATAAATTTTCCTAGGATAAAATCGTTTTTGTTTGTCTTGAGTTGTTTTTAAAATATTCCTATCTATTCTGATGATGTTCGATTTCTTGTTCATCTAGCTGCTATTGATCTCATCTGATACATATGGATTTGCATATAGATGCAATAAAAAAAAACTACTGAATATTTTCTCAAATTTCTTTTCTTATTTGAAAGTACAATCCTTCCGGTTAAAAATGGAATATAATTTCATTCAAATGGCTGCCTCGGCTGGCCATGCAGTAGCCTACACGATAGGTTCAATTTTTAAGCACAGTATCGATTGTGTGCAGCTGTATTTCACCAATGGCTTCACGAATATTGTCCTTTAAAGCGTCAATTGTCTCGGGCTTGTTGGCGTAACACTTATCTTTGACGGCACCCCACAAATAATAGTCCAACGGTGTAAAATCGCAGCTCCGGGGTGGCCAAATGACATCAGCTCTGTGGCTGATAATGCGATCTTCAAAACAAGGGCGCAAAAAATCGAGTGTAGCTTCGGATGTGTGGCACGTAGCGCCGTCCTGTTGAAACCAAATGATGCCAATATCCTCCTATTCAATTTATGTGTACGGAAATTCGTTCAACATGGCCCGATGACGATCGCCAGTGACTGTAACGGCCACTCCTTGCTCATTTTCGAAAAAAAAATGGCCCAATTATGCCTGTGAACCAAAATCCGCACCAAACAGTGACTCGTTTTGGGTGTATCGGCTTTTCAATGTATGAGTGCAGGTTTTCTGTGCCCCAAATGCGACAATTCTTCTTGTTTACATACCCGCCAAGATCAAAATGAGCTTCATCTGAAAAGATGATTTTTTTGGCAAAATCGGCATCTTATGTAAGTATATCGCAGGCCCACTTAGTGAAGTGAAAACGCATTGGATGGTCAGTTGGCTTAAAGTCCTGAACCAATTGGACTTTGTATGGCGTCATACCAAGGTCTTAATGCAAAATTCGTCTCAATGATGTCTCCGAAATGTTCAATTCTTGAGAATGACGGTGAATTGATGTTGATGGCGCTTCACGCACACTCTCTGCCACAGCAGCAATATTCTAGGGTGAACGCACTGTTTTTGGCTTTTCACGCTTTGGTTTATCGATGTGGATGCCAGTTTCTTTCACTTTTTTCACAAGATAATGAACATACGGAGCTGACGGTGCTTCTCTTCTTCCAAAATCCCTACGCAATTTTCGCACACATTCTGCAGCATTGCCATGATTTCCAAAGTTATGTCGCAATATTTCCCAGCGTTGTTCAAGCGTATACACAACCATATTCGTTCAGTGGAAGGATTAAAGTAATTATCTGTCAAATCAGACATGAGCTAAGTGTTACCATTCACGAAATGAGCTCTAGTTGAAAAAAAAAAACGTTAGATGGCGGACCCGTTAGAACACAGACAGATAGTCTATGAAAACAGAATTATTATGATGTATTATTGAAAATTTGAAAAATCATATCTCCGAAAGTATTAGCTTGTTAGAGTTAAAAATACCATCAATGAATTCTTATGATAAAAATGCGTCTTAAAAAAAATTGTAACGAAATTTGTAATAAAAAAAAATTGTATATTGATAACCAATCTTTTTGGAATGTTCATGAACAGCGAGGTAACATCCAAGGAAACGAGCTTATAATGTCTGGGTAACCACATATTATTCAAGTTATTCACGAACCCAAAGGAACTTTTCACATTGTAATTGAATGTCGTTGTTAATGGAGAAAGAACCTTATGGGTTACATGGGTTTCATCGGGTAAAAAAGGGCCTATTTGCAATATTTTTTTTTCTACGTAAAAAATTATTTATTTAATTCAAACTTTTTTCTGTCTTTAGATACATATTTAAAAAATAATTTCTGAAATTTAAAAAAAAAAAAAAAATCAAAACTCTTCCTTTGTGACGTCATTTCCGGTGACCCCTCGGAAAAAAGGTGCGTCCGCGTTGTCAGCATAACTCCTGACAAAATCATCTAAAATGAAAAAACAAAATTATGTGTTTCAGTTAAGACCATAAACTCGTGCTTGAACGAAGGATTTTTTTTTTCAATTACAACAATTTAAAAAAAAACAAAATGTCAAGCAAATTTGACCGAAATTTTCATTTTTTTGGAAAAATGTCTGCCAAAATTCCAATTTTTACTTTTTTTTTCTTTCCTTCGTTCAATCACGAGTTTATGGTCTTAACTGAAACACGTATTTTTGTTTTTTCATTTCAGATGATTTTGTCAGGAGTTATGCTGACAACGCGGACGCACCTTTTTTCCGAGGGGTCACCGGAAATGACGTCACAAAGGAGGAGTTTTAATTTTTTTTTTGAAAATTTCAGAAATCATTGTTTAAATATGTATCTATAAGACAGAAAGAAGTTTGAATTAAATAAATAATTTTTTACATAGAAAAAAAAATATTGAAAATAGGCCTTTTTTTAACCGATGAAACCCATGTAACCCCTTAATGGTGAAAGAACCTTATGTAAAAAAGCCGCCAAGCTTTAGCAGGGAGCGTTTATACAGCTAACTCTAATGATGAATAAGTCGATTTAAAATCCATATGATTGTTATTCAGTATAGATTAGACGACGGAGGGAAATGTGTCGCTGTTTACCACTTGTTATTGATATTGCGATCTTATGTATGCCTAGGAAGGGCTAACAGGACATCGTTGACTTCTAGGTAAAGAGATATTGTTTGTCATTTTCTGCATATTATGCTCACTGTTGTTTATATTTTAGAACTTGAAAAGGCAACAATGAAGTTGCGAAACGTCGCTCATTGAAGAATTAAATGTTCTTCATGCCTATATATTCCAATCCCACGACTACTATACCAGTGATACATAATAATCCTAAACCATTACATTTTCCTTCTAACTTTATGTTGGTTAGGTTACTCATAAATTTCTCACTGAAACGTTACTCCGTGTGATTTCCCTTCGTATTTTCTCCTCCAACCCAGAAAGAAACCATCTAACAAAAATCCACTGGATCATACAATTAAGATGTGCACATCGTTTAATATCATCATTTAACAAATGTTCGACCCAGAAATGCGGTCGTTCACCGACTATCGATGACTGCTCTCATTTGGATTGGACGCACTTTTATTATGTGGAAATTACTACTTCAGCAATTTCACACAACCTTATACTACACATTCAATATCACCTGTCATTCTAAGGAAATCCCAACTATGAATATCGAAAAGGTGTGATAATTTCTGGTAAACTAAAATCTCGCTTCTGATGAGAACTTCATACCGGACAAACACTATCTTCTACCATTGGGCAAATCTGATTACCTAGTGTTTTCAACCAAAATACAGCTAGAATTCCCTTCACATCCTAGCAAATATAAGATTATAGATTACCAAAAGTTATATAACCTATTTTCAGTTCCATTTCTATCTTTTCCTTTGTTTCTCGGTTTACCTGTCCTGAAGAAGCCAACTGGCAGCTAGAATACCGAGTAGAATACTCTTCAAATCCTAGCAAATATAAGATTATAGATAACCAAAAATTATATAACCTATTTTCAGTTTGATTTCCATCTTTTCCTTGGTTTCTTGGTTGCCCTGTCCCGAAGAAGCCAACTAGAAGAAACAAGAGTCGGCATGTGCCATCAAAATGATTTTTCTCTGCTCCTTTTGCGGAATTACCCCATAAACTTCCTACTTAATTATATAACATATTAAGGTTGGGATTCTCTTTGTATCATCTTGCAAATATATTTGAATTTGACTATACGGTTTCTTCAGCAGTGTGTCCAATGGAATTATTTAAGACCATGATCTCATAATACTAACAGCAAAGTTACTTGATTATTTAGATTTTGGACATCCATTGCCTGAGTTCTATGTACAAAGATCTAAAAATAATAAAAAGAAAGAAAAAATGTGGAATCAGTATCCATGTTGTGTACAGAAATAGTCATTATGGATTGAATCTGAACCTAGAAATATTGAGGAGAATTAAAATGGTGAAATATTTGGTGATTTCTGTGATGGAATGTGTGAAACACTTGAAATGATAATATGAATATAATAATAAATGTTGTGTACTGCACGGCTTGAAAACGATCAGAGATACATTACTAACCGAAACGTCGTGCTGTATACAACATCTATTATTCACGCGTGTTCTGCAAGGAAAGGGCGTCCTATTCTATTTCTCCGCATGCGTGGATTCAAGATGCGATATCTGCTTTCAGTCACTTTCAGTCTCGAGTGGATTGCACATGCGCAGAGAAGAAGTGACTCTTGTTGGGTTGTATGATGGGTTATGTTGGGAGTGCTTCAGGACTATCAGTCATGGGTCTGGTGTTGAGCCGATATTGTGAGGTCTCAAAAGAATATTCATGGCAATTCTGTGCACGGACAAGTCAGTTTGGGGGAAATAGCGTTGTTTCCGAGTACGAGTGTCCGTACCGTAGCCCTTGGGCTAATTTTGAAATCGATGATTTCCTTACGGGTATTAACGTTCTGCGCATCAGCAGACGAGAAGTGATTTAACTGCTGGAGTTTTCGTCTGAGAGAATTGGGGTTTGGAGGTGCTGGATGCTATTCATCCATGAAAAGGAGTGTCCACGCATGCGTGGATTGAAGCTGCAATATCTCCTGAACCAACGGAGTTGAAGAATCAGAGTTTTGTGTGAGGTGCGTGATTTTTAGAAGACTTTCAGCCACGAGTAGATTGCACATGTGCAGAGGAAAATTGGCGTGTTTTGGGCCGACTCACCGACAGGTGAGTTTCGAGGAAATAGCGTTGTTTCCTAGATGAATTGTCTGTATCGTGGCCCTGAGGCCAATTTTTAAATAACTATAATTGGAAGATCTATATTGAATTACTTTCGGATTTGGAGAATATGCGTAAGCAATTGTGTTCCCAACGGGGGTCCCATATACGCATTTTTTTTTCGATATACGGTAAAACTAATAGACCGACTGTATCAATAGCCAGATTTGTAATAGGAACTTGAACTAATTGGTTCAAGCCCTGTGCAGCTATTGGCGCTCTTGTTCAAACAGATCGATTATATCTCCGAAAGTATTGGTTCTCAGAGTTGGGAATAATATCAATGGATTCCTATGATAGAACTGCATTACCAAAGAAATCAAATTTAAAAAAAAGTGTCGTTTGAAAAAATGCTGAGATATTATCTTAAAAAAACAATCTACAATGCTTCAATGCCTTAATGCTTTAAAAATTGTCATTAAATTTATTTATCAAGATTAAATGAGCAATCTGCAATGATCCAACCTCGTGGAATGGGTTGTTGCAACTTACACTCGGTGCATAGTTTTCACAACTCGAAATACCTAGAGCAAGGTTGGAGACAATCATAGGAGATTGTTTATTCATTCCTGATATTTGAGTAGGTAGTGGATTACGAACAAATTATCTTAATAGTTCAAAATATATTAATAAAATACTATCCTCTTTTCATTTCATAATTTAATAGTTCATACCAACAACACATTCTTTTCTGTATTATGAACCTTAACTCATGAAAAAATGTTTGTTACACAAATGTAGATCCATATTTCAGTAATTTTTTACTAGCAACATTATGAAAATACTGTATATAGGAACATGTCTCACTACTTAAGGAAGTAAAAGGTAATATTAACCTCAGTGGCCAACGAACAGTAATTTCTTTTGATGATTCCATTATGTTCTTCTTTCCTATTGCCTCCATAAACTACATCATTAAAATAATCTAATTCTAAATCTTCTGAAACATCATCCCCAATATTTATACATAAATTATTCAATATGTAATCAGTCAATATTATTTTTGGTTTCAAAACAGTCTTGTATATATTCACAAATTCAAGAATCGGATACTTATTTTCAAAGAGAAAGTATTTTCAACATCGAATTGAAAATCTCTAATAGCTAGAAAAGTTGACATTTATGAACAGTGAACACAGACAGATTCTGTGTTCACATTCTGTGAATACATAGAACTTACGATGATTATTGAAACTTTGAAAACACCATATCTCGGAAAGTATGAGCTTGTTAGAGTTGAAAATGATAACAAAGGATCCTTATGATGAAACTGCATCTTAAAATAATCTGAATTCAAAAGTTTTAATGTAAAAAAAAATTTTGTTTTCGTTACTCCGAAACTATTAGACCGATAATGCCCAATAACGAACTTAATCGAGATATTTATATCCCAATCGTACTCTGAAAATTTCAATTGTCTAGCTCATTCCGTTCAAGAGTTATCTTGTTAACGGTTGGACGGACGGCCAGACAGAATCGATTCCGACCACGGATTCTTTGATCAGTTAGTCAAACCAAATCGTTTAAGACCATTTTCAGCCAAAAATTCGAAAATTACAGACATTTGGGCAAATTGATAAGCACTCTGTTCCGAGGAACAAGAGCGCCAAAAATATAAAATTCACTGTCAGGTCATAAATTAACAGTGCTGTGTCTAAGCTTGCATAAGTATAGAGTAACAAAGTTGAAAAAGAACGCAACTGACTCTCCTTAGTCGTACAAGCTTCTTGAAGATTCGGAGGGATCTCTTTGCGAAAGACTTGGGAGGTTCAGTATAGTCATAACCATGCTTATAAGACGCGTGCCAATTGCAGATTGACTTCACAATGAAAGAGAAAGGCTAAAAAAGCATTGACGTGGGGTCAATCTGCTTTGGCGCGCGTGTTATAAACATGATTATGATTATACTGACCCTCCCAAGTCTTCCCCTCAGAATCTTCTAGAAGCTTGTGCGACTAAAGAGAGTCAGTTGTGTTCTTTGTCAACATTGTTACTCTCTCCTAATGCCAGCTTAGACACAGCAGTCTTAATTTACGACCCGACAGTGAATGGTGTCCACTACCCTCTTGGTAGATCTCCGGCTCGTTCTATCCGCTGAGCTTGAAACTCTCATCATTCAATTCAAATTAGCCAACGTGAACACGCGCGCTAAAGAGTAGCTACTGACTTATCGTCAGTGCTTTTATATATTTTTGCGCGTATGTTCTGGGGAACATCGCGTTATAGTTTTGCCCAAATGTCTGTAACTTTCGAATTTTTTGACGAAAATGGTCTCAAACGATTAAGTTCGACTCCCCAATGAAGAATTCGAGGTCAAATTTGATTCTGTCCGTCCGGCCGTCCGGCCGTCCGGCCGTCCGGCCGTCCTGCCATCCGTTGCCACGATAACTTGAGAACGAAAAGAGCTAGCGACTTGAAATTTTCAGGGTAGGTGGCGCATCCCAATACGACGGACAAGTTCGTTAATGGGCATAATCGGCCCAGTGGTTTCCGAGTAATAATTTTGTTTTCAACCAATATAAATCGGATCGAACTGAAACTTGATGGGTGGTTGTAGAGTATGAACCTAAGCACGTTTGTGAAATTTTGTGCGAATCATATGGCTAGAAAATTAAAAAAAAATTATTAAAAAATATTTTTGTTGTCACAATAACTTGAGAACGGAATGAGATAGCGGCTTGAAATTTTCAGGTTAGGATGTGCACCAGAACGCGACATTTCAGTTTGTTCATGAGCATAATCGGCCAAACGGTTTTAGAGTTATAGCCATCTGAAATTTTCTGCAATTTGGTGGTTTTTTGTTCCTCATTAACTCGAAAAATACGGAACCGATTGAATTCAAACATGGTTATTAGTTGTAGAATGCCGACGCGAAATTGTTTGCAAAATTTGGTGAGGATAGCATTTGTAGAAAATTTTTAATAAATCATTGAAAATAAAAAAAAAATATTCTATATATCAGTAACTATTCGTTTGAAATTGCTGAAATTTTGCAAGAGCCTTCACAACCTAACTATACTGCCAAGTTTCAAGTTTTAATACGATCGGTTAAATATTGTTGAAGATTCGAGCATTTTTGTGTGAGTTCAGTAGATCGAACGAAAGGAGATAGGGACTTGCAATTTTCAGGGTAGGTTGCGTATCCGAAAGGGAGAGTTGAGTTCGTTTTTGGGCATAATCGGTCTAACGGTTTACGAGTTATACCCACCTGGAATATTATTTCCTTGATAACTCAAAAAATAAATATTCGATCGAATTGAAGCTTGGTAACTAGTAGTAGAAAATTGACATAAAGACGTGTTTGAAATTTTGTAAGAACCGTACCCCTGGAAAATTTGAAAAAAATGACGAAAAAAAAAATTTTAAGAACCGTACCCCTAGAAAATTTTTAAAAAATCACGAAAAAAAAAATTGGTTCAAGCACTGACGTGAAGTCAGAAGCTTTTGCGCGTATGTTCTACTGTCCATTCTTTTGTATTGGACACCCTTAATCGAATTTACCATGGAAAATTATGTTGTCCATTCTCCTGTATTGGACACTCTTAATTCGAATTTACCATGGTAAATTCGAATTAAGTGTCCAATACAGGAGAATGGACAACATAATTTACCATGGTAAATTCGATTAAAGGTGTCCAATACAGAAGAATGGACAATAGCGCAAAAGCTTCTGACTTCACGTCAGTGCTTGTTCACTATAAATAATGGTGCAAGGTGCAAACTCCGAATTCGAAAATCGAAATGTAACTTCAATCAAGTGAATACGAATCAATCAAGCAAACTCTTTCACTATAAACTGGAACTCTTCTTTACTCAGCCATGAGCTGTGTTCAAACTCCTATATAAATTCTAGATGGGCGCTCATGAAATTTTGAATAAACAGTTGAATCCTCATTACCAACCTAACTTCATTTGATGAGATATGTATTTTCGAAAATTTAAATTGGGCATATTTTTTAGGCCCAATGGGCAGTTTTTTCCAATCAAAAACTAGAGAAAGAACTATTAAAATTGCAGTGGTGGCTCGTGACAGTATAAGGTGTCGAGGCAATTATTATTATTATTATTATAACATACCTATTAAGTTTTCGGACATAGTTAGCATAGTGAACTCCTTACACCGTCAGTTGGAATATCATATTTATAAAACTTTGTATTGATACTTTAAATTATTAGATTAAAAAAAAAATTGGTTCAAGCACTGACGTGAAGTCAGAAGCTTTTGCGCGTATGTTCTATTGTCCATTCTTCTGTATTGGACACCCTTAATCCAATTTACCATGGTAAATTGTGTTGTCCATTCTCCTGTATTGGACACTTTTAATTCGAATTGACCATAGTAAATTCGAATTAAGTGTCCAATAGAGGAGAATGGACAACATAATTTACCATGGTAAATTCGATTAAGGGTGTCCAATACAGAAGAATGGACAATAGAACATACGCGCAAAAGCTTCTGACTTCACGTCAGTGCTTGAACCAATTTTTCTTATTATACACAGTGGCAAAATTAGGAGATCGCATAAAATTTCAAACGAAGTTTGTAGTTCATTTTCTTTTGTACTCTTGGTGCAATTTCTGCAATTTTTTTCTGAATAGTAGCTTGATTCCGTGGAAATTAACTGTTAAGATGCCATTCTCAGTTATTTCGTCTTTTGATATATATAGGGATGAACGAAAGGAATAAAAAGTGAGATTTTATTCAGAATACCCTATCGAGCGAATCATTGACACATGAAAATGTATACGATAATTTAGATGATGCCCCATCTTTTCAGAACCGTTTCACTTTTTATTCATTGCGATATCTTAATTTTGTGAGAAATTACAGCACTTTAAACGGTTTCAGTATCAATTGAAATTAACGTTAAGAATTCTACGAATGAAAACATTAATTTTTTGTTCAACAACATTCAGTTTTTACGCAATAACAATAACTCACCAGTAATAACATTTTCGATCACCACTAAATATGTTCGTACCTCTAAACAAATCGCACCCCAGATCATTATTGAATTCTAATTGTAGTGCTGTAATTTCTCTCATAATTAAGATATCACAATGATATCAACCCAGATCATTACTGCATTCTAATTGTAGTGCTGTAATTTCTCTCATAATTAAGACATCACAATAAGTAAAATAAGAAAATGGTTAGAAAATATGCGTCATCTGAGTGTTCGTAAACATTCTCGTCTGTCAAAGATTTACTTCACAGGGTGTTCGGAATAAGAGCTTACATTTCATTCTTCATATTTACCCTCGTGTATAACAAAAAAAGAAGTTTCTGAGGACGACATCTGAACAGTTATGTTCGCAAGGAATCCCGTTATAATTAAATAAAAATTGCAAAAATCGGCCAAAGGGTTCAAGGGAACATGAACTACAAACTTCGTTGAGATTTTGTCCGTTGCCCTAATTTTGCCGGTGTGTACCTATCTTATTATTATTTTAATTGTATGACAATTTCTATCACATAAATCCGTTTAATAATTTACAATTTCAATTCTCCTCAATATTTCTGATTTCAGATCCCTGTTTTCTTATTTTTAGATATTCGTATATAAAAATCGGACAAAAGATGTCTAAAACCTGAATAATTTCAGACCATATTACGCTGAATGGATTAGGATCCTGATGCACGAATCGCACGTATATTATACGAATCCATCGTTCGATCTAGATTAGACACACCTGCAAACCAAATCACCAGTTCCAATGTATGGCTGGAACATTGAAATCCTTGATGCTCATAAATCTTTCCAAGTTTCCAAAAGAAATTCGAGTTCATTATACGGCAATATGTCGGCAACCGGAATAATTGGAGGATAATGTTATAATCGAAGGTAGTATGCCTTAGTGAACTTGATAAAATGTTTGCGTTATGCTCTGAAGCATGTCTGAGATGGCCGTGTTGAATTCAATAAAATTATATTCGTCAATTTTAGCAACCCCATACAAGAAAATGACACCAACGCATTCGCCATTTTGTAATCAATTACCCACCATCTCGAATATTCTTCGAAACTAACTTACGCTGTGATGTACCGAGTGTGATGTATGATGTCAAATTCAATCACGATGTATAAATATACCCTAAAAGCATTCCCGTTCCCTGCTTATACTCACTCCATCACTCACAGTTCAATTAAGCAGCTTTCTCTTGAGGATCTGCTTTCCTGGTGGATTACCATTTGATCTTTTTGAAGCATTGATGCCTTGATGTAAAGACTTCTGACGCATCTGTTTCACCAAACAGTGCCGTTCCATCAGATGGAAATAAATGTTTTTAATCTAAAATCGGATAATTTCAATTTGAATTCGCATCCCTGGCCTTACATTGATTAAATAGCTAAGAAGGATGTATGGCAAACATAATGGAAGCATTAGTCCTTCGAGATCGCTCAATTCAATGCCTTTATTGAGTGGAATATTAAGTGGTTACGAATCATCATATTCCTCTTGATTTAAGATGTCTTGAAGGAAGCGAAAATTCCAATTACTGACGCAAGGACGATGATATATACGAACACACAGTCAATACATTCAATTCGCTATACTTTCATATTTCAATTCTTGGTTGCTCGTAACAGCAAGCTATCATTTTGACAAAATGTCTTTTTGGCGCTCTAGTTCCTCGAAACTGAGTGCTTATCAATTTGCCCAAATGTCTGTAATTTTCGAATATTTCGATGAAAATGGTCTTAAGCAATTTGGTTCGACTCACTGATCAAGAATCCGTGGTCGAAATTCATTCTGTCCGGCAAGTCTGGCCGGCCGTAGGCACGATAACTCTCGAACGGAATGAGCTAGAGAGTTGAAATTTTCAGAGTAGGTTTGGGGGTTCAATATCTCGGCTAAGTTCGTTATTGGGTAGAATCAGACAGATGGTTTCGGAGTAACAAAAAAAAAATTTTTTTTTACAGAACAAATTCCAAATAAAATTTTTTTTAATGAGCAGTTTTATCCTAAAAATCCATTCATATCATTTTTAACTCTAACAAGCTAATACTTTCGGAGATATGATTTTCAAAAATTTCAATGTAAATCGTATTTCACAGATTGATATAATTATTCTATGTATGAATTGTCATGATGTCAACTTGACAGAAGGGAATATTGTAACTTCAAAAATATTGGGGTTGAAATACTCGTATTTTAGCGATGCAACGGGGACCTCACCCGAAAATGTTTGAAAATATTACGTAAATATTGAAAGCATAATTCTGTAGTTCGAGAGAGGAGAATATTTGGTGAACGTAGATCAGGAAATTTTTGATCGATTACAAGGTAATTTTTTATTATTACTTATCTTCTTTCATACATGTTTTATGGAATACCTACTATTTGTAGGTACTTTGAACCTGTTTTGGGCAATTGTCATACGAAACTTGTTTTTTTGGCGCTCTAGTTCCTCGGAACAGAGTGCTTATCAATTTGCCCAAGTGTCTGTAATTTTGGAATTTTTGGCTGAAAATGGTCTCAAACGATTTGGTTCGACTCACTGATCAAGAATCCGAGTGCGTAATCGATTCTGTCCGGCCGGCCGACCGGCCGTAGGCACGATAACTCTCGAACGAAAGGAGTTAGCGGATTGAAAATTGCAAGGTGGTTTGGAGCTTAAATATCTCGGACAAGTTCGTTAATGGGCGAAATCCATCAAGGGGTTTCGGAGTTATGGCCAATTTTAGTAAAAATATTTTTTATGAATATTTCCGAAACCGATCACTCGATCTATCTGAAATTTAGCATCAAATTATAGAATCATGACCCTTATACGCATGTGAAGTTTTGTATTGACCAGGTTACCGCAAAGTGTAAAAAAAAAATTTGAAAATGTGGTGCAGTTCTCATTCTCATGATTGCTCATTTAATCTTGATAAATAAACTTTTATTTGAATTGAATTTCCTTTATGATGCAGTTCTATCATATGAATACATTGATTCAATTCCCAACTCTGAGAAACCAATACTTTCGGAGATATAATTTTTAAATAACACGTATTTTAAATTAAATTTCTTTCATGAAGAAGTTCTATCATAGGAATCCATTGATATATTTCCCAACTCTGATAAACCAATACTTTCGGAGATATAATTTGTCTGTTTGAATACGAGCGCCAAAAAGCTCCTGTCCACAGGGCTTGAACCAATTTTTTTCCTTAAGTAGTGAGACATGTTCCTATATACAATATTTTCATAATGTTGCTAGCAAAAAAATGCTGAAATATGAATCTACATTTGTGTATCAAATATTTTTTCTTGATTAAGGTCCATAATACAGAATGAATGTGTTAGTGTTATGAACTACCTTCTCAAATATCAGAAATAAATCGACCATCTGCTATGATTGTCTCCAGCCTTGCTGTAGACAATGCGATGATAATTTCCTTATTATTTTAAATGATAATTTTTGAAGTATTAAAGCACTGAAGATTGCTCATTTAATCTTGATAAATAAACTATTATATGAAATGAATTTCCTTTATGATGCAGTTCTATCATAAGAATCCGTTGATATCATTCCCAACACTGAGAAAACAATACTTCGGAGATATGATTTTTCAAAGTTGAACAAGAGCGCCAAAGCTCCTGTCCACAGGGCTTGAACCAATTTTTAGAATTTGAAATCTCTCACCCTTTACACTCCACATCCCTCTACTGTTTGTTTAAGATAGCAATATATGGATTTTGATATATCAAATGAAAGGACATTCGATTGCACATTGAGCGGTGTGACTGAAAAATAATTTGTCAAGCTTTTTTTTAACAAAATTAAAAATTTGTGATTGGTATCAGGTTCTTATTCTTGAAATTATAAATTTCGAGAAATATCCACCTACACGCCGATTTCAATTTTCAAACTTCAGTTTTTGTTAAAAAAAAAATTCTTTCGTCAATCTAGCAGATCAACTAAAGATGACAGAATGTATGGTATCGTTTTAGTTTCTTACTGATCTCTCTATCATCAGAATAGCGAATGCTCATTCTATTCCCTCTGTATCAAATTATTTTAGTGTAAACAGATCTAGAGCATTCTTTCGCTGTTCTTTCTGCGTTCGCAAAGATTCTAAGGAATATTCTAAGATTGCTCGATCGCTTGATATAAACGGCAATAGAGCGTGTGAACAGTTTCTTAGAGCGTTATTCCGACGAGCGAATGCTCATTCTATCCCATATCTAGCAAACTCTATTAGCGTAAACAGATGAAGAGCATTCTTTCGTTGCTCTTTCTGCGTTCGCAAAGATTCTGTGGAATATTATAAGTTTGCTCGATCGCTTGATATTAACGGCACTAGAGCGTGTCAACAATTGCATAGAGCATTCTTGCGTATTCAGAAGTGCTCGCTCCCCAGAGCGATCTCTTCAAAGCGTTCTGGTGCTCTAGCGATTTTTTTTATCCGATCAATTATGAATTGGTCTACAGAAAAAATGTCTTCCAATGATTGGAGCCTACCAAAATTCCAGATGTCTGTGGGATCCGACGTATGAACAATATAAAAATACAACCCGCAAACACGATGCTTGCCACGAAATTTCAAATTTACTTGAATGTACTGTAGCAGAATAAAAAAAATGGTTCAAGCTATGTGGACAGGAGCTTTCCGGCGCTCTTGTTCAATCAGACAAATTATATATCCGAAAGTATTGGTTTCTCAGAGTTGGGAATTATATAAATGAATTCTGATGATAGAAATGCATCATGAAAGAAATAAAATTTAAAAAACTGTAGTTTAAAAAAATATTTTTCAAAAGCTATCAAACAAGAGCGCCAAAAAAAAACAATCTACAATGCTTCAAAAATTGTCATTAAATTTATTTATCAAGATTAAAAAACCAATCTGCAAAGATTCATCCTCGTGGAATGGGTTGTTGCGACTTACACTCGGTGCATAGTTTTCACAACTCGAAATACCTAAGGAAAGTATCATCGAAATGTCTAGAGCAAGGCTGGAGACAATCATAGCAGATTGTTCGTTTATTCCTGATATTTGTGTAGGTAGAGGCTTGCGAACAAATCATTTTAATAGTTCAAAATATATGAACTAGCAAAATTATGAAAATACTGTATATAGGAACATGTCTCACTACTTAAGGAAGTAAAATGTAATATTAACCTCAGTGGTCAACGAACAATAATTTATTTTGATGATTCCACTTTGTTCTTCTTTCCTATTGCCTTCATAAACTACATCATTAAAATGATCCAATTCTAAATCTTCTGAAACATCATCCCGAATGTAGGTATACGTATATTATTCAATATGCAACCAGTCAATATTATTTTCGGTTTCAAAACAGTCTTGTATATATTCACAAATTCAAGAATCGGATACTTATTTCGAAGTACGAATAGACATGACTCTAATAGGTAGATAATATGACATTTATGAACAGTGAACACAGACAGTGAATACATAGAACTACGATGTATTATTGAAAAATCATATCTCCGAAAGTATTAGCTTCTTAGAGTTGAAAATGATATCAAAGGATTCTTATGATGAAACTGCATCTTGAAGAAAAATTGAATTCAAAATTTTTAACGTAAAAAAAATCCGAAACCATCAGGCCGATTTTACCCAATAACGAACTCAGTAAAGATATTTATCTCCCAAACCTACTGTGAAAATTTCAACTGTCTAGCGCATTCCATTCTGAAAATTTCAATTCTCTAGCTCATTCCGTTCAAGAGTTTTCGTATTAACGGACGGATGGACGGACAGAATCGATTTCGACCACGGATTCTTGATCAGTGAGTCGATCCAAATCGTTTGAGACCATTTTCACCCAAAAATTCGAAAATTACAACCATTTGGGCAAATTGATGCGCACTCTGTTACCAGTAACAAGAGCGCCAAAAATGGTCAAAATTCTCTAACGCCATTCTACAGAAATTTTGGAATCACCCACATTCTTCTTGTTCTTGCATATCCGTCATCATTTCACCTACATTATTCAGTATCGTTCGCTGCATTAAATTTGTTACCCACGAACACCTCTTCCTTCTTTCCTTTTTGCGTGTTTGATACAAAATAATAGATGCAGTACTTGCAAATTATAATATTGCGCTCAGAGTCGGACATAACGAAGCACCACCAGTCAGAAAATTGAGATGAATGAGCATTCGTTCGGCTGATCTAAACATCTATCTATCCTGAGCAAGAATTCTAGTTCTTTGTTCTCGTTCTTGCTCGTTGATATATTTGTGTAAACGCTGAAAACGAGCTTTCGTTTACACAAAAGATCAAGAAAGAATGTTCTTTTTCTAGCTCTTGCTCTTTGTTCGTTTGGTTTAAATCCACCGTAAGGCGAATAATATCATATTTCCCGAGAATTTTCCATTCGATATGAATCAATTGAGTGAAAAGCAGCGAATATAAATCTTCATATTTCTGGGACATGGGAATGGCAAGCGGTCCTATGAACAGGTGTGCGAAATTTTCAATGAGCGTTATCAAGACAGAAATCCTATAAGTAAAACAAATATTTGTCGGGTGGTTAAAAGTTTCGAACAAACTGAAAATGTTGAAAACTCTCCAAAATCTGGTAGACCTTCAACTACGACATGTGGCGATAAGGCCCTCGATATATTACTTTCCATAGAAGATAATCTGAAACTGGCCGATGAATTCGATGTGAGTAAGCAGTCAGTTGGTAATCTTCTTAGAAAAACTAAGTTTTATCCATAAATGATTCAAAGCACAGAAGAATTATCTGATGCCGATTTCGACCGACGAGCGCAGTTTTGTGAAGTAATGCAGGAGGGATGCAATGAGGATGATACCTTTTCATCGATAATACTTTTTACGGACTAAGCTACGTTTTACTTGAATCGGTCTGTCCATCGACATAATTGTCGCTTCTGATCCACAGCAAATCCTCATCGGGTGCAGACAGTTCACATCCAACATCCCGAAAAAATTTTTGGTTGGGCACAATTAGCCATCACATTATTGGACCTTTTTTATAGAATGAAATTTGACTAGTGACTATTATCTAGAGTTACTGAGAAATCAAATATTACCTGCTGTCATTGAACTCTTTTCCAGTGTGAATGGCCGATAAGTAGCTGACAATATTTGTTTCTAACAAGGTGGTGCGCCTCCGCATTATGGAATTAAAGTAAGGATGTATCTTGATGGCACATTTACTGAGAAATGGATTGGTAGGAGAGGATCAGTTGAATGGCCACCCCGATCTCCTTATTTGAACCCTCTCGACTATTTTCTGTGAGGCCATTTGAAGAGTACTGTTCACCTAAATCGGTCAGATAATTTGGAAGACCTGCGACTTATAATTCAGAGAGAAGTCGGAAGAAGTCCTGTTGCTAAGTTGAATAATAATTCATTGAGTAGTTTCGATGAACGGCTTGCACATTGTCAACGGTGCTCAATTCGAACATTTAATACATGAAAATTATTTTCCATCCTTGAATAGGAAACTCGCCGATTCCATAAAGCGAGTAACCATACCCAATTGATTATTCTCAAATGTTTAATCAAAAGAAACGGCACAACAAATTTTCCATTCACTGTTGAGTAAGTAACAAATTACCTTTCATTTGATGTATCACAATCCATATACTCCCATTTGAAAAAATAAAGTAGAGGGGTGCGCGGCGTAGGAGTTGAGAAATATCAAATTCAAAAAAGCACAGGATAAGTTGCTTTTGAAATTAAAAATCGACGGGTGCGAGGATTTTCCGTAATAATTCTTCGTACAAGAATTATTAACGAGTTATGTTACTTTTTTGGCACGTTGTATAGATTAATCACTTCCATTACTTCATTCGAAAGCAAAATTTAAGAAACGTTTTGAAATTTGAGTATGAATTATGATGAAATAGTAATAATGATTATATTTATTAAATTAAAAATTGAATACTGACCAATTCCCATTTCCACACTTTTGGCGCTCTAGTTCCTCGGAACTGAGTGCTTATCAATTTGCCCAAATGTCTGTAATTTTCGAATTTTTCGATGAAAATGGCCTCAAACGATTTGATTCGACTCACTTATCAAGAATCCGTGGTCGAAATTCATTCTGTCCGGCCGGTTCGGCCGTCCGGCTGGCCGTAGGCACGATAACTCTAGAACGGAATGAGCTAGACAAATGAAATTTTCAGAGTAGGTTTGGGGGATAAATATCTCGGCTAAGTTCGTTATTGGGCAAAATTGGACAAAAGGTTTCGGAGTAACTAAAAAAAATTTTTTTTTATAAAACAAATTCCAAATTAATTTTTTTTCAATAAGCAGTTTTATCTTAAGAATCCGTTCATATCATTTTTAACTCTAACAAGCTAATACTTTTGGAGATATGATTTTTCAAAATTTCAATGTAAATCGTATTTCTACGTTTTCACAGAATTGATAGAAATATTCTGTGGGTAATCTATGAATTGTTTCAATGTCAACTTATTTTCCTGAGACATGATGTTGTCTCATTGTCATTCATTCCAGCAATCGTATAAATATGAGAATGATAATATAATATCATACTTTTTGTTGGTTGATATTTTCATGCCGACAGTCAATCAATATGATGATGGGAATGGTAATGGTAAGTTAATTATATTGAGTTCAGAATATCTCCACTGAAAACAAAACTGGAATATTGGTATATTGGAGTAGATTTGAGGAAGGATATATATTATCGTTCATCATAGAATTGAGGAATGAATATCTCGGATGAGTTCGTTGTTGCGTAGAATTCGTCTATTGGTTTTGGATTGATAATTTTTGGCACTCTTTTTGAATTTAAATTCTTCTATGATGTTTGAATTCAATTTCTGCTAAGATGAAGTTCTAAATTTCAATAATGAATCGTACTTCTATGTTTTCACAGAATGCTATAATTATTCTATCTAAGCTTTATTATATGATATGTGTTCATACTCGTGCATTTCATCCTGTTCTATAAGAAAGAGTCAAATTCATTTCAGCTATTTTAATTTGATTTCTTCCATGGTGCAGTTCTCATTCTCAGATTGCTCATTTGATCTTGATAAATAAACTATTATTTGAATTGAATTTCCTTTATGATGCAGTTCTATATAAGAATAAATTGATATAATTCTCAACTCTGAGAAACCAATACTTTCGGAGACATAATTTGTCGGTTTGAACTAGAGCGCCAGAAAGCTCCCGTCCACAGGATTAATATTACCTACAACCCATATTGAAGTCATCGTTTGAATAGTTTGTGTTGATCCTATCCAAAACATGCCTGGTTATATGTTACTTATGTAAAGCAATTTTGCTATTGAACTCGCCAAAATGTTTACCAAGAGACGGTGGTTATATACCCCCTTCAAACCATGGCGAATTTGAAAACAAACGGAAGTGTACCCCAGGTGGGTGGATCAGAAATTGGCAAATCCCACACCTTCATGAAGGTCTGCCTTGAGGATTCTGAGGGAGGCAAATATTCGCGAATCCAACCCATATCAAAAGCTAAAATGAAGTTCAAACTTCACATTGCTGCATATAATATACGAACGATGAGATTAAATGAACACTTAGAAGAACTGCAGGAAGAATTAAATCATATCAGATGGAATATCCTGGGTTTGAGTGAAACACGATTACGTGGAGAAAAATGTACTGAACTGAAATCACAACATCTCTTATATCAGAATTATAAAGATGAAGACTCACACATATGCGAAGTTGCGATCTTGATAAATAAAAATATGAAACATCTTGTCACCAAAATGAGGTCAATATCGCACAGAGTTATATATATAGTACTCAAAATATCGGAAAGATATAGCCTTCAGATTATTCAGGTATATGCTCCCACAAGTTCTGCACCAGATGAAGATATTGAAAGTTTTTATGAGGATATTTCGAGAGCTACGATATCGGAAAAAGCACACTACAAGTTTATTATAGGTGACTTTAACGCCAAGTTAGGAGTAAAAGCAGAAAATGGAAACAGCAGCAAATATTTTGGTTAACTTTGGCCTCGGTTTAATCAATGAACGAAGTGAAAGACTAATGCACTATCTTGATAGAGAAAAAATTTACTGTATGAACACCTTCTTCAAGAAACAAACAAAGAGAAGATGGACATGGATTAGCCCAGATTCAAATACTAAAAATGAGATAGACTATATATTAACCAATCAAAAACACGCAGTGAATGATGTTTCAGTCTTGAACCATTTTAACAGCGGTAGCGACCACAGGTTAATAAGAGCGAAAGTTGAAATCAACCCCAAATCAGAACGCAAGAAATTAATTAGAGACCAGATATTTCCCATGGAAGAGGTAATTCAGGAAAATGTTCAGAAATACCAAAGTTATCTGGAGAGGAAATTATCAAATAGGGAACTATTAGATCAAATGGACATAAATAGGCTAGAAACTACCATAAGAAAGGATATTAGGGCAGCAGTAAAGAAGACATGTTCCACATCTAGAAAACCCACCCAAACAAAAATTAGTGAGGAAACGAGAAAACTTATGGACAAAAGAAGATGAATGAATAAAAACACCACTGAATACAAGGAACTAACTAAGGTTATAAAGAAGAAAACCAGAGATGATCTGAGACATTACAACACAGAATCAGTGAAAGCAGTTATTGAAAACAATAAAAATATGAAAATTCTCAAGACGATTAACACAAAAGGGCGATCAAGAATACATCAATTAAAGGACGCCAACGGAAACGTCATAGAAGAAAAAGTGAGCTAGTAAATATTACCGAGAATTTCTTCAGTGCATTATACCAGGAAGCGATTCCAAGACCACCAGAGGCAGACAACAGGAAAATTCTCAATGTCGGATCCGAAGAACTGCCTGACATCACCTTGGAGGAAATACAGTTAGAACTATCGCAGATGAAGGATGGGAAAATGCCAGGAGACGATGGTATTACAAGTGAAATGATGAAGCTGGGCGGAACTGCAACGATTGATTGTCATTGTCTAGTAAACAAAGGATTCTTCGTTGTGTATGTAATCTAAGACACTTTTAGTTACCTAGAGTAAGAGAGATTGTTGGGATGTTTAGGTGGGAATGGAATAAAACCATAATAAAACTTGAAGAAGTTAATCTATGATTGGCATAAGTTACCTAAGGTTGGGGAAAAGAACCCCCTTCTTTCCGAATATTATATCATTAAAAGTTGATATTCATGGGTAGGTGCCTACATGCGGAATGGTATATATAGATGTAACCAATCAACAACTGGAGTCTCAGACTCCTGAGAGAAGTAGACCCTCGCAGAGCAAGCCTATAAAAGTTTTTTGCCCACGATCTGAAGAAAAAAATAAATAATTAATGGATAATAATAAATTTTTCAAAGCTATATTTATTTCGCGCTTATACAAAGATATGTTTTCATATACATGAGTTTTTCATTTCAAACACGCTTAATTTCCTCTTTTAAATTAATCGATGACGAAAAATTCAAACAAAACAACGCTTGCATCACATCATCACATGTGCGTGTTTTTTTCATGATCTTACCTGCCGTGGAAAATAATCTTTCAGCAGGTACGGATGTAGCCATTATACTGAATAAATCCTTGGCCATTTTGGAAAGCGTATAAGGATAATTTTCATGCCCTTTCCACCACTGTGATACTCAACCGAGAGTGAGGTAACCCATCAATTCAAACCTATAATATAAAAATCTACAAGTATAAATATTTATGATTAATTTATAACTAATTTTTACACATTTATTATTATTTTTAGATATTTGTGTGTAAAAATCAGGCAATGGATATCCAAAATCTAAATCATTTAAGGCCATATTACACTCAAAATTAGAAACATTGCATAGCGTCCAAGTATGACAGCGTATAAATCCGTATCAATAATCGATTAGGATGCTGATGCATGCACCGCACTCATATTGTATGAATCCTTCGTGCAATCTAGATTAGACACACCTACAAACCAAATCACCAGATCCAATATTTGGTTGGAAAATTGAAATCTTTGATGCTTATAAATCTTTCCAAATTTCCAAAAGATATTCGAGTTCATTACGGCAATATGTCGGCAATCAAAATAAATAGAAAATAATGTTATAATGGAAGGTAGTATTCCTTCGGTAACGTGATAAAATGTTCGCATTCTGCCCTACAGCCTGTCTGAAATGGTCGTGTTGAATTCAATACAATTATATTCGTAAATTTTAGTTATTATGTACTACCTGGATACGAAACCGTCGCATTCGCCATTTTGCAAGCAATTACACACCATCTACAAATATCTTCAAAACTAAATTACGCTGTGATTTATTGAGTTTGATGTATGATGTCAAATTCAATAATGAAGTGTAAATACATCCTAAAAGCATTCTCGTTCCCTGTTCTCACTCCCACCATCAGTCGCAGTTCAATTAAGCAGCTTTCTCTTGAGGATCTGCTTTCCTGGTGAATTACCATGTGATCTTTTTGAAGCGTTGATGCCTTGATGTGAAGACTTCTGATGCATATGTTTCAGCAAACAGTGCCGTTTTATCAAATGAAAATAAATGTTTTCAATCTCAAATCGGATTATATCAATTTGGAATCCCATTCCTGGCGTTACATTGATTTTATAGCTAATGAGGATGTATATATCAAACATAATGGAAGCATTAAAGTCCTTCGAGACCCCTCAATTCAATGCCTTGATTGAATGGGGAACGATAGGAATGTTCAGTGGTTATGAATCTCCATATTCGTCTTGATTTAAGATGTATTGAAGGAAGCGGAAACTTCAATTACTAACGCAAGGAAGATATTTCACGACCACACAGTAACTACATTCTCTTCGCTATACTTTCATATTTCAATTTTTGTGTGCTCGCAACAGGGAGCTATCATTTTGATCAAATGTATATTTTTTTCTAATTTCAAGTCACAGATGACCATCTGTGACTTGAAAAAAGTCAGACAGTTTCATTTGACTTACTGATGTGTTACTGAAGCACTGTACGATAGAACTAATCTAATTTGTTCTACTCTTATATTGAAATTCGAAATAATAAAATAGATATCATGAAGCAAATTCTTTAAGATACTGGCTATCCAAGGCAATTAATAAATATATCTTTCATGAATTTAGCTAGAAAAGCTTCTAATCAAATAACAGTTAATCAAGTACAACAGAATAACCAACAAGAACAACAAAACCCAATCTATTGAATGTGATCCTATATGTTCGTGGCCTTTCAGAAAAATTTAGGAGAATCCGTTCTAAGTTCAATATAAGAATCATTTTGAAGACAAAAAATGATCTTAGGTCTATATTAACTAAGACAAAACCGATTAATGAAAAACTGGTTCAAACACTGACGTGAAGTAAGGAGCTTTTGCGAGCATGTTCTATTGTCTATTCACCTCTACTAGACACACTTCATCGAATTTATCATCGATACATGCCGTTTTCTCGGCTTTTATAAGATATGAATACATTTCATAGCATTTTAATGACAGACTTCAGTAACGAGAGAATCATTTTTGATCACAGAATTTTTAATTCTCATTTATGAATTCTATTGAAATTGAAATTCCTTGAATATCTAATAATAAACTAAAAACTTACTCCTCAATTAACTTCAAGATACGATATTGAAAATGAGTGGGCCGGCATTCTGCAAGTAATTACAAGTACTTGAATCAGATTTGCCAAACCAGTTTCGCCGATTATGCCTTTTAACGAACTCAAATGTCGCATTAGGATGCACAACCTACCCTAAAAATTGCAGGTCGCTGTGTCTTCCCGTTCTCAAGTAATCGTGAGATATTTCCTCAATAACTCAAAAAATACAGATCCGATCGAATTGAATTTTGGACAGTAGTTGTAGAAACTTGAGTCGAAATTTTTCAAATTTTTATTGAGCATCTTATCACTGGAACAACAAATATAAATATTTATCATACAAAATTAAAAAGTCTATCGAATGCTCGTGACATGTCCATAAATAATCCAGCGACATGGGAGCCATTGTCTAAGCACCCGTAGACAAACTCAACAAAATGGAAAGCTGCAGTTAATCGTATGCAGGTAAAATATAGGGCCCAATGAATTTATTATGAAAGACACCGCACAATACGTTTACGGAAAATTTATGTTGTGAATGCGTCTGTCTAGTAAGGAAGGGATTTTCTGTTTGCCCAGGTATGATGATTTCTTGAATTATGGACACCATCACGAGTAAATTGGCATCTCTTTAATATTCGCGAATTCCGTAGCACCAATCTACTAAAGTTCATCCTAGGAATATTATCCCCATCCTCCATTTTCCGTCAAATTTGATTCTGTTAGGCCGGCTATCCAGCCGTTGCCTCGATAACTTGAGAATGGAAAGAGATAACGACAATAGCGACGGCCTAACGGTATCCGAGAAATAATTTTGCTTTCAACCAATAAAGATCCGATCGAATTGAAACTTGGTAAGTAGTTGTAGAATACAGACTTAAAGACATATATGCAATTTTGTGAGAATCGTATCACTAGACCATTTTTGAGAAAATATAAAAAAAATAGTGTTCATCTGACGATAACTCGAGAACGGAAAGAGATAGTCCGCCGTATTCACAAAGCATTCAATCTCCGTTAAGTCCTAACTGAGGTCCTCAGTTAAGGATAAATAAGAATTGCAACCTCAATTAACATATGTAATGGTGGAGAAACAGGCCTGTTTCACGTTAATTTTCCCGTTTACTGAGGTTGCTTTGTGAATACGGTGGAATGACTTGTAATTTTCAGGGTAGGATAAGCATCCACATGCAACATTTGAGTTCGTTAATTGGTATAATCGGCCAAATAGTTCTGGAGTCATACCCATCTGAAATTTGGTTTTTATGTCCTCTTAACTCAGAAAATATGAAACCAATCCAATTCAAACATGGTGATTATTTGTAGAATGTCGACGCGCTAATTTTCACGAAATTTCGTGAGGATCATAATCACTGAAAAATTAAAAACAAATAATGAAAATCTTTGAAAAGAATTATATATCTTAGGACCTATCAGTCTGATATCGCTGAAATTTTGTGGGAGGTTTCAAAACCTAACACTAAAGCCAAGTTCCAAATTCCAACACGATTTGATCTATATAGTTAGAGATCTGAAGAGCATTGGGTGAGTTCAGTAGCTTCATGGGTGACCGTTGCCACGATTCCTTTCGAACACAAAGAAATAGCGACTTGCAATTTTCAGGATAGGTTGCGCATATGAATGGGACAGTTATGTTCCGTGTTGGATATAATCAGCCAAACGGTTTCAGAGTTATACCCATCTGGAATATTGTTTTCTCGATAACTCAAAAAATATGGATCTGATCGAATAGAAACTTTGATGAGTAATTGTAGAATACCGACGCAAAGAAGTTCGTGAAATTTTGTAGTTTTGTCTAAAACTAGAAAATTTAAAAGAATATATTGAAATAGACTATTTATCTCACGATTACTTGAGAACGAAAAGATATAGCGACTTGCAATTTTGAGTGTATAGGTTGTTCATCCTAAGGCAAGATTTGAGTTCGTTTAAAAGCATAATCAACAAAACGGTTTTGGAGTAATATACATCTGAAATTTGGTTATTATCCAATCAATTCAAACATGGCAAGTAGTTCTGAATATCGACGCAAAAATTGCTTCGAAATTTCGTGAAGATCGTATTACTAGAAAATTTTAAAAAAATCATTGAATATCATACGAAAAACTTCTATATTATCAGAAATTATTCGTCTGACACCTCTGAAATTGTTAGACCTTCAAAACCTAACTTTACAATCAAGTTGCAAGTTTGAACATGATCGGATCTCTATTGTTGAAGATCCGAGCAGATATGGGTGAGTCCGATATTTTAAACGGAATTTAAATCTAATACTGAGTTGAATAAATACGGCAAGAGAATTTATGTTGTACTTTTTTCTTGGTATATTATTTAAAACTTGATGTTTTTCATTTCCGGTAGAATACATAATATGTATTCTACCGGAAATGAAATTCATTACGATATTTAGATTCTGACATACTAGGTATGTCAGAATTTAAAATTCTCTGATCTCAGGTGATTCAATCTTTACTCAAGTCCTCAAAATGGTACGAAATATATTCATATCTTATAAAATCTGAGATAACGGTCTACATTGATGGTAAATTCAAATAAGAGTGTCCAATGGAGGTGAATGGGCAATAGAACAAACGCGCTCCTTACTAAACGTCAATGCTTGAACAATTTTTTTTAATCCACACCAAACGGTAGTATGAGATATATTTAAGGCATTACTAATCCTTCTAGTGCTTATTTCTGGATTGTTTTGAACTGTATTCAAAATATATTTTCCATCCCAGTATGCCTCATTTCCTGAGTTAGTTACATTTTACAGTTGGAAATCGTCCATGTCATCGCATGCAATTAAAAACTTCTCTAAATGTTTTGTTATTTGGCACTCTTTTTTGCAGCTAGTTCATTTCCATCGCAAAAACCATAAGTGTACATTATATCAGCATATTCTTCATTTAAAAAGGCATTCTTTTAAATTAACATAACATATAAGCTACTAACAATAAGC
Source organism: Halyzia sedecimguttata (assembly GCA_937662695.2). NCBI lineage: Eukaryota > Metazoa > Arthropoda > Insecta > Coleoptera > Coccinellidae > Halyzia > Halyzia sedecimguttata. The sequence continues at coordinate 60,513,861 of OW569417.2, read as the reverse complement.
AGGTAACTTCGCCCATGATTCAAATTATTTTGAATAAAATCTAGGTTCAAGCACTGAAGTGGAGTCAGGAGCTTTTGCGCATATGTTCTATTATCCATTCTCCTATATTGGACACTCTTAATCGAATTTACCATGGTACATTTTTTCTTTATTTTCTAGGAGTACAGTTCTAAAGAAATTTTACACGCGTCCTTATGTCGATATTCTACAGTACGTAACAAACCTACATTCGGATACGCAACCTACCCTAGAGATTGCAAGTCCCTATCTCATTGCGTTCCAAAGTTATCGAGGCAGCGGTCACCCATCCAGCTGCTGAACTCACACAAGGCTGCTCTTGTCTCCAACAATATGAATCCGATCGTGTTCAAACTTGGAACTTAGCAGTACAATTAAGTTCTGAAGGCTCTCAGCGGGGTCAGACGAATAGTTTCTGATATATAGAATTGTTTTTAATCATTTTCAATGATTTTTTAAAAATTTTCTGGTGACTCGATCCTCACAAAATTTCGTAAGAATTTTCTCATTGGCATTATACAACTAATAACGATGTTTGAATTGGATCAGTTTTGCATTTTTAGAGTTATTTAGGAAATAACAATCGAAATTCGGATGGGTATAACTCCTAAACCGTTTGGACGATTATGCCTACTGAAAAACACAAATGTCACATTCAGATGCACAACCTAACCTGAAAATTCCAAGTCACTATCATTTTCCGTTTTGAGGTTATGGTGACAAATAATATTTTTTAATAATTTTCTAGTGATACGATTCTCACAAAATTTCACAGACGTTTGTATTCTACAACTACTCACCAAGTTTCAATTCGATCGTATTTGTATTGGTTCAAAACAAAATTATCACTCGGAAACCATTGGGCCGAAGTACTGGGATGCGCCACCTACCCTGAAAATTTCAAGTCGCTATATCTCTTTCCGTTCTCAAGTTATCTTGGCAACGGACGACCGGCCGAACAGAATCAAATTTGACCTCAAATTCTTCATCAGGTCGAACCCAATCGTTTGAGACCATTTTCGGCAAAAAATGCGAAAACTACAGACATTTGGGAGAAATGATAACGTGATGTTACCCCAGAACATACGCGCAAAAAATGAGCTTCTGTCAAAATCATTGTCATTGATACCTAGATTTAAGTTAAGAAACGAATCTGTATTTGTACAACAGGTAAATAGAAATAGCCACAACACAAATAAGATTATTTTCCTAGAAAATATTAAAAATGGGTTCAAGCCCTGTGGACAGGACCTTTCTGGCGCTCTAGTTCAAACAGACAAATTATATCTCCGAAAGTATAGGTTTCTCAGAGATGGGAATTAAATCAATGTATTCTTATGATAGAACTACATCATAAAGGAAATTGAATTCAAATAATAGTTTATTTATCAAGATTAAATGAGCAATATGAGAATGAGAACTGCACCATGGAAGAAATCGAATTAAATCTGACCAATTTTGCCCAATAATGAACTTAACCGAGATATTCATCTCCCTAACCTAATCTGAAAATTTCAACTACCTAGCTCCTTCCGTTCGAGAGTTATTGTAGAAAAACTTTTTTTTAATTTTCAAAATTTTTTTTTTACACCTTGCGGTAATCTGGTCAATACAAAACTTCACACGCGTATGGAAGTCATGATTCTACAATTTGATGCTAAATTTCAGATAGATCGAGTGATCGGTTTAGGAAATATTCATTAACAATATTTTTACTAAAAACGGCCATAACTCCGAAACCGTTTGATGGATTTCGCCCATTAACGAGCTCATCTGAGATATTTACGCTCCAAACCCACCTTGCAAATTTCAATCCACTAACTCCTTTCGTTCGAGAGTTATCGTGCCTACGGCCGTCCGGCCGGCCAGCCGGACAGAATCGATTTCGACCTCGGATTCTTGATCAGTGAGTCGAACCAAATCGTTTAAGACCATTTTCATCGAAAAATTCGAAAATTACAGACATTTGGGCAAATTGATAAGCACTCAGTTCCGAGGAACTAGAGCGCCAATAAGTTTCGTATGACAATTTCCCAAAACAGGTTTAAAGTACCTACAAATAGTAGATATTCCATAAAACATGAATGAAAGAAGAGTAATAATGAAAAATTACCTTGTAATCGATCAAAAATTTCCTGATCTACGTTCACCAAATTTCTCCTCTCTCGAACTACAGAATTATGCTTTCAATATTTACGTAATATTTTCAAACATTTTTGGGTGAGGTCACCGTTGCATCGCTAAAATACGAGTATTTCAACCCCAATATTTTTGAAGTTATAATATTCCCATCAGTCAGTCCCGTCATAAATTGAGAGAACTGAGCATTTCATGTCTATGGATGAAAAGCAGTCTCACTACTCTCAGATCTCTTACTTCATGTTCCGTTCCAAAATGTAAGACTTTTTTGAGAAAAACTAATTTCGAGCAAACAAATGAGATTTTTCTCACTTCGCTCACATTTCGGAATACACTTTATTCTCATAATTCTTCGATTGATTAGATAATGTCATGTCTCAGGAAAATAAGTTGACATTATGACAATTCATACATAGAATAATTATATCATTCTGTGAAATACGATTTATTATTGAAATTTTGAAAAATCATATCTCCGGAAGTATTAGCTTGTTAGAGTTAAAAATAATATCATTGGATTCTTATGGTAAAACTGCTTATTGAAAAAAAAATAATTTGGAATTTGTTTCGTAAAAAAAATAATTTATTTTTGTTACTCCGAAACCATCTGTCCGATTTTGCCCAATAACGAAATTAGTCGAGATATTTATCTCCCAAACCAACTCTGAAAATTTTAACTATCTAGCTCATTCCGTTCGAGAGTTATCGTGCCTACGGCCGGCCGGACAGAATGAATTTCGACCACGGATTCTTGATCAGTGAGTCGAACCAAATCGTTTAAGACCATTTTCATGGAAAAATTCGAAAATTACAGACATTTGGGCAAATTGATAAGCACTCAGTTCTGAGGAACTAGAGCGCCAAAAATAATATTCATATCGTAGTCAAGCAATATTTATTTGGAATTATGTTCATATAAGGCGCAAATTTTTTTCTATAAATTAAGTAGGTGCCTGGAAAATACTCAAAGCGTTGGTCTACCGCTATGAAATTGATTCAAGCTCTGACGTGAAGTGAGGAGCTTTTGCGCGGATGTTCTATTTTCCATTCACCTCTATTGGACACTCTTAATCGAATTGAATCAGTATCGTATTTTCTGAGTTTTTGAGGAAATAACAACCAAATTTCAGATTGATATAACTAAAATCATTTGGCCGATTATGTATTTTGACGAACCTGAATGTCGCATTAGGATGCACAACCTATCCTAAAAATTGTAAGCCGCTATGTCTTTCCGTTCCCTAGAAACCGTGAGATAAATTATATTTTTTTAATTTTCTAGATCTCTGAAATCTCTGAAACATTACAAGAAATTTATTTTATCGTTTGTGTTGTTTTGTTACTATCCACCTTAGTGGATCGTAACAAAACAATGTTCCATCTAAATCAATAACTGTATCAATATCAGTATCAATAACGCAGAAGCAATTTCAAAAGAATTAGAAATTTTGATTATAGATATTTTCCAGACTTTGGCAAATAAAGTCTGCGAAATAACATTGAAGGATGATTGCACCTTCCAAAGTATCCTTAATGGTTAATAGAATGCAGGAATTGCTTTAAGACAGTTCAATTTTAGGAATTTTTTCTCCCAGGAGAGAACCTCTGGTCATGTGAAATAAAAAAAAGATATAATGATCAAAATGGTAAATGCCAAGCCACGAAAGCTAAAAGCTGCTCGTCCCGCAGTAGAAACTTCTGTTTTCTACATCAAAACCTATAGTCTATAGGAAATGCATACAGTGGTCTGCAATATATTGTAGAGGTTCATGATGTGGATTTTCTTGCCATAACGGAGCACTGGAAGACCCTTGAGGAGCTCAATGGTTTCATTTTACCGGGCTATACCCTAGCTTCGCACTTCTGTAGAGATCGACTTAAGCATGGCGGATGCGCTTTATTCGTCAGGAACAACATCCCTCATAAATGTAGGATGGACCTTAACAATCTTAGTATACCCTTTGTTGTGGAATGCAGTGCAGCTCAGGTGTGTTTAGGAGGTAGAGACTTAATTTTGCTCTGTATTTATTGTCCAGATAGGTCTCCTTTGGTCTTCGCAACTATTATGGATCAACTGTGGCACATTTTGTCTATTTGCACTGCACAAGGAGCCGAGATTATTATAGGCGGAGACTTCAATATTGATATTTTGTCTGAAACATCGAAGAAGAAGAACTTTATAAACCTAATAGAAAGTTTTAACCTTGGAATGAAGGTTTATGAACCAACAAGACTGGGAAAAACCTCAGCTACGTGCCTAGACAACATAATTACCAATATACAGGGTACAATCACTTTAATTGAAGAACATATTTCGGATCACAAAGGACAAAAGTTTGTATTTGCTGGAAATGAGCCAGCTGAGCAGTCTTTTCAGAGGCAAATACGATGTATTAATGAAGTCACAATGAAGATATTTTTGGACAAGATTTCAACTCAAGACTGGTCGATTGTGTTAGATTGCTATCATGTGGATGTTGATGAGATGTGGGATGTTTTTTTTGAATGTTTCATGTCTGTTTTTAGGATAGCATTCCCCATAAAGGAAGTTAGAAGTCACTCTGGGAGGAGAAAAATCCCATCTTCTACCAAAATTGAATCTCTTAAGAAAGTCTTAGATTACCTTTATGTCTTATCTAGAAATTCCCAAGAACACTCTGCTCAATACAAAGTAACAAAGAGGAAATATGATGCTGCAATAACTGAGGCACGTATAAAAGATTTCAACCATTACATTCAAAAATCATCTAACAAATCAAAAGCGGTCTGGAATCTGGTGAATAATTCTTTAGGAAAAAAGGGGAAATCGTCTGTATATTTTGATGATGAAGTTGATCCTAAGAAAATTGCTGATAAGTTCAATAATTTCTTTGTAAGTGCTGTTCCTAAGGATCGAGATATTGAACTCAATGATAATGTACATATAAAGAAAATACATCAAAATCAAAAGTCGTTTTATATGTTCGAAGTCACAGAAGATGAAGTTGAGAGAACCATCATGAAAATGAAGAATAGCGACTCTACTGGAAATGACGAAATACCTATGAACGTGATAAAAAAATGTCGGAAACACATATCTGAACCCTTGGCGTATATTATAAATAGATCATTTATTGAGGGTGTTTTCCCGAATAAATTAAAAACAGCGGTTATCAAGCCAATTCACAAGAAAGGAGACAGAAACGATCCATCTAATTATCGCCCAATCAGCTTGCTTTCTTCATTCGCAAAAATCTTTGAAAGAGTACTGGCAGATAGGTTGTCTAGTTTCTTTAAAAAATTTAATATACTCTCACGGTTTCAACATGGTTATGTACCTGGAAGGAGCACTGAAACAGCCATTTTTGAATTACAGCAGTCAATAATGAAAGCTTTAGAGGGGAGTAATTTGCCAGTGGGGCTTTTCTTGGATTTGACCAAAGCTTTCGATTGTGTGGATATAGATACTCTACTGCAAAAACTTGACAAATATGGAATCCGTGATAAACAGCTCAAGCTAATAGAAACTTATTTGAAGAACCGAACACAAATGGTCGAAGTAACTATTAATGGTAGAAAGTACAGGTCCTCCAAACAATTCAATGACAGAGGAGTACCCCAGGGAAGTATTTTGGGGCCGCTTCTATTTCTGGTTTACATTAATGACTTGCCATGTCTAAGAGAGTCACAGCACCTGCTGTTTGATCTCATTCTGTATGCTGACGACACCAATGTATTATTATCCTCGCCCACCCTCAAAACAACAATGGATCAAGTAAATATCGTCCTGAATAGTATTGTTGAATGGTGCACAGAAAATCAACTAATGCTGAATATAAAGAAGACTGATTGTATAATTTTTCATTGTGACCGTTCACGGACACAGATTCCAGACAACCTCAATGGCATTCCAGTATCAAACGAAACGAAATTTCTGGGATTGCAGTTGGACGAGAATTTAAAATGGGGAAAGCATGTGGAATATCTCACTAAAAGGTTGAATTCAGTCATATATACAATGAGGGTATTGAAGTACAGAGTGGACTTTGCAACACTTAAAGTTGTTTATTTTTCTAACTTTCAATCGCTTCTCTCCTATGGTATCGTTTTCTGGGGTACCTGCACGACGGCGGATTATATTTTCGTGCGCCAGAAGGCAATGTACGTACCATGCTCAATATGGGATATAGAGATTCCTGTAGAGGACAATTTAAGCAGAATCAAGTTATGACACTGTATGGTCTATATGTCTATCGGGTGTTATTATTCTTCCAAAGCCATCCATATTATTTTGATGCTTATAGAACCACAAGTAAAACAAGACATACCGAACCTTATCTTTATCCTCTCCACTCGCTTTCGTTAACAGAGAAGTCCCCTTTATACATGGGTATCAAGTTGTATAACGCTCTCCCAAGAGAATTTAAGTCGATAACTAACTGCAATGTATTCAAGAGGAGATTGCATACCCTGCTGATCCAATGCGAGCCTTATACTTTGGAAGAATTTATTGTCTTTTGTAAATCTTGGAGATAAAGAATTTCTATTTGACGAATTCAATTTTCATTTAATGTAATTTTATTTGAATTTTTTGAATTAAATATATATTATTATTATTATTATTTCACCTCACGGTGGTAGAAATTTCTGATTGTGTAATCGTTCAGGGCATTATTTGTGAGTAGGATATCGATATTCTAACTAAATTTGTAATTCACCAGAGCCTTCCAGTCAGGCATTTATTGAACAATAAATAAGAAACGGATTACCTGATATTCATGTCCTTAACTAATTGATAAAATGAGTCTTCAAAGGATCATCCTATCCATCTCCAGATTCTCATCAGGCTACCGATCCAAGTTTCATCAAAAATTCATAATTTTGCTTGCTCTTGATCTGGAGAGTATCACCTTCATGCTGTATCTCGATTCCATAGTCTTTCGCAGCATTCGCAATTATGCAAATGTAGTCTGTACAAGATGAGCTTTATGAAGTGCCTACGCCACTGTAACGGAATGAGAATTGAAAAGCTAGTCTTATACGTTGGGTTGATGGTGTATTGCGAAGGAAAGCTCAAGCAAGGAATGAACATTAGAGTCACTCGATATTTATTGAGAGGGTGCTCGAATATTTCCCCGGATATGCTCTGCTTCATACGCTGGGATTAAATAGTCACAGCATGTACAAGGTTCATTTGATTATGTTCATTACAGAATATCGTGGATTGATCATGTGGTCAGTGTACGTGAGAAGGATAATATAGATGAAAAGTTTTTGAGAGTTCTAACAACCATTGAAATTTTGTCATTTTGTGTAATATGGAACAATTTCACCCAATCATGTTAACATTAATATGACTCAATGAAAAATTATATACGATTTACACTTATTTATTCAATATTGTGACGCGTTTCGTCGACACAGCGACTTCATCAGACTACATCATGATGTAGTCTGTTGGTATTTCGGATCACAAAGGACAAAAGTTTGTATTTGCTGGAAATGAGCCAGCTGAGCAGTCTTTTCAGAGGCAAATACGATGTATTAATGAAGTCACAATGAAGATATTTTTGGACAAGATTTCAACTCAAGACTGGTCGATTGTGTTAGATTGCTATCATGTGGATGTTGATGAGATGTGGGATGTTTTTTTTGAATGTTTCATGTCTGTTTTTAGGATAGCATTCCCCATAAAGGAAGTTAGAAGTCACTCTGGGAGGAGAAAAATCCCATCTTCTACCAAAATTGAATCTCTTAAGAAAGTCTTAGATTACCTTTATGTCTTATCTAGAAATTCCCAAGAACACTCTGCTCAATACAAAGTAACAAAGAGGAAATATGATGCTGCAATAACTGAGGCACGTATAAAAGATTTCAACCATTACATTCAAAAATCATCTAACAAATCAAAAGCGGTCTGGAATCTGGTGAATAATTCTTTAGGAAAAAAGGGGAAATCGTCTGTATATTTTGATGATGAAGTTGATCCTAAGAAAATTGCTGATAAGTTCAATAATTTCTTTGTAAGTGCTGTTCCTAAGGATCGAGATATTGAACTCAATGATAATGTACATATAAAGAAAATACATCAAAATCAAAAGTCGTTTTATATGTTCGAAGTCACAGAAGATGAAGTTGAGAGAACCATCATGAAAATGAAGAATAGCGACTCTACTGGAAATGACGAAATACCTATGAACGTGATAAAAAAATGTCGGAAACACATATCTGAACCCTTGGCGTATATTATAAATAGATCATTTATTGAGGGTGTTTTCCCGAATAAATTAAAAACAGCGGTTATCAAGCCAATTCACAAGAAAGGAGACAGAAACGATCCATCTAATTATCGCCCAATCAGCTTGCTTTCTTCATTCGCAAAAATCTTTGAAAGAGTACTGGCAGATAGGTTGTCTAGTTTCTTTAAAAAATTTAATATACTCTCACGGTTTCAACATGGTTATGTACCTGGAAGGAGCACTGAAACAGCCATTTTTGAATTACAGCAGTCAATAATGAAAGCTTTAGAGGGGAGTAATTTGCCAGTGGGGCTTTTCTTGGATTTGACCAAACTTTCGATTGTGTGGATATAGATACTCTACTGCAAAAACTTGACAAATATGGAATCCGTGATAAACAGCTCAAGCTAATAGAAACTTATTTGAAGAACCGAACACAAATGGTCGAAGTAACTATTAATGGTAGAAAGTACAGGTCCTCCAAACAATTCAATGACAGAGGAGTACCCCAGGGAAGTATTTTGGGGCCGCTTCTATTTCTGGTTTACATTAATGACTTGCCATGTCTAAGAGAGTCACAGCACCTGCTGTTTGATCTCATTCTGTATGCTGACGACACCAATGTATTATTATCCTCGCCCACCCTCAAAACAACAATGGATCAAGTAAATATCGTCCTGAATAGTATTGTTGAATGGTGCACAGAAAATCAACTAATGCTGAATATAAAGAAGACTGATTGTATAATTTTTCATTGTGACCGTTCACGGACACAGATTCCAGACAACCTCAATGGCATTCCAGTATCAAACGAAACGAAATTTCTGGGATTGCAGTTGGACGAGAATTTAAAATGGGGAAAGCATGTGGAATATCTCACTAAAAGGTTGAATTCAGTCATATATACAATGAGGGTATTGAAGTACAGAGTGGACTTTGCAACACTTAAAGTTGTTTATTTTTCTAACTTTCAATCGCTTCTCTCCTATGGTATCGTTTTCTGGGGTACCTGCACGACGGCGGATTATATTTTCGTGCGCCAGAAGGCAATGTACGTACCATGCTCAATATGGGATATAGAGATTCCTGTAGAGGACAATTTAAGCAGAATCAAGTTATGACACTGTATGGTCTATATGTCTATCGGGTGTTATTATTCTTCCAAAGCCATCCATATTATTTTGATGCTTATAGAACCACAAGTAAAACAAGACATACCGAACCTTATCTTTATCCTCTCCACTCGCTTTCGTTAACAGAGAAGTCCCCTTTATACATGGGTATCAAGTTGTATAACGCTCTCCCAAGAGAATTTAAGTCGATAACTAACTGCAATGTATTCAAGAGGAGATTGCATACCCTGCTGATCCAATGCGAGCCTTATACTTTGGAAGAATTTATTGTCTTTTGTAAATCTTGGAGATAAAGAATTTCTATTTGACGAATTCAATTTTCATTTAATGTAATTTTATTTGAATTTTTTGAATTAAATATATATTATTATTATTATTATTTCACCTCACGGTGGTAGAAATTTCTGATTGTGTAATCGTTCAGGGCATTATTTGTGAGTAGGATATCGATATTCTAACTAAATTTGTAATTCACCAGAGCCTTCCAGTCAGGCATTTATTGAACAATAAATAAGAAACGGATTACCTGATATTCATGTCCTTAACTAATTGATAAAATGAGTCTTCAAAGGATCATCCTATCCATCTCCAGATTCTCATCAGGCTACCGATCCAAGTTTCATCAAAAATTCATAATTTTGCTTGCTCTTGATCTGGAGAGTATCACCTTCATGCTGTATCTCGATTCCATAGTCTTTCGCAGCATTCGCAATTATGCAAATGTAGTCTGTACAAGATGAGCTTTATGAAGTGCCTACGCCACTGTAACGGAATGAGAATTGAAAAGCTAGTCTTATACGTTGGGTTGATGGTGTATTGCGAAGGAAAGCTCAAGCAAGGAATGAACATTAGAGTCACTCGATATTTATTGAGAGGGTGCTCGAATATTTCCCCGGATATGCTCTGCTTCATACGCTGGGATTAAATAGTCACAGCATGTACAAGGTTCATTTGATTATGTTCATTACAGAATATCGTGGATTGATCATGTGGTCAGTGTACGTGAGAAGGATAATATAGATGAAAAGTTTTTGAGAGTTCTAACAACCATTGAAATTTTGTCATTTTGTGTAATATGGAACAATTTCACCCAATCATGTTAACATTAATATGACTCAATGAAAAATTATATACGATTTACACTTATTTATTCAATATTGTGACGCGTTTCGTCGACACAGCGACTTCATCAGACTACATCATGATGTAGTCTGTTGGTATTTCGGATCACAAAGGACAAAAGTTTGTATTTGCTGGAAATGAGCCAGCTGAGCAGTCTTTTCAGAGGCAAATACGATGTATTAATGAAGTCACAATGAAGATATTTTTGGACAAGATTTCAACTCAAGACTGGTCGATTGTGTTAGATTGCTATCATGTGGATGTTGATGAGATGTGGGATGTTTTTTTTGAATGTTTCATGTCTGTTTTTAGGATAGCATTCCCCATAAAGGAAGTTAGAAGTCACTCTGGGAGGAGAAAAATCCCATCTTCTACCAAAATTGAATCTCTTAAGAAAGTCTTAGATTACCTTTATGTCTTATCTAGAAATTCCCAAGAACACTCTGCTCAATACAAAGTAACAAAGAGGAAATATGATGCTGCAATAACTGAGGCACGTATAAAAGATTTCAACCATTACATTCAAAAATCATCTAACAAATCAAAAGCGGTCTGGAATCTGGTGAATAATTCTTTAGGAAAAAAGGGGAAATCGTCTGTATATTTTGATGATGAAGTTGATCCTAAGAAAATTGCTGATAAGTTCAATAATTTCTTTGTAAGTGCTGTTCCTAAGGATCGAGATATTGAACTCAATGATAATGTACATATAAAGAAAATACATCAAAATCAAAAGTCGTTTTATATGTTCGAAGTCACAGAAGATGAAGTTGAGAGAACCATCATGAAAATGAAGAATAGCGACTCTACTGGAAATGACGAAATACCTATGAACGTGATAAAAAAATGTCGGAAACACATATCTGAACCCTTGGCGTATATTATATATAGATCATTTATTGAGGGTGTTTTCCCGAATAAATTAAAAACAGCGGTTATCAAGCCAATTCACAAGAAAGGAGACAGAAACGATCCATCTAATTATCGCCCAATCAGCTTGCTTTCTTCATTCGCAAAAATCTTTGAAAGAGTACTGGCAGATAGGTTGTCTAGTTTCTTTAAAAAATTTAATATACTCTCACGGTTTCAACATGGTTATGTACCTGGAAGGAGCACTGAAACAGCCATTTTTGAATTACAGCAGTCAATAATGAAAGCTTTAGAGGGGAGTAATTTGCCAGTGGGGCTTTTCTTGGATTTGACCAAAGCTTTCGATTGTGTGGATATAGATACTCTACTGCAAAAACTTGACAAATATGGAATCCGTGATAAACAGCTCAAGCTAATAGAAACTTATTTGAAGAACCGAACACAAATGGTCGAAGTAACTATTAATGGTAGAAAGTACAGGTCCTCCAAACAATTCAATGACAGAGGAGTACCCCAGGGAAGTATTTTGGGGCCGCTTCTATTTCTGGTTTACATTAATGACTTGCCATGTCTAAGAGAGTCACAGCACCTGCTGTTTGATCTCATTCTGTATGCTGACGACACCAATGTATTATTATCCTCGCCCACCCTCAAAACAACAATGGATCAAGTAAATATCGTCCTGAATAGTATTGTTGAATGGTGCACAGAAAATCAACTAATGCTGAATATAAAGAAGACTGATTGTATAATTTTTCATTGTGACCGTTCACGGACACAGATTCCAGACAACCTCAATGGCATTCCAGTATCAAACGAAACGAAATTTCTGGGATTGCAGTTGGACGAGAATTTAAAATGGGGAAAGCATGTGGAATATCTCACTAAAAGGTTGAATTCAGTCATATATACAATGAGGGTATTGAAGTACAGAGTGGACTTTGCAACACTTAAAGTTGTTTATTTTTCTAACTTTCAATCGCTTCTCTCCTATGGTATCGTTTTCTGGGGTACCTGCACGACGGCGGATTATATTTTCGTGCGCCAGAAGGCAATGTACGTACCATGCTCAATATGGGATATAGAGATTCCTGTAGAGGACAATTTAAGCAGAATCAAGTTATGACACTGTATGGTCTATATGTCTATCGGGTGTTATTATTCTTCCAAAGCCATCCATATTATTTTGATGCTTATAGAACCACAAGTAAAACAAGACATACCGAACCTTATCTTTATCCTCTCCACTCGCTTTCGTTAACAGAGAAGTCCCCTTTATACATGGGTATCAAGTTGTATAACGCTCTCCCAAGAGAATTTAAGTCGATAACTAACTGCAATGTATTCAAGAGGAGATTGCATACCCTGCTGATCCAATGCGAGCCTTATACTTTGGAAGAATTTATTGTCTTTTGTAAATCTTGGAGATAAAGAATTTCTATTTGACGAATTCAATTTTCATTTAATGTAATTTTATTTGAATTTTTTGAATTAAATATATATTATTATTATTATTATTTCACCTCACGGTGGTAGAAATTTCTGATTGTGTAATCGTTCAGGGCATTATTTGTGAGTAGGATATCGATATTCTAACTAAATTTGTAATTCACCAGAGCCTTCCAGTCAGGCATTTATTGAACAATAAATAAGAAACGGATTACCTGATATTCATGTCCTTAACTAATTGATAAAATGAGTCTTCAAAGGATCATCCTATCCATCTCCAGATTCTCATCAGGCTACCGATCCAAGTTTCATCAAAAATTCATAATTTTGCTTGCTCTTGATCTGGAGAGTATCACCTTCATGCTGTATCTCGATTCCATAGTCTTTCGCAGCATTCGCAATTATGCAAATGTAGTCTGTACAAGATGAGCTTTATGAAGTGCCTACGCCACTGTAACGGAATGAGAATTGAAAAGCTAGTCTTATACGTTGGGTTGATGGTGTATTGCGAAGGAAAGCTCAAGCAAGGAATGAACATTAGAGTCACTCGATATTTATTGAGAGGGTGCTCGAATATTTCCCCGGATATGCTCTGCTTCATACGCTGGGATTAAATAGTCACAGCATGTACAAGGTTCATTTGATTAGGTTCATTACAGAATATCGTGGATTGATCATGTGGTCAGTGTACGTGAGAAGGATAATATAGATAAAAAGTTTTTGAGAGTTCTAACAACCATTGAAATTTTGTCATTTTGTGTAATATGGAACAATTTCACCCAATCATGTTAACATTAATATGACTCAATGAAAAATTATATACGATTTACACTTATTTATTCAATATTGTGACGCGTTTCGTCGACACAGCGACTTCATCAGACTACATCATGATGTAGTCTGTTGAAGTCGCTGTGTCGACGAAACGCGTCACAATATTGAATAAATATGTGTAAATCGTATATAATTTTTCATTGAGTTAATATGGATTTGCATCAAGTAAAAGCCACAAGCATTACATTTTTTTCTGAATAATAGCTATCAAATCAAATAAATTTTTCAATGTAATCATCCAATTCCTGAGAACATAAAAAGTTGTCAAGTTATTGGGTGACTGAAAAAATGCTGTATACATGAGAATGTTTTGATGAAGTTTCAAATTATACATCGAAAATAATAAGTAAAATGCTCAATTTAAATGAGCCTTACATGATTAAGGTAATTAATACATTTGAATAATAATATGATATCAAAAGTTACTATGTAGAGGTATTACAGAAAATTCTATATTATTCAGTGTATTTCAAAATATATGAATTAAATGCTTATTATTCTAATGATATTGGATGTGATCTTTTGTAATGGAAAAATAATGATTTCACAGATTTCTTCATTTCCATTCAAAATGTTCCAATGAAACTCCTTTAATGATAAATCGCTTATTTTAACCCATTCCTGTATAATTCACACCCATCCTGGGTGATCAGCAACTTGATTCAGTTTAATATATATATATATATTTTTTCTTTCCCGTTTATTCATCTTTGCTATGGATGATTTTTTATTGACTTGTCCTTTACATGAATATGTCTTGAGGGATGAATAGAACTTATTTACTTACTTACTTACTTTCTTACTTACTTACTTACTTACTTACTTACTTACTTACTTACTAACTTACTTACTTACTGTAATGTTCTTGGTTCGTATGAATATATTTCGGTTGTAGGGATAATAACGCAATTTTCTTCATGAAACGTATATTCGCTATATCTTCCAGATTACAACTGACTGTACAATTAATATGCATATGTGAATACTACCTTTTGATATAGAGGGGATTAACTTCGGCGGATTGAATACATTACAGATATCTCCCCTTTTAAAATTGATATTATTTACAAGAACATTTTGAATCAATTACAATCTTACAATCTAATCTGATACTAGTTACTAATCTAATACTAATTAATTTATATGTACAATTTACAATTCTATTCCATATCTTTGAATAGGTTTAGTATTTCTTTTAGGTCTCGAATTTCCTAACTCATTGTGATCAGATTCAACATTAACGTCTTTAAAATTGCTGTCCTCAAATTCCTTACTCTTTATTACCTCATCAACTATTGCTTCTTTATGATCTATTTCTTTATCAGATTCTACTGAAATTCCAGAAGTGAATACATCCGGTTGAAAAGTTTTACGCATTTGATTTGAATGACGTTTCCAGGAAACCTTCAGCTCTGGAATCTCAATAAAATATGTACATCTTCCCACTTTTTTATTTACTATTCCCTTAATCCACATTACCTTAGGTCTAAATCTATAATCCTTAACTAAAATTACTTCACCCAAATCATAATGAATTTTTCTTTTTCCCTTAAAGTATTGTTTTTGTTTATTTTGTCTTACTTCTACCCTATTTTCAACTTCATTCTTGTCAATTATTTTCTTTTTAACATGAGGATTTATCAAGTCAAATTTAGTTCTTAATGAATGTCCGAACATTAAATTCGCTGGACTAACTCCTGTTGTGCAGTGAGCAGTGTTTCTATAATCTAATAAAAATCTACAAATAATCTGATTGGTAGTGGACTGATGGTCCGCAGTGAGAGCTTTCATCAGAGCGCCTTTAACCAATTTTACACAATTTTCGGCCGCACCATTTGAAGAGGGATTATATGGTGGGGATGTCATATGTACAATACTATTTCTTGAAAGGAATTCAGTGAATTCTTGTGAGGTGAAGGAAGTAGCATTATCTGAAACTAGAAATTTTGGTATTCCAAAAGTCGCAAATATTTTCCGTAAATTCTCCATGGTAGTAAATGAATTAGTGGTGGTTGTTTCACTTACTTCTAACCACTTAGTATGCGCGTCAATAGCAATTAAATAAAATTTATTTTTGAAAGGTCCTAAATAATCTATGTGTAGACGTTCCCATGGTTCCGCAGGAAATGTCCAACTATTTAATTCTATCTCACTAGGATTTTGAAAATATTTATTGCCAGAATCACATTGTTTTGTTAGTAACTCAATTTCTTCATCTATCCCCGGCCACCATAAGTAACCTCTTGCAATCGACTTCATCTTCACAACTCCTAGATGTGTAGCATGTAATTCTTCTAGAATTGATCCACGTAAAATTTTAGGAACTACGATCCTATGATTCCAAAAGATACAATTATCTTGTATTGAAAATTCATATCTCTTAGAGAAATATCCTTTCATTTTGTCGTCTGGACACTTATCCGGCCAACCCTTGTTAACGTAATGTTAGATTTCTTTCAAAATGTGTCTTTTTCCGATTCCCATTTAATTTGAGAATAATGAATATTAATTTCTGAACTATTTGAGAAGAAGTGACAATAATCTAAGTCTTTTTCATTAATTTCCAAACTATCGTCAGTAGTAGGAAGCCTAGATAACCAATCTGCATGGTTTTCTTTTGAACTGACATATTCAATGTCATAACTATAATTTGCCAGTATCACCGCCCACCGTCTTAGTCTATTAGCCGCATACTCGGGAATACCCCTTTTAGGACTAAATATAGAGAGCAAGGAACGATGGTCAGTTCTTAGCGTAAAATGTTTAAGATACAAATATTGATGAAACTTAACGACTCCAAAAATCAAGGCATAAGCTTCTTTTTCCAATTGTGAATATGATTGTTGAGCTTTATTCAATGTTTTTGAGGCAAATGCAATAGGTTCTTCAACACCTGATGGAAAAATATGACTAATAAATGCTCCTACGCCATAACTACTTGCATCTACCGTCAATCTTATTGGTAATTTTTCATTATAATGCACTAAAATATCAGATGACGTAAGCATGTTTTTGATTTTGCTGAAAGCATTTTCCCAATTATGATTCCATTTGAATGATACATTTTTCTGGAGTAGTGAATACAAAGGAAATAATGTGGAGGATAAATTTCTGATAAATTTTCCGTAATAATTAACTGAACCTAGAAAACTTTTCAACTGCGTTACATTTTCCGGTCTCGGAGCATTCTCAATCGCATTAACTTTATCTTTACAAGGATGTAAACCTTCTTTATCAATTACATAACCTAGGTATTCAACCTGGTCCTGAAAAAATTTACATTTATTTAGACTCAATTTGAACCCGGATTTATCCAATATATTAAAAACTAGTCGCAATCTACACAAGTGCTCCTGAAAATCTTTACCTGTAATCAGGATATCGTCTATAAAAATCGCAACACCGTCAATACCTTGGAATAACGATTCCATAATCTTCTGAAATTTGGCAGGTGCTGAGGCTATACCATACGTTAAACGATTAAACCTGAACAAACCCTTGTGTGTCGAAATGGTTAAAAGCTCCCTGGATGAATGATCAACAACTATCTGCTGATATGCTTGTGAAAGGTCCAACTTTGAAAATTGTTCTCCACACTGCAACGTACCAAACAGATCTTCTATGCGGGGAATTGGATATTTATCCACTTCGATATAAGGATTGATCGTTATCTTGAAGTCAGCACATAGTCTTACTTCTCCAGTCTTTTTCATGACTGGCACCACAGGAGTTGCCCAGTCGCTGTAGTCAACTGGTGTCAGAATACCTAAATCAATAAGTCTATTAATTTCATCTTCAACTAGATCGCGAATTGCAAATGGTAATGGCCTAGCCTTACAGAATTTTGGACTCACACTTGGATCCTTCAATTTAATGATAGCTAAACCCTTATTGAATTTTCCCAATTCACACGAAAATAATGAACTAAATTCATTAAGTAATTCACGAACCTCTTTATCAATGTTTTTCTCAACAAAATTCAACTTTTCAAATTTCACATTGAACTTATTCAAAAAATCTCGACCTACGATTGGTGGTCCTCCATTTTTAATAACATATAAATCTATGAATTTCTGAACATTTTGAATTTCCATTGCAACCCTGAAATAACCCATTGGTTTAATTTTTTCTCCATTATAAAAACATAATATTTTGTCAGTGGTTAACAATTTATTTCTTGGAAATTTGTTGAAATAATCCCTATCTGAAATAGCACTAATGCTTGAACCTGTATCAATTTGAAAATTGATTATAATTCCATTCAATTTCACCTTAATATTATATGGTAAATGTTTAGCATCCGTCAGTGAAAAAAGTTCTAACTCATCAACATCATGATCCCTATTTTGAAGTGTTATCAAATTATTTTTCTCAGTTCCTTTCTTATATTTACTATGTTTTTTAAAACAAACATTGGCTAAATGACCTTTTTTGTGACAAAAATTACATGTCGAATTAGCATTAAAACACTTATCTTTTGTATGCCCTATGCGGCCACATACTGCGCATTCCTTCTTATATGTCATCTTAGAACCATTGCTTGATTCTGGTCGCCGATTGGTCCTGGGATGTTTCTGCATCCCCCCTTCCTTCTGGCGGTTGCGCACATACAGTACTTCATGCTTGACCGTTTTTCCTTCTTGAAAATGCCCCTCCTGGCCATTTTTACCTTTTGATGATGAAAACGCCGCCATTTTGAGATTTGCTAACTTGATCGCATCAGCCAAGGAAATGGTGATTTTCTCTTCCACAAGTCGATCGAAGACAGGTCCTCGCCCAAATCCACAAATAAATTTATCTCTGAGCGCGATTTCGAGGTGATTCTCAAATTCACACTGTACTGCCAATCTTCGAACACGTGCTGCCCACTCATTTGCAGATTCTTCCGGTCTTCTTTCGGCTTCAAAAAATTTAATTCTTTCAGCGAGCGGTGTACGCACCGGCGTGAAATGATTATCAAATATCTCTAACAGCTGTGAATAACTTTTCATCTCTGGCTTCACCGGACTGCATTGATCGAACATTAGGCCATAAGATTCTTCATCCAGCATGTTGAGGAAAATCGCTCTTCTCTTATCATCCATGATGTTGTTCGCTTCGAAATAGTTATCGAGTCTTGCTTTATATATTGTCCAATCTGATATATTAAAATTAAATTCTTGTAGTTTCCCGATGAGACTGTTCTGTCCGATGTAGCTATTGTCTTGCGCCATTATGGTCCTTTTCACTATCACTAGGTATCACTGCTTAATTTTGTCCAATTATTTATTTTACTATTTATTTATAGTTTATTTTTTACCTCGTCGCCACTGTAATGTTCTTGGTTCGTATGAATATATTTCGGTTGTAGGGATAATAACGCAATTTTCTTCATGAAACGTATATTCGCTATATCTTCCAGATTACAACTGACTGTACAATTAATATGCATATGTGAATACTACCTTTTGATATAGAGGGGATTAACTTCGGCGGATTGAATACATTACACTTACTTACTTACTTACTTACTTACTTACTTACTTACTTACTTACTTACTTACTTACTTACTTACTTACTTACTTACTTACTTACTTACTTACTTACTTACTTACTTACTTACTTACTTACTTACTTACTTACTTACTTACTTACTTACTTACTTACTTACTTACTTACTTACTTACTTACTTACTTACTTACTTACTTACCTACTTACTTACTTACTCACTTACTTACTTACTTACTCACTTACTTACTTACTTACTTACTTACTTACTTACTTACTTACTTACTTACATTATGTCTTGGCAAGATGAAATTTCTGTTCCAAACAAATGGGGTTTACACATAATGTCCGCACAGATGTCTGATTAATCAAAAACTGAATTGATTTTTTAATAAACTGCTTCATTATATTCTTTTGATTTGGATTTACGAACTAGCAACGATAGAAAGTGAACTTTGTCGCTTGTCAGTTTTAATTTACTCGCTTATGTCAAAATCTTATTCGAAATCGACTCTAGCGGAACCAACGTTCACAAAGTGAAATAGTACATAAAGTACGTGATTTGACAACTCTAGTTCCGTTTTTCGTCCGAAAATTTTAACAGGAATTAGCAGGGAGTGCCTAAACCTTGTCATTCTACGCATCTTGGCTCACACAATACTCAGTACTTCGCTACGAATTTCAGTAAGTGCAGAACGGGAGACCTGAGACTGAGGGTTACGTGATACGTGCTAGTGGCATACAATCAGTAGGAGTAAAGCTGCGTATAAACTACGCGCGGCAAACCCTCGAACATTGATATGCGAGGCGGCCTCGGCCTCACGCGGATCAGACGGGGATAAATCTCGCGGAAACCCCGTCTACAATACATAGCCCGAGGCAATGTTCGAGCGTTTGCCAATCGTAGTTTATATGCAGCTTTATAGAACCCAGTTTTTGTCGCTCTTGTTCTTCGGAACAGCGTGCTTATCAATTTGCCCAAATGTCTGTAATTTCCGAATTTTTTCATGAAAAGGGTCTTAAACAATTTAATTCGACTCACCGGTCAAGAGTCCGTGGTCGAAATCGATTCTGTTCGGCCGGCCGTAGGCATGATAACTCTCGAAAAAAATGAGCTAGGCAGTTGAAATTTTAATTTTCAGTGTAGGTTTGCGAGATGAATATTTCAGTTGAGTTCGTTATTGGGCAAAATCGGCCTGATGGTTTCGGAGTAAAGAAAGAATTTTTTTTTACATTACAAATTTCAAATTCAATCTTTTTTAAGATGCAGTTTCCATAAAAATTTATTAAAATCATTTTCAACTATAACAAGCTTACCCTTTCGGAGATATGATTCTTCAAAGTTTCAATAATAAATCTTACTTCTATGTTTTCACAGAATGCTATAATTATTCTATCTATGAATTATTATATGATCTGTGCTCATACTCGTACATGTCATCTTGTTTTTCTATAATAGACAGTCAATAATTTCAGCTATCGTAGAATTATGAGGATTATTATATGATATAATACTTTTTGGTGATATTTTAATGCCCGTGGATAATCCATATCATGATGGAAATATATAATTTGGTAAGTTAATCAGAATGGGTTCAGAATATATCCAGTAAAATAAATAAATAAATAATCGGCTCAATGGTTTCTGAGTAATAATTTTGTTTTCAACTAATGAGAATCCGATCGAATTGAAACTTGGTGAATAGTTGTAGAATATAAACCTGAGCACGTGTAATTTCGTGAGAATCGTATCAATAAAAAATTAATAAAAATGTTTTAAAATATTTTTTATGTCACGATAACCCGAGAACGGAAAGAGATAGCGATTTGAAATTTTCAGGTTAGGTTGTACATCTGAATGTGACATTTGCATTTGTTTATAAGAATAATTGACCGAACGGTTTTGGAGTTATACTCATCTGAAAAGTGATTGTTATTTTCTCAATAAATCTATTGAGTGGTGGTTGTTTATCTAACCACACTAAACCGGGCGTTTTCAGTCCGTAAGGGTCTTATAAAGATAGACGGCCTTGCCATCTGTGACCCTCTTATGGCAAAAGAATGAACGTCGCTGAACATCTCTCAAAGTTTCTTCATCGTAGAGGATCGGAGTTCGTTAGGTTTTGCATAAGTGCCGCTGGTGTGATTCTTTCCCTACCAGTTCGCAACTGATGGAATTAAGTTTCCTAGAACTCCTTCGGTTGTCATTCAGCGTTGGCTAATTCCCACTGATGATTGCTAATAACCATGAAACCCGGGTTTGTGTCTGCCCTTGGACCTCTACGAAGTTCCTGGGAGTTTATCTTGATATGCACATGAAATGGATCTGTCACATTGACAACCTTGTAAAAAGAATGTGATATATTCAATATTTGTTCTGAAAACACGAGTGGATTTTCATACTTTGAACATTGGTTGTTTTAGTAATTTCCAATGATTATTGGCGTATGGCATAATCCTTTGGGGAGGACGCTCATTATCGGAATCTGTATTTATGTTCAGGGGAACATCGCGTTATCATTTTTACCAAATGTCTGTAATTTTCGAATTCTTCGCCCAAAATGATCTCAAACGAAAGAGTTCGACTTTCTGATGAAGAATTCAAGGTCGAATTTGATTCTGTCCAGCCGGCTGTTGCCACGATAACTTGAGAACGGAAAGAGGTAGCGACTTGAAATTTTCAGGGTAGGTGGCGCATCCCAATACGACAGACAAGTTCGTTGATGGACATAATCGACCCAATGGTTTCCGGGTAATAAGTTTATTTTCAAGCAATATGTGTGTGTGGATCATATCACTCGAAAATTTTAAAAAAATCATAGAAAATTATTGAATTTACCATGGTAAATTCGATTAACAGTGTTCCATACAGGAGATATCATCTTGTTCATTTTCCTGTATTGGACATTCTTAATCGAATTTACCGTGTTGAATTCTATTTTCTGTTTTTCTGTATTGGACACTCTTAATCGAATTTACCATGGTAAATTCGACAATAGACAATCAGACAATTGAATTCAACATGGTAAATTCCATTAAGAGTATCCAATACTGGAGAATGGACAAGAGAACATAGGCGCAAAAGCTTCTGACTTCACGTCAGTGCTTGAACCAATTTTTAAGATCGAAGTCTATGTTAAGAACTTCGTTAGGGTTAAGTTATAGGGAGTCATGTATATAGAGGACACTGCAGAGAACATAGTTTACTGACACTATATGGTGTTCTTATCTTCATGTATCTTCATCATCCTTATCTTGAAAACTACAGAAATGTTAACTCAACTAGTAATAGAGAACCGTTTTTTATCCGTTTTATAATTTGACAATAACGGAGAAATCTCCTATCTATGTTGGTATCAAATTAGTTAATGATCTTACTCATGAACTGAGAATGATAGGAGATATAAAATTATTCAAGAAAACTTTAATAGAATTTATTATAGAGTGTGAAACTTATTCATTATCTCCTGTGGACAGGAGCTTTGGCGCTCTTATTCAAACTTTGACAATTCATCTCCGAAATTATTGGAGTTAGGAATGATATCAATGGATTCTTATAATAGAACTGAAATTAAAACTAAATAACAAATCTCCTCTGAAAATTATATTATATCAATTGAAACTTAGCCAATATTCCGGTTTTGTTTTCACTGAAGATATTCTGAATATATTTTCATCATTATATGGATTATCCAAGGGCATTTAGGGTAGGGGTAATTATAATGTCCTATATAATTGTTCATTTTGCATTCAATCATACTTTGTTAGAACAGCAATCAATATATTTGACATATCTGTCATAGGTAGATAAGATTATAACATAGAAGTACGATGTATCATTGAAATTTTGAAAAATCATATCTCCGAAAGTATTAGCTTGTTAGAGTTGAAAATGATATCAATAGAGTCTCATGGTGAAACTGCATCTTGAATTTGAAATTTGTAATGTAAAGGTAAAAATTTGTTTTTTCGTTACTCCGAAACCATCATGCCGATTTTGCCCAATAACGAACTTAGCTGAGATATACATCTCTCAAACCTACTCTGAAAATTTCATCTGTCTAGCTCATTCCGTTCGAGAGTTATCGTGTTAACGGAAGGACGGCAGGACAGAATCGATTTTGTAATGTAAAGGTAAAAATTTGTTTTTTTGTTACTCCGAAACCATCATGCCGATTCTGCCCAATAACGAACTTAGCTGAGATATACATCTCTCAAACCTACTCTGAAAATTTCATCTGTCTAGCTCATTCCGTTCGAGAGTTATCGTGTTAACGGAAGGACGGCAGGACAGAATCGATTTCGACCACGGATTCATGATCAGTGAGTCGAACCAAATCGTTTGAGACCATTTTCAGCCTTAAAATCTAACATTACAGACATTGGGCAAATTGATAAGCACTCTGTTACCAGTAACAAGAGCGCCGCAAAATATACATCTGATCGAATTGAAACTTCGTAAGTGGTTTAGAATACCGACGGAAAGAAGTTTGTGAAATTTTGTGAGGATTTTATTAGAGTGAAATCGGTATACATATATGGAATAGTCGGGAAATTTAAATAGCTCATAATCAGGTGGCCATATCTTGTAAATAATGATGCTATCAGAAAAGTCGTTATATCAGTGGAGTTCTGCTGCAAAACAAAATTGGCTCTAATCCTTACCAACCCTGGAAAATGTGAAGTTATGATTTCGATGTCTTTAAAGTTTGTGCATGGCGTCAGTCAAAATTGGTTTGTGACTACCGTTATTGAAAATAAATTTGTTTGAGAGCAAGGTAAATTCGTTTAGGTATGAGGTAGCAGAAATCGTGACGAATTGAATCGATATTGTACATAATAACAAGTACAACATTATATGTGTTTTAATATCGGAACGCGGATAATATGGAATATTCCATATTTTCCCATTATTGCTATTCCATGTATCGTTTCTTCTAGTTCCTCTGACTCAGAATTTGAACCAGTTATTGATTATTCTTCTGATGAATACCTACCAGTTACCTGCTGCATTAAAAAGCCATCCAATGACGACGTGGAAAACTTTTCCTTGGGCGAAAGTAGAGAAATATGGATGATATGCGTAATCTGCAATTAATTGGCCCATGAAACGTGCACCAGTGCAGAAAAGGATATTTTTGTTTGCGTTTTCTGCAATTCCTAGATATTCACCGCTGTTTACCTGTTATAAAAATATCTGAATTTTAGTGAAGAATTTTGCGTGTGTTATTAGTTCTATTCCATATTACCCCATATGACCATTCCAAGTTACCCACTATATTTCTTAATCGAACAAATATTAATTTTTAAAACTTATATTTCTGAAATAACCGAAAACAATTTTATATTCAACTAGCTGACCCAGCGAACTCTGTTCCGCCTTAGAGGCAATAAATAAGCAGATTTTAGATTTTATTATACACACGTTTGTCATAAAATATAGATAATGTATATTCACCGTTTCAATACAATCACTTTTTGTCTCAATAATAGAACGTTAATTGGACATAGTTAAGCAGAAAGAATCCAACACACAAATCGTTGTTTAGGAATTTCAACTTGAAGTATGAGTAAATACACTATTTTTGTATCTAATTTTATTGGTACAATATATCCAACCCTCCAGAGACTGTTCAACCATTTATTATTAGCCAAAGTATATAATTCATAGAAGTCATAAAAATTACTTTAATGTTTTACACTGATAAAAATCCAAGTAAGCTTATATGTGACATAGCATTATAGCAAATATATTCAAACTGAGGAGGGATTTCATTGGGATCTTTTCTGCAAATGGTCAAAAAGTTGATTTTACAACAGATCGTATATAAAACTAATTTTTGACAGTTTGGGTTGGACGTTTTCTGCTTAACTGCGTCCAATTAATCATATATCAATTTGCAACAGTCGAAGATAATCGATGCCGTATCTGCGGTCGCATAAGGTCCCAATTCAAATACTTTATGAGAATCTATCCAAGGTACCTATTAAGTTAATGCTTTGTTTGTGGTACAAATCACTTCAATCGCGTTCAAGTGTGCCGTGAGAAAAAGAGCACCCTGTACAGTAATGGTTTATTTTCAACGATGTACGTCTCGAAAATATATTCTTTAACACAAATGAATGAAATTGTACGATGATGACGTGAAAAATAGCAAGTTGAAATCGACGTTAGAAAAACACCCTGTATGAAGATTTTGAACAAATACATTATGAGAATCCATCCAAGGTACCTATTTAGTTAATGCTCTGTTTGTGACAAAAATCACTCCAATCGCGTACAATTGTGCAATGATGAAAAGAACACCCTGTATGGAGATTTCGGACAAATACATTTTGAGAATCCATCCAAGGTACCTATTTAGTTAATGCTTTGTTTGTGACACAAATCACTTCAATCACGTACAATTGTGCCATGAGAAAAAAGACACCCTGTATAGTAATGGTTTATTTTCAATGATGTATGCCTCAAAAGTTTATTTTTAAACACACATGACTAAAATTGTACGATTATGGCAGGAAAAACAGCAAGTAATAATTGACGTTAAAAAGAAAAACACCCTGTATAACACAAAAAAGTATCCTATGTCCGTCTCCTGGTTCTGAGCTACCTCCCTGCCAATTTTCAGCTAAATCGGTTCAGCCGTTCTTGAGTTATAAGTGGAGTAACTAACACGACTTTCTTTTATATAAATAGATTAAGTATCTGATACCGTTTGGATATACTCTGAACTTTTTATTGACCAAATATTGCTGCTCCAAACACATTATTTTGTACGTTATTTCTCTATAAGTGATTGGTATTCCATATATGCCGACTTAACTCTACTAAAAAATTTTAGAGAAATTATTAAAAAATATTATTTATCACACGATTACTTGAGAATGGCACATAGACTTTCGATTTTTAGGATATGTTGTGCATCCTGATGCGACATTTGAACTCATTAAAAGGCATAAGTGGCTAAACGGTTATATTAATCTGAAATTTGGTTATTTCTTCAATTACTCAAAAACCACGATGCCGATTCAATCAAATCATGGGATTTAGTTCAAGAATGCCAACGCAAAAATTTTCGCGAAATTTCGTAAATCTCCTATTACTGAGAAAAAATTCTATATATCAGAAAAAGTATTCGTCCGACATCGATGCGGGAACCCTCAAAACCTAGCTCTACAACCAAGGTGCAAGTTTTTATACGATCGGATTTCTATTGTTGGAGATGCGAGCCGACTTGTGTGAGTTCCGATATTTCAAAATGAATTCAAATCTAATACTCAGTTGAATAAATATGGGAAGAGGATTTGTGCAGTTTTTTTCGTATATTATTAGATATTCAATTAATTTCAACTCCGATGGAATATGTATGTCAGAATTAAAAATTCTTTGATCTTAGACGATTCTTCCATTATACTCAAGTCCTTAAAATGGTACGAAATGTATTAAAATCTCAAAAAAGTTGAAAAAACGGTCTATTCGATTAAGAATTTCCAATAGAGGTGAATGGACAATAGAATGCACGCAAAAGCTCATGGCTTCACGTCAGTGCTTGTTTAATTACAAACCACTTCCCAGTTGTTTGAAACTATTAATTTTAGGGAAAAAAAGGTTATGACATAAATTGTAGGAAATTTTCTCTACTTTTATTTTGTGTAGATATGTTTTTCTTGTAAAATGTGCCGGAAAGGACTGGTTTTGGGCGCCATATTTTCAATATGGCGGCGCGAGCGGCAAACATACGAGGTGGCAAAGTTGAAATTTGGAAAGGGCATATCAAAATCTATAAAATTACCAATTTTCAAAACTCCCGGAAAACTTTCCAAGTAAAAATACTAAATGACTGAACTACAAATCGATTCTGAATAATTCTCGGCACGTTTTTGATCCAAAATCGATCGATTCTCGTTAATTTCTCCTAAATTCATGTAGGGCGACGGCATTCTGACGTCAAAAGCCTTATTTGTTTTACAGAATTAAAAATGTGCATTGATTTGAGGAGATGTTATCGCTTTCATAAGATTCCGGTGCACTACACTTTCAACCCAATTCCAGAGGATCAGCCGATTTTGGCTGGCCTCTGACGTTTTATTTCTCTGGACGCATCTAAATCAATTTTTCCCATTTTGGCCATTTTCATTCGCTCGTAGTAAATATACGGAAAAAAATATGGTAAAAGTGACGCGATACGTTTATCTATCTATATTTCGTCGTTCGATCAGTACCGTTTGAAATTGGACCACGTCCCGAACGGAAAACCCAAAGGGGCCTCCTTTGGGTTTTCCGCACATTATCGTGGAAAGAAATGGATCGGAATGGATCGGAATGGATCGGAATGGATCGGAAATTTTAAAATGCATATCACCAAGTGATTCCATTCCATTCCGATCCGCGGTAATGTGCGGACCCTAACTTAATTACAGTGGACTCCCGGTAGTCCGACAAACGTTTGGCAATGCCGTGTCGGACCATCGAATTCGTCAGATTATAGAGTACCTACAAGTACTAAAGAGCCCAAGACCTCCTATAGTCTGGGATTCTTTGAAAAAAATTACCTTGTAATACGACAAATTCCAGATCAAATTATGTAATAAGATTCTATCTGAACTACACATGTACATATATTCAACAGTGATAGGCATGTCGGATTACAAGGGGCGCCAGATAAGATGGGGACCGGATTACCGAGGGTCCACTATTTGCATTAAATATTTCCGTTCCGCTCCGTTCCATACCTTTCCGCGATAATGTGCAGCCTCCTTTAGGAATCCGCTTTGTAGATTTCACGACCTTTCTTCCTTATTGGAGCCCTTGTTCCTCGGAGCAGAGTGCTTATCAATTTGCCCAAACGTCTGCAATTAGCGAATTTTTGGACAAAAATGGTCTTAAACGATTTGGCTCGACTCACTGATCAATTCGTGGTTAAAATCGATTCTGTCCGGCCGGTCCGGCCGTTAACACGATAGCTCTCGAACGGAATAAGCTAGGCAATTGAAATTTCCAGAGTAGGTTTGGGATATACATATCTCAGTTAAATTCCTTATTGGGCTAGAGCAGCCCAATGGTTTCGGAAAAACGAAAAAAAATTTAGATTACAAATTTCAAATTCAATTATTTTTACGATGCAGTTCTACTATAAGAATCTACTGATATAATTTTCAACTCTAAAAAGCTAATACTTTCGGAGATATAATTCCTCAAGATTTCAATAAAACATCGTATTCTCTATGATTTCACAGAATGCGAATTCTATCTGTCTGTATTCACTGTTCATTCATGTCATCTTATTTACATATGAGAGATATGTCGAGTTTATTTCTGTTCTAGTTTGTTAATAATCCGTACTTTGAAAATATTTTGTGTTGGAAAATTGTTTCCCAATCTTGGATTTGTGAATATATGCCAGACTATTTCGATACCAAAAATAATATTGACTTGTTGCATATTGAATAATTTATGAATAAATATTGAGAATGATGCTTAAGCAGATTTAGAATTAAATCATTTAATGATGTAGTTTATGAAGGAAATAGGAGAGAACAATATCATGGAATCATCAAAATAAATTACTGTTCGTTGACCACCGAGTTTAATATTACCTTTTACTTCCTTAAGTAGTGAGACATACTCATATATACTTATATACTTGAGTTAAGGTTCATAATGCGGAATTAATGTGTTACTAGTATGAACTATTGCATTATGAAAGGGGGATTGTATTTTATTAATATATTTTGTCGTATATCATTATACGACACAATATATTACTAAAATACAATCCCTCTTTCATAATGCAATAGTTCATACTACTAACACATTAATATATATAAGTTTTCAAATAAAGGAAAGGCAGAATATGAAACACATACATAATCCTTCAAACAAATGAAATGAACTATTAAAATGATTTGTTCGTCAGCCTTTATCTATTCAAATATCAGGAATAAATGGAAAATCTGCTATGATGTTCTCCAGCCTTGCTCTATTTCGTATTTTGACTTGTGAAAACTATGCACCGAGTGTGAGTTGCAAAAACCCCTTCCAAGAGGTGAAATCATTTCAGATTGCTTTTATGATGCAGTTAGTTCTATCATAGGAATACATTAGTATCATTCCCAACTCTGAGAAACCAATACTTTCGGAGATATGATTTGTCAAAGTTTGAACAAGAGCGCCAAAGCTCCTTTCCACAGGGCTTCCCCACGTTTTTGGCGATCTTGGTAATGGTAACAGAGTGCTTATCAATTTACCCAAATGTCTGTAATTTTCGAATTTTTGGCTGAAAATGGTCTCAAACGATTTGGTTGGACTCACTGATCAAGAATCCGTGGTCGAAATCGATTCTGTCTGACCGTCCGTCCAGCCGTCCGTCCGTTAACACGATAACTCTCGAACGGAATGAGTTAGACAGTTCAAATTTTCAGAGGTTTGGCAGATCAATATCTCGGGTAAGTTCGTTATTGGTGGTTTCGGAGTAAAAAAATTTTTTTTTTACATTACAAATTTCAAAATGAATTCTTCTTAAGATGCAGCTTCATCATAAGAATCCACTAATATAATTTTCAACTCTAACAAGCTGATAATTTCGGAGATATCACTTTTCAAAATTTCAATAAGACATAGTAACTCGTCTATAATGTTTATTATAATTATTCAAGGATGAAATAATACAAGAATTGTTTCTCTGTATTTGACAAAGAAACAACATTCAATGTTATCATTCAAAATTCTTTTCTTACGATTACTCTATATAACTTCTTATTATTATCTTATCTCAATTCATTCTATCTATGGACATCTCAATAAATTCTATCTATTGACATCTCAACACTTACTTCCTATCTAAGAGATCGAACTTACCGACCGGTTTACGCGGGCAATTTAAAATGATTAAGGATTATTACTTATATACAGGGTAACTGGTGACGTAAGGGACAACGGCTAAGTGGAGATAGAGGACCTCAAACTGAATGAAAATTGTGGTTTCAAATGACCCTTAAGGGTATTCGTTTCGGAGATATAGGGTGATTTATGAAAAAATGCTAAATCTATGAACTCCCATATCTTCGTTAATATGATATGTTTTTCGCTGATATTTTACATGTTCACTGAGAGAAATCTTTTTTTGTATTGAATAAATTTTATTCATACTTAACAAATAACTGTTTCAAATAGGGACTAACTTACGTATATTAACATTTAACGAATGATTTCTTACACTGCATTATTTCAATATGAATAAACGATGCTTTATTATTAAAAGAATATTTCTTTACTGTTAACTCGAATGTTATCTGACTCAATTAATATTTTGTACCATTAAGAAAACATTTCGTTATTTCAAATATATATTAATTTAAGTTAATGGAACTATTTATTTATTCTCAATAAATGACTTTAACATTGAATAAATCATGTTATTATTCAACTTTTCATTTTTTCAAACCTAAGATCCATTCTTAATAAAAAAAATTGATATTTTTATCACCAATATAATTTTTTACTAACTAATATTCTGTGATTGCTTGTTAAGAAGGATGTGTATTTAATTTGAATAAATCATCTTTTAATAATAAATATATGTATATATATATATATGGCTTCTTATGGCTCTATATATATATATATATATATATACCGGGTGTTTAAAAACGAACTTTCCATATTTTGGGAGCCGATTACAGACCATAAAATAAGTGAAAAAATCTTTACAAATATGGGTCTGCAAATGAGCTGTTCATTTGCGGACCCATGTTTATGTATACTTATTTTGAGGTCCAGAATTGGTTTTTTAACATCCGGTATATAGGTAGTTATAAGTGAAATGGCAATAGTCCTTGAATTCAATAGTCTTCAGAAGATGTCCAAATTTAGGGACAAAATATGGAGCATTTGAAAAAACATTGACTGATTTTCTTTAGCATAAATCGAATTAGTCAAATTATCTTCAAATACACAAACAATTAGGTACTATTACTATATGTATAATTTAAGTTGTTTCTGAAAAAAAAAACGGTTCTTCAAATAAAAATTTTATTTAGGTACTATCAAATAACATTTTTGATATACATTTGAAAAATAACATAGAAAAAATATTTATTCAGTCTTGAAAAAATTTATCGCACAAAGACCATCAGATAAAGTATTAACAAAAAAGGATCGAAAAATATTCAAGTCTGCTAGTCTAATGTGTACAACATTCGAGATAACTCTATTTTCGAAAGTATAAGCTCTAATATCTGGTGAAAAATGAATATTAGGTATCGTTCTACAGAAAAACCATATATCGCTTGACTCTGTTAAAATTATTTTTATAATGATGCCAAATTCATTTCCATGTAGTTTGACAGCACAACCTTTTCTGTAATTTGTTCCGTTAAAATTTACCCAATCTACTTCAGAATTTTGTTTAGTGTGTGCCAAGCTATGAGGAAAATCTTTCTGACAACTTATTTTTTTCGACTTTCCAAATGTTAAACTATCGACAAAATCAATTTTGAAATGCAATCGGTAGCATAAGCGCAGTTGATAACGTAGAGAGAGAGTCTTGAGTATATTTATTCTTGAAGTAACAATGTGAGCGTTAGTTTTCCCAATTTTGTGGAAAGCTTCGTATCTCATAGATGATAGTGGATAAAGTGGACCTACTCGTTTCAAAACACTTGGATAATGAATAAGGAAATGATGTTTTGGCTTAAGTTTCTCAGAAAAAATTTCTTTATACAATGAATGGTGTTCCTTGATTAAATGTTTTAAAAATTTTATTTCTGAAATGCTCAATTCACTTTTGAAGCAGAAATAAACTATATCATATAAGACTAAATAGAACTGCCAGCATAAATCAGTAAAATCAACCAAATCATGAACAAGTAATGTGAAGTTAACTACTAAAGCCATCATTTCAGATGCAGACGTAACCAAATATTTATTTTTTATATGCTTCTCTGAAATTTGGGGTATTCTATTTGACATATTTATACTATAACTGAAATCGAAGAATTTAATTCTACAGTTTAGCTGTTCCAGATTGAAATATTTCTTGGAGTAAATGAATCTATATAAAATTCTTGCCATTTCATAACGACAAATTCCTTCTAAGAGATCATGCATAATATCAACACAACTATTCACTGTACAATGAAAATTTGTCAATTTATTGAAAACGCAATTTGATTTTATTCCATATGACTTTTCCTCCAAATGATTCGCATAATTATTTGGATTTCTCAGTTTACTTTTATCTTCTAAAACAAGTTCTGAGCACTCTTCTTTTGAACACAAACAAAACCGGCAATAGTTGTTAGAAGAAAAACTTTCATTCATTCCTATGATAGAGTTAATCCCCAAATTGTCACCCAAAATTAGATGAAGAAAGAAACGAATTTGGATATTTTTCCCCTCAATTCTTAGATTGATTCCTTCATTTTCCAAATGAGAAAGTTGATCAAAAAAATGTGAAAATATGGCATCATTGCCAAATGTGGTTCTATCAGATGAATGAAAGAGGCCCCAAAAAAATATATTGTCTAACTTAGAAGAGAACTGAGGAGGAATACCACCAATAGTGAAATAAACTCCTCCAACCTTGTGTACCCCCGCTTGGGTGCCCAAAGGATTACCACATTCGAAATCGTCAAAGTACAATAAAAAAGGTAAAATAATATCAGCTTTGAATTGAATGGACAAATCTTTCCACAAGGTACCATTGAAAATACTACTATATTCTTTGTTGGTAGTTTGTTTCTGAATGTATTCTGAAATTATACTGAAAACGTTACCCATCTCCAAAAATGTTTTGAGAACATCTTTAATAGGGATTATTTGGGCATGACACCATCTATAATCTAACATAACTGAACCTTTCTTCCTATTATCTTCCAATATTCTTCCTATTTCAAATTTTTGAGACCTGATCAATTTACCGGAATCTTCTAAATATTTAAGTCTTTTATATTCTGTTAATAAATTTTTGAAAGGATTAGGAATTTGCTGGTTACCCTGAATGCCAAGAATATCATTTAATAGTTCATGGGTATCTTCCACAGTTTCTTGAATAAATTTTCTTGTCACATTGCTTTTATTATAAGCTTTGCAAAGAAACGTTACTACAGATTCTACTAGATCACTGTTAGTAACATCACTGAATTGAAGAATCTGATCATAGTTCTCTCTCTCTACATTTTCAACATAAAAATTGCCGAGAACAGGTTTTTTTTCTAATGATTCAGTGGAACAACTGTTATGCCCTAACGACATATGTTTTTTCAGTAGTGCTATAGTTTTCAATTTCTTGTTACAAGTTGAAAATCCACACTCAAATAATTCTGAATACTTATGTAGCAATTTATAGTGATTGAAAATGAGATCTGAATTATCCAACACCAATGAACACATTTTACAGATGAACATTTCTGACTAATTTTTGGTACTGGTCATATAATATGATATATGCTATCATGTATAAAGGTTAAAACTTTCACACAAAAAAAAGGGAAACTCTCATAATAAACTATACCCTTAAGAACTGAACATGAAAATATAGTAAAAAAAATATGCAAACGTAAGTCTGTTCAGTGACTAGATAATATAATATTTTTCAAAATAACTATCAACTACAAACTTTAATTTTGTAGAAACTAATATTTATATAGTACATCAAAGAAATAAAAAAATATGCTTCCCTACAAATCTAATGGAAAAAACAATAACAATTTGTACTTCTTGTATCACATTCGTTTGTAGTTTTTTCTTTGTAAAAAAAAACTAAGAGAAATTTACGTATGCTTAAGAACAATGAACAACAACAACTTCAAAGTTATCTTATCTTCAGTTCTTTTTCACCTTGTTTACAACATCTATAATACTGGGTGTAGGATTATCCCACTTACTAGTAATATTGTAAAGGCTTAGTTGAATGAAAAACCATACATACTCAGATTCAACTTCATATCGCAGGTGAAAAACATGGAAGCATTTGAAACACACATCCAAAGCTTTGAGAATGGTTCCAACTGGATACAAAATTTTATTGATGTACACATAAATTACATCAATTGTCGTCCCTGGTCCAACTGCAACTATGAATGGTTGCACTGGTAAACCTAATGATGTTAGTTTGTTTTCTTTTTCTTTTATTTTGGAATCCACATCACCCACAACCTGAAATTGAGCAATGCTCGAATTAGGTTTTATTCATCAGAAGTGTTACGTTCATACACTGCTTCCTTAAAAGCAGGAACAGGTATTATTCAAGGTATAATGTTATACCTTGATGATGTATCGAAACATGGTCATTTATTCATGAATGAAAATGATAAGTTAGCAATAAAGTTTGTTTTTCAATTTGTGAGAAAAAAAGAGTGGTTATTAATACCTGTTCCACCTCTTCTAAGAATCCCTGTATCATACAAAAAACTTTGTATGAATACATCAATATTAAATCAACATAATAAAAGTAATAGAAATGTACTTACATCAACTTTGAGTATTATTCCATCTCGGGAATCTGAAATAGTTGGTCTCCAGTTTTGACGACCATAATGACGGGATTTGTTTGGCAGCAATGAAGGTAACAAAACTAGCATTAAATAGTGCTTATAATCTGAAATAATACAGACCAGTCATTAGAATGAAGTGAAGGAAGAAAATAATAGCAAAATATAAATAAATTCTCACCTATCTGAATTGAGTTGTTGTTTGCCAAATCAACAAGTATCTTATCATTTGCAGACGACAGTGATCCTGATCTCAAATCTTTCAATTTAATAAAAACTTCCTCGAATCTGGAGATAATATACAATGCATCCGGGAAGATCCTTGCAAAATCTCTCTCTACCTAAAGAATAAGTCATCCATAGAGTTAAGCAGAATTGAATCCTGATAAGTTTATTATACTTACCAATGCCAAGCATACTGGATCTTTTAAAATTGGATAACTCATATATATTGCATCAATATCAGAGTCTTTCAAAATGAGTTGCCTTCGAATAGTAAACGAATCATCCCAATGTCGATAGACTTCTTGTAACGGTTGACGATTATGACGTAACCATTCTAAGTGTTCATCATTTCCAATTTCAACCACATCTGAAATAGTTCTCAATAAATATACATACAGTGAATTTGGATTGGGCAAAATTCATACCAACTTCTGCTTCCTTCTCTACAGGGTTTCTTGTTGGCAAAACACCAGCGCTTCTCAGAAAAGTTAGCTTGTTACGAAATTTGTCTACTAACTTGCCCCTTGCCACACCTGCTTTGTTTGTTAATGAGTCCCTTTTTTTAACTGGTGGGAGAAAATAAACCTCAGAGGTTTCAGATGGAAAAATCTCCACTATCTTGTTACTTAAAAATTCATATTCTTGATGAGATAAGTGCCTGAAATTAGAGTAAAAAAATTAATTATTATTTTAAATTGTTTCCATAGTTACATTTGAGATTAAATATACATACGTATAACCATTGTTTATAAATTCCGAAGAAATTATATCAACAAGATAGCTCTGACGTGTTGTGTCAAAACCACCTTTAATTTGATACCATGCTAAAAGACCTTTTCCTAGAGCACTTGACTGAAGTAGATCTCTCAGGTTGAAATCGTTCAAAAAGATATTCCGCCGTATTCACAAAGCATTGTTAAGTGTTTGAATCTCCGTTAAGTCCTAACTGAGGTCCTCAGTTAAGGATAAATAGGCATCGCAGCCTCAGTTTACGTATTTAACGGTGGTGAAACAAGCCTGTTTCACCACCTTTATCCCTCATTGTCCCTTATTATCCCCAATTTATCCTTAACTGAGGACCTCAGTTAGGACTTAACGGAGATTGAATGCTTTGTGAATACGGCGGATTAAGTGTCTTCTGTTTTTTAGCTGGTATGTCAAGAATTGTGAATGTACTATCTGAGCCTAGTTCTGAGCTTACAGAAGAAATCTCATGAGATGTTGGTGTACTAATAATTATATTAGAGGTATCATTAGTCAGTAGAATTTCACCGAAGTTTTCACTGAAAAACAAAAAAATTCAATAGGCACAATTTTCAATTATAAAAAATGGGATTAATGATGGGATCAAATCGAAATCAAGGTAATTGTGTAGTTTTACTACCAATCGCAAATTCAACTTTTTTCACTATTTTTGATGAAAATATATGTATTGTGAAATGATTATCGATGATTTTCAGTGATGGCAACATAGTTCGTAGCAATGTTTTCCAATTTTACATTTTTCAAAATGGTATAAAATTTATTTTGACGTCGTTTTTTTATAGCTAACCTAAACTAACCTGACCAAAGATCATATAAAATATATTGAAAACTGGTACCTAAGAGGGGAATAAATCCAAAAAACAAATCTTTTTGTCGCCCTCTCACCAGTTTTCAAAATATTTTACATAATATTTGGTCAAGTTAGCTAAAAAAGAAGACGACAGAAATAAATTCTTTACCATTTTAAAAAATTCAAAATTGGAAATCCTGGTTTGGTTAATTTGCAGTTTAAGTCCTCCTCGTAAAAATCCACTTTTTCAAGTTTTTCGAAGAAAATAAGCATCGTACAGTGATTTTTGATGATTTTCAATAGTGGCAAACTAGTTTTTTTGGAGATATCTAACGGAATGGGGAGTGAATAGGGGTGCTTGGTGGGGTAAAAAATTTTTTTCGAAATTTTTTTTTTTAATTTCCAGGACCCCTATTAGGTTAGGTTAGGTTAGGTTAGGATAGGTTAGTACAGTACCCCTGGAAATTAAAAAAAAAATTACGAAAAAAAATTTTTTTTCGTAATTTTTTTTTTAAATATCCAGGACCCCTATTAGGTTAGGTTAGGTTAGGTTAGTACAGTACCCCTGGAAATTAAAAAAAAAAATTACGATAAAAAATTTTTTTTCGTAATTTTTTTTTTAATTTCCAGCACCCCTATTAGGTTAGGTTAGGTTAGGTTAGATTAGGTTAGTACAGTACCCCTGGAAATTAAAAAAAAAATTATTACCCCACCCAGCACCCCTATTCACTCCCCATTCCGTTAGATATCTCCAAAAAAACTAGTTTGCCACTATTGAAAATCATCAAAAATCACTGTACGATGCTTATTTTCTTCGAAAAACTTGAAAAATTCGATATTTACGAGGAGGGCTTAAACTGCAAAATTACCCCTGGTTTCATCAAATATAGTGAAAAAAGTAAAATTTGCGATAGGTCGTAACTCTATTGAAAAAGGAAAACCTGGCTAAAAACTATTATGCCATCACTAAAAATCATCGATAACCATTTCACAATACATATTTTTATCGGAAATAGTGAAAAAAGTAAAATTTGCGATAGGTTGTAAAAATCCACAATAACCGAAATGGTAATAAATACTTGAAAATTTTGGTATGGATATGATATCATGACATAAGAGACTCACCTTTCACTTTCGGTTTTATTTTCAGTGTCTTCCTCCTTGTTTTTTATTAAGATTTCTTTAACTTTTTTTATAAAGATCAACCTTTTGCCAATCCTGGGAATCAACTCTTCTAATGAGGCTTTATTATCCAGAAGTTCTGGCAATATCTCTAGACTGACGCCTTCATCTGCAAAACCATGTTTTTGTAATGTAATCTAATTAATAAAAAATTATCTTTACATCAATAAACATTAGTTCAATTTCAGAAAGTTTGTTAGGTATAAAGTAGTTTCTTTACTATTAACAAATATTTTCTTTACTATTAACAAATATGTTAACATACATAACCTATGCTATGCGATTAATTTCTAGAAGCTTTCCTTATTCGATAAAAGTAATGAAACTAGAAAAAAAACATGCATGACAAAAATCACGAGAACATGAATGAAAACTGTCATTATTTAAGAGGGACATCTTCTGGGAGAAAATACTAATAAAAACATATAGGTACATACCTCTGAATTTCTCGACGTATTCACTCATTCCTAACTCGTACAATATATCCTCCATTTCGAGAATGTATTTGCACTTGCTTGCTTGATATAGAAATTCATACACGGCACATAAAATGATTAATTCGATTTTATATTTGGAATATTTGGATGCTTTCACTGAACACCCGATAGTCAACCAACACTGAGCCACTGAGCGTAAGAAATCGGAAATAAAGTACTTTTTAATTTTTATTCTTCGTAATAAGGAATACCTTGCAATTCTTCAAGCAAAGCGAGAGCGTCACCGACATAATAATTTGACAACAAATCTTAACGTTAACGGCCGGCAGCTTCTTGTTTGGTTTTGGCGCGAACTACGATACTACGAATAACACCGACATGTGCCGATCTAATGTATATAGTTCGTTGATTATATTTATGAATAGTTCGTTGATAATGAAGAAACTTTAAGTAATAGCGAAGGAATATAAAAAAAGCACCCTCAAATATTTGATACTTTGAATAATAAATTGTGAAATATTTCAAGTTAATATGTAATTTTGATTGTTATATGTAATATATTGAGTACTAAGAAATTTCTTTCACTACAGCAGATGCTACTGTAGAAAACCGTTTTTTCAAATTTAGCATGTGTTTTGCAAATGATTCATTTAGAGTGAATAAAGTTTCTTTTCAATAAACAAATCTGTCGTAAACAAACCAATATTAATGATTTTGGCTTCTATTTCTCTCAGTGTTTGTTCATACAGGCATTCTCTGTCAGCATAAGAAAAAAAATT
This sequence comes from Halyzia sedecimguttata, assembly GCA_937662695.2. NCBI lineage: Eukaryota > Metazoa > Arthropoda > Insecta > Coleoptera > Coccinellidae > Halyzia > Halyzia sedecimguttata. The sequence goes on along the minus strand of OW569417.2, from coordinate 60,474,919 downwards.
GAAAAAATTGCTGGCCCGTACTCGAAAATTTCAATTTACATGTCAAGTGAGAAATATCACACGGTATATGAGATAAAATAAAATCAAATAGAAATTTGGAAAGAGGGAAAAAAACTGATGAAATATCTGTTTTTTGTTTGAATGGCACAAATTTTTTTTCGTTTTTATGATATGTTGAAGTAAGAATATTACAATATTTTTATATTCCCATCACGAAAAATAATATTCTTGATAAAACAAAAACACTAAATTTGAGTCAAAGATATTTAATAGTTGATATTCAGGAAGGGGTTACATCTCACGGCGCCCTCAAGGTCTATTTTTGCCCTCTTCGAAAGCCGGACGGGCCTACGGCCACACACAACAACTGTTCAGTTTTCCTCTCCGGCCAACCGGAGCGTGTATGGCTGGCATAACAGAGCTGTTCTCACCACGCCCTGCACATGTCGCCAAAGATAAATAAAATGCAGACAACTACATAGAGTAGGCATGTTTCAAAAAATGACGTTTATATTTATACATTACCTAATTGTTTGTGAATTGTTAGAAACAGTGTTGAAAGTATATCAATTAAAAAATGCCTTCAGTATTTACAAATGAAGAATATGTGGATATGATGCTTGTATACGGATTCTGTAATATGAATGGAAGAGCTGCTGAAAGAGAGTACCGCAGGCGTTTTCCAAATCGTCGTGTATCAAGGCACAAGATTTTCCAAAATCTTGTCTTTTTTGCCAGAAGAAATGGAAAATTTCCAAATATGACAGTTCCTGAGAGGCCACAGCAGATCAGAAGACGAGTAGTCGACAATATTGTTAATACAATAAATGAAAATCCTAATACGAGTACTCGACGAGTGGCACATTGATTAGGCTTATCTCAATGGTCTGTGTGGAATACGTTGAAGAAAGAAAAATACCATCCTTTCCATTCGCAATTAGTACAGCACTTAGAACCGGGAGATGAAGAACGACTTGTTTTTGTAGATGGGTAGTGAGCCATAGAAGAGATTTTCAGCGTATCCTCTTCACAGATGAATCTCAGTTCACCCGAGATGGAATAAATAATTTGAGAAACAACCACATTTGGTCCCGAAATAATCCTCATCTCAAAAGAGAAAGAAACAATCAAAGACATTTTAGTGTCCACGTTTGGTGTGGCCTTTATAATGGACATTTGATCGGTCCACATTTCTTTGAATCAAGAATAACTGGGGCTGTTTATTTGGATTTCTTGCAGAATGTTTTGCCTCGTCTTTTAGAAAATATTAATCAGAGAGGTATGATTTTTCAACATAATGGTGCACCTCCTCATTTTGCAAATGAAGTAAAGAATTTTCTGAATAGGGAGTTTCCTGACAGGTGGATTGGTCGGGGAGGTTCTAGGAATTGGCCTGCTAGATCACCCGATCTAACTCCTCTGGATTATTTCCTATGGGGTCATCTTAAGGATACGGTGTATAAAGAAACAATAACAAGCCGTGAACATTTGAAGAGCAGAATAACTGAAGCATGCGAAGAAATTAAAACAAATATTACTCTCATTAAAAAAGCTGTGCTTCATTTGTTCAAGAGAGCCAATAAATGTATGGAGGTGAACGGCTCTCATTTCGAACATTTGCTTACTTGATTTTTTTATGAATTATATTTGCGACTTTTTCTATTTTTGTGTTTGAGTATTCAACTCCTTCATCACCCCATCTACAACAAATTTTATTTTGAAATTTTATATGGCATCGAAATATTAATTGATAAAAATAGATTTCAAGATCTGAAGGAATATTTTGAAGCCAGGCTCATTCTAGCGCCTCGAATTCAAGGTTTTTTCTATCAGTAGTACTAATTTTCATGATTCGAATATAAAAATAATGTAATATTCTTACTTCAACATATCATAAAAACGAAAAAAAAATTGTGCCATTCAAACAAAAAACAGATATTTCATCAGTTTTTTCCCCTCTTTCCAAATTTCTATTTGATTTTATTTTATCTCATATACCGTGTGATATTTCTCACTTGACATAAAATTGAAATTTTTGAGTACGGGCCAGCAATTTTTTCAATTTTTTTTCTTATGCTGACAGAGAATGCCTGTATGAACAAACATGTAAAATATCAGCGAAAAACAAATCATATTAACGAAGATATGGGAGTTCATAGATTTCGCATTTTTTCATAAATCACCCTATATCTCCGAAACGAATACCCTTATGGGACATTTGAAACCCAAATTCTCATTCAGTTTGAGGTCCTCTATCTCCACTTGGCCGTTGTCCCTTTCGTCACCAGTCACCCTGTATATTATATAATTATATAAAATATAATTACCCCTACGCTATATGCCCTTGGATAATCCATATGATGAAGAAAATATATTCAGAATATCTTCATATATACTTTGGTAAGTTAATCAGAATGGGTTAAGTAAATAAAATATCTCCAGTAAAAACAACACTCAAATATTGGCTAAGTTTCAATTGATATAATATAATTTTCAGAGTAGATTTGAGGAATGAATATCTCGGATAAGTTCGTTATATAATTTTAATTTAGTTCCGTTTATGATGCAGTTTTATTATAAGAATCCATTGATATCAGTCCCAATTCTGAGAAACCAATAATTTCGGAGATGAATTGTCAAAGTTTGAAGAAGAGCGCCAAAGTTTCTATCCACAGGGCTTTCCCACGTTTTTAAAAATACTCGTGGTGTTCCGATCTCGATGAAAATTGACTTCGGCGATACGTCCGTCCTCGCCCTTTCCTACGAGATATTCGCCGTTTACGCAGCTCGTGGTTTTGACACTTGCTGAAACTGCTTCAGTACCGCCTTTTTTCGAAATTTTTCTCTACTTCCGGTGGTTCCAAGCTTTCAGTAGTATAGGGCCGACCAGATAATCCTAACACGTTAGTTAAGTCAAGAATCAAGAAAAATAAATTATAGTTGGAGTCTCCTAAAGTGAAAGAAATTACCGTAAGTCTAGCAACATCACTTCCGGGTGCAGTGAGTGAGAGCACGGCAGATCAATGCCGTCGGTCGCCGCCCACCCGACGTCGGTCTGGGTCGCCGTCGGTCGTTCACCTGTTTTCAACCCTGAACGGAGCAGCTCAGTGTACCCTCCCCTTTCGAACCGTATCTACGTAACTGGCAACTATGGTTTCATTTCCGCGTTTTCATGCAACCGCTTTCCTGCTTCCTGGTACTGATATGGGTCCTAATTTAATTTTCATCCCTGCCATGGCATGCTTCATGCCGTAACGCGTATTATGTTTCTGAAAATTTTCCGGTAACACGTCGAATAATGCTGCATATTTTACAATGGGTTGTATGATTCCATGTTCTGGTTTCTACTAATGGTTATATTATTACAGTCGAATGTCATTTCACGAATATAAAAGTCAGATTGTACAATGTGAGTACATTGGAAATTACTCATTTCAATTGGCAGTTAACTTGATGAACTTGATGAAATTTTCTGGCGCGCTTTTACCCCTGAATATAGTGGCTATTAATAGGCCCAAACGTGTGTGATTTTCGACTTATCGGCCGAGAGTCCCGAAAGTTTAGTTTTGACTCACTGATGATGAATCCAAGGTCAAACTTATTCTGTCCGTCTGTCAGTTCGGCTGACCGTCAGTACGATTAATCTCGAACGAAATGAGATAGAGGGAAAAATTTGCAGGTTAGTTTTGGAGTCCAAATGAACTGCTACAACAAAGTCGCTACCTCATCCCGTTCTCAAGCGATCGTGAGATAAATAATATATTTTAATCATTTTTTTTAAATTTTCTGATGATACCCTTCTCACAAAATTTCACATACGTTCTCATGTCGGTACTCTACAACTAGCAACCACGTTTCAATTTGATCAGATCGGTGTTGGTTGAAAACAAAATTTGTACTCGGAAACCATTAAGACGATTATGACCATTAACGAACTTGTACGCCGCATTTAGACACACCACCTACCCTGATGTTTTATCTTTCCGTTTCAAGTTATCGTGGCAACAGCCGGTCGGCCAGCCGGACAGAATCAAATTGATCTCGAATTCTTCATCAGTGAGTCGTACCAAGTCGTTTGAGACCAAAAATTGAACATTACAGACATTTGGGCTAAATGATAGCACGTTGTTCCTCAAAACATGCGCGCAGAAATGTATCAATCTTGGATAATTCTTGTTTATCTTCTCTTTCCTGTTGTTATTTGCCCTTAAGCGCGCCACTAGGTTTCTTTTTGGCATGCTGTTCTATGAATAAAGTGCCTATCAATTTGTCCAAATATCCGTAACTTTCGAATATTTGGCCGAGAATGGTCTTAAACGGTTAGTTTCAACTCACTGACCAAGAATCCGAGGTCAGAATTGATTTTGTCCGACTAGCCACCAGCACGATTACGCTCGAACGCAATGATCTAGAGAGTTTAAATTTTCAGGGTAGGTTTTCCTAATGCGCCGGCTAAGTTGGTTAATGGGCAAAATCGACCAAGTGGTTTCAGAATTATAGACATTTGAAATTTTGTTTTCCCAATAACTCGAATAATACTAATCTGATTGAATCAAAGCACGGTCATTAGTTGAAAAATACCGACACGAAGGCTTATTGCAAAATTTTGTGAGGACCACATGGGATGGCATGGCATCACATAGCTGCCGGGGAATCCCCGGCCAGTCAGCAAATATTTTATTGATTGTATGTCAATTGTCATTCGACATGATAGATATCGGTAGCAAACCTGTACCATACTGCAGATTACCTGCTATGCCATTCTACCCCATAAGACATTATTGGGGAATCCCCGGCAGACAGCAAACATTTCCCGGCAGACAGCAAACATTTTATCGATTTCATGTCGATATAGTTGATATACACGATAGATGGCGGATAAGAATAGCGTATCTCAAGTATAAATATGAAATACTTTTAGCTAGTTCAATAAGGGGTTTTCTGGTCATCGTCTGGGGGCCCCAGTGCACGCCACCCGTTAGCCCCTGGAAAGCCACGCCACCGTTGACATCTTAAAAAAAAATGTTTAACTGAAAAACTATGCATCAGATATCAGATCAGATATGTATCAGATATCAGATATCAGATTGGTATTCCTGTATACATACCAATCATCTTAATTACTGTATGGTTGAAAATGAATATACGTTCAAACAACTTGAGACAATTACATAAGCTGAAACGAGTATATCGTAAAATTACGAATAACATATAAGAGAAATGAAGGCTCAAACAATTATAGTTCATAGATAAACATTTGCCAGGTCAGCTTCATTTTCCAAATTGACAACATAAAGAAGGAATATTAATCTGAAATTGAGTAAAATTAGGAAACCATCTTGTTGAATTTGACGCAGTGATCCGAGAACGTGGGACTGTCTTAGATGATAGTGATAAGTTGTGCCATTTATTTTTGACATTACCTCCAAAATATGAAACTATCATTACAACTCTTGAAACTGCTAGTTGATAAGTTGAATGAAGATTTTGCTAAAGCCAGATTACTAGATAGAGAGCTTATGTAACTTTCACAAAATTGTCAAACGTATGACAAAGGGTTACGTTTCAATGCCAATGGTAACGGAGAATGTTTCGAATGTGGAAGTGTTGATCATTTCACTGGGAAATGCCTTTATCTTTTAGAGGTCGAGGTAGAGGAAGACCAGTAGATAGACGTAAAGAATGGTTTCAAACAGAATAACGAGCAGCAGGCAAATAATTCTGATGAGAAAGAAACTGAAATACAGTTATTTGCAGCAAAATTATGTGATGTCGATGACGAATTAAAAGTAGGTACATTAGTTTTACACACAGATCTGCACCCCCCTTTATGGTTGTCGAAAATTGGAAACATGTTATAATTTTTCTGTTGTTCGATCGCTTATTTTAGTCTCCTTACGAAATTTAAGATTTATAGGAATTAGGAAATTACCCCAATTCTATTAGTTCAAAATTCCAACGTGTACCCTCCGTTCTGAGGGTTGGAGGGTAAAAGTTGCAGATTTCTCAATTTGGTTGTTGTTTGTATGCTAATCCTAGACTACGTATCAAATCTAATTATTTTAAGACTTCGTGTACCCTTTATGGCAGATTTCTCAATATTGTCGTTGTTTGTAGGCTTATCGTCCTACCAAGTCTCAACTCTCTAGGACTTCGGAAACCATCCTAGGTCTATAATTACACAGATTTGCATATCTCTTTACAAGAGTTGGCAAGTGGAATTTACAGATTTCTTGATTTGTCCGTTGTTTGTTCGCTAACTCTAGTCTGGATCTTGTCCTGAGACTTCGGGCTCTCTAGTACTATACAGACCGAAACTATGATAGTTTGAAAATACGTCAAAACGAGAAAATATAGGTAGAGCCCTGTTCATCTTGGCTTGGCTTGGCGTGGGCACTACCATGCCACCAGAAAGATGACGGTACTTCGATTCACAGAACGGGATCGAAAATCTTTAGATTTGCACAGAAAACTGACGTCCTGCGAATGTTCAAAGGATTTTCATAATTATCTCTTTCGTATGATTATACGGAACCGCCAAGGTCTTCCAAGGTTCTCAGAAGTGTCTTGGGCTCTGCTCAAATTATGATAATCAGTTGTGGTCTATGTAAACTGAGAATGGTGGTCACTACCGTATAACTAGAAAACTCTTTCCTAACCCGGGATTGAACTCGAGAGTAGGGCTCACTCTATCGAAGAATCATTGCGTCGATGCTTCACTCCATCGAAAATGACGCCCACTTAGAAGGAGGTAACACGGTCAATCTGGTATCAGTCTCGCATCACATCCATCATGGATAGATGTCAGATTGATGGAAATTGGACTGATGGTCCGGATTGATGGTAATACTGATATTAGATTGATGCGAGAATGATACCAGACTGACTGTGTTACCTCCATCTTACTCCTGATTCGCCGAACGAGAAATCTCCTATATCGACCGTCTTCGTCCGTAGTTTGGCTGGCTTAGAGATAATTTGTTTCATTGGGTGTACGTCAACAAATCGCAATCTATCTAACCCAGTGGTCGGCCACCTGCAGCTTTTTGGATGTGAAGCTGCCTGCGTCTCTTCAGTTTCATTCCCAAATATTATTTATTCTTATCAATAAATAGATTAGTTTTTTTGTCAAAAAACTCTACTTATGAAAGTTTATCGGTGCAAAAACCGGTCAACACCAATTTTCTTCGAATTTTAGTTATTGACTTTAAGAACAAAAATAAAAACAACATTATTAATTTAAGAATTTAAATATCCTTTGCATTATGCGCGTTAGAAATTATCTCCTTGCCAAAGTGGAAACACTCACCAGGCATTGAGAACTTTTAAATTAATATATACTAATATTTCAGAATTTTGCTGAACATAACTGAATTTGAATTAAAAATATATTGATATACCCACCTTTTTCTTTCATTTTGAGCATCCTGCCTTCGTTCTCGTAATATATTTCTAACTCAGTATAAAAATGTTATATCTGTATACAAATTCCTTTATTACGAATGAGAAGTAATACGGAAACCAATTAAACATAAATAGAGTTCTAGAGTGTAAAAAAATATCCTACTCTTTTGATTGATGAACATTTCAACTTGCTTTGATATACTTACTAAAATAATATTTATATGTCGGCAGATTAAAATTGCTAAATAACACAGCAGCATATTATTTAGATCTCAATTTTATTTCGAATCAGGATGAGATACTCGAGTAAAGTAGATTCTAACATGTTATAAGTTCTATAATGGATAATATTGTTAAAATCGATTAAATCGTTTTCTTCAGTTCGAAATCCCGCAGTAATTTTCCTCTGAAGGATAGACTCACTGTGTTTACTGCCTCTGATGTTAACAGAAAAAGCAGTAAGTTGCATAAGAAACTACGGACAATCAGTGTACCTACAGTAAATGTTTTAAATACGATTTAATAATCGTTCCAACTCAACAAATGCATAATATAAGTTCTATAATGGATAATATTGTGTGAATCAATGAAATAGTTTTCATCAGTTCCAAGGCCTGCAGTTATATTCCTCTGGAGGATAGACACTGTGTACTGTGTACTGCCTATCATGTTAACAGAAGAAGCAGTCAGTTGAATAAACAAAAATGTTTCAAGCACTGACTAGAAGTCAGGAGGATTTAGAATGGTAAATTCATTTAAGAGTGTACAATACAAGAGAGTGGACAATAGCACATGCGTGCAAAAGCTCCTGACTTCACGCCAGTGCTTCAACCAATTTTTTTTTTCGGAATTCTTTTAAAATTTTTGAGGGGTATGGTTTTCATGAAATTTTACACACATCTTCTTGTCGATATTCTACAACTAGTTACCAAGCTTCAATTCGATCAAGTCTTTATTTTTTGAGTTATCGAGGAAATAATATTCCAAGTGGGTATAACTCCGAAATTGTTAGACCGATTATGCTCAAAAACGAACTTAACCCTTCCATCCGTATGCAAAAACTACCCTGAAAATTGCAAGTCGCTATCTCCTTCCATTCGAAAGTTATCGAGGCAACAGTCAACCATCCAGCTACTGAATTCACACAAGTCGGCTCGGATCTCCTAACTCGACAGGCCCTTCAGAATTTATGTGAGGTCTCCTCAGAAGATCAGTATAATCATATCATAATTATTGAAATATTGGAATAGCAAGAGATTCTATTTGTTAAGAATGGACCAAGCTATTTCTATTTTCAATTGTAAAATATGAATATGGAAAAAAGATACTTGTGAAAAAAGCTTCAGAGCATTATAAGCTTTTTGGGCGCTGTAAATAAGCATTGGGGCTCAAAGAGGAAAGTTTATATGAAAGATCCACCCTATTTTTTTGACAAGGAATCACGCCCTAATTTTTTTTAAACTTCATATATACCCTGCCGTGTACTTTGTCTATCAATGTGGCTCTTTGAGAAGGTGTGGAAATAGTTCTGTAGTCAAATATTGGAATGAGTTTGGTGTTATGGTCTAATCGGGAGTTTTTAAAGTGTTCTTGCAGTTGAAATTTAGAGTAGTTTTCCTTATATGTTGATTTTTCTCTATCTTCTTTTCAACATGAACTGGATTTGGACGGTCAACAGATACTTTGAGTAGGTTTGGGACATGCTCAGTTACTAAGTACAGTTGTGTAACATGCAGAATTTCTTCAACAGGATAGAGATGAAGTACTGGAACTTTATCTTAACTGGGATTTTTATAACGACATACGACTGTTCCCAAGTCGCAGTGGTTAAATTCGGAGCTACTAGAACTCAGGGATCCGCGGTCTAGCTCCAGTGGAGATGGGAGTGGGTTTCTAAAAAGGGAGCCTAGTAAATGGGCGCCAGGTAAATTTAAGTCTCCCAGATACCCCAGCGTAATGTAATAATTCCACCAAAAAAATATGCACGCTAAAAACAAACAATTTATTCCAGTAGCTTACATCCCAGGTCTTTAGCTTCAATAAAGTAAAACTACTGTGAAACCCTGAATAAGGGTGGCGGAAATTTTACGTAGATAATATTATTATTTGATTCAAATACGCGTCGCTTGAGCTCAGGCGCATCCACGTTTCTTATCTATGATCATATATGACTACCACAAATCTTTCCCCAATTGCCGCTTTACAACAACAATAATAATTCATATAATTGATGATAATAAGTTCACGTTATATATATAGTAGGTATAAGATATGTTTCGAGATATGTTTCCTATAACTTGCGTGCTGATTATCCTTATTCCTGAACGTAGTACTGCGTCGATGGTCTCGCAATACTGTCCTCTTTCTCTCTGTGCTCGTAGTCTGCAACCCTCGATTGAATGTCCCACAGCGTTGCTTACTGACCACCTTGTATATACTCGGGATCTGCAACCCTGCATTGGCTGTCTCACAGCGTTACTTACGGACCACCTTGTATATATTCGAATGTCTCGGTTACACTCTTCTTGACATAAAAATCGTGCTGGCATAAAAATCGTGCTTGCATAAAAACCCTGATGAAAGAAAAGAAACCATCAGTGACTTCTCTCGGATAAGAAACAAATGAATTTTCCCAACACATAATAATTTCGGTTATTAGAATATTAATCAGACCATTAATTCGTCGTTATACAATAGTTATAGAATTCGTACATACCCTGATGTTCGGGGTTGTCCTGCACACGTTTGCTTCGAAACCAAATCTGGCCGTGCCTCCACCAAATAACCCTTCAAGCACACAGCAATGTTCTGGATATAGAAAGATAATTACGACCTGAATTGTTTCCACTAGAAATGACGAGAATAGAACATCTAACACATACCTGTCAAAGTCGCCAATATCGTTCACGTGGTCAACTCTTGGATTTGCAAAAAGGTCAATATATCCTCTTTCGAGACGAGCGCAAGTTACCTGTTATCTTCCCAAATCAAACCAATGTAACCCTCACTCCTAATTCGATTTTCGAAACTATATCCAACTAAGAAGAAATCAACAATTCTTACTAAGTTCCGAAAATACGCCTAACCTATTGCTTCTCCGTAGAATCTCCACAAAATGGACGACCTCACCTGACCGACGCACTCACAAAATTTCAGACTGTCACAATGAAACAATATTGCCAACTCATTCGGCTCTTCGAATGCGATAATTCTTTGTGCGTCGATTGGTACCACTGAGACCCAACCTCAAATTTAGTGTCAACATAAACGACAACCTTATCGTAAACAAAACATAAACAAACCCTTGCCTGAGTTAAAAAGAAACGTTACATTTTTACTGAGTTACTGAGAAGTAATTATATTTATAATCTCATCTATTAACTGAAGAACAACTTCCTTTTGATCCTACATATTTCTGGGTTATCTTAACAATATTTACAAAATATATCTAAAGATCATAGAGGAACATGAAATTCATGAAAGACAGATATGTGCATTACGTTACTAACGATCTATGGAAATAATTTACAGCCGCGTCAAAATTCAGAAACTGTTGAAATCTTATTTCGTCGAGTGAGTTGACCAGTACTTCTCGATCGTTAGAATATTTCGATATTTCGGCAATATCTTCACCAATATAGATCCAATCGAGTTCGACAGAACATTTACTGTAAAATAAGGTTTTGAAGGCTCTCGGAGAATTTCAACGATATCTGTCAGATAGTTAATGAGATACAGATTTTTTTTTAATTTTGCAGTCGTGCGATACTCACAAAATTTGGTCTTCGTGTCGGTATTGTTTACCTAATACCGCGCTTTAATTCGATCAGATCAGTATTTTTCGAGTTATTGGGAAAACAAAATTTTAGAAGGCTACAACTCTGAAACCATTCGGTGGATGTTGCCCATTAACGAGCTTAGCCGGCGCATTTGGACTTCAAACCTACTCTGAAAATTTCAACTCTCTAACTCATTGCGTTCGAGCGTAAACGTGCTGACGGCCGGTCAGAATCAATTTGGACTTCGGATTCTTCATCAGTAAGTCCAAACAAATAGTTTGAGACCATTCTTTGCCAAAAATTCGAAAATATCAGACATTTGGACAAATTGATAGGCACTCTGTTCACAGAACAGCGCATCAAAAACTAAATCAACTTTCAAATTGGTAAACAAATTTTGTTATGTCACCGAGTGACATTCAACTCACTAAGGGACGGTTTCTCAATTGCGAGTTAACTCAAGGTTGTTACGCATGTATTTAGCGGGAGTTCGCATGTATTTAGCGATATTCATGAAGGCGTAACACTCGGGTCACCCGCAACCTTGAGTTAACTCGCAATTGTGAAAAACAGGCCCCAAATGTAATTTATGAAATGAAACTACTGTTCGCATACAGAAAGTTTAAAATCAAAAATCATCAAAAATATCAGTCTGTATATGACCTTTAGTGTTTGGCCTCGAGCTATGAATCACCCTGTATATTCACATTTATATCAGTTTCTGTCAACCTTCGAACATTTACCCTTCCCTACACCTCCATGCTGTTCAAACATTCTACATATCTTTATGTATAGCCAGATATCAATATTCAGGAGTCAAATGAAAAGCCTATTTTCGCCATTTCAACATAATGAAATTGTGAGCATAAATTGCAGTTGAACCATTATTTCAATCTAAAACCACTTTGTATGAAATAAAAGGGGCAACCTCACAAAAATTCCACCAGAATCGAACAGAATATCCCTTCAATAATCTCCTTTATTCGTAACCCCTGCTCGCTGTATTGTTTTCCACTGCGCCAACCCAAAGGGGACCTTGCCCTTGAACGAGGTCCGTATAATACTTGAAGCAATTCGAGTATACGGAGACAACATCCGCTGACGCTTTGATGGCTGAATGGATATTATCGCATAGGAGCAGTAGATGAAACCGAAAAGAGAATATCTTCTCTTTCTCAGAGTCATACTGAAATTATGTGTAAAGAATGTCAATGGTTCTGGGTGAACCTTAAGAGAATTGTATCTAGCAAGACTCCGTTTCTCATTAATGTGATACGGTTATGATGCAAACTGCTTCGATTAATTTGGTTTTTACAGAATAGCAATCCATCCTGATTGAAATGATCGTAATAGGTTCGACTCATAGAATTGAAACTTGGTAATTAGTTGTGGACGCGAATCCTACTGCCGAAATTCGAGAGGATCGTATCACTAGCAAAAACAATGTTTTTCTTCAAACATTTTATATTTTAAAATTTGAATTCAGTTGATGCCCAATGCAATTTTTCACGTGTTAACGCCAAAGAGACAGCTTGAAGTTTCATGCAGCATTTCGTGGGGGTTCAGCATTTCGTGTGGGTACTGAGGCCTGAATAGACAACAGAACATGCGCGCAAAAGCTCTTCACTTCACGTCAGTACTTTTCTCGATCGAGCGGATTTTGCTAACATGTTCTGAGGAACAGCGTGCTATCATTTTGCCAACTGTCAGTAGCTTTCGAATTTTTAGCCGAAAATGGTCTCAAACGATTAGGTTCGACTCACTGATGAAGAATTCAAGGTCAAATGTGATTCTGTCCGGCCCACTATCCAGCCAGTCTTGCCACGATAACAATTTTTAGGGTAGGTTACGCATCCGAATGCGACGTTTGAGTTTGTTAATAGGCATAATCGGCTGAACGATTTTGGAGTTAAAACCATCTCAAATTTGGTTGTATTTTTTAATGATTTGTCGGAAATACTAGGAGAACAGTTACGAAAGAATATTACTACAATTTTTACAAAAAACATGAATGTCAATATAGTTGATTCGTAGTCACAAGACTCAAATCAATATCTAAATATGATGCACGAGTATGATATTATAAATTATCTTTCCGCCCCCACAAGAGGTTTATCATTCATGGATCACTTTTTTATCAGATCTTGGAGCAATTGCTGCAACAGGAACCATTTTGAGGCTCTCAAAAATATTACTGATCATTTCCCCATATTCTTTAAAATATGCAAGAGCTGGCCTGAGTACACAGGAAGGCCTTTAACAGATCATGCGAATGTTATGAAAATTGATAATGAACAACAGCGCTGTAAATTGGAACTCGAACACTGGGAAACAGTGTTGAATAGTAAATCTGTTGATCTTGCAACAGAAAATATAGTCGTTTTGACCCAACATATAAAAAAATGTGTTCAAGCCCTGTGGACAGGAGCTTTCTGGCGCTCTAGTTCAAACAGACAAATTATATCTGGTATTGGTTTCTCAGAGTTGGGAATTATATCAATGTATTCATATGAAAGAACTGCATCATAAAGGAAATTCAATTCAAATAATAGTTTATTTAACAAGATTAAATGAGCAATCATGAGAATGAGAACTGCACCACATTTTCAAATTTTTTTTTTGACACTTTGCGTTAATCTGGTCAATACAAAACTTCACATGCGTATAAAGGTCATGATTCTACAATTTGGTGCTAAATTTCAGATAGATCGAGTGATCGGTTTCGGAAATATTCATGAAAAATATTTTTACTAAAATCAGCCTTAACTCCGAAACCCCTTGATGGTTGTCGCCCATTAACGAACTTGTCCGAGATATTTACGCTCCAAAACCACCTTGCAATTTTCAATCCGCTAACTCCTTTCGTTCGAGAGTTATCGTGCACACGGCCGGTCGGCCGGCCGGACAGAATCGATTTCGCACTCGGATTCTTGATCAGTGAGTCGAACCAAATCATTTGAGACCATTTTCAGCCAAAAATTCCAAAATTACAGACACTTGGGCAAATTGATAAGCACTCTGTTCTGAGGAACTAGAGCGCCAAAAAAACAAGTTTCGTATGACAATTGCCCAAAACAAGTTTAAAGTACCTACAAATAGTAGGTATTCCATAAAACATGTATAAAAGAAGATAAGTAATAATAAATTACCTTGTAATCGATCAAAAATTTCCTGATCTACGTTCACCAAATTTTCTCCTCTCTCGAACTACAGAATTATGCTTTCAATATTTACGTAATATTTTCAAACATTTTCGGGTGAGGTCCCCGTTGCATCTCTAAAATACGAGTATTTCAACCCCAATATTCTAGAAGTTACAATATTCCCTTCTGTCAAGTTGACTTCATGACAATTCATACATAGAATATACATAGAATAATTATATCAATCTGTGAAATACGATTTACATTGAAATTTTGAAAAATCATATCTCCGAAAGTATTAGCTTGTCAGAGTTAAAATGATATGAATGGATTCTTATGATGAAAATGCTAATTAAAAAAAATTTAATTTGGAATTTGTTTTGTGAAAAAAAAAATTTTTTTTTTGTTACTGTGAAACCATCTGTCCGATTTTGCCCAGTAATGAACTTAGCCGAGATATTTATCCCCCAAACCTACTCTGAAAATTTCATTTCTCTAGCTCATTCCGTTCGAGAGTTATCGTGCCTACGGCCGGCCGGACGGACCAGCCGGACGGCCGGACAGAATGAATTTCGACCACGGATTCTTGATCAGTGAGTCGAACCAAATCGTTTAAGACCATTTTCATCGAAATATTCGAAAATTACAGACACTTGGGCAAATTGATAAGCACTCAGTTCCGAGGAACTAGAGCGCCAAAAATCCTCAAATTCAAGAAAATTAATTTTAAGAAAAAAGCACAAATCACTTGAACCTTCGATATCCCAAGGTCCTATAACCCAAATAAGCTGAGAAGATACAAAAGTAATATAAACAGCCTGATTAGAATTTTGAAAAATACCTATTATAAACATGAAATAAATGAAAATATCAAAAACATAAATAAAGTTGTTTGATATAGTGAATGAAGCAACTGGTAGGAAAATAAGAAAAATACCAACATAAAAAGAATTAAGATCAATAAAACAGAAGAAATCTATATATATAAAATTGGTTCAAGCCCTGTGGACAGGAGCTTTGGCGCTCTTGTTCAAACTTCGAAAAATCATATCTTCGAAAGTATTGGTAGTAGTTGGGAATTATATCATTGGATTCTTATGATACAACTTCATAATATCAGAAATTGAATTCAAACATCATAAAAGAATTTATATTCAACAAGAGTCCCAAATATTATTAATCCAAAACCAATAGACCAATTCTACCCAACAATTCAATTCTATGATAACCGATTTATTTTTTCCTCAAATCCACTCTGAAAATTATATTATATCCATAGAAACTTTAGCCAATATTTCAGTTTTGTTTTTACTGGAGATATTCTGAACTCAATATTATCAACTTACCATTACCATTCCCATCATCATATTGATTAACCATGGGCATTAAATATCAAAATTTGACATATCATGTCTCAGGAAAGTAGGTTGACACAGAGCATATTATAATAATTCATAGATATAATAAACATCGCATTCTGTGAGAACACAGAAGTACGATTTATTATTGAAATTCTGAAAAATCATATCTCCGAAGTATTAGCTTGTTAGAGTTAAAAATGACATCAATATCCTATGGTGAAACTGCATCTTGAAAAAGACTTATTTTGAGATTTGTAATAAAAAAATCTTTGTTGTTGTTACTCCGAATAATCTGACCAATTTTGCCCAATAGCGAACTTAGCCGAGATATTTATGTCCCAAACCTATTCTGAAAATTTCAACTGTCTAGCTCATACCGTTCGAGAGTTATCGTGTCAATGACCGGCCGGACGGCCGGAAAGTATCGATTTCGACCACTTATTCTTGATCAGTGAGTCGAACCAAATCGTTTAAGACCATTTCCAGCCAAAAATTTGAAAATTACAGACATTTGGGGAAATTGATAAGCCCTCTGTTCCGAGGAACAAGAGCGCCAAAAATGAATCCCTATATCCCTTGGTCACGCCATCACGCCTGAACGGCTGGACCGATTTCACTATTGTTTTTTTTTGTGTTTGATTTTGTCAGGAGAAGGTTCTTATAACAGAAAAAAATTAAAAAATTGCACTGAAAATTAGAAAATTTAAAAATCGTTATTTAAGAAAACTTAACAACCATATAATATTATTTCTAATCTTACCTTAGCGCTTTAGACCACAAACAAAGCATTAACTAAATAGGTACCTTGGATGGATTCTCATAATGTATGTCTGAAATTTTCATACGGGGTGTTTTTCTTTTAACGTCAATTGTAACTTGCTCTTTTTCACGCCAATCGTACCATTTCATTTATTGTGTTAAAAAATATACTTTCAAGGCATACATCATTGAAAATAAACCATCACTATACAGGGAGTTCTTCATATCCCTGCACAATTGTACGCGATTGAAGTGATTTGTTCCACAAATAAAGCATTAACTAAATAGGTACCTTGGATGGATTCTCATAATGTATTTGTCCGAAATTTTCATACAGGGTGTTTTTCTCTTAACGTCAATTGCAACTTGCTGTATTTCACGCCAATCGTACAATTTCATTCGATTCAGTTAAAAAATATACTTTCGAGGTATACATTATTGAAAATAAACCATTACTATACAGGGAGTTCTTCATATCCCTGCACAATTGTACGCGATTGAAGTGATTTGTGCCACAAACAAAGCATTAACTAAATAGGTACCTTGGATGGATTCTCATAATGTATTTGTCCGAAATTTTCATACAGGGTGTATTTTTTTTAACGTCAATTGCAACTTGCTGTATTTCACGCCAATCGTACAATTTCCTTCAATTGAGTTAAAAAATATACTTTCGAGGCATACATCATTAAAAATGAACTATTACTATACAGGGTGTTATTTCTCTCACGGCACATTTGTACGCGATTGAAGTGGTTTGTGCCACAAACAAAGCATTAACTAAATAGGCACTTTGGTTGGATTCTCATAATGTATTTGTCCGAAATTGTCATACAGGATGATTTCCTTTTATCGTCAATTGTAACTTGCTATTTTTCACGCCAATCGTACAATTTAATTCAATTGAGTTAAAAATTATACTTTAGAGGCATACATCATTAAAAATAATCCATTACTATACAGGGTGTTCTTTATATCACGGCACAATTGTACACAATTGAAGTGATTTGTGCCACAAACAAAGCATTAACTGAATAGGTACCTTGGATGGATTCTCATAATGTAACAATTTTGTTTTTCCTTCGATGTATGGACATGGCATGGACAATTATACGTCGCTTGTTCGCGCGTCGGAAAACCGTCATCTTTGTTCATTTACGCACCACAAAACAAAACAAATAATATAGTTTATCAGAAAGCTTTAAATGGACTAAGATACTGTATCATAACTGTGTGTGTCTGTCAAAAACAAATTGAAACCTTATAAATAGCCAGTATTTCAGGAAAACTCTATTTTGTAAGAAAGCAACATAGTGTACAATTAATCGAAAATAATAATAAAACTTCATTCATACCGAGCATTTTTTTATTAACTTAGGCGGTGTGAAGTTCGCCGGGCAAGCTAGTTACTGATAATTTTGCGATAGCAAATCACTTCAATTCTTATTATTAAGGCATTGGGGCAACTATGGCCGAACAAATACCAAAATTGCATAATCCATTGACAAAGACTGAATCCCAAAAACTTAAGTCTTCAATTTTCCTATCACCTATATCTCAAAAAGAAATAATAGACCAGATTCGAATGGTCAGGACTGCTGCGTCCGCTGGACTGGTTTCCAATGAAGCAAATAAGCTGGAACAGGGGGCGTCAGATGTTTCCAGGCAACTTCAATATATCTTGAACATGTTTATAACTGAAGATTTTCGAGAAATTCCTCTAAACTAGACTTACTGACTTCTTTACCAAACACAAAATACTATCTGACAGACAATACGGTTTTAGGACTGGACTCGGTACTGGCGACGCCATTTTCGAGGAAAAAAATTCTATATATAGGTACCTTGATGAAGATAAAAAGGTTATCGCCGTGTTTGTGGACTTGAAGAAGTCATTTGACACGGTATCCCATGATATTTTACTCGATAAGTTCGAGAGGGATGGTGTCAGAGGTAAGGCTGCCGATCTTATTTAATCATATCTGAAGGATCGACTACAAATAGATAAAGTCAACAATGTTAACAGTAATAAAAAACAATCAACTACGGCGTTCCACAAGGTACTCTCCTAGGACTCTTATTCTTAATTGAACTTAGCTTAGATACTAAGGCGGTAGCCTATGCTGATGACATTTAGTGACAGTACGTGGGAGGCTGTGTACAAGAGAGCGAATGAAGGACTGGCAATGATTGCTGAAAGAATAAGCAAACTTCTGTTGACTTTGAACGTACAAAAAACCAAGTTTATTACTTTTATGTTAACAGAAGCAACTTATCCAAATATACAAAAAATTGAAATACATAAGAAAAACAACTGCGTACATGACTGTGACTGCCAGTTTACATTGAAGCGACGGATACAATTAAATACCTAGGAATCCACATCGCCCAACTATTAAGATGAGACGAATATATGCATATCAAACATATTGTGAAACAAGTCAGGTGTACAGTGCCGAAGTTCAGAATATTGGTTATTATACTGCCGCAACGAACATTGTTCACTATCTATTATGCGCTAGTGCAATCAGTGTTGGAGTACGGAATTGTTGGTTGAGGGCAGCTTATAAGACTCACCATAAATGTTTAGAAACAGTACAGCAGTTTATACTGAAAATAATAATGAAAAAAGATCGCTTTTAACCAACGCAATCATTGTTCTCTGAAGCTACAGTATTTACTCGTCTCTAAAAAAATGCTTTGGTCATGGTTTATCATCATCGTGCAAATTATATAAAGTATGAACACGCTTATTCAAGCTGAAGTCAGTCTAGGGGTAATCTACAGGTTCCTAGATTGAAAATGAAAATAAAACAAAACATATATGTAACATATTATTAAGGAATGTGGTTGTATAACACCTTACCTGAAGATGTAAAACGCATCCATAATCTCAGACATTTTATGACAAAAATTAAGAATGTAATTCTTGAAGTGGTAAAGCTTCTCGTTCAACTCTGCCGAGAAAGGAAATCAGGGAGAAACAAAAAAAATTAAAAAGACAAGTGTAACACAAATAGTGAATAGTTGGGGTAATCAATATTTTATTTTTCTCTTTCTGTACAGTGAAAACTTATATTAAATAAGATTTCAAGAATCTTGTCAGGAAAAAACCAATGGATTAATTTGCAGTTTTCATTATATGAAATGTACAAGTATTACAAAAATAAATTTGATTCGATTGATTTGAAAAATTTGAAATTTGTTATTTCCTCAGTAACTAAAAAATACGAATCCCATCCAATTCAAACATGGTAATAAGGTAACAATTCTGAAATTCGAGAATAGCTATATCAACAAAAAATAATTCCGAAGATTTTCGTTGAGTGTCTGACGAAGGAGAATGATTTAGACTCCGAAACGTTACAATATAGTTGTTTCATTGTTGATAATGTTCGTTAATGTTTCTCAGGCAACATTGTTCGATTTATTGCTTCCGACTAATTTCTTGTGTTTCTTACGCAGAAGCAATTCGCAAAATAACAAAATAATAAATTTTCATTTAATAGATATTTTTCAGATTTTGGAAGAGAAAACCAAGAAAGAAACCTTTTAATGATGAATATACGTACCACAGTATCCTTTAATGATTATTTAACATTGTTCAACTTATCACTGTGTGAAACAAATGATAATATATACTAGCATTTACATTTACTAAAACAGTCAGATTTTTCATGAAAAATTGTATGTAAAGATGTGGGAAAGCTCTGTGGACAGGGACTTTGGCGCTATTGTCAAACTACTAGCAAATTCAAACTTTGACAAATGAAATCTCCGAAAGTATTGGTTTCTCAGAGTTGGGAATGATATAAATGGATTCTTATGATAGAACTGCATGATAAAAAATTAGGTAGGTCTATGACTAACCCATATGTTCGATTTACATATATCAGCAAATTGTAATTAGAGCATTCTATCAAATCATACAAATACGATTGATTATTGAAGTTTTGAAATATCATATCCGAAAGTATTAGACTGCTAGAGTTAGGGAATGATTTCAATGGATTCTCATGATGAAACTGCATTTAAAAAAAATTAATTTGAAATTTGTAACGTATAAAAAAAATTCTTTTTCGATACTCTGAAACCATGATTTTGCCCAAACCCACTGTGGAAATTACAACTAGCTCATTCCTTTGAAGAGTTATCGTGTTAATGGAGGCCAGAAAGAATCGACTTCGATCACTGATTATTGATCAGTGAGTCGAACCAAAACGTTTAAGACCACTTTCAGCCAAATTCGAAACTTACAGACATTTAGGCAAATTGATAAGCACTCCGTTCCAAGGAATAAGAGCGCCAAATATCATATCAATGATGCTGTAGATTTGGAGTTATTGTGTCACACAGTCTGTATCAAGTCAGTATCATTGAGAAATATGGATGAATTCTTCGATTTAACTAACACATATTAGAGCTCAGAGCTGAGCTAAATCATTGTGCTTAGTGCTTGAAGCCTTTTTCCGCTCCCGAGTACTCTGCTCCCGAGCACTTTTTGAAATCAGTGCTTAGTGCTTAGTAATTCAAGCACTTCTTGAAAAGGTTTAGTGCTTAGTAATCCCCTAAGTGCTCCCGAGCACTTCCGAGGATTACTAAGCACTAAGCCTTTCCGAAATCATGTCGTAACACGAATAGACGCTGATGCGCTGTGGTCGGAGGAGTTGTGTACCAGCGAAATCAATTGATGCATGCACGGAATTTGTAAATCTTGTAATTATCAGTTGTTGGATATTGATTCATGGAATGGGACGTGAATATATGAACATTACCATCTCCTGAAAATTATTCAGTATCAAAGCATTATTATGTGGGGAAAGATCTATACCATAAGGCCTTATTTCTGGTGGAACTATTTATTGATGACTACAAAAATTTGTCTGCTCGACTAGTTTCGGCGGTTCAAACTCGCCATTCTCAAGAGCTGAGTAACAAGACAAAATGCAGTAGTCCTGTCACAGTTCCAAAATTGGGCAGAACAATCGACGGGGAAACATGTAATGTTTCCCCGTCGCTCCAGTTATTGTTGAGCGAGCATGTCTGTATCCAGGTATGCTGCACCAGATTTCTTGGACTCTTTGGTCCACCCATCTGTTGTTTTCGTTCGCCACTGCTCTGAGAGAGCATGTAATGTTATTGATCGGTAGATAAAGTTGAGCAATTTTATATTAAACAACTTATTCCAGATTAGTAATTTATTTGTTTCTCTGACTACACTTCTCTTAATCAAACTAACTAGCTAACTGACTCCTCCTACCTCATCTCCCCGTTATCATCATCTTACATTGCGCATGATATAATATTATCTCAATTAAAACATATAACATAAATTATTCTTCTTACTACCTTACATCCCCTCCTATAAGATCACAAACATCTTAACCTATAGATAATATACAGAATGTCTTACATAATCTACACCTATGCTATACAGAATGTCTTATATTATCTTACATAAGTCATCAAATACATATATACAGTCAATACAGATGCACAAAATTTCAATTACATGTATCATGAACAGAACTTCTTAAAAAGTAAGGTTCCCTGGTTGGTGTTTCCTTTCTAACAGTTAAATGTTGCCTATTTCGTCCATACAATTTTCCTGACTCATCCTTAATTATAAAAGATCTTGGTTCATCACAATTTTTTGAAATAATGCCGTTCTCCCACCCATCATTCAATTTGAATACAACTTTACTACCAACTTTTCCTTCTGGCAAATTTTGTGTATGTTTATCATAGAAAAATTTCTGATTCTGTTGACGCAATTTCAAAGTATTATGTAATTCTTCATTTTTTATTAGATTGGGTTCAAGCAAAGTATCCACAGTGGGTAGATTGTCTTTCAAACGCCTATTGAAAAGTATTTGTGCTGGTGACAAGCCAATACCTGATATTGGAGTATTTCTGTACTTTAAAAGATAAAAATCAAGATTTCCTCCCTCAGCGTGACATTTCTTCAACATATTTTTGCAAATGTTAACACATTTTTCAGCTAGTCCGTTGCCTCGAGGATAGTTCGGGCTGGATGTTATTAAAGTTATATTATATTGACCAAGAAACTGTTTTAGGTGAACTGAATTGAAAGGTTGATTATCTGCTACTAGATAATCAGGGAAACCATGAAAAGAAAAGACTTTCATTAACAGTCTAGACACTTCTTGTGCCGTTTTGAACCTCATGCTCCTCAACTCAATCCATTTCTAATAATAATCCATTATTGCTAAAAAGGTTTTTCCCTTGTATTCGCAAATATCAGCACCAATTCTTTGCCATGGTCTTTTAGGTATATCATGAGATAATATAGGTAACCGAGGATTGTTATTTTTGAATTTCAGGCAAATATGACAATTATTCACATAATCAACTATATCTCTACTCATATTTGGCCAGTAAATACTCATTTGCCCTATTCCTACATTTATTTATTCCTTAATGACCTTCATGTAGTTTCTGCAACATTTGATATCGCAAATTTTTAGGAATTATAATTCTATCGCCATAAAAAATCAAATCATTATCAATACTCAGCTCATGTTTAATCTGGAAAAATATTTTTATTGAATCCGGTTACTTTTTGAAATTTTTTGGCCATGCAGTAAAAATATATTTTCGTACCAATGTGAGAACCTCATCCCTTTCAAATTCTTTCTTCAACTCAGAAATTTTTTCTTTACTCATAGGAATAAACTTTGAAATTGAACTAATAATATGAGAATTTTCTATTTGTACTTCAGTAGAATATTTTAGAGGAGCCCTAGACAACATATCAGCAATGAACATCTTTTTACCCCGCAAATAAGAATCTTCAAAATTATATTTCAGTAATTTGAGTCGCATTCTTTGCAACCTGCTTGACAACTTATTCAAATCTTTTTTAAATATATTAACAAGAGGTTTATGGTCAGTTTGCACTAGCACATTATCATGACCATATATGTAATAACTGAAATGATCGGCTGCAAACAAAATAGCACCCATTTCGCGTTCGATACAGGCGTATCTCTTCTCACAGTCTGTGAGAGCCCTACTAGCAAAGGCTATTGGTTGACCTTTCTGTAACAAACAAGCCCCCATCCCTTCAATACTTGCATCACACTGAACGGTAAGAGGACTTTTATCATCATAATGCACTAAGCAAGGAGGTGAGGTCAAAATTTTTTAATACCATCCACTCTTTCTGAATGAATCTTTTCCCATTTCCAAATAACATTATTACAAGTGAGTTGCCTTAAGGGCGCTGTTATCTGAGACAAATTTGGTATAAACTTGCCCAAATACTTAACAAGACCTAAAAATTTAAGGAGCATTTTTTTTGTTCCTTGGATTTTCTAACTTCATTATAGTTTGTATCCTGTCAGAATCAACTTCTATTCCTTTTTCTGAAACTTTAAACCCTAAAACTTTAATTTCCTTTGTCTTGAACTGAAATTTATTTTTGTTGAAAGTAATCCCAAGTTTCTTAGCTCTATCTAAAACTTTTTTTGAAACTACATCATGCTCTTGTTCTGTACTACCTGAAATAATTAAATCATCTATGTATATTTTATATCCAAGAATATCACCAAAAACAAGAGTATTCTGTCTCTGAAAAACCTCAGCTGCAGTGTTTATACCAAAAGGTAATCTCAAAAACCTATATCTCCCTAAATGTGTTGCAAAGGTTGTGAGTTCAGAAGAAAATTCATCTAATTTAATCTGATAAAAAGAGTCTTTAAGATCTAAAATTGAAAAAAACATTTTATTGTTAAGGTCTGTTAATAATTCATTGATGGTATCTGGAAGTGCTCCCTTTTAATATATTCATTTGAAACAGTTGGGTCTAGGCAAATTCTTAAACTTTTATCACTTTTTTCAGTCACAACAATGTTATTTACCCAATCAGTTGGTTCTATTTGTTCGCAAATAACACCTTCTTTTTCTAGCTTATTCAAACATTTTTCAAATACAGGTAGGAGTCTCTTGGGAATTCGTCTAGCAGGGAAAACACAAGGTTTACAATCATCTTTCAAAACAAACTTATAGGGTTTACCAGGAAAACATCCCAATCCCTCAAAAACTTCAGAGTATTTTTCTAATACTATTTCTTTAGAAGGAAAAATTACGTCACCCTGAGAGAGAAAATTGGATTCTTGAGAAGCACTATCTACCACTTTCAATAAATTCAAGTTCAATATAGATTTTAATCCTAAAATTGGCTTACCACCATTGTTCACAACAAAAAATTTCAGATGGTGAATCTTACCACGAATCACACAATCTAGCTCTGTGGACCCCTTGACTTGAAGCTTGTTCCCATATAGGCTGTCAAAATTACTTTTTGAGGGGTGATCGATGCCATTGGATCAATAGCTTCCAAAGTTTCAACAGGAAGAACATTGCATTCTGCACCAGTATCTATTTTAAAGGAAACCAATTTATCATTAATAATTATATCTTCTACTAATTAAAATTTTTCACGATTGATACCTAATTTATCTATTTGTTTTGCATTTTCACTGTTATATAATAAATCTACATTATCTATTAAAAAATCATCATCACTATCTGAAAAGTATTGAATATCAATATCATTCACATTTTTTATGGAATAATTAACATTTTTATGATTGTTTCTTTTTTTGAAACAACAAGACTCGAAATGATTTTGCTTTTTACATGAGAAACAAAATTTCCCAAATGCTGGGCATTTACCAAAATCATGAATACTATCACATTTATGACATTTTTTATATTCATTATGTTTTTTGTATATATTTTTTTTTGAAATTGTATTAGAAGGATAACTTATCTTTTCATTCCTTCGGGATCTGATAACATCGATTGATGTTGAGGGTTTGTCGTTCATTTCCTGCATCTGTTTCTTGTTCTGCTCATGGACTCTTGAAATTTCTTCAGTCTTCGCCAAAGTGAGTTTCTCCACTTGTAAAAGTTTTTCTCGTAGGTCCTGGTCCAATAAACCCATAACAATTCTGTCCCTGATTATATTATCCTGCTCTTGATATTCACACGTAGCAGCCAGTGATTTTAATTCAGTAATATATTGCGACATTGTTTGATCTTCCTTCTGGTTGCATTGAAGAAACTTGTATCTTTCGAATACCAAGTTTTTTTTTGGTTCACAATATGTGTCGACTTTTTTTTTATATCAATCAATTTCGCCTTATCAAATTGAACTCCTTCCTCCTTCCTCTCCAATTAAATTCAAGAATGTGGCAATTTTAATCGATTCTTCTGCATCTGATTTTCCACAAGCGAGAATGAAAATCTCAAATTGTTGGAACCACGTGTTCCAGTTCTTCGCTATGTTGCCGTGTTTGAAATTCATCGTCGGTGGAATTCTCAGCGTATCCATTTCTTTTTGATGAATCTTAACAACACCTGACACCATGTAATGTTATAGATCGGTAGATAAAGTTGAGTAATTTTATATTAAACAACTTATTCCAGATTAGTAATTTATTTGTCTCTCTGACTACACTTCTCTCAATCAAACTAACTAGCTAACTGACTCCTCCTACCTCATCTCCCCGTTATCATCATCTTACATTGCGCATGATATAATATTATCTCAATTAAAACATAGAACATAAATTATTCTTCTTACTACCTTACAATACCACAGGTCGGTTCAGGTCCAATGAGCCCCTTGGAAGCCCCCCGTGCCGCCAATGAGTCCACCATCTTATTACCCTTTATGCCCGAGTGTCCCGGGACCCACAAAGGCTGCAGCCTGCAGCGCCCTCCAAGTTCAGCAAGTGTGGTCCGGCAATCCTGCACAAGCAGGGATTTGCAGATGTATGAAGTTAAGGCCTTCAAGGTAGCTTGGCTATCTGATAGGATCTTGATTGATCCGTGAGCCCAACCTTTCTCAAGTACGAGCTTGAGTGATGAATGACGAGAATTTCTGCTTGGAAGACAGTCGCAAAACTACCCAGGCTGATGGATTCACCTCTAGCAATTCTGCAACCGCTGACTCCCGCTCCTAACCCTTGGGTGGTAGCGGAGCCATCTGTGAACCAGCAGGAACCCTCAAGCAGTAGGGTCTCAGAGACAGCCCAGTCATATCTGCTGGGAAAGACGACTTGATAGGGCCACTGTGTGTAGGTTCTGATTTTAGGTACGTCCGATCGCATGCCCATTATCTCGTTGGCCTCCAATTCAGCCTGCAGAGAACCAGGCACGTAGCTGATCGCATCTGGCTCATTGTGAACCATATGCAGAAGTCTGTATGTCACCATCTGGGCCACCCTCCTGATCACCAGGTGAAGAGGGGTGAGGTCCAGTAGGCGTTTCATGGCTGCGGTGGGGTGAAGCGAAAAACCCCTGTCACCATCAAGCACGCAGATCTCTGAATTTTTGAAAGCTTCAGCTGAGACTGCACCTTTACAGTACACTTCCACCAAGCAATGCTGCCGTAAGTGATTTGTGGTCTCACCACCATCACGTACAACCAGTGGAGCTGTTTCGGAGCCAGTCCCCACCTCTTTCCACAAGTCCGCAGAAAGTGCCTAGCCTTATGGATCACCCTATCCAGGTGTGAGTTCCAGTTCAGCTTTCTATCCAGGATAACACCCACATATCTAGCCTCATCCGCAAAAGGGATGTTAATTCCATTCATAGTGTAGCCATGACTTCCCCGCAGAACCTCCTCCAGGAATCTCTCTTTGCCCTTCTTATTTCTTTGTTGTAGTTTGTTAGTGTTTCTATAGTTGTCCCAGTTGCTGGATACCTTAGTTCGGTTGAATAGTCTCCTAACTTCTTTTCTTAGTTTTTCGAGGGCAGGGTTCCACCAAGCAGTTTTCTTCATACGCCGAGTTTATAGTGAGGACTAGGTCCTCAGCTAGTCTCTCAACGTCCTCACGAGAGTTATTGGCGGAAGAAGCACGGTATTCCGAGTGGACTATGCCAATCTTGTTCCCAGCCACAGCATCTTTGTAGGAGGCCATCTTTTAGCCCCCTTGTCGGATGCTTTCTTGGTTTCTTTGGCAGTGCCTTTTCGGCTTCTGCTCAGGGGTGCCGTCCGACAGAAGACGTTTGCCTTGTCGGAGGGAGACTGGGGAGGATTAGTTTACTCACTGATCGGCGCTAAGGGTCGATCGGGGTTTCGTGCCTTTTCTAGGGTGGTGTCAAATTCCAGCCCTGTTTTCAGCAGGCGTCTCAGGTGCTTTTTTATGCTGCCTGAAAATATTTTGCGGGTTTTTAGGCTCAACAACAGTCACTGACTCACCCTCGGTGGTGTCTGAGAGCTCAGAGAGCTCCGTGTCCTCCGAGGCCATCATCAGTGGCTGTAGGTCAGGTAGAGGGGGAGTTTCATCCTGCACCTCTAAAAGAGGCTCGGGATTGACCGCCTCGTCGGTTTCTGCTTTTCTTTATTTGTTAAGGTCCATAAATAGATCCCACGAGTATGGGAAGAACTACAAGTCCACCTGGTCAGTGCTCCTGTACACAGGTAAGCCATTATCAAAACTGGAGGTCGACAAGAGCCCGGAGTCCGCCTACTAAGAGACCTCTTCTTTCACACAGGGCCACTTCAAAAGAAGCAACTCTTCAGCACAAGCTGTTCCACTTAGAGTTGGGGGTTTACTCATCTTGGCCCAAGCAGTGAAGCCAAGGCCCCGTGCCAATTTATGCTGGCCGTTAGTAACGAACCCTCATGTAGAGGCATGGTATGTCGATCAACGTGTCATATGGTGGTCGGTGCCGTTGATCTGTGTGCAAACCCTTAGGCACGATACAACAGCTGGGTCAGGGAAGTTGGTCCGCGACAGCGTTTTCGGTGGTCTTGCAATTTTGCCAGTTTTGATCGGAACGAGCCCCCTTATCGTCCAGTAGACCAGATTGCGTCACTTACGGTCATCCATAAATGGTCCTCCCCTATTCACCACCTGGGGACGCTGGGGTTGGTGCTTCTGAACCACCCCGTTGATCGTTTGGATTACGCAGGGGGCACCACGAGCAGGCGATCGACTTCACCCCCCCTTCAGAACCTAACTCACTACCAAGCTCCAAGTTTGAACAGCCGTGTGTGAGTTCAGTAGCTGGTTGGTGACCGTTGCCTCGATAACTCTCGAACGAAAGGAGATAGGGACTTGCAATGTTCAGGGTAGGTTGCACATCTGTATGGGAGTGTTGAGTTCGCTGTTGGCCATAATCGGCCCAACGGTTTCAGAGTTATACTCATCTAGAATATTATTTCCTCGATAACTCAAAAAATATGGACTAGATCGAATTGAAGCTTGCTAACTAGTTGTATAATGTCGACATGAAGACGTGTGTGAAATTTTGTGAGGACCGTACCACTACCACGATACCTTGAGAACGGAAAAGAATAGCGACTTGCAGTTTTCATGGTAGATTGCGCATCTGAATGCGATACAATAGCCCAAAAAATACGATACCGATTCAATGTAAACATGGTAATTGGTTCTAGAATGCCAACACAAAAAATTTTACAAAATTTCGTGAAGATCGTATTACTAGAAAATTGAAAAAGATCATCAGAAAGCATTTTTCCGTCATCGCTGAAATTTTGCGAGAACCTTCAAAACCATTAATGTCATGATGACATTAAATTATAACATAAATTTCCGGGCTGATTCACAATAGAAAGTTAAAAATGTATCTATGGGAGATGTTAGCCCTACAATAGGGTCCTGTAGCGGTCTTCGAATACCGGAAGTCCTGAATAATCATCGTTTGGATTGGCCAGACCTGGCTTTGAAAGAGACCCTCTTGGCCTTATGAATTACAACATTTTCCTTTTTGAAATCAAATATTGAAGGGATTTCTAAAAAGAAGCGTGAATATCTTTGAAAACTAGCGGAGGCGTTTCTTCTTCAAGTGATCCATGCGGCTACAGAGGAGTATATTTGTGAGAGGGGACTTTTGAAAGGATATGTATAATTTTATATATATTTATGAAAACCTAACTCTACTGCCAAGTTCCAACTTCGAACACGATCGGATCTATATTGTTGGAGATCCGAGCAGCCTTGTATGAGTTCAGTAGCTGGATGGGTGACCGTTGCATCGATAACTTTCGAATTAAAGGAGATAGGGACTTGCAATTTTCTGGGTAGGTTGCACATCTCAATTTTTTTTTTATTTTTTGGGAGAGTTAAGTTCGTTTTTGGGCATAATCGGTCCATTGGTTTTGGAGTTATACCCACCTGGAATATTATTTCTTCGATAACTCAAAAAATATATACTCGATCGAATTAAAGCTTGCTTACTAGTTGTAGAATATCGACATAAAGGCGTGTGTAGAAATTTGAGAGATCCGTACGCCTAGAAGTTTTTAAAAAATTAAGAAATAAAAATTGTTTCAAGCACTGACGTGAAGCCAGGAGCTTTTGCAAACTTACCATGGTAAATTTATATATTTCAATTAGTTCAATTTCTGTAAATAAAATAAAATGAACGAAAACAATATCGTTAAATGTCAACGGATATTACTCTTTGAATTCACGTTTTCCAGAACTAAGAAAATGAACGACATTGAAAATTCTACAATGCTGTATAATAAATTTGCCATCTTCTGAATTCAGAATTCAGATTATCAATTCCCAGATCAGCACAATATTCTCAAAGCCTTCATCAATTCGAAGAGTGCTAAAAGTTTCATGTAATACACAACATGTATATTATATAATATGTGCTGCACTTATTGGATCATATTGCAATAAAGCAGTCAGCGGATTTTAATTTTTATCTCTCCCTTGCATTGTTCAATCGCATTCATGCTACTTTATTAGTATGGGAGCTAGCAACGTCGGGAAAACGAACATTTTAGGGAGGTTAGTTTTCAGATATGCCTTCTCCCTCACTCTCACAGTCAGTATACTGGTAGTAGAGGTTGAAATAATAATTTTTCAAATTGTGCTAAGAAGGTTTTTTCCATTAAATTTATTCAGCTCCTTGAAACAGAAACATATTTTTGCCTCATATTTTTATCATTGCTTACCATTACATGTACCACCGGTTAGTTTTGATTAAAAAAGTGGACAGGAGCTTTTTGGCGCTCTTGTTCAAACAGACAAATTATATCTCCGAAAGTATTGGTTTCTCAGAGTTGGCAATTACATCAATGGATACCTATCATAGAAATGAAAGAAATTATATTTAAAAAAAGTGTCGTTTAAAAAAATGCTTCAAAAATTATCTTCAAAATAAAATGGGTTCAAGCCCTGTGGACAGGAGCTTTCTGGCGCTCTAGTTCAAACAGACAAATTATATCTCCGAAAGTATTGGTTTCTCAGAGTTGGGAATTATATCAATGTATTCATATGATAGAACTGTATCATAAAGGAAATTCAATTCAAATAATAGTTTATTTATCAAGATTAAATGAGCAATCATGAGAATGAGAACTGCACCATGGAAGAAATCAAATTAAATCGGCCAATTTTGCCAATAACGAACTTAACCGAGATATTCATCTCCCTAACCTACTCTGAAAATTTCAACTACCTACCTCATTCCGTTCGAGAGTTATATCTATGTCTATGGATGAAAAGCAGTCTCACTACTCTCAGATCTCTTACTTCATGTTCCGTTCCGAAATATAAGTCTTTTCTGAGAAAAACTAATTTCGGAGCAAACAACTGAGATTTTTCTCACTTCGCTCACAATTCTTCGATTGATTAGATAATGTCATGTCTCAGGAAAATAAGTTGACATTATGACAATTCATACATAGAATAATTATATCATTCTGTGTCAACGTTGAAATACGATTTATTATTGAAATATTGAAAAATTATATCTCCGAAAGTATTAGCTTGTTAGAGTTAAAAATTATATCATTGGATCCTTATGGTAAAACTGCTTATTGAAAAAAAATTAATTTGGAATTTGCTCTGTAAAAAAAATTTTTTTTTTGTTACTCCGAAACCATCTGTCCGATTTAGCCCAATAACGAACTTAGCCGAGATATTTATCTTCGTAACCTACTTTGAAAATTTCAACTGTCTAGCTCGTTCCGTTCGAGAGTTATCGTGCCTACGGCCGGCCGGCCGGACCGGCCGGACGGCTGGACAGAATGAATTTCGACCACGGATTCTGGATCAGTGAGTCGAACCAAATCGTTCAAGACCATTTTCATCGAAATATTCGAAAATTACTCACATTTGGGCAAATTGATAAGCACTCAGTTCCGAGGAACTAGAGCGCCAAAAAGAGCAATCTACAATGCTTCAAAAATTGTCATTAAATTTATTTATCAAGATTAAATGAACAATCTTCAATGATTCAACCTCGTGGAATTGGTTGTTGCAACTTACACTTAGTGCATAGTTTTCATGACTTGAACTACCTAAGGAAAGTAGGCTGGAGAAAATCATAGCAGATTGTCCATTTATTGCTGATATTTGAGTAGGTAGTGGATTAGGAACAAATTATTTTAATAGTTCAAAATATATCAGTAAAATACTAACCTCTTTTCATAATTTAAAATTTAATAGTTCATACCACTAACACATTCTTTTCTGTATTATGAACCTTAACTCAAAAAAAAATGTTTGATACACAAATACAGATCCATATTTGAGTATTTTTCTGCTAGCAACATTATGACAATACTGTATATAGGAACATGTTTCACTACTTAAGGAAGTAGAATGTAATATTAACCTCAGTGGTCAACGAACAGTAATTTCTTTTGATGATTCCATTATGTTCTTCTTTCCTATTGCCTCCATAAACTACATCAAAGCAGTCTTGTATATATTCACAAATTCAAGAATCGAATACTTGCTTCCCAAGGGAAAATATTTTCAAACTACGAATTGACAATCTCTAATAGCTAGAAAAGGTGACATTCATGAATAGTGAACACAGACAGATTCTGTGTTCACATTGTGTGAATACATAGAACTTACGATGTATTATTGAAACTTTGGAACATCATATCTC
This sequence comes from Halyzia sedecimguttata, assembly GCA_937662695.2. Classification (NCBI taxonomy): domain Eukaryota; kingdom Metazoa; phylum Arthropoda; class Insecta; order Coleoptera; family Coccinellidae; genus Halyzia; species Halyzia sedecimguttata. Next base: position 60,442,552 of record OW569417.2, on the reverse strand, counting down.
CGAAAGTATCAGCTTGTTAGAGTTTAAAATGATAACATTGGATTTTTATGATGAAACTGCATCTTAAAGAAATTTGAATTCAGAAGTTGTAATGTAAAAAAAAATATTTTTTTTTTGTTACTCCGATACTATTAGTTCGATTTTGCCCAATAACGAACCTAACCGAGATATTTATGCCTTAAACCTACTCTGAATATTTAAACTTCCTAGCTCATTCCGTTCGAGAGTTATCGTGTTAACGGCCGGGCCGATGGCCGGACAGAATCGATTTTGACGATGGATCCTTGATCTCGAACTAAATCGTCTAAGACCATTTTCAGCCAAAAATTCGAAAATTACAAACATTTGGGCAAATTGATAAGCACTCTGTTCCGAGGAACAAGAGTGCCAAAAACAATTGATTTTCAAACCATAATTAGAAATTTACGACTATATTAACAAAAAATTGGTTCAAGCCCTGTGAACAGGAGCTTTCTGGCGCTCTAGTTCAAACAGACAAATTATATCTCCGAAAGTATTGGTTTCTCAGAGTTGGGAATTAAATCAATGTATTCTTATGAAAGAACTGCATCATAAAGGAAATGTAATTCAAATAATAGTTTATTTATCAAGATTAAATGAGCAATCAGAGAATGAGAACTGCACTATGGAAGAAAACAAATTAAAATAGCTGAAATGAATTTGACTCTTTCTTATAGAACAGGATGAAATGTACGAGTATGAACACAGATCATATAATAAAGCTTAGATAGAATAATTATAGCATTCTATGAAAACATAGAAGTACGTACGATTCATTATTGAAATTTAGAAAAATCATATCTCCGAAAGTATTAGCTTGTTGGAGTTGAAAATGATATCGATGGATTTTAATGGTGAAACTGCATCATAAATAAAAATTACAGACATCTGGGCAAATTGATAAGCACTCAGTTCCAAGGAACTAGAGCGCCAAAAAGTGTAATTCCTTTCCGGGATTTGAGCCCGCCTTCTCTCGTTCCGAAACCGAAAACCCGACTGACTAGACGAACCGGCTATCGGGCTCATCATACGATCTTGTCGATCTCCGGTATTAGAATAAAACGTCGGTACTTACCTGGGATATATATTCTTAATTTTCACTTTTCGAAATAAAATCGCCACATGGGGGTTTCTTTGACAGGTTTTTACCCTTGTCTCCTCGCTTGTCTCTCTAAGTCGATTTTGACTTTTCTCGAACCAACTATTAGCAAGGAATTAGACAATGTCATATCTCAGGAAAATAAGTTGACATGATGACAATTCATACATAGAATAATTATATAATTCTGTGAAAACGTTGAAATACGATTTATTATTGAAATTTTGAAAAATCATATCTCCGAAAGTATTAGCTTCTTAGAGTTAAGAATGATATCGTTGGATTCTTATGGTAAAACTGCTTATTGAAAAAAAAAATTATTTGGAATTTGTTATGTAAAAAAAAATTTTTTTTTGATACTCCGAAACCATCTGTCCGATTTCACCCAATAACGAACTTAGCCGAGATATTTATTTGCCAAACCTACTCTGAAAATTTCAACTCTCTAGCTCATTCCGTTCGAGAGTTATCGTGCCTACAGCAGTCCGGACAGAATGAATTGCGACCACGGATTCTTGATCACTGAGTCGAACCAAATCGTTTAAGACCATTTTCATCGAAAAATTCGAAAATTACAGACATTTGGGCAAATTGATAAGCACTCACTTCCGAGGAACTAGAGTGCCAAAATGAATACAAAATTCACAATAAGTAATCAAAACATAGATAAAGATGTGAAAAACAGTGGAAGAATACACATATTTTTGTCTCAATTTATCCCTGGAATGGTGAAGCGAAAAAAATTTGATTCCTGATTGTAGACTTACCTCCCTCTGAAAATAAAAGATGATCCTCTAGTTTCGAACTAGTTTGACAGTAATAATTGAATTTAAATACAGCGTATCTGGAAGAACCCCGTCAGATATTTATTCAACCCCGAATGTAATCTGTAATAAAATCTATATTTTTAATAATTTATTATACCTGCATATCCTGTTAGCGCCCATGTTCTGGAGAAAAAAAATATTTTTTGTGATTTTTTTAAAAGTTTCTAGTCCTACGGTCGTCTCAAAATCTCACTCACGTCTGTATGTCGATATTCTGCCACTAGACACCAAGTTTCAATTTGATCGGGTCTGCATTTTTTGAGTTATCGAGAAAATAATACTCCAGATGCGTATAACTCCGAAATCGTTTGGCCGATTATGCCCAACAACAAACTTAACTTTCCAATTGGGATACGCGACCTGCCCTGTAAATTTCAAGTCCCTGTGTCTTCGTTCGAAAAATATCAAGGCAACGGTTACCCATCCAGCTACTGAACTCAGACAATGCTGCTCGGATCTACAACAATATATATCCGTCCATGTTCAAGTTGGAACTTGGCAGTAGAGTTAGGTTTTGAAGGCGATGTCAGACGATTAGTTCCTCGAAGATAGAATTTGTTTCAATGTTTTTTTTTAATTTTCTAGACATACCATCCTCACGAAATTTCGCAAGAATTTTTGCGTCGGCATTCCACAAGTAAACATCTTTTTTGAATTGGAAGGCTTCGGTATTTTTCGGGTTATTGAGGAAATAATAACCAAATTTCAGATGGGTATAACTCCAAAATCGTTTGGCTGATTATGCCTATTAACAATGTCAAATGTCGCATTCAGATTCTCAACCTGCCCTAAAAATTGCTAGTTACTATCTCCTTTCATTCTCGGGTTATTGTGACATAAATAATATTTTTCAATAATTTTTCTAGAATTTTCTAGTGATACGATTCTAACAAAATTTCACAAACGTGTTTAGGTTACTAACCAAGTTTTAATTCGATCGGATTCGTATTGGTTGAAAACAAAATTATTACTCGGAAACCACCTACTCTGAAAATTTTAAGTCGCTATCTGTTTTCGTTCACAAGTGAACGTGACAACGGTTGGTTAACAAAATAAAATGTAACTTCGAATTCTTTAAAAAATTAAAAAATAAAACAACAGTGATATACCTAAGGTAGCGTAAGGACACAGTAACAAAGCCTACTCAAAACACAACTGATTCTCCTTATTAACACAAGCCCCATGGAAACCTTGGAGCTTCTGAGGAGCCACCATGGAAACCCTTGAAATTGACGGATTTCTTACCGCTTCTCAGTATGACCACTTTCAAAGTTATCTAAGTTGGAGTTACGGAGTGAGAGGGAATATTTTAGTGAATCGCATTGTATATGACGACGAGAATTTTCACTGAACCTGAGCAAGTACAATGGGTTCAAAGTGATCTAAATGAACTAGAATTAAGCATTGCATATTCTATTGCAGATATAACGACCTGGCTTGAAGTGGAGTATTTCAGAAGTTGGCTAATATGTTCGATTATTTATGAATTATACTTTTCAGAAATATGAATAAAACAGTAATGAAGAAAAGATATTTGTTCAAAAAGGTTGATGATATTAGTCTGAATGAAATTCTTACTCTGAATTGATAATCTTTGAAGTATCATATTATTACATATTGAATTTGATCGTCCATGTAAAGTTAAATACAATTGAAATCATATATTAATATTACAATCGTGTTTTGGCCAACGAAAATGAGGCAATCAATTTTTAACCAGCAAACAGTAGGTATCATATAGGTATATGGCAATATGATTTCGAATAAAGATCGTTCAAAGTTGCTACTGAATTGAAGTAGAAGCAGCAAATCCTCATTATCTAAAAAAAATCAATTTTTTTTTACGGTGAGTGGATAATGTCCATTTATATTAAAACCGTTCCAATTTGGAGACTGATCTTCTATCTGGTTCACTAGAAACGCCGAACAAACGAAATCCTGTATGTGTATACGTGATAAGAATCAAAAGAAGAATAACCTAGCTGCATCCATTAAAAATCCTAAAACACGTGAACTTATGGTCGAGTGGACATAAAAATGAGTCAAGCGCGTTGCAGCCTGCTGTGTGTAATTAAAAGCAAACTAACTATACAATATATAATAATAATAATATAATAATAATATTTATTAGGAATAAAACAAAATTAACAATAAATTCTCACGAGATATTCCACATCAAAATTAAACACAAATAAATAGAAATTCTCCCCTCATGGATAACCGCTCGAGGGGTAATATATAATTGAACAGTTTACCAATGCATCCAAGTAAGAATTCACAATTCCAATAACAACCATACAGAAATGTAGAAACCAACAAAATCCCTTGATCAGAAGTTCTTTACCTCCACAAGTGAGCGTATAAAGGATCTGTTGTTAGCCCTTATAAATTCCTTCACCCCCCTTCCAAACCCATTCGTTGACCTGAAATTCTTAAGTTCACCAGGCAACATATTATAAATCCTCGAACCCAGAAACAAAAAACTACGCTGGCCTATGGACTTATTGATCTGTGGGACACATGTAGATCCCTTCTTATACCGTGTGTTAAAGCTATGCGAAATGCGGTCCTGTTCCCTGATATTCCGGTGATGATATATCAACAAAGCCCTAAAGTATAGCTGCCTAATGTCATATACTCCGCTTTCAACATACAATTGTTCTGATGGATACCTGTATGGCTTGCCGAGCATTATCTTTAATATCCACTTTTGGGCTATTTCTATTCTTTTCTCAAAATCCCTCAGCAAACCACCCCAAGCTAATATTCCATAGACCAGATGAGACTGAATTAGAGCATAGTACAATGTTTTCATCTGGTCTACATTACAAAAACTACTACACAGTTTGATCTTAGGAGTAATGGTTCTCAGTTTCCTGACAATCGATGCTGCATGATCTTTCCATTGCAAATGGCTATCAATATAAAGACCTAAATATTTTATAACATTTGTCGCATTTATCTTCATATGACCGTCCTCAGTTTGTATATCCAATGATGTTATGTCAGGTAAGTATCTTGCATAGCTCGTGTACACCATAAATTTAGTTTTTTCAACATTGATCGTCAACAACTTTGAACTGAAAAATGCGACAATTTGGGCGAAGTCCGTTTCAACTTGTCTTTTTAGATTCTCCCAAGATTTTCCGTGATAGAACACAGCAGTATCGTCCGCAAAACTAACAATATCTCCACTTGTAGGTAAGTCGAAAATATCATTTAAATAAATGATGAACAAGAGTGGCCCAAGGACCGAACCCTGTGGGACACCAATTTCTACATCTCTGCATTCACTAAGTACACTATCGATTTTTACCGCCTGTACCCGATTGCTTAAATAACTTTTCATTAGTTTTAAGACATTTCCTCTAAATCCCAATCTCTCCAAAGATGCCAACAATTCCGAGTGATCAACCGTGTCAAAGGCCTTTGCCAAATCAACAAATATACTGATGGCCGGTGTTTTATTATCAACTGCTTTATATATTTTGCTCGTTAAATGTGCAATCGCGTCCTGAGTTGATCGACCGGCTCTGAATCCATATTGATTATTAGATATAAGTTTATATTTTTCTAAATATTCGGTAAATCTGGATTATAAAATTTTTTCAAACACCTTGGAAAGAACTGGAAGAATTGAAATGGGTCTATAATTTGAGCACAATAGCTTATCACCTTATTTATATATTGGTGTAATAATCGATTTCTTTAACGCATCTGGGAATTTTCCGGACTCAATAGATTTATTAATTAAATTCGTGAGAGGGGTAGCTATGAAATCTACAGTTTCTTTCAGTATATTAGATGTAATATTATCATATCCCGTTGACTTATTATTTTTTAAAGTAAGGATGGTTCTGCGCACCTCATCCTCATTCGTTGGTACTATTATAATAGAGTTTACACAACTTTTATAGCGTCTAGCAACTTTAGATGGTTTGATATTTCGTGCTAAATTCGTACCAATATTTATAAAGAAATCGTTGAATGCTTCAGCGATTTCTTTTTTTTCCGTCATTTTTACATTGTTCTCATTTTTTATTACATCAATTCGTACTTGTTTAGGCCCGCCTTGCAGCTCTCTCTAGGTTTACCAGAGTTTATCCGGTTTAGTTGAGTTAGAGTCCACCTCAGTTCTGTAATATTGTGCCTTTGTTATATGAATAAGTCGTTTCAATTCGTCACTGTATTGTTTTAGTTCATTTTTCAATCTAATGTTTTGCGGATTGAGTTTAGATTGTTTATATAATTCGTTTTTCCTGTTAATTGACTTAATCAGCCCCTTAGTAATCCACGGACTTCGCTTTATGTCATTTCTACGAACTTTCACGATGTATTACCTTGTTCAATGAAGTGCATGAAAATTCGAATGAAACAATTCATTGAGTTATTCACATCCCCATCAAAAATCACATCAGACCACATCTCATCCCCCAGCAAATTTTTCAGCTTTTTCAGGTTAACATATTCTCTTATTTTATTATTTCTAATATTTATATTCTTTTCCGGCAAAATTATTTTGAACGCCACTGGATGATGATCAGTAATCAAGTAGTCGACCACCACTGGATGGGTATCCACTGAGGGAAGACGACTCTTAAAGAATATATGATCCAGACACGTATTTTGTCTAGTTGGTAAGTGTATACTTTGTAAATAACCAAATTCGCTCATGACGTTAAGATAATAATCCCTTACAGTCGATTCTGATATCAGATCGATATTTAAGTCACCCGCTATTACTGATATTGCATTATTTCTTTTATTTGACGTGAAATAATTTTCCAGGTCAACTATGAACTCAAGAGGATTTAATGATGGAGACCTATAGATGGCCAAAATGTCCACATTAAAGAGGTCTAATTTTAGTTGAACTTGTATTGCCTTTATGGGTCCTATATTAACAAAATTATATTCAAACTGTATATTATCTCTTACATAGACCAATACCCCATCATTTTTATTCAACTCCCCTGTGTTATATAGGTACTAAGTTGTACCCACCAATGTTAAATAAATCTATGTCAATTATTCGGAAGGTTTCCGTTAATACAATACAATCAAGTTTTCCTATACACTCACTTGCAAAAATTTGAAATTCATCCACATTCGCAGCAACACTTCTTATATTATTATGCAATAATGTCACACATTTACGATTCTCAAGTTTTATGAAACTATTAAATTCGTTCCTTGATATCAATACATCCTTGAACTTATCTGTTTGAAAATTCCTAATATAATTATCGATGAAAAAGTAAAAACATAATTAACCTTGAAATATAAACATTAACCGAGATGAACTCACAGCTCCACCTCGGTTTCAATTTTCAATCTATCCAAGTCAGCCTCGCTGTTTATGATGATTGCCTTAGATAACTGATTTTTCTTCACAAATATTCTTCCATCTCTAACCCAGACAAATTCATAATGTTTATTCTGTCTCAATTTCCTAGCCTTAGCGAACAACTCCTGCTTATCACGTGGTAGATCTTCATTGAAATATATAAGAATGTCCTCGTTGTATCCACAATCTTTCATATTCAGGGGCCCATGCATCCTACGCCTCTCTATTAGTCTGATTTTAGTCTCCTCATTTTTGAACTTTACTAATATGGGTGAGTTCTCCTTTTTTGTGATACGTCTTGATTCAAATTCCTGCATACCCACTTCGAGACCTACGGTTTTAATAATATTACCCACTAATTCCCTTGTATTTTCATCCATTTGCAATGGAACATTTGTTAGTATAATGTTTTTGTTCCTTTTTTCTTCTTCGATATCACGTTTTTTATCCTCCAATCTTTTAATCTTAACGTTTGCCACTTCCAACTTTATCTGTTCTTCCTTTATTTTTTCTTTAATAAACTTATTTTCTCTTTTCATTTCATCAAAGGAATCAGATAAAAACTGAAGTGTCTTTCCAATTTCCGAACGAAAATCATAAACATCTCTGCGTAGTCATTCATACATTTTTTTAACCTCCTTCATCACTTGTGTGTTAGTAACATTTTCAACTTCGCCATCATCGCTATCCCCCCCATCAGAACTACGTTCACGAATAATAGATTTTCTAGAATTTCGTCTGCAAACAGAGCATTTCCAGGTTGACCCCACTTTTTCCATTTCTTCTATTTCATCCTTTTCAAGGCCTGTACAAGATTCACAATTCCATTTTTGACATGGACCATTGCACAATATTTTGTAACCATTTTTGGAAAATTGTTCATTACATCTTCCACAATGCGTATTTTCCAGTGTTTGTTTATTTATTTTACCTCTTGGCTTCCCCATTATAAATATGTACAACAGATAACTACGAATAACATTCGTCGCAATATGTGAACCTTACTGTACGGATGCGAATACGCGAATCATCATTATTATCATCATCATCATTATCTCGTCGCAATCCGAGAAAAAAACGAATTAGTCGAACATCTTCTAGTAAACAAGTACGTACCTATCTAAACATACACCTAGTTCTCTCAATGTACCTTCATCAGGTTGCCATCACCATAGTATTGGGTAAACTCGAAATCATTTCTAGCTTATGTTGTGGGTGAAACCTGGTTTTCAGAATGGAGGAAAAAATTCCAGGAAAAATTGGAAAATTTCTAAAAAACTCTCTTATAAAATTGACGATTCATTGACCAACGCATTCGCCATTGTGTAACCAATTGCCATTATGATAATAATATACGGTGTGATCTAACAAAAACTTAACAACTCGATATTCCGGCTTTAAAATGAAAATGTGGAAAATCACTCGGATCCGTCAATTTCTGATTCCGCTCTTCGCATCCCCGTAACTGCAGCCCCCTAACGGGAGTGAGCACAACCCCTTGATTTTGAATAGGTATGAGGGATATTTTCATTTTGAAGATCTTATCGAGTACCATCTGATCCTGAAATTTGGCTTCAAAATTTCCATCGATATTGAAATAACAGCGAAAATAGTGGAAGAGTCAATGCGGTTATATCGAGCATATTATTCCTATCCGACACATTTCGAAGGTATGTAGTAGTTATGTTGTTAAGTTTTTATCCAAAAAAGTATTACTTTCTTGTCCAAAAAAGAAGATGGACTATGTTTTTCATTCACCTTAGTCTATCGAGAATCTTTAAGAATGCAAACAATCTAGTGACTCAGGCTGAGTATAGCGTAAATCTTGGATTTCAGGTGACCGCATAGAAAAAAGTCCAGTGGAGCCAGATCAGGTGATCTGGTTGCCACTCAATATGTCCCCTTCTTCCAATCCAGGCGTGAGGAAAATTTTCATCTAAGAACTGACGCACCGGTTCAACGAAATGAGGTGGTGCGCCATCTTGTTGGAAAATGTTCGATCGCGTTAATCATTTCACTGACCACTTCACAGAACTGGAGTCGGAGATCGGGATCATCCTCATTCAGTTCCTGAACCAATCGTATCTTATAAGGATGGAATTTATGTTGTTTCAGGATTCCCATGATTATTGTGCGTGAAACACCAGATACATCGGACAATTTCCTAGTACATATAAGGTCGGATCCATTGCTACATGACCTAAGAAAGCTACGTTCCACGCATCGTCTCTTTCATACACCCCCTTTATGTTTCCGACTGAACAAGTAGCGACAAATCTGGCAACCAGTTAAACAACTTGAATACATTTTTTCCAGGATATCATCCAATGAAGCCTCTGTTGTTCGCGCAGAGTCATTATTCCTAAAAAATAATTTGATCATTTCCACCCTGTCTTCTACGGAATACCCAATTTTAATTCTACTACAAATTTACAACCACTTTGACAGACTTGTTACGTTCTCAAAAGTTTACGATAGACCAAGGTAAATAAATAATGGTCCATCTACTTTTTTGGACAAGAAATTAATACTATTTGCGCGTATGTTCTGGGGAACATCGCGTTATCATTTTGCCCAAATGTCTGTAATTTTTCGCGAAAATGGTTGACGATTGCGTTCGACTTCCTGATCTTCTACGGAATACCCAATTTTAATTCTACTACAAATTTACAACCACTTTGACAGACTTGGTACGTTCTCAAAAGTTTACGATAGACCAAGGTAAATAGAAAACATGGTCGATCTACTTTTTTGGACAAGAAATTAATACTATTTGTGCGTATGTTCTGGGGAACATCGCGTTATCATTTTGCCCAAATGTCTGTAATTTTTCGCGAAAATGGTTGACGATTGCGTTCGACTTCCTGATCTTCTACGGAATACCCAATTTTAATTCTACTACAAATTTACAACCACTTTGACAGACTTGGTACGTTCTCAAAAGTTTACGATAGACCAAGGTAAATAGAAAACATGGTCGATCTACTTTTTTGGACAAGAAATTAATACTATTTGTGCGTATGTTCTGGGGAACATCGCGTTATCATTTTGCCCAAATGTCTGTAATTTTTCGCGAAAATGGTTGACGATTGCGTTCGACTTCCTGATCTTCTACGGAATACCCAATTTTAATTCTACTACAAATTTACAACCACTTTGACAGACTTGTTACGTTCTCAAAAGTTTACGATAGACCAAGGTAAATAAAAAACATGGTCGATCTACTTTTTTGGACAAGAAATTAATACTATTTGCGCGTATGTTCTGGGGAACATCGCGTTATCATTTTGCCCAATTGTCTGTAATTTTTCGCGAAAATGGTTGACGATTGCGTTCGACTTCCTGATCAATAATTCGAGGTTAAATTTGATTCTGTCTGGCAGCCGGCCGGCCGTTGCCACGATAACTTGAGAACGAAAAGAGATAGCGACTTTAAATTTTCAGAGTAGGTGGCGCAGCCCAATAGAACGAACAAGCTCGTTAATGGGCATAATCAGCCCAACGGTTTCCTAGTAATAATTTTGTCTACAACCAATACTAATCCGATCGAATTGAAACTTGGTGAGTAGTTCTAGTATATAAACCTTATTTCCTCAATAACTCGAAAAATACATAAACCGAAGCAATCCAAACATGGTTATTAGTTGTAGAATGGCAACGCGAAAATTCTTGCAGAATTTTGAGAGGATCATATAACTAGAAAATTTTTAAGATACAGGAGAACAGACAATATAATTGACCATGATAAATTCGATTAAGAGTGTCCAATACAGGAGAATGGACAATAGAACATACGCGCAAAAGCTGCTGACTTCACGTCAGTGCTTGAACCAATTTTTGTATAAGAACTTAACAACATAACTACTACATACCTTTAAAATGTGTCGCATACGAATTATATACTCGAGATACATTCCACATTGCCTCTTCCACTATTTTCGCTATTATTTCATTATCGATGGATATTTTGAAGGGAAATTTTAGGGTCAGATTGTACTCGATACGATCTTCGAAATTACTTACCGCAACACCCCTCATCCTCATTCAAAATCAAGGGGTTGTGCTCACAGCTGTTAGGGAGTTGAAGTTACAGGGATCAAAAAAGCAGAAAAGTTTCTCCTCCTCGAATCAGAAATTGACTGGTCTGAGCGCTTTTCCACATTTTCATTCTAGAGTAGGAAAATCGAGGTGTTAAGTTTTTGTTGGACCACCCTGTATGTGTACAATGTACATCAACCCGATCAATACAAAACTTCGCGTGTATATAGAGGTCGTTATTCTAAAATTTGATGCTACATTTCAGATAGATCGAGTGATCGGTTTCGGAAATATTCATAATTTTTTTTGAAAAATGGGTTCAAGCCCTGTGGACACGAGCTTTCTGGCGCTCTAGTTCAAACAGACAAATTATATCTCCGAAAGTATTGGTTTCTCAGAGTTGGGAATTATATCAATGTATTCTTATGATAGAACTGCATCATAAAGGAAATTCAATTCAAATAATAGTTTATTTATCAAGATTAAATGAGCAATCTGAGAATGAGAACTACACCATGGAAGAAATCGAATTAAATCTGGCCAATTTTGCCCAATAACGAACTTAACCGAGATATTCATCTCCCTAACCTACACTGAAAATTTCAACTACCTAGCTCATTCCGATCGAGAATTATTGTAGAAAAACTTTTTTTGAATTTTCAAAATTTTTGTTTACACTTTGCGGTAATCTGGTCAATAAAAAACTTCACATGCGAATAAAGGTCATGATTCTACAATTTGATGCTAAATTTTAGATAGATCGAGTGATCGATTTCGGAAATATTAATAAAAAATATTTTTACTAAAATCGGCCATAGCTCCGAAACCGCTTGATGGATTTCTCCCATTAACGAGCTCTTCCGAGATATGCACGCTCCAAACTCACCTTGCAAATTTCAATCCGCTAACTCCTTTCGTTCGAGAGTTATCGTGCCTACAGCTGGCCGGCCGGACAGAATCGATTTCGACCTCGGATTCTTGATCATTGAGTCGAACCAAATCGTTTAAGACCATTTTCATCGAAAAATTCGGAAATGACAGACATTTGGGCAAATCGATAAGCACTCAGTTCCGAGGAACTAGAGCGCCAACAAGTTTCGTATGACAATTGCGCAAAACAGGTTTAAAGTACCTACAAATAGTAGATTTTTCATAAAACATGTATGAAAGAAGAGTAATAATGAAAAATTACCTTGTAATCGATCAAAAATTTCCTGATCTACGTTAACCAAATTTTCTCCTCTCTCGAACCACAGAATTATGCTTTCAATATTTACATTCTATTTGCATTCTATGTCTATGGATTTAAAGCAGTCTCACTACTCTCAGATCTCTTACTTCATGTTCCGTTCCGAAATGTAAGACTTTTCTGAGAAAAACTAATTTCGGAGCAAACAACTGAGATTTTTCCCACTTCGCTCACATTTTGGAATACACTTTATTCTCATAATTCTTCGATTGATTAGATAATGTCATGTCTCAAGAAAATAAGTTGACATTATGACAATTCATACATCGAATAATTATATCATTCTGTGAAATACGATTTATTATTGAAATTTAGAAAAATCATATCTCCGAAAGTATTAGCTTGTTAGAGTTAAAAATGATATCATTGGATTCTTATGGTTAAACTGCTTATTGAAAAAAATTTCATTTGGAATTTGTTCCGGAAAAAAAAAATATTTTTTTGTTACTCCGAAACCATCTGTCCGATTTTGCCCAGTAACGAACTTAGCCGAGATATTTATCTCCCAAACCCACTCTGAAAATTTCAACTGTCTAGCTCATTCCGTTCAAGAGTTATCGTGCCTACGGCCGGCCGGAAGGCCGGACATAATGAATTTCGACCACGGATTCTTGATCAGTGAGTCAAACCAAATCGTTTCATACCATTTTCAGCCAAAAATTCGAAAGTTACAGACATTTGGGCAAATTGATAAGCACTCAGTTCCGAGGAACTAGAGCGCCAAAAATTGGTTCAAGCTCTGACGTGAAGTCAGGAGCTTTTGCAAGCATGTTCTATTGTCTACTCACCTCTATTGGACAGTCTATTACGAATTCAGCTTTGACATATACCGTTTCATCAGATTTTATAATATATGAATACATCTCATGCCATTTTAATAACAGACTTCATTAGAGAATCGTCTATGATCACAGGTTTTTAATTCTGACATATGTATTCTATTGGAATTGAAATAGGATAAGAACTAGTTGGCCCGCAGATCTACCTAGCCAGTAGATCTACATTTTTCCGGTAGATCCAAATTATTTCGGTAGATCTACATTTTTCCGGTAGATCTACATTCTCCGGTAGATCTACATTCTCCGGTAGATCTACATTTTCCAGTAGTTCTACATTTTTCTGGTAGATCTACATTTTTCCAGTAGATCTTCATTTTTCTGGTAGATCTTCATTTTTCCGGTAGATCTAATTTTCCGGTAGATCTACATTTTTCCAGTAGATCTACATTTTTCCGGTAGATCTACATTTTTCCAGTATATCTTCATTTTTCCGGTAGATCTATATTTTTCCGGTGGATCTGCATTTTTATGGTAGATCAATATAATCGGCAGATCAATCGAACCCGTAGTTCAACGCCATCGAACGTGTCCTCTTGTGTGAAAGTCCCATAAAAATATGTCGAGTTGTTTGGAGTTCCAAAAAACCGAATGTAGCGCAGCCTACCGGATCGTATCGTGAACCTAAGACCTTCCGAAACACGATCACAAAGTTTCATGAAAATCGGTATAGCCATTTTCCAGTTCCTGTGAACCAATCGTAGCGCCACCTACGGAGGGTATATCGTGGATCTGAGACTTCGTCAGACACACACAGAAAGTTTCATCGAAATCGATTCGATCGATCTTGAGTTTCTAAAAGCCAAACACAGCGCCATCTACCGGGTTCCTATTGTGACTCTGAGACCCATTTAAGTACACACACAAAGTTTCATCGAAATCGGTCGAGCCGTTTTCGAGCTTCTATAGATCGATCGAGGCTCCCCCTACAGGATGCTATTGTGAATCAGAGACACGCCGAAACAAAATCACAAAATTTCATCATAGATTGTAGGGCCACCTACAGAGTCTAAAAAATACGAAAAAGTGTAATTCCCTCTCCGGTATTCGACCCCGCCTTCTCTCGGTCCGACACCGAGAGTTCGATCGTCAGACGCATGCGCCACCGACTTCGACGTAGATGATGACCGATCTCCAGGGTTGTGTTCGAAAATTAACTCCATGGAGTAGAGTACAGATTTTGAAGGTTTGACAGATTTACTCTGGAGTTTACTCTGACACTGACACTGACAGTGACAGTGACAGAAGGTGCCAATATCGGAAAATAGGTTATGTTGGTTTAAGAAAGAACCTATTATTATTGTTTTCTTCACATATATGTAACTTTAATCATAAATATATATTGTGAGCAGTATTAAAACTATTAAATTATCTCACAGAACATTCATAAAGCAGTGAGACAGAGATATGAGATTTTCCTTCTCATGATTTATGTCAGTTTTGACAGGAGTAAAATGAACTCGGAGTCGAATATTCTGACATTTCGAACGACAGTCATGGAGTAAAATTTACCCAACCTTTCAGTTTTCGAACGCAATGGAGTAACTATTAATCTACGGTGTTAATATTCGAACACAACCCAGTATTCGAATAATTAGTCGGTACTTAGCGGGGATAGATATTCTTAATTTTCACTTTTCGAAATAAAAATTGACACATGGTGGTTTATTAGACGGTTTTTCACCCTTATCTTCGCTTTTCGTCAACTTTCAGGTCCGAAAACGACCTAGAACGGCCGTTTCGGTCCGAAAAATTTCAGAGTCCGTCTTTCATGTCAATTTTGACGTTTCTCGGAATTACTTCTAGCAAGGAAAATTCCCGAGGTCGAACCTCCAGAACTTGTATCGATTTAGTATATTTAGACTTATCCTAAGTAAAAGCTGAGCTGGTATTCGTCGAACCGATACTTTTTCTCCGTCTCGACGAAAAATTCGGAGCCAGAGCGGACGTATTTTCGAAGCCTCATGCTAAGTAAAGTCGGTCCCGCTTTTTCGCCGGGCGAAGGATAAAAAATACATTTTCGTTCGTTGCGGGAAAACCGCGATAGATATCGACTTAGGGTCCTTGGATCTACCCTTTCTCCCTCCCAAATATTCGATATCTACCCCCTTCGAACCTCAACCCGTCCTCTAGATTTTTAAAACAATTCCCAAAATTCCCGATTTACTTTGGAAAAAATCGCAGAAATTTCGTCAATTTCTCGATTTTTTCCAACGCATAAGGACCCCTCCGATAAATCTTCTCGATAGCGTTTATTCCGTAGAAATCTTTCCCCTTTTCCCTGCCGTCGTGATATAGCTGTTATATAAGAGGGCTTAGCCCTCCCGATACCGCCGGTACCTACACCTCTTTCCCTAAGTAATCGGTTGCCAGGACATAAGTTCAAATAGTATAATATGGAATTGGTTCAAGCCCTGTGAACAGGAGGTTTCGCGCTCTTGTTCAAACCTTGACAAATCATATCTCCGAAATTATTGATCTCTGGAAATGATATAAATGGATTCTTACGATAGAACTGCATCATGAAGGAAATTAAATTCAAACAGACGGATTCTCCCCAATAACGAACTTATCCAAGATATTTATTCCTCAAATCTGCTCTGAAAATTATATAATATCAATTAAAACTTAGACAATATTGCAGTTTTCCTTTTACTGGATATATTCTGAACCCAATTTGATAATGTATCTTACTAAATAATATATTTCCATCATCATATGGATTATTATCCACGGGTATTGTATTATAACATTAGAATTATAATATCATATCATCCTCATAATCCTACGAGAGCTGAGGTTATTTAATTGTTCATTTTGCATTCAATCTTACTTTGATTTATAGACCAGGAGGTTTATTCTATATGAAGAATAACGAACCAGAAATAATTTTGACATTTATTTCTCACTGGAAAATCAGATGACATGTGAAAACACAGATCATATAATAATTCAAAAATAGAAAAATTAAGTACAGCACTCTGTGTGTTTGACACTTTACAGCAAACCGATCAATACAAAACTTCGCATGCACATAAAAGTCGTTATTCTACAATTTGATGGTAGATTTCAGATAGATCGAGTGATCGGTTTCGGGAAAAATTCATAAAAAATGTTTTTAATAAAAACGGCCATAACTCCGAAACCGCTTGGTGAATTTCGACCGTTAACTAACTCGTCCGAGAGATTTACGCTCTCAAGCCTACCCTGCAAATGTTAATCCTCTAACTCCTTTCGTTCGAGAATTATCGTGTTAACGGCCGGATGACTGGACAGAATTGATATCGACCACGGATTCTTGATCAGTTAGTCGAACCAAACCGTTTAATACCATTTTAAGCCAAAAATTCTAAAATTACCGACATTTGGGCAAATTGATAAGCACTCTGTTCCGAGGAACAAGAGCGCTAAAAACTTACGCCTCAAGTAACTCCAGGATACGATATACACGATATTCCGCAAAAATTTGTGGGTCGGCATTCTACAAGTATTCACCGATTTTTAATTGGATCAGATATGTATATTTTGACTTATGAAGGAAATAATAACAACATTTCAGATGAGCATAACTCCAAAACAATCTGACCGATCATGCCAATTAACTAACATAAATGTCGAATTCGGATGCGCAACCTACCCTGAAAATTGCATGTTATCGTGAGTCTCATAATATTTTTTCGTAATTTCCTTAAAATTTTCTAGTGTTACGGTCCTCACAAAATTACACAATCGTCTTTTTGTCAATATTCTACAACTTCTTACCAAGTTTCATTTCGATCGGGTCAGTACCTATCCTTTGAGTTATCGAGAAATAATATTCCAGATGGGTATAAATCCGAAACCGTCGGGCCGATTCATAGACATAGAATAATATGGACTGGTTCTGAGAAAGAGACCATTGATATCAGCATTAAAAAGAGATAGAATACTTCAAGGCAAAACCAGAGACAATAAAAAAGATTCTATTTCTCTATGGGCAAAACCACTGTGTGACGGTATAAGAATATATTCTTATACTGTGGCAATTGGGAACTTCCAAAACTCTGGTGGCGGGATTCGACAACTAACCAAGCTCCTAATGAGCCACGTGTTCGAGTTTAATTGTTCAGTATTCGTCAATAAACTTTTGTTTAAAAGAAAAATTCAAGTTGAAATAGTGTATATTATCCTGCCTAATATGTCTTCGACCAGAAACGACTATTGTTGTGTGCCTCAATGCAATTCATGGGCGAAAAAAATGCCAAAATGTATAGGTTTGAGTTTTCACTTCTTACCTCCGGAAAACCAAATATAAATATTGGAAGAGTACTTAACCTGGACCTACATCCAGATAATCTTTATTATACCTCAAACATTACACTTATTGTTAATAATTCTTTTCACATAATATATATGTATCATATTTTGAAAAAATCATTTCAATTATTGGTAACTGTTTTACAAAAGCTTTATCTGGTTCAATTTGACACTATATTCTCATAAATAAACTAGAACATCATGCACCTGAACTTTAATTAATACATCAGTAATATATTTACACCTCCTCCGTGCTCCGATTTTACAAGAATATACCATACCTTCTATTTTAAGTTTACCATTCTCCACATTAATGGGCCATCAATTTTATGTGGTACTGAATTAAGGGCACTACTTTGTAAACATAAAGAACAAATATCTATAAAACTGGGACCACAATTTGTTTTGTCACACACGATTACATGATCTACATTTAGAACCTCTTCTCCTTCTACAAGGACTCTAGAATTAGAAGTTGAAGCTCCTATGTACTCCAGAAATTCTAATCAACTGAGTCCCTTCCTAATCATTCGCAAATAGTAACTGAAAGAACTTTTAAATATAATGGAAGTTTGACAAACATATATGAATATACTTACTGGTTGTAGTCTTTATATCAATCAAGTGCCATAAAATTAGTTATATAATGATCAATATTATAATCTATATCACAAAGTAATCCAACAATGATCTCAAGTCAATTATAATTTAAATTTTCCATGAAAATTTCGGTCAAACTTCGTCGACTGACCTGTCCAACACGAGATTGTTTACATTTATTACTAGCCTGGTTAGTTGCCGAATCCCGCCACCAGAGTTTTGGAAGTTCCCAATAAATATCCCATGTATATTTGCCCATGGTATAAAAACACCATTATTTTTATACCATGATATATGCCTTGAATTATTCCATCCTTCATAACATCTCTCTCTCTAATGTATTCCGCAATGAACAGTGTGATAAAATTACGTGAGGGCCAGTCCATGTTATTCTATGTCTATGGGCCGATTATACCCAACCACAAACTTATCTATCCCATTCGGATGCGCAACCTACAATGAATATCTTTTTTCGTTCGGAAGTTATCGTGGTAATGATCACCCATTCAGCTACTGAGCTCACCCCAAGCTGCCCGGATCTCCAACAAAATAGATCCGATCGTGTTCACGCTTGGAACTTGGCAGAAAAGTTAGGTTTTGAAGGCTCGCACAAAATCTCAGCGACTTTTCAATGATTTTTTAAAAATTCTACAACTAATGATCATGCTTGAATTAGATCGGTTTTGTATTTTTTGAGTTATTGAGACAATAACAACCAAACTTCAGATGTGTATATAACTCCAAAATCGTTTGGCCGATAACGTCTGTTAACAAACTCAAATATTGCATTCAGATACAGAACCTATTCTAGGAATTGCAAGTTGCTATCTCTTTCCGTTCTCAGGTTATCGTTCATGAATAATATTTCTTAAAATTCCCTGATGATACGACTCTCACAAAATTTCACAAACGTCTTCATGTTTGTGTTCTCAACTACTCATCAATTTTCACAATTTCGATCAGACTTGTATTGGTTGAAAGCAAAATTATTACTTGGAAACCATTTGGCCGATTATGCCCAGTAAAGAACTTGTCCAACGTATAGGAACGCGCCTAAGGCTTCACATGAGAGCAAGATTTTTCTCATCTCGTCTCGTTCTCGTCTCGGAAAAGTTAGACGAGACGAGACGAGACGTTTTGAAAAATATTTAACGCGATACCGAGACCACATACAGCGCAACACGAGAGTCTCGATTTTGGTCTCGTTCAATTTTCTTATGAAGTTTTCATTTGAAAAATTAGGAAAATTGTACGTAGAGAACAATACATTTTACAAAATAACTCTTGTGACTATCTGCGAAATATCTCTGTTCTTATAGTAACGTATCTCTTATCATAAATATTTATCGTCGCATATTTTTATATTATATGTTTGAATGTATTTTTGTCAAGATCAATTTTTCACTCTCGGTTGAATATACTCGTATGTGTCTATCAAATACTGTACTACTATACTATAAACGTGTATACTATTGGAAGGGTTTCTTTGGCTCGAAATTTTCTATGAAAGATCGTTTTATTTACAACAAATACATTTAGTAAACTTTTCTTATAAACGACTCGAACTTTTTCAATATGCACAGAAAACAATTGAATATGAAGAGTTTCCACTATAATTACCAATATATTTTGTCTATATTATATTATACATCGATCGTTCTAGAAATACAGGATTTTTTGGAGATCATTAATTATTATGTTTGTTATGACCTTACGATAATTGAGATTATTTTTCAAGAATAAATATAATTCACAACCATAAAAACTGATGCCATTATAAATTCGATACTTAAGTATTACAACTTTACAACTTTTGTTTCCCCTAAATCCCAATGCTTTTAAAATTCCGTCTCTATTTGAACATCTGGAGAAAGGTATTGTCTTGTGCTTCTTGTGGTGAAGATGTGAACAATTTTTGTATACATCTGTGGAAGTACATATAATAAAACTGGTAAAGAAATGAAGCTATTCAATGTTTCGAAAAGTGTTATGAGGAATACGCCAAGAATACCCTCTATCTACCCACTGGGAAGGTATTCATTGAAAACTATACCAATTTGTCCAATTCTATAAAAAATGTATCGACATCAAAAGCCTCTTCAAAACATCAATAAAACCTTCGAAATATTGAGAAGCAAAGTTTGAAGAATATTTGCTGTTAGAAAGAGCAAAAAAAAATCAAAATATTTTTCATGCAGTGGTGAAAAGTGATAAAAAAGTTCTTCTTACACTTTCCAAGATGGTCGATGATTCATTAATGGCTACATCCGTACCTTTTGAAAGATTATTTTCCACAGCAGGTATGATCATGGCAAAAACACGTACATGATTGAAAGATGATATGTTTAAAATTGAAAAAAAATATGTACACGTAAGAGCGTAACGAGTAGCGTAATGAATATAGCTTCACAAAATTAATCACTATGATATACCATTCCGTTTATATGTAATAACATTTATTATCGTTATTCAGAATTAAGCGAGACGAGACGAAACAAATGATAACGAGACTTGAACGAGACTTAATTCTTTGGGAATTAGCGAGACCGAGACGAGATTTTTTATACTCTCGCCTACTCTCGTCTCGTGTGAAGCCCTAGACGCGCCACCCACACAGAAATTTTCAAGCCGCTATCTCTTTCCGTTCTCAAGTTATCGTGGCAACGCACGGCTGGCAGGACAGAATCAAATTTGACGTCGAATTCTTCATCAGGGAATCGAACCCAATCGGTTGAGACCATATTCGGCAAATTGCCTTAGAAATTTGGGACGCGATCTTCCCCACAACATGCTCGCAAAATGTACACGGGTAATTCTGCAAAAGAAGCAATGAAAAAATTGGTTCGAACACTGACGTGAAGTCAGAAGCTTTTGCGCGTATGTTCTATTGTCCATTCTTCTGTATTGGACACCCTTAATCGAATTTACCATGGTAAATTATGTTGTCCATTCTCCTGTATCGGACACTCTTAATTCAAATTTACCATGGTAAATTCGAATTAAGTGTCCAATACAGGAGAATGGACGACATAATTAACCATGGTAAATTCGATTAAGGGTGTCCAATACAGAAGAATGGACAATAGAACATACGAGCAAAAGCTTCTGACTTCACGTCAGTGCTTGAACCAATTTTTTTTTCGTGATTTTTTTTTTAATTTTCTGGAGGCGTGGTTCTTAAACTTTTTTTTTCGTCATTTTTTTCAAATTTTCTAGGAGTAAGGTTCTTACAGAATTTTAAACACGTCTTTGTGTTGATTTTATACTACTAGCTACCAAGCTTCAATTCAATCGAATATTTATTTTTTGAGTTATCAAGGAAACAATATTCCAGGTGGATATAACTCGGAAACCGTTAAACCGATTATGCCCAAAAACGAACTCAACTCTCCCTTTCGGATACGCAACCTACCCTGAAAATTGCAAGTCCCTATCTCCTTTGGTTCGAAAGTTATCGAGGCAACGGTCACCCATCTACTGAACTCACACAAGAATGCTCGAATCTCCAACAATATTCAACCGATCGTGTTAAAACTTGAAAGTTGGCAGAAGAGTTAGGTAATGAACGCTCTTGCAAAATTTCAGCAATTTCAAACGTATAGTTACTGATATATAGAATCTTTTTTTTTTTTTCAATGATTTATTAAAAATTTTCTACAAATGCTATCCTCACCAAATTTCGCAAACATTTTCGCGTTGGCATTCTACAACTAATAACCATGTTTGAATTCAATCGGTTCAGTATTTTTCGAGTTAATGAGGAACAAAAAACCACCAAATTTCAGATGGCTATAACTCTGAAACCGTTTGGTCGATTATGCTCATAAACAAACTCAAATGTGGCATTCATATGCACAGCATTACCTGAAATTTTCAAGCCGCTATCTCTTTCCGTGTTCAGGTTATCGTGAGAAAAAAAATATTTTTTAATAAATTTTTTAAAATTTTCTAGCCATACGATTCGCCCAAAATTTCACATACGTGCTTAGGTTCATATTCTACAATTACTCACCAAGTTTCAATTCGATCGGATTTATATTGGTTGAAAACAAAATTATTACTCGGAAACCACTGGGCCGATTATGCCCATTAACGAACTTGTCCGTCGTATTGCGATGCGCCACCCACCCTGAAAATTTCAAGTCGCTAGCTCTTTTCGTTCTCAAATTATCGTGGTAACGGACGGCCGGACGGACAGAATCAAATTTGACCTCGAATTCTTCATCGGAGAGTCGAACAAAATCGTTTGAGACCAATTTCGTCAAAAAATTCGAAATTTACAGACATTTGGGCAAAACTATAACGCGATGTTCCCCAGAACATACGCGCAAAAAGTATGATGTTGGTTCTTGCTGATACATTTGGCTTCTTCAGGACAAGACAATCAAGAATACCAAGAAAAAGATGGAAGAAAACTGAACACACAAGTGACACCATAACAGGAGCAAGCAACCAAATGCCTTCAACTCTACAACCTTCATTTATGAAGGAGCCAACTAAAAGAAACAATTGTCGGCAAATACCAACATCATGCTCTTCTCCTTTTGCGGATTTAACAGTTAATCTATTTGATGTATACAGGGTGTCCCATAATTAGACCGACAAGCTTCTAGTGGATATTCTAGACATCATTTTAGACACTTTAGAGCCAAATCATATAATGCGAAAATGCGTTAAGGTGCAACTGGACGATATTACACAAGAGCACATTTTTTCAAGAAACAATATCAACTTGTAAAATAATGAAAGATAAAAGAGTTAATACTAAAGGTACCCTTCACCCCCCCATAAATGATACGCTTATGTTTGACATGAAAAAAAAACTTAAACCATTCGGTGCGTATTTTTAATATTAGCCAATGTGTAAAGTTTCAACACTTTGGGTGAAGCCGCTTTGGAGATATGTCACAAAAAATGTTGCCTGGACGACATCTTCAGAGGGCTCAAGCTCTTTAACGATGCATTTTTACATTCTAGGATTTGGCTCGAAAGGGTCTAAAATAATGTCTATAACAACCACTAGAAGCCTGTCGGTCTAATTATGGGACAGCCTGTATATGTATGTAGCTATTTAACTTTGATGAAATCACAATCTGTGGATAACTCTGAACTATTGGTCTCTGCTAGTCCTTTCATCTGTGATATATTATTATATTTATATCAGCAGCCTGCAGGCTGCTTATGCTTCGGCCGTGTCGATGATGTAGTTTTCCTCCAAAATGGAGATTCTGGAGCTGAAGGCACAAATTGGTTGCTCACTCCAGTTGTGGTATCACTTGTGTATTCAGTTTCCTTCCATATTTTTCTTGGTGACCTTGTTCTGAAGAAGCGAAGTAATTGGAACACGTATCGGAAAGTCCAACAACACATTTTTTTTCTGCTGCGTTTGCGAAATTAGGTAGGTACCCCTTAAGTTTTTTCATTTATAAATATATCATATCTGCATTAACATAAATTCTATATTCTAACGGCCAGTTTCATAATAAATTTCAAAGTTCCTTTAAATTTAAAGTATCCTTCAAAGTGACATTTTGGTTCAAAATTTCCAACTAAAGGATGCTTTAAATTTAAAGAGACTTTAAAACTTATTATGAAACCGGCCGTAACTAATGTGTGTTCGTATTTTAATGCCTCAAAATAATTTTTCACATCATGATGCATTCATCGTCATAAATATTCTCTCTTCAAGTTGTAACAAGAAAGTTATGGAGAAACCATCAATGTACATAACATTATATACAGGGTATGTCTAAATGGGTGCGAAAGATTGTAAGAGTTGATTCTTTAGCAAAAATTAATCAGTAACTTTCATATAGTACTTACTTGCCCTCCTAGGGTAAAGCCCTATCCCCTCCCTCCTTTTGAAATGGGCGGAACAATGTTGTTGTTATTGTTATCATATCTCTCTACGGAAAAATTTAGAAGAATCAAATTTGAAACATCGCTAACGTCTATTTTATGCCACTTTTTGACAATTATTGTAATTCCGAAATGTGGTCAGAAAGGGGTGAGAAAATCCAACTGTACAATGTTTTGCATCGAAACTTTTTGATACATCAACAATCAACATATTGCCAAAAGAATCGGAGTTATATTTCATTTCTTCGTGATTAAACTATCACTTTTAGTAGAAAGAGTCAAAATTCAATACGCAACTTTTGTATTTTGACTCATCCTCCTAAAATTTTCAGTTTACTCACAAACATGTGGAAAAGCCTTGTGAGCAGGAGCATTGGCGCTCTTATTCAAATTTTGCCAAATCATATCCCCGAAAGTATTGGTTTCCCAGAGTCTGAAATGATATCAATGGATTCTCGGGATATAACTGCATCATAAAGGAAATTAAATTAAAAAAAACTGTCATTCAAACAAAAACAAGATTGCCAAAAATAATTGATCTGAAACCACCAGACCGATCCTTCCCAATAACGGGATATTCATTCCTCAAATCTATTCTGAAAAATATATTATATCAACTGAAACTTAGCCAATATTCCAGTTTTGCTTTTACTGGAGGTACTCTGAACGTAATTTGAGTAACTTACCAAAGTATATATTTCCATCATCTTATTGGTTATCCAAGGGTATTATAATTCTACGATAGCTCATTGGTAATTTTATGAATTCAATCATACTTTGTTACCTAGAACAACTAGAAATAAATATGACATGTCTAATGTCTATTCATAATGATATTTGTGAACTCAGATCATGAAATTCATAGATATTAGATACGAATACGAACGTTCATTTTCGATTACTGCATTATGTGAAGCCATAGAACTACGATTTAATATTGAAATTTTGAAAATCATATCCCGAAAGTAATTGCTTTTTAGAGATTTAAATCATGGTAATAGATTCTCATGATTAAACTGCATCTTAAAAAAATTGAGTTTGAAATTTGTAGTGTAAAAAAAATATTATTTTTTTTGTTACTCCGCAAACCATCTGGTCGATTTTGCCGAATAACGATCTTAAACGAAATATTTATCTCCTAAACCTACTCTGAAAATGTCAACTGCTTAGCTCATTCCGTTCGAGAGTTATTCGTGTTAACGGCTCTCCATTGGTGAAACGAACAAAAACGTTTAAGACCATTTTCATCTAAAGATTCGAAAATTACAGACATTCCCACAAATTGATAAGCACTCTGTTCCGAGGAACAAGAGCGCCAAAACTTAAGTGTAAGTCCGATTACTTCCACATAAATGCACAAAGACGTTACAATTTGTGGAAAAAATTCAGTGGGCTGCTGTCAAAGCTAGCTATATTAACTAATATCAAGTAGGCTGATGTCAGATAAAGTCTCAATGACAAATATATTTCTTGTTCAATTTTTTATAATGTCGAAGGGTAGTAACAAAAAATTATAGGTAAACAACCCACTTCAATATTTGCTGATGAAAACCATCTATCAAGATTTTTCACGTTAATTTAAAAGCACTCTGTATATATCGATTAAAATGAATTCGTAAAAATCCTCAGAATGTTGCTCTCTAATCACACGAATCGCTCATTGGATTGAATGTTCGAATCCCTAATGGACTTTATCGATTGAGTTCTGAACTCAAGCGACGAGCTTGAGAGCTTGATTCATCAATTGCAGTCTCACTTCCATTGATGAAGTTCAAGGATTTTTGTAATCCTAATGGAATTACGAAGTGCAGGTCTGGCACGCCATGGATTATAAAGTAGATTGTATGCTCTTCACAGTTTCAGGAAAGTATTGATCGGACCAATTTCATATTCATGTATCGAACCTTTTCGGAACTAACTCATACTACAATAACAGTCTGTGATATACATCGTCTACAAATATATTTCGAATATTTCGGAGCATTTGAAAGAGACTCGATTCAAATACTAGAATAACCAAAGTTTTCAGTAACCCTGATTTTATCAGGACGTGTACTATCAAATATTGTTTTTCTTGATAACAGCAGGTATATAGCAGTCTCAGAGGAGAAAAGCATTAGATAGCCACGTTGTTAATTAATTTTTTCATCGACCTCACGCTGATGATGGGTATCAACCATGGAACCGCCGTTCATATCTGCCCTTGAATGACGCTTTCCTCTTCGAGGGAAATATTTCACCGTGTGTCATTGTTATTATTAGCAATTAGTCACAGTTCACCTCATTGTATGTTTACTGGTTGGTAGTTTATCTAACCACGCTAAACCGGGCGTTTTCAGTCCATAAAAGTCTTATATAGGTTGTTGGCCTGCAGTCCCTGACCCTCTTACGATGAAAGAATGAGCATCACTGAACATCGCTCAAGGTTTCTTCATGAAGGGTTGGAGTTCATAAGGATTTCCATAGGTGCCGCTGGTGGGATATTCTCCCTACCAGTTCGCAACGGATGAAATTAAGTTTCCTAGAACTCCTTCGGTTGTTCATTCATTGTGGTTAAGTCACGCTGATGATTGGTAAAAACCATGAAACCGCAGTTCGGGCCTGCCCTTTAATGACGCTTTCCTGTTTGGGAGAACACTGAGCGATGAGGAGACCTAGCTCGCAATACGCAACATATTTGTTGATGGTTAAAATCAATAAATATTCCACCGTGTGTCTTTTTTAGTTATTGACAATAAGCCACAGTTCACCTCATTGTATATTTATACCGGTTGTTGTTTTCGACGTTCTTCTGCGTCTATTATTTTTGACAGTGGAGATGATATTTCAGTTATCAAACATCGGTGGGTGTAAATCCACGCCAGTCTCTGAAATTTATATTGAAAGTTTATAAAAAAATGAAGTAGAAACTGCCGAAAAAGTTTTGTGTGATAATCGTTCTAAAGTAACTGATGCTTCTTTTCGACTCATTTTCGTTCAAAAAATTTGTATACCATCAATTTAGCTTCTCAATTTATAGCTGCAGAAAATAGGACGATCGGATTTGTTGGATAAAACGAAGCAATCTATATACGGAAACCACCGTATCTGTTCAAGTCATTTTGATCCTTGACAATACGTATAACAGATATGAGGAATCCAAAGGTTCTGAGAACTGGTGTAATTCCTTGTTTATTTTTACCAACCAATACACTAGCATACAAGAAAAATGAAATTTATAACATGTATATTTTGAAACCTCAATATAACTCCTCATTGTTGGAAGCACAGACAATCTAAAACCTGACCTCTTTGAACTTGAATAGGGTACAAGCCCGGTCCACCAGGGAAGAAGGTGTTCTCTTCTGCTGTACATGGACGACTTAAAACTGTACGCTCCTTCCAGATTTCAACAACTACTGAATATCGTTGACGAATACACCTCAGCAATGGGAATGTAGTTCGGTTTGAACAAATGTGCTGTTTTTCATATCAGCAAAGACATAACTGAAGAATAAGGAGAGTCACCTTCTCTCTCAGGGTAGTTAACTGGAGAGTTAATGCAATTCTCGAGCTAAATAGTTCCACTCGTTAAGTGATGAACATGTATCGTAGCATCCATCCCAACTGCTCCACGAAAGCAGGGGGGTCAAGAGTTTGCTAAGTTTGGAATACCAACACCCTCAGCAAACGTTGGAAATGGAAATAAGGATAATAAGAAGTGAAGACCCACTTCTGAAAATGGTAGCTTGATATGATATTTGGAAGCAAGGAGCTTTCATATTTAGGGCTGGACATAGAGCCTTGGAGAGACATCAATTATGTGCTAGCAGGAACATCTATCATGCCAACAGACCAAAGGAGAATTGGCAGAGAGATAAGACAGGCACAACTGAAGACAATACTCGAAGATCACAAAAGTAAACACCTGCATTCCATATATCTTAGGAGTTCAAAACCAAAGACGTGATTCAACAAAAAAGCCTGGTATACCTTATGATAACGGACAACATCATGACGATCCTGGTGATATAGTCAACTTATTCGCGGGGCACTTATATGATATTGGTAATTTGTGCACAAATCAGGAAGATTATGCGACTTCCTTCACATAGTTCTCTCCAATCGTCATTCCAATATCTCGAATAGTTATGCAATATCTCGAATAGTTTCTGAGATATAAGCAAAGTACGAAACCCCCTTTTTTTTAGTAAATTTTTGTAATTTTTGCGAGCGCATCTTGAATTTTGTCAAAAACTTTCTAAATGGGATTACGAATCGAATGAGCCCTCAACCATATTTTTCCGACTCTTCGAAAAAATGTTGACCTAAAAGGCACTTGTTGACTAGAGTATTACCGAAGATGAGTTGATACTATCAAATAGTCTCTTTCTGGGAGATTTTCGTTAGCGTCTGCCGAAGGAGTATAATTTAGACTCCGAAGCGTTACGAAATAGTTGTTTCATCGTTGATGTTGTTTCGTTTTTGTTTGTTAGGCAATATTGTTCGATTTATTGCTTCTGTCAAATATCTTGTGTTTCTTACGCAGAAGCAATTCACAAAATTATTATTATTATTATTATTATTATTATATAGGAGAGTCGAGGCAGAACCTTTACGACTCAGAAATACAATATAAACACAAAAAAAAGCAAGCAGAATAAAACTAGTAAAGTATAAAGTTACAGAGTTCGTAGTTAGCCACTGAGTGAACAAATAAACTACTGCACACCCCACCAGAAGTCCAGGCTATTCTTGAAGATGTTGACACTTTCACTATTGACCACATTCGGCGGCAAACGATTCCAATTGTAAAAGACTCTGTTTGAGAGAAAATTTTCGCGTTGTGATGATCGAAACAATTCCCTTGATAATTTGAAATTGTGTCCACGTAGTCTACCTCGCGAATTTCTGGTATAGAGATGGGATAGGTCAGTGCCAAAGAAACCGTGTAGTGCCCTATATGTTATGATTAAATCTCCACGCAGACGTCTGGAACTAAATGTAGTTATTTTCATCAGTTGAAGTCTATCCTCATATGCAGGTCTCTGGTATCCGAACGGCATCCTAGTCACTCTACGCTGAATTTTTTCCAATGCGTTGGAATTAGCGGCCAGGTGCGCATCCCAGACTGGGCCCGCGTATTCCAAAATAGGCCTAATATAAGTGGTAAGTAACGACCGACAGGTTCCAAGACTGCATCTTCCGAAAGCTTCCTCAAACAAATAGCATAGCCTCTTCGCTTTAGTACACAAATGATCGACGTGTGTTGACCAGTTAAGATCATTACAGATGTGAACACCCAAATCACAATGACTCTCACAAGATGATAGAGTATAATCTCCCAAACTATACTGGAGCCTTGGGTTATTCTTGCCCAGATGTAAAACTACACATTTATCAGGGTTGACAGGGATCAGCCAGTCATCACACCATTTATGAATGGCAGCAAGGTCACGATATATACCATTTGAGAAAGGATCATTATATATTTTTGTGTCATCTGCATACATCGAATAGTGAGAGCTGAGATTGCCGGGTAGGTCAGACATGTAAATTATAAATAGTAGAGGACCCAGGACAGACCCTTGTGGTACACCACTAATCACCTCACGAGCAGAGGACACCTTACCGCCGACTCTAACATCGAATTGACGGGATGTTAGGAAAAACTTGATCCAGTCCAACAAAGAACCTCTAATGCCGAAGTGGTCCAATTTTATCAGAAGACGCTTCAAAGGAACCTTATCAAAAGCCCGAGCAAAATCGAGGTTAACCACATCAACACATCCACCCGTATCCAATGCGAGGGTCCAGTCATTCAGACACTTCAGCAAGTTTGTGATAACTGAACGGCCAGGTATAAAGCCATGCTGATGTTTAGGAATAATTCCGTTTTCAAGAGCGAACTGCTGGACTTCCCTCGAAATTATTCTTTCAAGGAATTTAGCAACTATAGACGTTAAAGTGATAGGTCTATAATTCAGGGCAGAAGTCTTGTTACCCTTTTTATAAATCGGGGTGACGGATCCGATCAACCAAGAGTTGGGCAAGGTACCACTGGATAGTGATTCGGAAAATATTACATATAAAGGGTGAGCCAGAGCTGCAGCACATTTTTTGAGAACAATAGATTGAATACCGTCAGGACCGGGGGCTGTTGAAGCCTTCAGATTTACCAGATGTTCCAACACAACATCATGAGTTAGCGAAATACGTGACAATTCAGCAGATAGCCTAGGGGAATTCACAAGAGGAACAGGACCGTCAGGTTCCAGTGTAAAATCCGAAGAAAACGCATCAGCGAATAGCTCGGCAGTAGCCTCGGAGCTGTCGCACATCTGACCGGAGGAGTTCCTGAGAACAGGAGTTGAAACAGTCGTCTTCATCGAGGATCGCACGAATTTGAAGAATTTTTTACGATTCTTTGAACCAGCAAGCATTTCAATGTAAGAGCACTTAGCAGAGGCCACTATCTTTTTAACTCCATTTGAATAGGACCTATGAATTGCATAGTTCCTCTCCGATCTATGACGAAGATAGCGCTGCCATAGTGATTTTTTATGTCGAAACATTTCCTGAATGCTGTCATTCAACCAAGGTCTACTTGGGTACTCCGTGACTGTTTTCAATCTGGTATGCGTTGTGATAAGATTCCCCAAAATAAGCTCAAACTCATTCCACATTTCATTGACATTTTTATCGCCAAGAGCAAGGTTCCAACTGACATCAAGAAGAGCTTCATTCAGCGCAATAAAATCTACTACGTTAATCGTTTTCTTTTTCCTATTAGGAATGACATTCACCGTATATTGTAGGCTCGATAAAAGGCATACATGGTCAGAGGCACCCAAAGGAGGCAGATACTCAATATCGGAGAGCAACTGTTTATCATTAACTAACACAAGGTCAAGCAGAGAAGGTTTTTGACTGCCTCTAAATCGCGTATGTTGATCTACAAGCTGGAAAAGATTAGCCTCTTGCATCATTTGTACAAAGGTATTTGAAAGAGAGGACGCACTAGGAAGAGAGTGTTGCGCCAAGGGCCATTTCACATCAGGGCAATTAACATCACCCACTATTAGTAATGGAGAGGGTGATGAAGATAAAAGAGCCATATGGTTGAAAACATCAACGTCGAATGCGCATGCTCTGGGCCTATAAACACAACCCACAGAGAATGTAAAATTCCGACTATCCAGCTTTAAGAATATACTATCAATACCAGGGGTGGGAAGTTTCGAAATGGAAATACTAAACATATCAGAAATACCGCTATCAACATATACGCACACACCTCCATGGCCAACTGTAGTAGAACTATCATTTCGGTAAATGGAATAACCAGTTAGTGAAAAAATCTCGTCAGGAATGCTAGTCTGTAACCATGTTTCAGCGATAAATAAGAACTTGGGCTTGTAGACATGAACAAAGGCTTCCAGCTCGTGGAACTTAGAATTGAGAGACTGAATATTTGTGTACATAAATGACAACTCAATGAGCAGGGGGTTGTCGTTTGGGTCTAGTTTTTTGAGGCATCAACGTTAGGAGCAGCATTTACGATTTTCGGTTCTCCTTTAATATACTTAATCGTTAAGTCTTTTTCACCAGTATATTCTTCTTTTTAATTCACTACGTAGTTGTTTGAGATTTTCCGATTGAAGTGGTGTCATATCATCCGTGATTTTAATATGGCGAAGTTCAGGAGTCTCCAAAAGGGCTTTCTTATTACGTAGAATTTTGCTGACTATATTTGGGTTGCCAAAGGAGATCTTCCATAAAGCAGCAGGATCCCGCCCAAGTCGTACGCAATCCACAATGTGGGTAGATGCACCTCTCTCAATATTATCAATGCATTTCCTTAACTGTGCCATATCTCGGTTTGCATCTCCAGATGGTTTCAAGCCCTTAATCACAATATTGTAGGATCGTTTCACACGCTCCACAATCTCTGAAGTATTTTCATCATTACTCTTGAGGTTAATCCGATTCAATTCAGACGCTAAAGAGGAGACTTCATTACCAAGAATAGTATGCGAATTGTCTAAAGACTTAATTTTCATCTCATTGGATTCAATCAGAGAGCGATGTTCTGACAGCGTATTGCTATGTTGAAGAATGAGATCTCTAGACGACCTCATTTCAGATTCCAGATTGGTCTGTGAGAGCTTTATAGCTGCAATGTCCGATTGAAGCTCTGTATAAGAATGTTACATTATCGATAAATCCTCTGCTATGCCCGAAATTTTATTCATGATATAATTATAAATATAAATATAAATTTTTATTTAATAGATATTTCTCAGAGTTTGAAAGAGAAACCCCAGAAGGAGATCATTTGATAATGAATATACCTCCCACAACATCCTTTCATGATTATTTGAGTTGAAAACTATCATGGGGAGATATCCTGATAAATCAACAGTTGGTGATGATCATCTTCCTTCATTTTTTGCGTGCGTGTTCCGCAAGGAACAGCGTGCTATCATTTCGTCACAATGGCTGTATTTTTCGAATTTTTTTTCGAAAATGGTCTCAAACGATTGGGTTCGACTCCCTGATGAAGAATTCGAGGTCAAATTCAATTCTGTCCGTCCGGTCCGGCCGGCTGTTAGCACGATAACTCTCGAACGGAGCGACTAAGAGCGTTGAAATTTTCAGGGTAGTTATGTAGCGTAAATGTCTCGGACAAGTTCATTAACGGGCGAAATCCACCAAGCGGTTTCGGAGTCAAGGCCGTTTTTAGTCAAAACGTTTTTTATGAATATTTCCGGAACCAATCACTCGATCTTTCTGAAATTTGGCATCAAATTGTAGAATCATGACCTTCATCTGCCTGCGAAGTTTTGTTTTGACCGGACGGCCCTAAAGTGGCAAAAAAAATTTTCAAAAATTTTAAAATACTGATCTGATCAAATTGAAACTCAGTAGTTAGATGCAAAAGACCAAAAGACACTTTTGCAAAATTTCGTGAAGATCACGGGACATGACAAAAATCAAAAAGTTACTACTTTTTTGCGGAATATTTTGCTTAATATGCCGAAACCTTTTTTTTGAGGTTCATGCTGCCCTATACGGGCATTTTTTGTTGTGCGCATGCGCAGATGAGAAGTCATTTAACTGCTGTAGTTTTCGTCAGAGAGGATTGGGGTTTTGGGGTGGCGGATGCTATTCCTCCATAGAATCCTTATCCCTGATGAGGGTCGGCGCATGCGTAGATTAAAGATGCGATATCTCCCGAACCACTAGTGTTGGAGAATCGGAGTTTTTTGTAAGGTGTGTTATTTTGAGAGGACTTTTAGCCGCGAGTAGATTGCGCATGCGCAGAAGAGAAGTGACTGTTTTTGGGTTGGATGGGTTATGTTGGGAGTGCTGAGTCGATATTGTGAGGTTTTAAAAGGATATTCATAGCAATTCAGTGCAAGGACAAGTCAGTTTAGGGGATGTAGCGTTGTTTTCGAGTTAAAGTGTCCGTACCGTGGCCCTGGGGCTGATTTTGAAATTGATGTTACCCCTTACAGGCATATTTCGTTATGCGCATGAGCAGACCATCAGAGATTTAACTGGTGGTGTTTTCGTCAGAGATGATTGGGGTTTTGGGGTTGCGGAAGCTATTCCTCCATAGAATCGCCTGTTGAGGGTCTGCGCATGCGTGGATTACAGATGTGATATCTCCCGAACCACTAGTGTTGGAGAATCGGAGTTTTTTGTAAGGCGTGTGATTTTGAGAGGACTTTTAGCCGCAAGTAGATTGCGCATGCGCAGAAGAGAAGTGACTGTTTTTGGGTTGTATGGGTTATGTTGGGAGTGCTGAGCCGATATTGTGAGGTTTCAAAAGAATATTCATGGCAATTCAGTGCAAGGACAAGTCAGTTTGGGGGATGTAGCATTGTTTCCGAGTTGAAGTGTGCATACCGTGGCCCTGGGGCCAATTTTGAAATTGATGTTACCCCTTACGGGCATTTTTCGTTATGCGCATGAGCAGACCATCAGTGATTTAAATGCTGAAGTTTTGGTCAGAAAGGATTGGGGTTTTGGGGTGGCGGATGTTATTCCTCTATAGAATCCCCTGGTGAGGGTCTGCGCATGCGTAGATCAAAGATGCGATATCTCCCGAACCACTAGTGTTGGAGAATCGGAGTTTTTTGTAAGGTGTGTGATTTTAGGAGGACTTGCAGCCGCTAGTAGATTGCGCATGCGCAGAAGAGAAGTGCCTGTTTTTGGTTGTATGGGTTATGTTGGGAGTGCTGAGCCGATATTGTGAGGTTTTAAGAGAATATTCATGGCAATTCAGTGCAAGGACAAGTCAGTTTGGGGGATGTAGCGTTGTTTCCGAGTTAAAGTGTCCGTACCGAGGCCCTGGGGCTAATTTCGAAATTGATGTTACCCCTTACGGGCATTTTTCGTTATGTGCATGAGCAGACCATCAGTGATTTAACTGCTGGTGTTTTCGTCAGAGAGGATTGGGGTTTTGGGGTGGCCGATGCTATTCCTCTATAGAATACCCTGGTGAGGGTCTGCGCATGCGTGGATTCAAGAAGCGATATCTCCTGAACCACTAGTTTTGGAGAATCGGAGTTTTTTGTGAGGTGTGTAATTTTGGGAGGACTTGCAGCCACGAGTATATTGCGCTTGCGCAGACGAGAAGTGTATGGTTTTAGGATGTTTGGGTTATGTTGGGAGTAATTAGCCGATATTGTGAGGTTTTTAAAGAATATTCATGTCAATTCAGTGCATGGACACAAGGCAGTTTGGGGTAAATAGCGTTGTTTCCGAGTTGAAATGTCTGTATGGTGGCCCTGAGGCAAATTTATGTACAACTGTATTCGGTAGATCTATATTAAAATACGTTCGGATTCGGAGAAGAGGCAATTGCGTTTCTAACAGAGGTCCCACAAACGCAATTTTTTTCGATCTACGGTAAAGCTAACAGTCAAACTGCATTGATAGCTATATTTGTTAAAGGAACTTGAAAAAATAAAAAAAAAACACTGACGTGAAGTCAGTACTCTTTGGCGCGCGTGTTCACGGTGGCTAATTTGAATTGAATGATGAGCACTTCAAGCTCAGTGGATAGAGCGAGCCGAAGATCTACCCAAAGGATAGTGGACACCATTCACTGTCGTTTCAAAAATTAACAGTGCTGTATCTAAGCTGCCATCAGGATAGAGTAATAAAGTTGGAAGAGGACACAACTGACTCTCCTTAGTCGCACAAGCTGCTAGAAGATTTGGGAGGGTCAGTATAATCCTAATCATGTTTGTAGCACGCGCGCAAAAGCAAATTGACTTAACAATGAAAGAAAAAGTGTAAAAAGTCAATCTGCTTTGGCGCGCGTGCTATAAACATGATTAGGATTATACTGCCCCTCCCAAATCTTCTAGCAGCTTGTGCGACTAAGGAGAGTCAGTTGTGTTCTCTTCCAACTTTATTACTCTATCCTGATGGCAGCTTAGATACAGCACTGTTAATTTTTGAAACGACAGTGAATGGTGTCCACTATCCTTTGGGTAGATCTTCGGCTCGCTCTATCCACTGAGCTTGAAGTGCTCATCATTCAATTCAAATTAGCCACCGTGAACACGCGCGCCAAAGAGTACTGACTTCACGTCAGTGTTTTTTTTTACTTTTTCAAGTTTCTTTAACAAATATAGCTATCAATACAGTTTGACTGTTAGCTTTACCGTAGATCGAAAAAAATTGCGGTTGTGGGACCTCTGTTAGGAACGCAATTGCCTCTTCTCCGAATCCGAACGTATTTTAATATAGATCTACCGAATACAGTTGTACATAAATTTGCCTCAGGGCCACCATACAGACATTTCAACTCGGAAACAACGCTATTTACCCCAAACTGCCTTGTGTCCATGCACTGAATTGACATGAATATTCTTTAAAAACCTCACAATATCGGCTCATTACTCCCAACATAACCCAAACAACCTAAAACCATACACTTCTCGTCTGCGCAAGCGCAATATACTCGTGGCTGCAAGTCCTCCCAAAATTACACACCTCACAAAAAACTCCGATTCTCCAAAACTAGTGGTTCAGGAGATATCGCTTCTTGAATCCACGCATGCGCAGACCCTCACCAGGGTATTCTATAGAGGAATAGCATCCGCCACCCCAAAACCCCAATCCTCTCTGACGAAAACACCAGCAGTTAAATCACTGATGGTCTGCTCATGCACATAACGAAAAATGCCCGTAAGGGGTAACATCAATTTCGAAATTAGCCCCAGGGCCTCGGTACGGACACTTTAACTCGGAAACAACGCTACATCCCCCAAACTGACTTGTCCTTGCACTGAATTGCCATGATTATTCTCTTAAAACCTCACAATATCGGCTCAGCACTCCCAACATAACCCATACAACCAAAAACAGGCACTTCTCTTCTGCGCATGCGCAATCTACTAGCGGCTGCAAGTCCTCCTAAAATCACACACCTTACAAAAAACTCCGATTCTCCAACACTAGTGGTTCGGGAGATATCGCATCAGAGAGTACTGACTTCACGTCAGTGCTTTTTTTTTTATTAAAACCTACAGCTCTGCGCTGGCTAAGCCTCTTCATCTCATCATCTCTATCAGCTTGCTTACTTCTACTTTCCCCACCTTTTGGAAGAGAGCCCTTGTGATCCCCGTTTTCAGGAAGGGTAATATAGAACCCACGTCGAGAACTATAGACCAATTTCTCTGTTATGTAATTTCGCGAAGGTATATGAGGAGGCGTTATACGGAACCATTTACCATAATGTTGAGCCACACTTGTCCAACAGACAGCATGGATTTATACGGGTAAGGTCAACATTTACTAATTTGGCAAC
The DNA here is from genome assembly GCA_937662695.2 of Halyzia sedecimguttata. Classification (NCBI taxonomy): domain Eukaryota; kingdom Metazoa; phylum Arthropoda; class Insecta; order Coleoptera; family Coccinellidae; genus Halyzia; species Halyzia sedecimguttata. The sequence goes on along the minus strand of OW569417.2, from coordinate 60,405,569 downwards.
ACGTTCGCAGTTCCTTGCAGAATCACTAAGTGATGGGGGTCAAGTAGATGGAATCTACACCGGCATTTCGCGAACTTTCGACTCCGGAGATCACATTATATCCTTCTGAGTAATCTTTCAGCCTTTGTTTATAGTCTTGCATTTGTTGGCCTGATGAGATCTCATTTGAAGACAAGAATGAGTCATGTTTTTTATAATGGCCTCAGATCATCTGAGTATTCACTTTCACCTGGCGTACCGCAGGGATTAAGTCTTGGGCTATTCTTACTCATAATATTCATTAATGATCTTCTTGCTACTCTCGACTGCTTTGCCTTGGTTTATGCAGATGACTTCAAGCTTTACTTGAGAATACGTGATATGTCCGATGGTCCTTGCGTAATGTACTCATATTGAATATAGATAAGATTTTTTTCACAAGGAAGCCACACCCTCTTTTGTTTGAATATTCTGTTGCTGATCGTCTCATTGCTAGTGGAGATTTGTTTCGTAGTGTTTGACTCAGCCCCAAATTTTATTCCACATGATGAAGAGCTGTGTACCCCGGCCAGTCGATCCTTGGGGTTTGATTTACCATTGTCCCAGAGAGTTTCATGATGTGTCCTTTCTCAGACCCCTCTATCCTCTTATATCCTATGTAGACTGTCACTTAGAGAAAAGGGAACATATTCAGACCTATTCTGTTCGCGCATAGCAATATTGCTAAGAAAAAGATATTGCTACCACAGCAAGATCCGAAATATTGCTATTCTGATCATCGTTTTTGAGCAATATGATCTGTCATTTTGATAAACATATTGTTATCTACATTGCTATCTCAGCAGCCTCAAAATAGTACTTGCTAAGAGCATAACAAGATTTGGAATATGGCTGAGAACCACTGTTTTCTTCCAAGAAATCGAAAATATTTAAAATAGGTAGGTACTTTGATAAATATAGGTATACATAATCGTATATATTTATTAAAGGTACTTTAATTTAACACTAACAACCCCTGCTATTCGTAAACAGAAAAGTTCATAAACTATTCAACGTCAACCTCAATAATAAGAGGCTTAGAGAATTTTATTCATAGATTTATTAGTTCATGAGCAAACTAGGATAGATAGTGTTTATTTTATGTTAGAGGCATTCGAAGACTGATCGACTGGATGAAATAAATGAAATAAACTATTAATTCAGCCTTAGTAAAAATATACTGCCTTTGATTTCATTGAAGAGCCGAGGGTATTTTATTCATTTCTTTATGTGTTCATGGGCAAACTATGAGATTTACTGCTTCTTTTAAGTTAGATATGCATTCGAAGACTGACTGACTGGATGAAAAAAATTAAATGAACTATTAATTCAGCCTTGCTACGAATATGACTTCTTTTTTTTCAGTTGAAGAACTGAGGGGATTTTTTCAGGAGAAAACTAGGAGACATACTGTTCCGTTTAACTTGTGCATTCGAAGTCTGACTGAAGACAGGAAAAAAATAAAATTTAATATTTGTTTGGGTGTTTGCAAGTCTTCAATTTTTCGGTCATGGTAGCGGTTACAAATATTCGATGTGTTTCCTGAAAATTGATCAATAATTCCATTTTGTTAGTTTCATAAATAAAATAGTTAGTTTTTCGCTTTCGTGACAATTAACATTTTTGGCAGTTTTTGGTTAGGAATTACGAATAACCACCGAAAAACGGACGAAATGTTTATCAATTAAGGCTAAATACTTCTTCTAATTCACATAAAAGTCATGAAATACAGTGTTGTCAGCTCTAAAATCAATGAATTTTGACCTACTTGATAGCAATATTGCTGGGAGAAAATTGATAACCAACATTGCTATAACAGTCCAAACAGAATAAGTAATACCATAGCCATATTGTTAAAAATTAGGAGGATAGCAATATGACTTGACTAGCAAGGTTTATAGCAATACGCAAACAGAATAGGTCTGATTATGGCTGCATGCGATTCTTCAACAAGATACCAAGTCGGCTACAACATGTAAGAATACAGAATTGCTTCAAGAAGGAAATTAAAAAATATTTAATTGTTTTGGAACCCTATATGATGAAGGACTTGTTAGGAATGTAACTAATTTGTAAATAAACAATATCGTTAATAACACGTAGACTGTTCCATATGCATCACATATGGTACATACAAATTTTCGCCAGGAGTCCATGAGTCGTATGTGATGCATTTAATGTTAAGATGGCCACTATTTGTGAACGCTGGAGTTTGGTCTCTTTATATGAGCTAAATATCTTGTATAGGTATATATATCTTCAATACTTGAATCATAGTGAATCATGCGTGATTCAAGAAACTTCCACATCAAGCCTTGCATTAATGTTTTGGTCGTGGGAGGTTAAAAAAAATTAGAATATGGCCAGTCCACGTGTTCTGTTTGAATGATGGGAAGTAGTCCTGTACTAGCCAATGTGGTTTCGACATGGATTATACTGTGTGCTTTCCCTAAATTGTCCTATGGAGTTATTATTTCAATAGAAAAGAAAATAACATTGATTCGAACTGGTAGTATGTTTTCGAATGGCTATGGAACTTGTTTTCTTCGGTAACTGATACACATATTAATATTTCATTATTTTTACAAAATGGCAGATTGTCAGTCGTCACAGACAAGTGTAATATCAAGATCATAGAGGAACATAAAATTCTTGAAAGACAGATATGTGAAGTATGTTACCAACTTCAGGATATAATTGAAAGTCGAAAATCAGAAACTGTTGGCTACTTGTTTGGTCGAATATAAATACAGTGGACCAGTTTACTCCAATCGTTGGAATATTTGGATATTTCGGCAATATCTTCACCAATATACAGGGTGTTTCCTAAACATGCGGCAAAAATTCAGGGGGTTGTTCCTTGGACTATTTTAAGCATGTTTTGTCCTGGGATGATTTTTGAAAAACCTCTTTGTTTCGAAGATACAGGGCGAACAACATTTTTCATATTTTTAAAATTAATAATAGTTTAAATAAAAATGCGTACCGCACTGTGTTTACTAAGTAACAATTTATTTTTAAATTTGGTTAACAACATTCCAATTACTAAAAACGGCCAGTTTTTTGACTAAAAATTGATAAGTGCAGATGGTAAAGGAATACAGATTAAACACGGTTTTCATTTGAATTCGTTTTGTGATGTATTAGCAATTAACATTTTATCTTTGACTATTATGAATCGCTATACAAACGCCGAGATGACTGACATGCATTTCATTTATGGACTTGCTGATGGAAATTCATTAAAAGCTAGGAGGTTGTACATTGAACGATTTCCTGGGCGTAATATTCCTGACAGAAAATTGTTTCAAAATATTCATCAACGTCTGCATGAAACAGGCGCATTGAAAAAAATGGGGGGACCAGGAAAACCAAACACAGTAAGAACGGTGGAACTGGAAGAGAATGTGCTGGACATGATCGAAGAAGACCCTAGTACTTCTACTCGAAAAATTTCCAATACTTTGAATGTGAGTAATAAGACTGTTTGGAAAATTCTTAAAGACAATTTGTTATACCCATACCATATGCAACGCGTTCAGGCACTTATTCCTACTGATTTTCCCCCACGTATTGCATTTTGTCAATGGCTTTTAACCATATTAGTTCAAATTCCTCAATTACTGACGCTGATTCTTTTTACCGATGAAGCGAATATCTCAAGAAATGCAATAAGAAATTTTCATAACAACCATGTATGGGCCGACGAAAATCCACATGAGGTAATTGAAGATCGTTTTCAACATCAGTTCTCATTGAATGTTTGGGTTGGTATTGTGGGTGACTGCCTAATAGGGCCGATATTTTTACCAGAAAGACTTACCGGGGACGTGTATCGCAACTTTTTAGAACAAACGTTACCTCTGTTTTTGGAGGATGTACCATTGGCAATAAGACATGCAATGTGGTTTATGCACGATGGTGCACCAGCGCATTTTAGTTTGGTTGCTCGTGAGTTTTTAACATTAACATACGGAGATCGCTGGATTGGAAGAGGTGGACCTCATTTATGGCCTGCTCGTTCCCCGGACTTAAACCCCTTAGATTATTTCCTATGGGGCCATCTAAAATCATTAGTTTATACCACTCCAGTAGAAAATGTGGAAGACTTGCGAAATCGGATCATTGCTGGGTGTAACTTAATAAGAAATGATCCTGGTGTTTTTGAAAGGGTTCGGCAGTCAATGAGGAGAAGATTGGATGCTTGTATGCTGGGTAGAGATGGTCATTTTCAACAGTTTTTGTAGGTTGAGTTGAATTTTCATGTAATTTTTCATAATAAAATGTTATTATCCAAAATTTTGTTTCCCCTATATCTTCGAAACAAATAGGTTTTTCAAAAATCATCAAAGGACAAAATATTCTTAGAATAGTCCAAGGAACAACCCCCTGAATTTTTGCCGCATGTTTAGGAAACACCCTGTATATCCGATCGAGTTCAAATCTGGAACTTTCCTGTGAAATGAGGTTTCGAAGGCTCTCATAGAATTTCAACGATATCTGTAGAATAGTTTCTTAGTTACACAATTTTTTTAAATATATTTTTTTAATTTAGCATAAATGCGATCCTGAAAAAATTTTGCATGAGTCTTCGTGTCAGTATTTTTCAACTCATGACCGTGCTTTGATTCGACCAGATCAGTATTTTTCGAGTTATTGGGAAAACAAAATTTGAAATGGATATAATTCTGAATCCACTCGATGGAATTTGCCCATTAACGAACTTAGCGAGTGCATTTGGACTGCAAAGCCACCCTGAAAATTTCAACTCGCAACGTCATTACGTTCGAGCGTAATCGTGCTGACGGCCGGCCGAACGGCCGGACAGAATCAATTCTGACCTCGGATTCTTGATCAGTGAGTCGAAACTAATCGTTTAAGACCATTCTCGGCCAAATATTCGAAAATTACAGACATTTGGACGAATTGATAGGCACTCTGTTCATAGAACAGCGCGCCAAAAAACACTGACAAAATGGCTACAAAATCAATTTTTTTCATAGAATACATAATTTATCACTGAAATATTACCCTTATCTTTGCATTCATGTTTTGGTCGTGGGAGGTTAAACAAAAATTAGAATAGGGACAGCCCACGTGTTAACTATTTTTGGTTCAAAGGATCCTATTATAAACAAATTTTTGATTGTACGATGGGAAGTATGGAGTTATTTCAATAAAAATTAAAATAACATTGATTGGAACTGGTAGTGTCTTTCCGAATGGCTATGGAATTTGTTTTCTACGGTAACTGATACACATATTGGTTATGGTTTCTCTACTGGATGAAATGCTACTATTTTGTCTAGATACTCCTTTCTACAAGAATTGGGGCTGTAGGGTCAACAGATAATTTGAGTAGGATAGGCTCGTGGTATTGAAACTTCTATCTTAACTGGGGTTTTTACTGGATTACTGAAAAGTAAATAATCCCCTTTTATTAATAGAAAAACAACTTCGTTTTGTTGCTCCATATTTCTGGGTTATATTATTTTTGCGTGTATGTTCTCTGGAAAATACAGTTATTTTATTATTTTAACAAAATGACAGATTGTCAGTTGTCACAGACAAGTGCAATATCAAGATCATAGAGGAACTTAAAATTCTTGAAAGACAGATATGTGAAGTACGTTACCAACTTCAGGATATAATTTAAAGTCGAAAATCAGAAACTGTTTGGTCGAATGTAAATACAGTGGAGCAGTTTACTTCAATCGTTGAAATATTTGGATATGTCGGCAATATCTTCACCAATATAGATCCGATCGAGTTCAAATCTAGAACTTCACTGTAAAATAAGGTTTCGAAGACTCTCGTAGAATTTCAACGATATCTGTCTGATTTCTGAGTTACAGAATTTTTTTAAATATTTTTTTTTTGATTTCGCAGACTTGCGATCCTGACAAAGTTTTGCATGAGTCTTTGTGTCGGTATTCTTCAACTAATGACCGTGCTTTGATTCGATCAGATTAGGAGTTTTTGAGTTACAAAATTTCAATTGGCTATAGTTCTGAAACCACCCAATGGATTTTGCCCATTATCGAAATTAGCTGGCGCATGTGGACTACAAAGCTACCCTGAAAATTTCAACTCTCTATCTCATTGCGTTCGAGCGTAATCGTGCTGACGGCCAGACGGCCGGCCGGACATAATCAATTCTGACCTCGGATTCTTGATCAGTGAGTCGAAACTAATCATTTAAGAACATTCTCAGCCAAATATTCTAAAATTACAGACCTTTGGACGAATTGATAGGCACTCTGTTCATAGAACAGCCCGCCAAAAACATTATCGGAGTGGACACTCTAACAACGTTCAGAGCATGCCACAGCCAGCAGGAAACAGTTATGCACATCTTGTCTACTTGCAGAGTACAGGAAAGACACATCGCATTGTGTCTTTACACACAGAATTCGGAGTGCCACAGTACTTCGAATTCTCTACTTCCACCTGAAAAAGGTTTATAGTATAGACAACGAATCAGTGCTAATATCTGAACCTCTGGAGATTGATGCAGATTTCGAAAATTACATAGCTCGCATCTACTGGAACTATGCTATTCCAACAACTCAGCAAAACCACGCCATAAAGCCATATAAAGTCCTGCTAGACAAAGAGCTCAAGGAGATGTTTGTTATCCTATTTTCCTCCCCCGCCAATAATGTGGTGATGAAAGAAGAGGAACAAATACTATGATTTAACCTTCGAATCCTGTACCCAATGTATAAAGTTAAGATGATCGTACTAATCATCCCAAGTAACACAGCAAGCGTTAAATTGGCACGGAAAGTGATTTCCTTGCTTATTAGAATGCCATCTGGCCATACATGCTAGCATACATGTCGTATTTGAAACGTCATGAAGACTTCTTCCATGACAAAAACGAGCACATATTCTGGCATACATTTGGATTTGGTGGCGAACTTTTAGCTGCACAATCTAAATAAATGCCAAGGCTTTGTAGACTGCAAACTTTTGGCCGGCGTTTCGCATTTCGGGCCATATTTTGGCAAATCAGCAATAGCTGCACTCACTAGATTCTCCTAACAGTCCTTACCTCAAATATTGTTCAATATTATCTAATTTTCTCTGTCAGCATTATTTTCATGGCGGCTATAAAAATTGACAAGTCGATAGCTGGCATCCATGGCAAACGATATCTTCCTATATATTGGAATTATGTGTTTTTATATAATATTATAAAGAAAATTTGCAAGGCTATTTCTTAGGTGAATATTTTGATAAAACTGCTAAAAATTTAAGGGGCTATGTAAATATTCAAGTATAGACTTTTATTTTTCATGAAAAATCAGCACTCTTATTGCACAGTTGCCACGTTCAAATAAATTACGAAGAAGTACCTGAAATGTTCGCACTACAAACCTGTAAACTATTCCAATAAAGATGATAATGGAAAGGCAATCCAATATACATCTATAATAAACTAATAGTTTCTTGATAATTTTATATCAATAATTCTTTTTAATATTGAAAAATTGCTCTTATACCTTTAGTAATGAATCAACAAGACCTGAGTCGTTTGTTTTCATCATATCCTACAATATTGTAGCAAATTTTGACTTAATCGGAGAAAAAAAAGGAATTTATTTCTCAATTTTTTGTGCAGGTCGAAATTTGTATATTCTATTTAAGACGTAAATTCATCCTACACACACAAAATTTCATGGTTATAGCTTTTCAGATGTCTTAAAATTTTGTTTTGCACATACCGATAACAACATATTCTTTTAATTCGCTAGAAATTTCATCCTGCAAGTGAACCCCTAAAGGAATAGGAAGAAGAATTAACAAATACCTACTTGTCTTAAAAATGTTAATAGAACCTGATATATATCAAGCTCTAAACGGAAATGAATTACAGAAATTCCAACTTTTTCCGCACTTATGTATATTTTCGATTATACAGGGAGTCTTTGACCACTGCATTAATTTTAACCAAAGATTCCTCTCATCAAATGAAACACTTTTATCATTTAACATGTTGGAAATTTGATTATTTTAGTAGACTGTATTTTTTGTGGTATAATTAGTTGAAAAGGATTGAAAAATGATTTCATTCGATTGCATTGATTTATTCGTAACAGTTACTCTATGTGGAATGAATGAAAATTATAATATGTATTAATTCCCAATATGTGTTATCGAACAAACTAGCATGCGCTGCTCGGCGACGTTGTCGGCTCTTCGAGTTTTCTTTTCTTGACAGTAATTTCCTAACATAGCCCCCGCCATTTGAAGAGTCTTCAAATCGATGATTCATTTTCTTGGATTGGAAGTGGATGTAAATATCGTGCGGCCCTAGTGATGTGACCTCTCGATGTCTTCACTTCAACTACCCTTGTGATATTGTCTCTGCCTGGGAAAAGTTTTATGATTCTTCCCAAACTCCATTTAACTGGTGGAAGTTTTGAATCTCTGATTGAAACAAGTGACCCTTCTGCGAGCTGTGACGTTGTCTCGTGCCATTTGTAACTTTGATGTAGTTGGCTAACGTATTCCGTTGAAAATCTTTTCCAAAAACGTTGATACAATTGCTGTATATGTTCGTACCTTTGAGGCGATTTGAGGGAATCGTTTGGATATCAGGTTCAGGAAGGGAACATATATTACGATGTATCAGGAAATGGGATGGGGTGAGAGGTTGAAAATCATTAGGATCATTTGAGAGTGCGTACAGAGGTCGAGAATTGAGAATGGCTTCTATCTGATATAAAAGTGTTATAAACTCTTCATAAGTTAAATGGGTATCTTTCAAAGTTCGCTTAAGATGGAATTTCATTTGCTTTACCGCTGCTTCACAGAGACCACAAAAATTGGTAGTATAAGGAGGAGAGAATTTCCATGAAATGTTGAATTTTGACGAAAAACTTAGGATTGACGATTCATTTGAACGTAGCATACAATTAATTCTATTGAGTTCATTTCTGGCTCCCTTAAATGTAGTTCCATTATCAGAATAAATATTAGTTGGAATTCCACGACGTGAAATAAATCGTTTCAAACTAGCTAGAAAGCAGTCTGTCGTCATGTCAGAAAGTAATTCTAAATGAACTGCTTTTGTTACAAAGCAAATAAAAAACGCAAATGTAACATTTGGTGGTTTTATTGCCTCGGCCCTTTCGATCTGTTAAATAATATGGACCCGCAAAATCTAATCCTGCGCTGAAATGGATATGCTTGATTTACTCGGTCATCGGGTAATGGACCCATTTCTATTTTATTTTCAGGAGGTTTTTGACGAAAACATGTAACGCATTTTTTAACTATATTTTTAGCTGTAACTTTTCCATTTAAGGGCCAAAAACGTTGTCGTATTAAACTTAATAATAATTGAGGACCCGGATGAAAGTTAATATGATAATGATTAAAAATTAATAAAGTTAGAGGATGATCTTTCGGTAACAGAATAGGTTGTCCTTTTTCTTCCGAAAGATTTGAGTACCTCAATCTACCACCAACACAAATCAACTGAAATTCATTTAAAAATGGAATGAGATTATAAATTTTAGATTTTTTGGATACGAATTGATTCCTTGTTAATGCCAAATAGTCATCGAAAAATTCTTGACGTTGAACAATTCGAATAAGTTCTTTAAAATATGTTTCAATTTCTAGAGCACCCAATGTTAAATCCCTTGAAAGAGTATTTTTCTAGCCTTATCAATGAATCTCTTACAATATGCAAAAATGCGCTTTAATTTATGAAAATCTGAAAATTTTGTTATTAACTCTACAACAACATTTGGTTCATTAGTGAATTGAAATATCAATTTTGTAAGTTTTCTCATTTCAGGTACATCTTTCATATTTAAAATGAGATCTGGATCAAATTGATTTGGAAAATCAGTCACTTCAGTATTATATAGAAATTCGGGGCATTTCCACCATATATCACAATTTATTAATTTTTCCGTTGATATACCTCTAGATGCTACATCCGCTGGATTGAAATTTGATCGAATATAGTTCCAATTATTGCGTACATTACTCAAGTTTTGGATTTGTGTAACTCTGTTGGCTACAAATATTTGTTATACATTAGATTCAGTATTTAACCAATGAAGAACAACTTGATAATCCGACCAACAAAATATTTCAACGTTTATATTTAGGGATATCTGAACTTGGTTTACTAATTGTGCGCCTAACAGGGCTGCAGATAACTCAAGTCGAGGAATAGACAATGATTTGACTGGCGCAACCTTTGTCTTTGAACAAAGCAGACGTACACGCTTATTTCCATAGGCATCTTCACTTCTGACATAAAAACAGCATGCATAAGCATGATTAGATGCATCACAAAAACAATTAATGTCTTTGATAGTGAATCCTTTTCCGACAGTGTTTCGAGGTATTTTGATTTTATTGATCTGAAAAATTGATTTTTTAATAATATTCCAGCGATCAATGGATTTTTGAGACAAAATCATCCCATAGTTTCAATGACCACAAATTCTGCATGAATATTTTTGCAGATATGATGACTGGACTGACAAGTCCCAAAGGGTCATAGATTTGAGAAATTTCGGATAAAATTTGTCTCTTGCATGGAAATGCTACATAGTTATTAGAAATTTTGTAGTTCAAAAAATCTTCACTACAACACCATTGAACTCCTAAAGTTTTAGAAGATTCTTTATTACCGAATGTTAAAACTTCCAATGGATTTTCTTCATTAAGATTGAGTTCTGACAAAACTTTCGAATCATTTGATATCCATTTTCTCAATAGTAAATTTGCTGAGGCCAAATGATTATAAAGATATTTCACAGTGGTGGATAATTCTTGAAGAGAATTTGATCCTGTTAAAAGATCATCAACGTAAAAATCGTTCAAGATAATTTTGGCAAGCTGTTCAGATATAGTTGAATCACTTGATAATTGTCTGAGACAGTTAATTGCCAAATAAGGGGCGCTTGTAGTGCCATACGTTACAGTATTTAGCTGAAATATATCAATTGGATCATTTTCAGAATTTCGCCATAAAATGCATTGTAGAGGGCGATGACAAGGATTCATTGATATTTGTCTATACATTTTGGTAATGTCTGCAGAAACAACGTAAGTAAAAATTCTGAATCTACATAAAATATGAAAAATGTCGTTTTGTACTTTGGGCCCACAAAATTGCAAATCATTTAAGGACCAACCGCTATCTGTTTGACAGGAACCGTCGAAAACGACTCTTAACCTAGTAGTCAAACTATCTTCTTTGATGACCCCGTGATGGGGTAAAATATATTTACAGTTAGAAGAGTCAGGATTTATTTTGGTCATATGGCCCAAATCATAATATTCTTGCATAAATTGTTTGTATTGACAATGTAAGTTGTTATTCACTCTGAATTTTCGCTCCAAATTTAAAAGCCTTCGGAGAGCACATTCATAAGAGCTTCCTAACAAAGTTTCCGAGTATTTAAGAGGATATTTAACAATAAACTGGCCTGAGGAATCTCTATAAGTTCAATTGGTGAACTGTTTTTCACACTCAATGTCATCTTTGGAATACTGTGAAGAATTAGGAATATTTTCGATTTCCCAAAATGTTTTCAATTGTTCATCTTCATGTACAACTCTAGTTAAATTACAAATCGTTGTTGAAATTGATCGTGGAATATTTCCAGATATAATCCAACCCAACTGGGTGTTATGTAATACAGGCATATTTTTTCCTAATTGTATTCTACCTTGTATAAGTAAGTCCCAAAAAATATTCGCTCCCAAAATAGCATCAATTTCTGATGGAACATTAAAAGAGGGATCAAAAAGGGCATGTTCATAGGAATGTTTAAGTCAACTGTATTAAAGCTAAGGGATGGAGTATCATCAGAAATATAAGGAACAACGTAAAAACATAATGAAGCCTTGAAGTTATTATAACAAGAATATATAGTCATATTACATTTTGTATTGAGTGTGATGTAAACTGATTTATTCCTACGATAGACATGTTTGTTGGAATGAGTGGAATATTCAAATTATTGCAAAACTTTTGAGTAACTAGATTTGTTTGTGCCCCGGAGTCAAGAAGAGCTCTACAATAGACAAAAGCACCTTATTCATTTTTTACCTTGAATACTACTGTGGATAGCAAAACTTGGGAATCGATTATTTTTGAATTGAACTGTTTGTTCAGAAAATTCATTGTGGAAGAACCTGCCTTATTTCCAGCATTTGTAAATTCAACATGTTTGTTCTCATTTTGTTGGGTGTCGAAATGAATTAGAGTATTATGTTTTAAATTACATTTTTTACAAGGACCTAGGGTACATTCACTGTGAGAATGTCCTGGACGTAAACAATTCTTGCACAGGTTTAATTCTTTGATTTTGGAAATTCGCATTGGTAAATTTAATTTCAGAAAATCAATACATGTGTACATTAAATGATTGTGTTTCTTGCAAAAATTACACACCTTTTTTGATTGTGAGTTCACGAAAAAATGTTTTTTGACGTTATCATGATTATGATTTTAGTGAGTATTTTTCACCTTTGACTGTGAAGTAACAGAATTCATATTTTGATCTACAATTTCACCCAATGTATCTATCTTCAACTTCAAAAATTCGAAAAATTCATTTAATGTTGGTAATTCCTTGAAGGTTTTGAACTCTTTCCAGCATCTATAAGTGGATTTATCTAATTTTTCTGACATAATTTGAATAAGTAAAAGCTCACACAAAACAGCTTTGGATATTTTCATTCCTTCTATGGCTGAAATATTCTCGGGAACTTAATCTAGTAAATCTCGCAAATGTTTAGGTGACTCTTTGACTAGCGGTTCCAATTTCAAGATACCTTTGATATGTTTATTGATTAAAATTTTCTTTTTGTCAAAACGGTCACACAACGACTTCCAAGCAACATCATAATAATCTCCTACTAATTCAACTTGATCGATTATTCTTTTTGCATAGCCATCTACACTTTGTCTAAGGATTTGGAATTTTTGAATATCGGGTATATTATTGGTATGAACTACAGATAAAAAAGTAGACTTGAATTCCAACCAATGTTCATAATCTCCGTTAAAAGGCTCAATTTTAATTTTTGGTAAAGAAATATTGTTCAAAGAATTATGAAAATTAGAATTACTACTATGATCAACTCGATTAACTATAACTGGAGGTGTATTATCTCTCAAATATTGTTTTAGAATTCCAATATATTTATCATAACTATTTTCAAATTCATCTCTGTAACTGTAATGTTCGTCTAGTTCTTCATCGCTACATTTTTCTTCTAACATACCTTGAATATGCTGAAATGAATCGTAAACTGATACATAATTTTTAAGTTTTTCTTCAATTTCGGCAATTCCAGGTTGATCGTCTGTTAAATTATCAATATATTTACCTAGGTTAGTTAAGCGATGCTTCAATGCACCTCGTTTTCTTTCAAGATTAGAAGTCATTTTCATATCTCAATTCAGATAAGGAACAGATATGAAAGAACTGTAAAAGGATTCAAGGAAACGAACTCACAGCTTTTTTCGATGTTTTCAATGTTTTCTTGATTTCCTTCGGTGGAAAATTCGTAATTTTTTCTTCAGGAATGGAACTTTTCTTCTCCAATTTTGGATATATACTGCTGAAATGACCTCTGGTTCTCCTTAGGTGGGAACTCCGCTCCAATACATGGAAGAAGTCAATGGACTCCTGGTCTTCGATATTGATTCGATGAAAATTGATTATATTCGACTGGTAAATGGATCCCGGTTCGTACGGACCAAATTTTATGTTGGAAATTTGATTATTTTAGTAGACAGTATTTTTTGTGGTATCATTAGTTGAAAAGGATTGAAAAATGATTCATTGCATTGATTTATTCGTAACAGTTACTCTATGTGGAATGAATGAAAATTATAATATGTATTAATTCCCAATATGTGTTATCGAACAAACTAGCATGCGCTGCTCGGCGACGTTGTCGGCTCTTCGAGTTTTCTTTTCTTGACAGTAATTTCCTAACAAACATTTTTCCAAATTCAGCTCAGGTAAAAAGATACAGGCTGTTGAAATTTTGAAAAAAAATCAGTTTTTATTTTGTAGCTTTGACATCCTTTTTTTCGAATAAAATGAATGTTGGCGTAAAGTTTCCTATAACTATGATACATATTTTCCAAATATTAGTTATTTTCTACTTCTACTGGTTTTCTAGTTATGGACTCGTGGATTCATAAAACTAAACGAAATTAGCTTAAAGAAAGCATATGAAGTTTTTCTTGAGTCATTTCAAGAATATTCCATCGTTTTAGAACATTATATTATTCTTCATCATTTCTCATTAAAGGCACCGATTTCGAGATATTGTTCATTGAATGTGTTGAAATGGAAAACTCCAGAAATTTCACTACTTTTATGGATCCGTTCCTGAGCGTTGGAATCCCGAATCAAGCTGTAAACCACGTTACCACGCCTTATTCTCGTCCGCCAACAATGTCATAAATAATTTCTATGCGGGAGTGTATTAGCACATTGTGAAATCTTTAAACGCTTGTATCTTTTTACCTGAGCCGAATCTGGAAAAATGGTAAATGATAAAAGTGTTTCATTTGATGAGAGGAATCTTTGGTTAAAATTAATGCAGTGGTCAAAGACACACGCTGTATAATAATGTAACTAAATTATTATGTTTGATCAAATTCCCTGGATAAAACATAACTGGCAACACCTCATTTTCTTGTCTGAATGATGTCATCCATATTTTTATCTTGCATCGAAATGGCCAAAAAGAAAATAGGATAACGCGGATGAGTTTATTAAAATGGAGAAGTATAACGGGTAATTCCGCAAAAGGAGCAGAGAAAATCATTCTGCTGGTACCTGCCGACACGTGTTTCTCCATTTTTATATATATATTAAAGAAAATAGGATTATGCGGTATAACGGAATCACCCGTTATACTTTTCTATTTATATATATATATATATAGATTTGTTCGACCGCACATACAGACCCAAATCGACATACTTTACCGATTATACAGTCCAAAAATGACGTTTTCAGAACCGACTCCGGGTCTGGTAACGTTTACCTATAGAATTGTACTCAGGGACGTTAGGGGATGCCAGGGGTAAATTTTCAGATGGGTCTGAAAAAGCGGTGATACATCATATTATATACAGAAAAGCTTCAGAGTTTGGCCAGTGCGAGGGTGCTTCTGCTCACATTAGCTCGCTGTATATAATTCGTATAGTTGATCAACGTCTTAAGTCCTTACATCCGGCAACGCTGTAGAGCGAGAGTTTGAAAATAATATATTTCCTCCTCTCGATATACAAACCCGAAACCAACACATACGAAAACTTATACGAGCCCGGTATAGGTAGTCATCGTCATGAGAATTGTTAATTGTGGATTGTTCAAATAAAACTTCAAAATCAGATACTTCTTCCTTTTGATATACAAACCTAAAAACCACACACATGAACGCTTATACAAGCCTGGTATATGGAATCGTCGTCATGGGAGCTGTTTATTTCGAATTCTCAATCATAATTCTGAAGGAGTGTCGAGGACAAATATAATTTCTTCATGGATCATTTTGCAAAAAATTAACATAATAAACAGTAACGAAACCATTCTGTAATATTTCAGAGACTAAATCGGACTCCTTCATCAGATGCAAAGCGAAAACTTGACCAATTATTTTTTGATGACACTTATTCTGAAATTTGTTACACTGCAAATTACAGTATTAGCTGAAAGACACACGGGCAAATATTCATTGATTTTAACTATCAACAAATATTTCGTGGATACGGGCTGGTCCCCTCATCGCTCAGTGTTCCCCTAATGAGGAAAGCGTCATACAGGGGCAAATACGAACCAGTTTCATGGCTATGACCAATCGTCAGCATAACATTGCCACACTGAATGACAGCTGAAGGAGTTCTAGGAAACATAATCCCAGTTGTTGCGAACAGGTAGGAAGAAAATCTCATCAGCTGCATCTAGGGAAATCCTTTGGAACTCTGACCCTCTGTGCTGCGGAAACCATAAGCGATGTTCAGTGATGTTCATGCTTTTGCCATAAGAGGGTCAAGGACTGCAAGGCTGTCTACCTGATTTGGCAATTAAGAGCTGTCAAAGCTTTGTGCAACCCATCGTAAGAGTTGGAAATGATATCAATGGATTCTTGTGATAAGACTGCATCATAAAATAATTAAATACAAAATGTTTTTGACACATCTCATAATTAGAGCATTCTATGAAATTGTAAGACCATTTTCTGCCAATTCGAAAAATACCGACATTTGGGCCAATTGATAAGCACTTTGTTCCGAACAACAAAAGCAACACAAATAGCAGAATATGTATGTACAATCTATAGAGATCGACATAATGGATTAGACTAAAACAAAGATTCTGATGACGGAATACCACTCACATGAAAAGGAAACATACGGAGTCGACTTGTATTTTGTTGAACATACAAAACAATTTCCCAAATTACACAATTGGAATTGGCCATATTTGGTAGTTGAATTTGTTGGAGAAATAGTTAGAACTTCGAAATTTCTATCTGAAGTGACACTGTGATACTATGTTTTTGGCGCTTTTGTTATCAATTCGCCCAAATGTCTGTAATTTTCGAATTATTGAATTATTGGCTGAAAATGGTCTCAGACGTTTTGGTTCGACTCACTGATCAAGAATCCGTGATCAAAATCGCCGTACGGCCATCCGCTAACAAGATAACTCTCAAACAGAATGAGCAAGATAGTTCCAATCTTCACAGTCGTAGACTAGTCAACAAGTGTTATTTGGACCAACTTTTTTCAGCAGTCTCCGAAAATTATGTAGGAGGTGAAATTCGATTCGGAATGGCATCTAGATGATTTTTGAAAAAAATGAAGTTCCGCTTGTAAAAATTGTAAAAGTTATTAACAATTAACTAAAAAAAACGGGGTTTTAGTTTTTTGTAAATATCTCAAAAACTAATGAAGATTTTTCAAATCTGAAAAAAGATTCAAAAAGAGGAGGAAATTTCCTAAAAAAAGTCTTGACTACCGAAACTGTACGATAAATATTTATAATTTTTCCAGAGGGATGAAAATACGGCCGAAAACGGGTACTCTGGCTTGGAGAAGCCACGTCCACTTCGGGCACTTCAACAATAAACATTTTTTAAACATAGTAAATATGAAAAAAAAAAAATTGAAAAAAATTCAGGCAGCAACTGAATAGATGAATGAATAATAATCCGCTTGAACAAAATTTTCATAATGATTTTTCATTTAGTTATTCAATAGTTAATTAATAACTTTTTTCTGCTTGCACATTAACATTGCAAGTGTGATAATTGCTAAACTATAAGTTTTAGATTTTTTTCCTCTCTTGGAGCAATTTTTCAAAGGCTTAACAATAGAATCCCGTTGGAAAAATTGAAAAATGTTTATTTTTCAATTTTTTATTAATAATTTTCGTTGTTGCAAAATTGAAAACTTAAATTAATCATCGAACAAAATTCTTTTTTTTTAATATTATTAACGAGCATTTCTGCTTTTGTGACCATAAGTAGAATAGGAAATTTCCTCCTCATTTTGAATCTTTTTTCAGATTTGAAAAATCTTTATTAGTTTTTGAGATATTTACAAAAAACTAAAACCCCTTTTTTTTTTAGTTAATTGTTAATAACTTTTACAATTTTTGCAAGCGGAACTTCATTTTTTTCAAAAATCATCTAGATGCCATTCCGAATGGAATGACACCTCATACATAATTTTCGTGACTGCTGAAAAAAGTTGGTCCAAATAGCACTTGTTGACTAGTCTATAGGTGAATATAAAAATATTTTTCTTATATCACAAATTTAAAATTGTTTTTTTTATATGCAGTTTTTGCATAATAATCCACTGATATTATTTAAAACTCTAACAACTACTTTAGGAGATGTGATTTTTCAAAATTTCAATAATAAATCTTACTTCTATGTTTTCACAGAATGCTATAATTACTCGATCGTAGAATTCTCAGGGTTATAATATGATATTATTTTTTTAAGTGATATTTTAATGCCCGTGGATCCATATGATGATGGAAATATATACTTTGGTAAGTTAATCGAATTGGGTTCAGAATATCTACAGTAAAAATAAAACTGGACTATTGGCCAGGTTTCAATTGATATAATATAATTTTCAGAGTGGATTTAAGGAATGAACATCTCGGATAAGTTCGTGGTTTCGGACTAATTTTTGGCACTCTTTTTTTATTAAATGACACTTTTTTGAAATTCATTTCTTTCATGTTGCAGTTGTATCATAAGAATCCATTGAAATAATTCCCAGCTCTAAGAAACCAATACCCACTTTCGGAGATATGATTTGTCAAAGTTTGAACAAGTGCGCAAAATCTCCTGCCCACAGGGCTTTTCTACTTTTTTTTATCGTGCAGTTCTATCTTAAGAATGCATTGATATCCAACTCTGAGAATCCAATATTTGGAGATATGATTTGTCAAAGTTTGAATAATAACTCGCTAGTAGTTTGACGAAAGCGCCAAAGTCCCTGTCCACAGAGCTGTCCCACATTTATAATTAAATATCAATTCAAAAAAAGATTTGATCCGAATCATTTTTTGACAAATTTGAAAAAAATCTTCTTCAAAGCTTATTATATCTCGCTGTAGTCTCATCTTATTTAGTCTAAGAAAACGTAATCATCCTGTAACGAAAGCATGCCCACATTTGTTCTCAATTTTTTGGCAACCATCACTTTCTAAAGTCAATTTAATTCTTAGGAATTTTGTAATTTTTATTCCATTTTCTCTGCATCTGCACATGCAAGTGCGACTGTAATTTCAGAGAAGGACGATTGCAAAAAGCCCATACCATCATTTCAAGAAATCATTAAAGGATACTTTGGGAGGTGAATTCATCACTGAATGGTTCCTTTCTGGGTTTTCTCTCTTAAACTCTGGAAAATATCTATGAAATAAAAAATTTCATTATTTTGAAATTGCTTCTGTGTTAGAAACATATGTAGATATTTGTAATTCGATTGCAATTACAGAGTCTGATGACATAAAAAGATAACTTAAAGGAGCCGCTCTGTATTTTGTTGATCAAAGAAAACAATTTTACAAATTGCTCAAGATGAATATACCATATTTGGTTGAATAGGTTGAATAATGAATTCTAACTTGGAAATTTCTATGTAAAGTGGAACTGTGTTACAATATTTTTCCAAAGACTATCGGCTGTCGGCTTAACAAATTTCAGTATTAGTGTCATCACATATAATTCTCAAGATCTTAGCTTGGTGTCTGATGAAGGAATCTGCTTTAGTATCCGAAACGTTACAGAAAAGTTGTTTCATATGTTATTAGTTATGTTACTGTTCATTAGGCAATATTGTTCTATATATGGCTTCTGGCAAATATCTAGTCTTTCTTACGCCGAAGTAAATTAAAAAAAAAACATTTTTTATTTTATGGATATTTTTCAGAATCCAAAAAACATTTAGTCCACTTCTTAATTTGGGGAAATATTCAACTATTTTACGCAAACGGTGTACAGAAATGTATAGGTAGTTAATGTTGACTGAATAAAAGGCAAATCTTGTTCAGCGTTGGAAGAATCAATCAACATACGCCGTTTTTTGGATAAAATAATATTGCTTCTAAAATGTTAACAAAAGAAATTAATCTGGAATAATAGACTTTCTGTTGAAGACATATCATCTTTTTCATCGTCCCTTATATTCTTCGGTTTCGTAGAGCCTTCATATGTAGCATTCATTCGGATCCATTTAATTTTTAATGCATCTACTCTCATTTGTCTCCCATATTGATACTTTTCTCGTCACTTCAAATTTACTCTTTTCCTCTTTTCTTCTCTTCTACTTGTTCCAATTCTAACTAATATTGCGTAACTTCATTCTGGGCAAGACTCTTTCCCCTCATCAAGCACCAATAGTACCTTCGCAGTTACAGGGTGTTCCTTAAAGACATGCTAATCTTTAAGGTGGTGATTTTTTGACTTATTTTAAGAAAAAACTTCCCATGAACGTATGTCCTGAAAGTCTTAACTTTTGAGATACGTGGTGATAAAATGTTGAAAAAAATCAGTTTTTAAATAATAACTGAGATAATATTGCAGACATCTTCATAAGATTTGGTACATGTATTCTATGCATCAAGGTGCATTTTGTGGTGTACAAAAATTTTCATTTTCTCTACCAGTGACGTCCATACGAGTTTTGCATTGAATATTTTTGGAGAAAAAAATACTACGCCACTGCTTTCTTTTCAAATAAAAATTACTTTTAAGATCCTCATTCATTTTTGAGCAAATTTGATCCCATGGGTTTTCTTTGACCGACACACGGTTTCCACCTAAAAAAAATAAAAATCGTTTTACTTCAGGATCAATTCCTCAAAAATCTGAGGCGGTGTGAAATATTTGTGCATTGACTGAAAGCAAATAGAGAGATCAGATTTGTTCCAAAATGAAGTAGAATCCAAAAAATAAGTTTTCTTGTCATATGCTCTGTTCTTGATTAAAATAATTAAATTAATATTACTTCATATCGCAGCACATTTTTATCACCCTGTATCTCAAAAGTTAAGACTTTTAGGACATACGTTCATAGGAAGTTTTTTCTTAAAATGAGTTGAAGAATTGCCCCCTTAAATATTAGCATGTCGTTAAGGAAGACCCTGTATATGCTCTGACATTCTGAAAAAAAATATGTGTTAGTAAAAATTATTGTAGATAATGAATTCTCGCTAATCACTTGGTGAAACATTTTGACAAGTTATTAAGGTAAAGAAAAAACTTGGCTTAAGTTTCTCAATATGATACTATATTCTTGACATTGTTCAGTCTTGAACATGGGATAAGCCGGAAACATATATTTATGTCAACAATATGGTATTATATTGTAAAACTTAAGCCAAATGTTTTCAATTGGAAAAAATTGTAATTTTACATCAAATGAAATACTGTACCTATAGAACTCCTAATGGCTCTTATTTACGTACCTGTTGCACTTTTCATCATCAGCTTCCTTCTTGCAGACATTAAAATCATTTCATAACACAACTAAAACAATGTAAACGATTCCAGCTTCGTTTTCGCGCCCTTTCGTATATCGAAATTGGCGCAATTAGTCCCGAAGAGCTGGCAACAGCGCTGGGTTCGAAGACGTTGGCTGAAGATACTTGCGGAGTGTATGTGGGATCAGAAAGTCGGCGGAATGATTCGGGATTCGAGAAGTTTGACGAATATACAACTTTTTCGACAGAAAAAAATTCCTTCCCCTCTCAAGATGCCTAAGGAGTTATATTTTCAATCTACCCGTTTTTTGTCTATATACTCCTGAAAACATTTTGGATCATATGGGTCTCAGGTAGCCTTCAGAGTGTACCGGGACTGGATACGTCTATTAGATAAATATATATATATATATATATATATATATATATATATATATATATATATATATAGATTTGTTCGACCGCACATACAGACCCAAATCGGTATACTTGACCGACTATACGATCCAAAAGTGACGTTGTCAGACCCGGCTCCGGGTCTGGAAACGTTCGACTATAGAATCATTATGAGGGAGGTTAGGGGGTGCTAGGGGTGAATTTTCAGCTGGGTGTGAAAAGTCGGTTATACACGATATTATATACAGAAAGTTTCAGGGTTTGGCCTGTGCGAGGGCGCTTCTACCGATTTGAATCTGATGTATATGATTCGTATAGCTGACCGACGCGTTCAGTCCATAAACATGGCAACACTGCACGTTGAGAGCTTCATAATATACAGACCTCAAATCATCTATTTTGGATCTTATATGATCCCGGTATAGTAAACCGTCTTTATGAGCAATGAATATACTATGGATATTTCAGATTCTCACAAATTTGTTTTTACATCGTACAAGCTTACGGAAGCTTATACAAACCCGATTAAGGTGGTCAACGTCATAAATATGGTTTATTTGAGGTATTTCTGATGGAATTTTTATTTCAATCATTCGTGAGTAGAGTACCAGACAATTTGACTTGATGAATTTTAAAAATTCATTCGTGATATTATACTGCGTGTACCAGTGCCAAATCGACAGTAATAAGCGTAACGGTCAAAAGTAATCAATATGGCTGGTTTTCCTGTCACGCTGACGGTCGGCGCTGACGGTCAGCGCTGATCGGTCAGCTCGGATCCTTTTAGTATCGCGCTGATCACAAAAAGAAATAGAAGGATGCTATTGTCTCTGGCTCACTGAATGTGGAGGCTTGTCGGCGCCAGCTAGTCAGCGGCGCCGACGCGCCGGCGCGTACGTGCGCGTATATAGCACAGCGCTGACGGCCGTCAGCGCTGCGTGACTCGAAAACGCTACCTATAGCTACATACATATTGACTCATCAGCGCCGACCGTCAGCGTGACAGGAAAACCAGCCTACAAGGGTGATTCACATCGATGACTATTAGACGTTTATGGAGAACTAATCAGTATTTTGAGCTGAAAATTGACATTGGTCTTCCTTCTCAAAATATTTTTAAACCTCTACCACTTCCGGTTATACCGGAAAAAGACTACTACATTTGATGGCAATTTCAGTAATGTGCATAACTTTCTCAGTGGAAGTAGTCTGTGACTTTCCGGAAACATAGAAAGAAACTAAAACTCGATGTTTCGAAAACTTAATTTGAAATCCCATGAATTTTGATTCATTTTTCATTTAATTGTTGAGAATCCAAAACCCAATTAAAAGTATCTATTATCAATGAAAACTACATAAATGGAAATATTCTATTTCGGTCTATAAATACTGGTAGAAAAAAAAAGAATAATGTTTTAAAATAATCAACAATCGCAACGAACAATTAATTAAATATCGGGAAATGTCAAATTAAGTTTTCGAAACATGGGATTTTAGATTCTTCCTATGTTTCCCGAAAGTCACAGACCACTTCCACTAAGAAATTGCGCTATTTCCTGATTTCAAGTTTTCGTCGTTAACTCTCCAAGTCCTCATTTTAGGTATAGGGTTTGCTTAAGTAACCCCCCTCTTTTTAGGCGTAGAATCGACTGAAAGAACAAAAAATGTGAGTGGCAATTTGAAAATCTTGAGTTTTGATGAATTTGAGTTGTCCAAGTTCATGGCCTTCTCGTAAACACCCTGTACATTTTTGGTGTGAACTGCCACCAGTAAGTTATACTACGTATTGGAAAAATCAAGATCGAAAAAGATTATCTCGAAAAAAACTTCTCCTGAAGAAATATTCAAAGAAAAGTGAGGCCCAGATCACTGAAATTGCTATCAAATAAGCTATCCGATGAAAGAATAATATACTGGGTGTGCTATTTAAATCAAGAAAGTAGTAGTCTGTTTTCGGTATAACCGGAAGTGGGAGAGGTTTGAAATTAGTTTAGGGAGGAAGATCAATATCTCAAACCCCATTATGCGAATTTTCAGCTAAAAATTCTGATTAGTTCCGTTTTTTTTTTGTAGAGGGGGAAACCTTTTATAGGCACCCTGGTTCTACGCTAGGGTAGAGTGAGACTCACCAGCAGAACTGCCGGCATACTCACTAAAACCCCCTCTCTTACCCCAAGATGGTCTGGGGCGACGGCTCGCTGCCGAATTAGATGGTGTTGGGTGGCGAGTTACCCAGAATTTGTGGCGGAAGGTGAGACAGCCTCAACCCACCCCCTCGCGCGTTCGTGGGGCTCTGCTCTGGATGTCATTTGGCCCCACCGGGTCTAATAGTCTATCGCCGTGAATCACCCTGTATGTTAGGCAAAAATTACACCAAGAATAGCATAACCTTTGAATACAGGGTGATTTACGACGAATATTCGTTAGAATATCTCAAAGGAATACTCGAGATAACACTTGAAATTGAATAGTTAAGCTTTGTTTGGAGAGATTAAATTTTTTAAGAATTCATTGAATTGGCTTAAGCTCTAAAAAATGTTTGCGTAGTTTGCGAGCAATAATAATTGTACGATAATATAATTTATACAGGATTATTCATCTATCAGAAGTTTCTGGAACAGTCATCATAATTTTGTGCTGAAAATGTGAATGTGGGTGCTTTCGACAATGAACATTTTCTCTAAATTATTTTGAGACCTCTCCAACTTCCGGTTGTCCGGAAACTGTCTACTCTCAAGACTCCCACTTACACCAATATAAAAAAGTGGAGAGTATTTTCGGAGCAATGAGAATAATTTATTTCTGAAAAAAAACCCGTTGGTGCCTAGCGTCCGATGGGGTCCTGACAACCCACTGGCTACGGCCTTGACTAGCTAAACAAAAAATTATTGAAATAAGGTATGCGATCAGAATGAAGAGATAATACCTCAGGAGGTGTAGTAGGTACATGAATTTTTTTTGTATTGAATACTGGACCATTTCAGAATCACAGAAACAGGCATGTTTTTCTTTCATTTGGCAGTCGGGTGACCTAATTTATTGTTACATCACGTTGAGTTGAACATTAAATGAATTGGCAAAATATGATTTTGGGTAATTCTTCGTTTAGAAATAAACTATGCATGCGTCATAAAAACCATAGTATCAATTTGATAGTGCCAGGAATCCAGGAATACTTAATGAACGTATTGAAAAATTCCGTCGATTGTAGTCTTGGCATCGAAAAGATTGGTGATAGATGGAATTTTTTTGAATT
Source organism: Halyzia sedecimguttata (assembly GCA_937662695.2). Classification (NCBI taxonomy): domain Eukaryota; kingdom Metazoa; phylum Arthropoda; class Insecta; order Coleoptera; family Coccinellidae; genus Halyzia; species Halyzia sedecimguttata. The sequence continues at coordinate 60,380,873 of OW569417.2, read as the reverse complement.
TTCAAAAATATTGAATATCTCGAAACCCGAGGGATTTTTACAAAACATAAAACCGATTGTTCTGGATTGAACACTCTTAATCGAATTTACCATGGTGAATTCTATTGTCTGTTCTCCTGTATTAGACACTCCGAACCATGGTAAATTCGATTAAGAGTTTCCAATACAGGAGAACAGACAATAGAATTCACCATGGTAAATTCGATTAAGAGTGTCCAATACAGGAGAATGGACAATAGAACATAGGACCAAAAGCTCATGACTTCACGTCAGTGCTTGAACCAATTTTTTTTCAGTGAAGTCAGGAGCTTTTGCGCGTATGTTCTATTATCAGTTCTCCTGTATTGGACACTCTTAATCGAATATAACATGGTGAATTCCATTGTCTGTTCTCCTGTGTTGGACACTCTTAATCGAATTTACCATGGTAAATTCAGAGTGTCTAATACAGGAGAACAGACAATAGAAATCACCATGGTAAATTCGATTGAGAGTATTCAATAAAGGAGAATGGACAAGAGAACATACACGCCAAAGCTTCTGACTTCACGTCAGTGCTTGAACCAATTTTTTGTATCGATGATTTCTTAAAAATTTTCAAGTGCTACGATCCTCACGAAATTTCGCAAGAATTTTCGAGTTGGTATTCTACAATTAATAAACATATTTGAATTGGATCGGATTTGTATTTTTCGAGACATTGAGGAAATAACAACCAAATTTCGGATTGATATAACTCCAAAACCATTTGGCCGATTATGCTAGTTAACGAACTTAAATGTCGTGTTCAGATGCGTAATATACCCTGAAAACTGCAAGTCGCTATTTCTTTCCGTTCTCAAGGAATCATGAGATACCAAATATTTTTTCGTAATTTTTTAAAAATTTTCTAGTGGTACGGTCCCCACAAAATTTTACACACGTCTTCATGTCGATATTCTACAACTAGTTACCAAGCTTCAATTCGATCGAGTCTATATTTTTTGAGTTATCGAGGAAATAATATTCCAGATGGGTATAACTCCGAAACCGTTGGCCTATTATGGCCAACAGCGAAATTAACTATCACATTCAGATGTGCAACCTATCCTGAAAATTGCAAGTTCCTATCGCCTTTCGTTCGAGAGTTGTCAAGGCAACGCTCACCCATCCAGCTACTGAACTCACACAAGGCTGCTCGGATCTCCAACAATATAGATCCGATTATGTTCAAACTTAGAACTTGGTAGTAGAGTTAGGTCCTGAAGGATCTCGCAAAATTTCAGCGGTATCGGACGAGCATTTGGGCAAAATGATAACGCGATGTTCCCCAGAACATACGCGCAAAAAGGACGATTGCAAAAAGGCCACACCTTTATTTCAATAAATCATTAAAGGATACTTTGGGAGGTGAATTCATCACTGAATGGTTCCTTTCCGGGATTTCTCTCTCAAAATCTGAAAAATATCTATGAAATAAAAAAAATCATTATTTTGAAATTGCTTCTCCGTTAGAAACACTATGTAGATATTTGTAATTCGGTGGCAATTGCAGAGTCAGATGAAATAAAAAGATAACTTTAAGGAGACGCTTTTTATTTTGCTGAGAAAACAATTTTGCAAATTGCTCAAGAGGAGTAGACCATATTTGGTTGAATTTGTTGAATAAAGAATTAGAAATTTTTATGTTAATGTGGAACTGTGATACAATATTTTTTCTAAGAATGTCAGCTTGACAAATTTCAGTATTAGTGTCAACAAAAAATTATTCTTAAGATTTTCGCTTGGTGTCTGACGAAGGAATATGCTTAAGTTTCCGAAGCGTTACAGAATAGTTGTTTTATATGTTTTTGGATATGCTACTGTTCATTAAGCAATATTGTTCTATATACTCATTCTTTTATATGTTATTGGTTATGCTACTGCTCATTGGGCAATATTGTTCAATATAATTGTACTGCTTCTGACAAATATCTAGTCTTTCTAACGCTGAAGTAAATTAGAAAAAAATAACATTTTTTATTTTATCGATACTTTCAGAATCCAGAAAAGCACCATTTAGTCTACTTTTAAATTTGGGGAATTATTCAACTATTGTACGCAAGAAATGTATAGGTGGATAATGTTGACTGAATAAAAGGTCAATCTTTTTCAGCATCGAAAGAATCAATCAACATACGCCATTTTTTGGATAAAATAATATGTCGTTTAGAATGTCAACAAAAGAAATTAATCTGGAATAATAGACTTTCTGTGAAAGACACATAATTTTCTTCATCGTCCCTTATATTCTTCGGTTCCTTTACTTCAAATTTAGTCTTTTCCTCTTCGTCATATTCTACTTGTTCCAATTCTAATATCTTATATTCCGTAACTTCGATCTCGGCAAGACTCTTTCCCCTCAGTAAGCAGCAATAGAAACTTCGCAGTTACAGGGTGTTCCTTAAAGACATGCTAATATTTAAGGTGGTGATTTTTTGACTTATTTTGGGAAAAAACTTCCCATGAACGTATGTCCTGAAAGTTTCAACTTATGAGATACGGGGTGATACAATTTTGAAAAAAAATGAGTTTTTCAATAATAACAGAGATAATATTGCAGACATCTTCATAAAATTTGGTACATGTATTCTATGCATCAAGGTGCATTTCGTGATGAACGAAAATTTTCATTTTCTGTACCAGTGGCGTCCATACAGGTTTTGCATTGAATATTTTTGCAGAAAAAAATACTACGCCACTGCGTTTTTTTGAAAAAAATATTACTTTAAGATCCTCATTCATTTTTGAGCCAATTTGATCTCATGGGTTTTCTTTGTCTGACGTCCGGTATCCGCCCAAAAAAAATAAGAATCGTTTTATTTCAGGATCAATTCCTCAAAAATCTGATGCGCTGTGGAAATGTTTGTGCATCGACTGAAAGCGAATTTAGAGATCAGATTCGTTCGAAATTAATGAGAATACAAAAAATATGTTTCCTTGTCAGATGCTCTGTTCATGATTAAAAGAATATAATAATAATAATTACATTAAAATTGCTTCATATCGCAGCACAAAATTTTATCACCGTGTATCACAAAAGTTAATACTTTTAGGACAAACGTTCATAGGAAGTTTTTTCTCAAAATGAGTTAAGGAATCGCCTCCTTAAATATTAGCATGTCTTTAAGGAAGACCCTGTATATGTTGTGACATTCTGAAAAAAAATATGTGTAAGTAAAAATTATTGTAGATATTGAATTCTCGAATCACTTGTTGAAACATTTTGACAAGTTATTAAGGTAAAGAAAAGACTTGGCTTAAGTTCCACAATATAATATTATTATTATTATTATTATTATTATTATTATTATTATTATTATTATTATTATACTGAGCCTCCTGGGTCTATCACAAGGAGACCCCTCATAAGCTCTAAGAGCTTGCCCTGAGTTAGGAGAACCAGTTGTGTTCTGTGTAGGCTTTGTTACTGTGTCCTTACGCCACCTTAGGCACAGCACTGTTAATTTTTGACCCAACAGTGAATGGTGGCGATTACCGTGACTAGAAAATTTCTTTCCTAGCCTCGGAATTGAACTTGGGGCTTCCGCTCCCAAGTCAATTACTCTACCACTGAGCCAATCGCACTATAATATATATATATATATATATATATATATATATATATATTATGTTCTTGACTTTGTTCAGTCTTGAGCATGGGATAAACCCGAAATATATACTTATGTCAACAATATGGTATTGTATTGTAAAACTTAAGCCAAATGTTTTTAATTGGAAAAAGAATGTAATTCTACATAAAATAAAATACTATACCTATGGAACTCCTTATGGATCTTATTTACGTTCTTGTTGTAATTTTCATTATCAGCTTCCTACTTGCAGACATTGAAATCACTTCATAACACATATAAAACAAAGTCAACGATTCCAGCTTCGTTTTCGCACCCTTTCGTATATCGAAATTGGCGCAATTAGTCCCGAAGAGCTGGCAACAGCGCTGGGTTCGAAGACGTTGCCTGAATATACTTGCGGAGTATATGTGGGATCAGAAAGTCTGCGGAATGATTCGGGATTCGAGAAGTTTGACGAATATAGAACTTTTTTGAATGAAAAAAATGTCTTCCCCTCTCAAGATGCCTAAGGAGTTATATTTTCAATCTACCCATTTTTTGTCTATATACTCCTGAAAACATTTTGGATCATATGGGTCTCAGGTAGCCTTCAGAGTGTACCGGGACTGGATACGTCTATTAGATAAATATATATATATATATTTTTTTTTTTTTTTTTTTTTTATGTTTCACACAAAATTTGCGGTTTTTCTGCGGTTATCCGGACTGTCGTCAAGGGTTACCACAGTGATGCTCTCAGTGAGGATATAACATCTTCCTTATTATGTTCACGGTGCCCAGTATCACCGCCTTCTGCATCCACATAATAGTGTTTTGGGGCAACTCCAGTTCACGCACATGTTGGGTGGTTTTTTTTGGAACAAGACCATTAGCTGAAATTATGAGGGGCATTACTATCGCTTTTTTAAGCTTCCACATGTCTTTGATTTGCTGTGCCAGTAATTCATATTTGTTTATTTTTTCAGCGTATGTTTTTGTAAGGTTCTGGTCCAGTGGCACAGCGAAGTCTATGATAATTGCTGTTTTGTTAACCTTATTGAATATTACCATGTCGGGACGGTTATGTTCGGTTCCTCGGTCAGTTATTATGGTTAGATCCCAGTATACTTTGAATTGATCGTTCTCTTGTATTGTCTGTGGTGTGTATATATATATATATACATATATATATATATATATATATATATATATATATATATATATATATATATATATATATATATATTGCAAAAGGCAATAGGGCTCAAAAAAAGTACCGGAACTATACGTTTGACATATATATATATATATATATATATATATATATATAGATGTAACTAAGGGACAACTGAGTCCCAAAATGGTATATGGTTGATAACAAGTGAGACCCGTTTTGGACATGTGAGGCCCCTTTGCGGGTCTCGCATTGTTTTTTGGTGCAAATGGACTCCTTAGGGCCCCCCCTCAGCTCCCTGATGTCTCCCCCAAAAAATTTTTTGGACTCGGATGTCTGTTATAAGCCTCAACTTACACGGAATTTAGTTAATGGGAATTCGCTTCAGATGGCGCTGTAGAAGTTCTGTATATACTTTGTATATACTTTGCGAGACCCAGAGTATATATTCTCAATTAAGCAGGTTGCTGTGAGATGAGAGTCCCGCCAATCTGACAACACTGCTTTATAGATCATTCAGTACACTAACGGTGGTTTTCCAAAAGCTCTGATTAGATTTATTATAGCTTTAATACGATTTCGGCTAGATGAACTGGAAATCAACATAGAAGTTCACTGATTTGGCAAATAATAGTTATGAAAGTGTCATCAAACACTGGGTCAATATATTATTATCTTTCTAAGAATCAGATACATTGAAATGAAAATTTATCAAAAAATAATATTCATTATTCATTAGTCATTGCCATTTCCACACACGATCATACGATAGATTAACCATTCAAATATTTTCTATTGACTGCCCCGCGATATTTTCCAATTGTTTCAGTGAATTATTGGTTTCTCTAAATTCCCGAAAAACTATTGACTTTACTCATTCATAAGTGTTAATGAGTCGTGTAACTACACGACTCTCAATGTTCTTGTTTTAGTAGATTCATAGTGTCTAAGGCTTGAAGACGAATATTTTGAAATGATTCTTGAATTATCTGCATATTATATTCCATCCATTTTTGGAATTATTAATTCGGTGAACGGTTAACTATCTCGAAATTACGAAATGTTTGTTTTTCATACAATCGGTAAACCCATCCAGCTATTGAACTCAAACAAGGCTGTTCGGATCTCCAACAATATAGATCCAATCATGTTCAAAGTTGGAACTTGGCAGTAAAGTTAGGTTCTGAAGACTCCCGAAAAATTCCAGCGATGTTGGACGAACAATTTCTGATATATAGGATTTTTTCAAGGATTTTCAATGATTTTTTAAAAACTTTGTAGTGATACGATTCTCACTACATTTCGCAAGAATTTTAACGCTGGCATTCTACAATAGATAACCTTGTTTGAATTGGATCGGTTTAGTATTTTTCGAGTTATTGAGGAAATAAGAACCAAATACCAGATGGGTACAACTCCAAAATCGTTTGGCTGATTATGTCAAATAAACAAACTTAAGTGTTTAAATCAGAGTCACAACCTGAACTAAAAATTTCAAGTTGCTATCTCTTTCCTTTCTCACGTTATATTGACATAAATAATATTTTATTATAATGTTTCTAAAATTTTCAACTCATATGATTCTCACAATATTTCACAAACGTCCTCAGGTTTGTATTCTACAACTACTTAACAAGCTTCAATTCGATCGGATTCGTATTAGTTGAAAACAAAATTATTACTCGGAAACCGTTGGCCGAAATTATCGAACTCGACCATCGTATTGAGATGCGCCACCTACCCTGAAAATTTCAAGTCGCTCTCTCTTTCCGCTCTCAAGTTATCGTGGTAACGGCCAAATTAAAAAATTACAGACATTTGGGCAAAATGATAACGTTATATTTCCCAGAACATCGCGAAAATTCTGACAAGGTCTCGCAGTACTGTAATCAGTTTTAAGTTTTTGTCACAATTATCAAGTAATCTGAATAAGACAAGAAATGATGTTGATATTCATACGGAAAAACGGAATTACGAACGACTTCCTGAATATCTGGGAGAGACAAATACTTTCAAAATATTATGGAAAAAAACATTTTCTGAAATTTCCTCATTACAAATTACCAGAACTGAATTCCAACTAAATTGTGAGAGATATCTAATGCCTTTCTTCTATTACTAAGTAAAATACTTTATAGGTAAAATAAAGAAGAATTTAAACTCAACAAGAGTGCTAAAAATTATTAATCCAAAACCAATAGACCAATTCTACCCAATGACGAACTCATTCGAGATATTAATTCCTCAATTCATGATGAACGATATATTCTTTCCTCAATTCCAGTCTGAAAATTATTATATCAATTGAAACTTTAGCCAATATTCTAGTTTTGTTTTTACTGGAGATATTTTTAACTTCATATTATTAACTTACCAATACCATTCCCATCATCATATGGATTAACCATGGGTATTAAAATATCACCCAAAATGTATGATATCGTATTATAATCCTCATAATTCTACGATAGCCGAAATGAATTCGACATGTCATGTCTCAGGAAAATGAGTTGACATGTATCAACGCAGATCATATAATAATTCATAGCATTCTGTGATAACATAGAAGTACGATTTATAATTGAAATTGTGCAAAATCATATCTCCGAAAGTATTAGATTTTTAGGGTTGAAATTGATATCAATGGATTCTTATGGCGAAACTACATCTTGAAAAAAAATTGAATTTAAAATTTGTAGTATAAAAAATTTTTTTTTTGTTTCTCCGAAACCATCTGGTCGATTTTGCCCAATAACGAACTTAGCTGAGATATTAATCTCCCAAACCTACTCTGAAAATTTCAACTGTCTAGCTCAGGGCTTTCCAAACTTATTTTTACTGTGACGCCAATGGGACTTTGCCATTTTTGTACGACGCCCCTTAACTCAGCCCCCAAATTTCTTTACTAATTATTTTAGTACTAGCCTAGTAATACGTTATCAGCTCATTAGACTCGGTCGCAATCAACGTGCGACGCCCCTAGGACAATGTCGCGACGCACATTTCGTTCGAGTGTTATCGTGTCTACGGGCAGATCGATACTGACCACGGATTCTTGATCAGTGAGTCGCACCAAATCGTTTAAGACAAATTACAGACATTTGAACAAATTGATAGGCACTCTGTGCCGAGGAAAAAGAGCGCAAAAAAAAATTGAAGACCATGTCAGATCTAGGTGCAATCCTAATGCGAAAACGTGATATAGGTTTGTGAAGTACCTAATCAAGTTTATATCAACTTCCAGTATGACTGATGTGCAGAAACCCAAACACTGCTTCAACTTCAACGAAGACATTTCGATGAGAGAAAACAAGTAGTTCATGTGAAATGTAAGTGATGTGAATATCATCATGAACGAAAATAAATATCAATTTTGACAAAAATAATAGGGTATCTAAGAAAGTTTTTCGACAACAAGATTTGAAGAAACCATTGACCATTATTGGAAAAAATATCCTGCGGAAAGGAGCTTTGGCGCTCTTGTTCAAATGTTGACAAATTATATCTGTATCTATATAAGTATTGGTTTCTCAGAGTTGTGACTTATATCAATGGAATCTAATGATAGAACTGCATCATGAAATAAATTAAATAAGAATCAATTGATATAATTCCCAACTCCGAGAAATCAAAACTTTCAGAGTTATGATTTGTCAAAGTTTGAACAAGAGTGCCAAAGCTCCTGTTCACAGGGCTTTTCCACTTTTTGACGCTCTTGTTCCTCGGAACAGAGAACTTATCAATTTGTCCAAATGTCTCTAATTTTCGAATTTTTTGATGAAAATGGTATCAAACTGATCGAGAATGCGTAGTCAAAATCGATTCTGTCCGGCCGGCCGGCCCTCCATTAACACGATGACTCTCGAACAAAATGAGCAAGACAGGTGGAATTTTCAGAGTAGGTTTGAGGGATGAATATCTCGGTTAATTTCGTTATTGGGCAAGATTTTTTTTCATTACAACTTTTGAATTAAATATTGTTTAAGATGGAGTTTCATCATAAGAATCCATTGTTATCATTTTCAACTCTAACAAGCTAATACTTTCGGATATATGATATTTCAAAATTTCAATAATACATCGTAGTTCTGTGTATTCACCAACTGTGAACACAGAATCTGTTTGTGTTCACTGTTCATAAATGTCATTTTATCTTGCTATTAGAGACTTGTCTATCGTAGTTTGAAAATATTTTCTGTTGGAATATATACAAGACTGTTTTGAAACTGAAAGTAATATTGACTGATTACATATTGAATAATTTATGTATAAATATGGGGATGATGTTCCAGAAGATTTAGAATTGGATCATTTTAATGAGTTGTGAGACATGTTCCTATATACAGTAATTTCATAATGTTGCTAGCAAAAATATGCTGGAATAAGGATCTACATTTGTGTATTAAACTTTTTTCCTTGACTTCAGGTCCATAATACAGAAAAGAACATGTAAGTGGTATGAACTATTACATTTTAAATTATGAAAAGAGGATAGTGTTTTATTAAAATTAACAGTGCTGTGCCTAAGGTGGCGTAAGGACACAGTAACAAAGCCTACACAGAACACAACTGGTTCTCCTAACTCAGGGCAAGCTCTTAGAGCTTATGAGGGGTCTCCTTGTGGAAGACCCAGGATGATCAGCATAATAATAATAATAATAATAATAATTAATATATTTTGAACTGTTAAAATAATTTGTTCGTCATCAGCATCTACCTACCAAATATCAGGAATAATTGGACAATCTGCTATGATTGTCTCCAGCTTTGCTCTAGACATTTCGATGATATTTTCCTTAGGTATTTCGAGTTGTGTAAACTATGCACCGGACCCATTTCACGAGGTTGAATCATTGCAGATTGCTCATTTAATCTGGATAAATAAATTTAATGACAATTTTTGAAGCATCAAAGCATTGAAGCTTTGTAGATTGCTCATTTTTTATGCTAATTTCTGAAGCATTTCTTTGTAAACGACATTTTTTTTTAATTTAAGTTTTCATCATATCATAAGAATCCATGGCTATAATTCCCAACTCTGAGAAACCAATACTTTCGGAGATATATGTAATTTGTCTGTTTGAACAAGAGCGCCAAAAAGCTCCTGTCCAGAGGGCTTGAACCAATTTTTCAATTTCGCTTCTGAACGTCAATTCTCAAGAATTTTTGCAATTAAATTCAAAATGTAGGTCTATGACTCATCTCATGTTGGATTTATATAAATCAGCAAATTATAATGAAAGTATTCTATGAAACCATAATATAAAATGGAGAATAATTATTATAATTTAAAAAATGGGTTCAAGCTCTGTGGACAGGAGCTTTCTGGCGCTCTAGTTCAAACAGACAAATTATATCTCCGAAAGTATTGGTTACTCAGAGTTGGGAATTAAATTATATCAATGTATTCTTACGAAAGAACTGCATCATAATGGAAATTAAATTCAAATAATAGTTTATTTATCAAGATTAAATGAGCAATCTGAGAATGAGAAATGCACCATGGAAGAAATCGAATTAAATCTGGCCAATTTTACCCAATAACGGATTTAACTGAGATATTCATCTCCCTAACCTACTCTGAAAATTTCAACTTCCTAGCTCATTCCGTTCAAGAGTTATTGTAGAAAAACTTTTTGAAAATTTTCAAATTTTTTTTTTACACTTTACGGTAATCTGATCATTACAAAACTTCACATGCGTATAAAAGTTATGATTCTACAATTTGATGCTAAATTTCAGATAGATCGAGTGATCGATTTCGGAAATATTCATAAAAAATATTTTTAATAAAATCGGCCATCTCCGAAACCGCTTGATGGATTTTGCCCATTAACGCGCTCGTCCGAGATATTTACGCTCCAAACCCACCTTTCAAATTTCAATCCACTAACTCCTTTCGTTCGAGAGTTATCGTGCCTACGGCTGGCCGGATAGAATCGATTTAGACCTCATATTCTTGATCAGTGAGTCGAACCAAATCGTTTAAGACCATTTTCATCGAAAAATTCGAAAATTGCAGACATTTGGGCAAATTGATAAGCTCTCAGTTCCGAGGAACGAGAGCGCCAACAAGTTTCGTATGACAATTGCCCAAAACAGGTACCTACGAATAGTAGATATTCCATAAAACATGTATGAAAGAAGAGTAATAATGAAAAATTACCTTGTAATCGATCAAAAATTTCCTGATCTACGATCACCAAATTTTCTCCTCTCTCGAACTACAGAATTATGCTTTCAATATTTACGTAATATTTTCAAACATTTTCGAGTGAGGTCCCCGTTGCATCGCTAAAATACGAGTAATAGACTACAGGCCCATGCTGACAAAATTATGGGTCATTTGAACCACCAGGTGACCTATCTAGAACGATATAAGAGCATAAAATAATAAGATTCAGCACTATGCCGTCACTTGTAAGCTGTCCAACTGTGTGCAGGTGAGAATTCGAAAGTACAGGTAGAGTGAGTACATTTTGGTCACATATTTTTGTACGGCACATACCTCCGATAGATCCATGAAAAATAATAAGAAAACGTGCAGTGCCGTGAAAAAATGGTGCGCCACAAAGTCGGATTTTTCTTTTATTTTCCGACAATTACCAGGGTAAATTTGGTCATTTGATTTTCTACGGCATCTGTGTCATACTATTTCAATACTGCTTCTAATCCATTATTCCGCAACGCCGTACAAAAATCATGCGACAAGGGCAAAAAATCGAGGGTTGCAATCCTCTCTCTTTCCGTGGTCCAGGGGGTGATTTGACACAACATGAAATAAATTTATTTTCAAAGTATTTTATGCATAGATAATATTTTTTCATATGCCGTACATTTTCGTTGGTCCAAAGGGAAAAAAAATGGAAAAGAAAAAATCAAAAAGAAAAAATCCATATAACGAAATGTAAGGTGAAATTTTTTTTATACGGTATTTAGATAGTTTATTTGTACTAATTTTCATAGTCTTGTCGTGATTCTAGGTTCCTAGTTAGAAACTATGTTAAATATGGCTTTGTATACTATCGATTTATACCAAAATATAGACATGTTGTCACTGATAATTCCAAAATACAACACATTTTTGAGAAGTACTCATGACACTGAAGTTATAGCAGACACCTGCAAAATTTAAGCTTCTATTTCAGAAATGAATAAGTGGAAAAAAATATATTTAAAAAATTCGTACTTACAGTGTTTTGAATTATGTAGATGTGCAATTTTTTTTGAAATAAAAAAAAAATTTTTCAATTAAAAAAATCATAAATGTTGTTACATGTCTGCTAATTTCAGTATCATAAGTACTCGCACATTTTCGGAGCGACGTTCTGTTACGACGTTTAGCATTTGTAGGGAATATCGTATTTTATTTGGATTTTTTATTATCATCATTAAATATATCGAATTTTTTCAAAAAATTATTGTTTTATTTATTCACATCATTACAATGAAACAAATCAATTATATGTATGTATCAATAATGTTTGAAGTATATATTAAACTGAAAAGTATATATAAAACTGTTGATACTGGGATTGAGAGTTTCAATTCTTGGACATAATATACACACCGTTTCAGTTCAGTTAGACGTCATAGTGATTTTATCATATTATCAGTTGTTCTCTTCTAAAATATGTTAATACCGTACTGTATCAGATGGTCATAAAGTACCCTTAAAATTGTATCGTCACTTTCATCAGCCTAAAAGATATGGTCTGCATAAAAATGTACGGCATCATTTTTTCCTAATATATCTATGTTAATACTATTTAAATCAAGGGATAAAATGTAGAAAAATGCTATATTTCATTAATCTATGATATTTAAACTTTACAATAATTTGCAAAATTTCAGTTTTTGTATTTCTCTATAATTTTTCTTAGAACGGTTTCTTTTGAACGGCAATACTATATAACAATTGTATTTTACAATATCATGTAAAAAAAAAAGTTCCCATACAGGATCAAATGACCTTACAGCTCTATAAAGCAAGGATACGATGAAATTAAGATAATTATTGATATACATTCAAATGAACAATCATTTTTTGACGGCATTATTTTTAATAGTACTTTTGAGTGCTAGATAATGTTTTGGAACCGAAGCCGTACTTTTTCAAATCATCCCCTGGACCACGGAAAGAGAGGGGATTGCAACCCTCGATTTTTTCCCCTTGTCGCATGATTTTTGTACGGCGTTGCGGAATAATGGATTAGAAGCAGTATTGAAATAGTATGACACAGATGCCGTAGAAAATCAAAATACCAAATTTACCCTGGTAATTGTCGGAAAATAAAAAAAAAATCCGACTTTGTGGCGCACCATTTTTTTACGGCACTGCGCGTTTTCTTATTATTTTTCAAGGATCTATCGGTGGTAAGAATGCCGTACAAGAATATGTGACCAAAATGTATTCACTCTACCTGTACTTTCGAATTCTCACCTGCACTCAGTTGGACAGCTTACAAGTGACGGCATAGTGCTGAGTCTTATTATTTTATGCTGTTATATCGTCCTAGATAGGTCAACTGGTTGTTCAAATGACCCATAATTTTTTCAACATGGGCCTGTAGTCTATATTTCAACCCCAATATTATTGAAGTTATAATATTCCCTTCAGTCAGTCCCGTCATAAATTGAGAGAACTGCATTCTATGTCTATGGATGAAATGCAGTCTCACTACTCTCAGATCTCTTACTTCATGTTCCGTTCCAAAATGTAAGACTTTTCTGAGAAAAACTAATTTCGGAGCAAACAACTGAGATTTTTCTCACTTCGCTCACATTTCGGAATACACTTTATTCTCAATATTCTTCGATTGATTAGATAAAGTCATGTTGACATTATGACAATTCATACATAGAATAATTTTATCATTCTGTGAAATACGATTTATTATTGAAATTTTGAAAAATCATATCTCCGAAAGTATTAGCTTGTTAGAGTTAAAAATGATATCGTTGGAGTCTTATGGTAAAACTGCTTATTGAAAAAAATTTAATTTGGAATTTGTTTTGTAAAAAAAAAAATTTTTATGTTTCTCCGAAACCATCTGTCCGATTTTGCCCAATAACGAACTTATCCGAGATATTTATCTACCAAAGCTACTCTGAAAATTCCAACTGTCTAGCTTATTCCGTTCGAGAGTTATCGTGCCTATGGCCGGCCGGACAGAATTAATTTCGACCACGGATTCTTGATCAGTGAGTCGAACCAAATCGTTTAAGACCATTTTCATCGAAAAATTCGAAAATTACAGACATTTGAACAAATTGATAAGCACTCAGTTCCGAGGAACTAGAGCGCCAAAAATTGGTTCAAGCACTGACGTGAAGTCAGGAGCTTTTGCCTTTTGCGTATTTGGAAAGAACGAATCTACTTTCCCGCTGAAATAGTTCACAATCTGACTTGCGAGTTCGACTTTAATATTATCTGCATTTCGTGCCTTCGAGGGCTCATTGTCTCGACTGTTTATTCAATTTTTTGTTAATGTTTAGATTTGGCATCGTTGGAGGGACTCGCAAGTGTGAAGAATATACCAGAATATACACTGAGGGCCTCGCATTAGTGTTTGATATATAACGGGTCTCGGAACTTCTTTGGAGATTTCTTTTTCAACAGTTTTTTGAAAAAGCTTCCCCTCTTACGATATGCGCAATAAGCACCATTATAACCTTGTAATAATGAAAAAAATATTTCAAAAAAGTTATATTCTGATATGGGTCTCAGGTTGTCTGTTGGCTACCGCGGGTCTCACATATGTTAATATTTAAGTATATATATATATATATATATATATATATATATATATATATATATATATATATATATATATATACTCATAACGCGCCTTCTACCAGGCCGGGTACGTTGCACAGGCAACCGGAGGCCCGCCTTTTCTGATTGGTTTAGGAGAGTGTATTTTTTTTGAAAACATTCAGAACAGTCATATCTTCAAGAGCAACTTCAGAGGGGAAGATTATTTTCTATATACAAAAAAATATATGAATTGAAGATTTTTGGAATCCCGACATGTTTCAAGGTGGATTTGACGCCCTCTGTGTAAAAAGTATGCACTTGTACGATTATCGGAAGCCCGGCGGTGTTGTCACTATGATCGCCTTAGATTTCCATCGAATTCTACACAAATTTAACAGTTTCAAGAGGCATATTCTGAATATTCGATGTCTCTATATACAGGGTGTTAATCAATAATTGTGAATTTGAGAGGATATTTATTGTGAAAAAATAGGGTGGGTTTTTTATAGGTTTCTGTTGGGCAGCCCTTTATTATATACAGCCCCCTAAAGATGGCACCGGAAAACCAATTTACATTTTATTTAAACCAACTAAAAACAATGAATAAAATTAAGAGGACATTATTTGCGAGCGAGAAGGCACTCAAAAAAATATTGAGTAGTATTCTATGTATTGTAAGTAGTCATTAGAGGATACTGTGGGAGGTATCTTCATCAATAATTGTATTCTATTGTGTTTGCAAGGGATAGAAGAAATAGCCACCCCTAAAATTTGTTTCGCAACAAATTTTTTTTTCCTATTCATATTCTATCATTTAAAAATAATTTCCTCGTCGACCTCTATGAAAAACAATAATTTATCATTTCGACTGTATGTAGAGGTCTACGAAAAAATGTATGCACCTCGGCGAAAAACTGTCTATTGTCTCGCCTGCTTGCTACCCCTGGCTTTTCCTCAGATAGAAATTTGTGACCTGGACTTTTATGGACAGTTTGTCGTCCTTTGTTCATAAATAAATGAAAAGACCTTGATTCATTCTGAACAAATAAGGTCTCCGGTATTTTCCTGCTAAAATTTAAATTTTAGATTTCACAATCGACTATCGGATTGATCTCGATCAGATTTGTATTTTTGGAATTATTTAATTTCAAAATTTGAGTTCAGTTGATGCACAATGATTTATTTCACGTGGTTTCGCTTCCTTTATTTACACTCAATTTCATATAGTATTTCATGAGGGTATGTGAGGCGTGAATATAGACAATATGCGCAAAACATCCATAAATCTTGAAACAATCAACTGTCGGATTTCGAATTTTGCAACTATATCACCCCTTTTGTTAAGTTTCCGCCTGCGTAATTAAAAGTATCAGGACCAGAGTAGGACAATTTGCTAATATCATTGTTAGAACGGGGTCGTGAGGCATCGGTATGAACCTAGCAGACTATTTCAGCAGACTTTTTGGCGGAAACACCCGAAATTTGGCTCAGGTAAAAAGCTAAAAGCGTTTAACGATTTCAGAATGTGCCAATACACTCCTGCATATAAATTATCTATAACATTAATGCTGGACGAGAAAAAGGTACGGTAAAGTGGCTTACAGTTTGATTAGGTTTCCAACGCTCAGGGACGAATCCATATAAGTATTGAAATTTCGGAAGTTTTCCATTTTATAACATTCAATGAAGAACATCTCAAAAACGGTGCGTTTAAGGAGTAAAGTTAAGGCATAATTCAATGTTCTGAAACGATTAGATATTCTTAAATTCTCTCTAAAAGAACATTACCATCTTTATGGTAATTTCGTTTAGTTTTGTGAATCCACGGGTCTATGACTAGAAAAACACTAGAAGTAGGAAAAAACTAATGTTTGGAAAATATGTATCATAGTTATAGGAAACTTTGTCGTGAAGTTTTCTTCACACACATTCATTTTATTCAGAAAAAAGATGTCAAAGCCATAAAATAAAAACAGGTTTTTTTTTTATTTCAACAGCCTGTATCTTTTTACCTGAGCCGAATTTATAAAAATGGTAAGCAAAAAGTTTTTCATTTGATGTTAGTAATTTATGGTTAAAATGAATGTACAACTTAAAGTTTTACCCAGTATTTTATCTCCGGAACTATTCGCCGGAGCAAATACAGATTTTGTGTGTTGGTTAACTATACCAATCAGGACATTCCCTAAGAATTTTATGGACTTCCCGATGGGCTGCGGGGTAGTTTTTTCGATCCTTAAATTTAAAAATTATTTATCTCCGGGATTATTCGCCGGAGCACATACAGATTTCATAAACTTATTACTTGTACACATACCTATATCCCCTGAATTGGGTTGAAAAAACTACCCTGCAGTCCCTCGGGAACTCAATGAATTATTCTGGGTTATCGGTATAGGTACAAGTAATACGTGTATGAAAAATGTATATGTCATTATCGGTATCATTAACCCATATACGAAATATGTATGTGCTTCGGCGAATAGAGAGAAATTAAATTTTGAAATTTAAAGGTTGAAAAACTACCCCGCAGCCACTCGGGAAGTTGATCAATTTCCCAAGGATTATAGGTATGGGTTTATGCAATACGTGTCTGAAATCTGTATGTGCTCCGGTGAATAGTTCCAGAGATATTGAATGTTGAAATTTGAGGCTTGAAAAAGCTATGCCGCAGCCCCTTGGAAGTCTGTCCTTTTTTCAGAAGATGTCGTAATCGGTATAATCAACCCACATGCAAAATATGTATGTACTCCGGCGAATAGTTCCGAAGATATTAAATTATGAAATTTCAGGGTTGGAAAAACTACCCCGATACCCCTCGGAAAGTCGATCAATTTTTCAGGGCATGTCGTTATCGATATAATTAACCCGCATACAAAAACTGTTTGTGTTTCGGCGAATAGTTCCGGAGATATTATATTTTGAAATTAAAGGGTTGAAAACCTACCCTGCAACCGCTCGCAAAATCGATTAATTTTCCATGGTTTATGGGTA
The DNA here is from genome assembly GCA_937662695.2 of Halyzia sedecimguttata. Taxonomy (NCBI): domain Eukaryota; kingdom Metazoa; phylum Arthropoda; class Insecta; order Coleoptera; family Coccinellidae; genus Halyzia; species Halyzia sedecimguttata. Next base: position 60,363,352 of record OW569417.2, on the reverse strand, counting down.
TGGGTATTGGGTATATGTAATACGTGTATGAAATATTTATGTGCTTCGGCGAATATTTCCAGAGATATTTAATTTTGAAAGTGAAGTGTTAAAAAACTACAGTGCAGCCCCTCAGATGGGCGATACATTTTCCAGGGGTTATAGGCATGGGTTTAAGTAATACGTGTATGAAATCTGTATGTGCTCCGGTGAATACTTCCGGATATATAACTTATGAAATTTAAGGGTTGAACTCACTACCTCGAAACCCATCAGGAAGCCGATCATATTTTCAGGCGACGTCATTATCGGTATAATTAACCCATATATAAAATCTGCATCTGCTCCGGTGAATATTTCCGGAGATATTTAATTTTGATATTTAAGGGTTGAAAAAGCTGGCCAGTAGCCCCTCGGAGTAGCCCCTAAGTCGATTAATTTATCAGGGGATATAGGTATGGGTATAAGTAATACTAGTATGAAATATGTTCGTGCTCTGGCGAATATTTTCGGAGATCAAAAATTTTTTAATTTATATATCTATAGTACTATAACTCTCAAATGAAATGACTAATAAATTAAATTTGCAGGGTACGTTTGGTGCATGAAAATCTCGGTTTAATTTGCTGAAGGGCAAAATCGGCTGAAAGGGTTCGATATTATGGCCATTTTGTGTAAATTTCGAATATTTCCGAGATTACTTATTTGATGTAACTGAAATTCAGAAAGAATCAATTTAATTACGACTTGAATGTACGCACAGTTTTGTATTGATTGGGTTACTGGGAACAAAAAAAAATACATTAGTAAATTTAAAAAAGTAGTTTTCCCAATAACTCGAAGCATACTGATCTGATCGAATTGAATTCCGTATTTAGGTTACCAATAATCACCTCTTGGACCATGCAAAATTTTAATTAAAACCGACTGCTAGGGGGCTCAAAATAAATTACTTGTTCTTTTCAAGAGTTCTTGCAAATTAGTTAAAAATCAATTTTTCACACTAGTTTATTGACATCTAACTAGTAAAAAAAATGTAAGTACCCTATAGCTATTTAAAATTTGTTCAAGCACTGCCGTGAAGTCAGGAGTTTTTGCGCGTATGTTCTATTGTCCATTCTCCTTTATTGGACACTCTTAATCGAATTTAACATGGTAAATTATATTGTCAATTCTCCCGTATTGGACACTCTCAATTCGAATTTACCATGGTAAATTCGATTCAGAGTGTCCAATACAGGATAATGGACAGTATAACATACGCGCAAAAGCTCCTGACTTCAGCTCAGTGCTTGAATCATTTTTTTTTCATAATTTTCTTAAAATTTTCTAGGGGTACAGTTCTTATAAAATTTTAAACAAGTCTTTATGTCGATATTCTACAACTATATACTAAGCTTCTATTCGATCGAGTCTATATTTTTTGAGTTATCGAGGAAATAATATTCCAGGTGGGTATAACTCTGAAACCGTTGGACCGCTAATGCCCATAATGAAACTCAACACTCCGGATACGCTACATACCCTGAAAATTGCGAGTTCCTATCTCCTTGCGTTCGAAAGTTATCAAGGCAACGGTGACCCATCCATCTACTAAACTCACACAAGGCTGCTCGAATCTCCAACAATATATATCCGATCATGTTAAAACTTGAAACTTGGCAGTACAGTTAGGTTTTGAAGGCTCTCACAAAATTTTAGCGATGTCGGACGAATTGTTACTGATATATAGAATTTTTTTCAATAATTTTCAATGATATTTTAAAAATTTTCTAATAATACGATCCTCACAAAATTCTGTAAGAATTTTCGCATTGGCATTATACGAATAATATCCAAGCATGAATTCAATCAGTTCTGTATTTTTTGAGTTATTGAAGAAATATCAAGCAAATTTCAGATGTTTATAACTCCCAAACCGTTTGGCCGATTATGCCTGTAAGCAAACTCAAATGTTGCATTCAGATGCACAACCTAACTTGAAAAATCCAAGTCGCTATCTCTTTCCGTTCTCAGGTTATCGTGATATAAATAATATTTTTTAATGATGTTTTTTGAAATTTTCTAGTGATGCGGTTCTCACAAAATTCCAAATACGTTCCTATGTTCATATTCAACAACTATTCACCAAGTTTCAATTCGATCGGATTTATATCGGTTGAAAATAAAATTATTACTCGGAAACCGTTAGGGCAATTATGAACATTAACGAACTTGTCCCTCGCATTGGGATGCGCCACCTACCCTGCACATTTCAAGTCGCTATTTCATTCCGTTCTCGAGTTATCGTGGAAACGGGTGCCCAGCGGGCTGGACAGAATCAAATGTGTCCTCGAATACTTCATCAGATAGTCGAACTCAATCGTTTGAGACCATTTTCAGCAAAAAATTCGAAAATTACAGACATTTGCGCAAATTGATAACGCGATGCTCCCCAGATCATACGCGCAAAAATTCACGATGTGAAGAGAAATGAAATTAACAAAATAATTGTTCATATTCTCCTAGTAAAATTTGCGTATATGATAGCAACAATAAAATACTGACAAAAGTGTCTACTTGACATGAGCCTTCTATGATATTTCAGATTATACCTCAATGTTCTCTCGATTGATCGAACTCTGTTAGAATATGTGAGTGGTGCGATAATTTTGGATGGGAGATTATTATCTCCGATGATGCCACATTTATGGGACTGCCATATGCAGATGAACCTATACGGGCTTCGTAGAATGCGTAAAATCTTTAGAATGTATATAGAGTTTATACAGACCGACCGAAGCGCTCTCCGCGCGGACGTTCCGTGAACCCGATCGCGTATGTTTTGAGATGTATAAGGCATTTTTGGTGCCCGGGCAAAAATTTGAGAGAATGGTCCCTGAGATATCAGGAATCTCCAGACCAATTTATACACGTTAGTTTTGGGAAGCCCGAAGTCGGGCTTCCCAAAGGTGGTGCGGGCTTCCGATAAGCTGCAGAACATGCATTTTTGGGCCTCCGAATGGCTGTTTATGAGTGTATATATATATATATATATACAGTGGACTCTCGATAAGTCGAACTCCCAGGGACCATAAAAAACTGTTCGACTTATCTATGGTTCGTCTCACCAAACGTTCGAGTTATTGAGGTGAGAGTTCGACTCATTGAGGGAAAAACTCGCGTATTCACGACATCAACAGTAGTTAATGAGAAACAAGGGTTGATGACAAGTGTCTTCATTGACCCTAGCACTTTCACCTTTCACCTAACCAGGTTCTTCCAGAAATTCCGTATCTTTTTTTGGAATTACGTAGCCAACCACTACTCGCTGTAAATTCGTGGCCTAGGGAAGATGCGAACATCTGAATGCCGAGGCAATTTCTGACGGTACCGGTGGACTGATTTTCCTTTAACTCTGAGGAAGATATTAATTTTATTTTTCATGATAGATAAAAATTGGGATTTATGAATTCCAAACTTGTTAGCGATAAGGGTTTTACTTTCTTCTCCTTTCTCTACTTCCCGAATGAGTTCGAGTTCATCTGCTACTGATACTATTTTCAGTTTTCGCGTATCCATGACTAAAACGATCTCAGCGCACGACGGCTCAATAAACAAATAACAAATAAATTGAACAATGTACTAAGCGATTGAAAAATACATATGTTGGCTACCAAATGTGGTGATTCGTTCGAATTCTTTTCGGTTTCATTCGTTAGATCAAACAGTTCGACTCATAGAGGAGATGATGGTTTGGAGTACGACTGATAGAGGTGGAGGTTCTCTTGAGGACCCTTCCAGCAGTTCGACTCATCTACTAGACTCTTTGCTCTCAAGAACTCTGTTCGACTCATTGAGGTGAAAGTATACAGGGTTAGATACCCATGAATTGGGACCGGAAAAAATGTTCGACTTATCTAAGAGTTCGACTTATCGATGTTCGACTTATCAAGAGTTCACTATATATATATATATATATATATATATATATATATATATATATATATATATATATATATATATTGAGGTTACATTTTATTCGATCAAGTTTAAATCGAGAACTTGGCTGTAAGTGACATATCATAGACAAGATATACCAATTCTTAATAGGTATTCAACGAATAATATTACTGACGCATCGACTTGTCAAATTTGACTTCCTCCGTTCTAATTGATTAAATTCAAAACAGGCACGTCAAAAATAAAAAACTATTGACAACTTCATTGGTCGAGTGTCAAACCAGTACGGAAGCAGTTTAGAAGATTTAACTATATACAGAAAAATGAAGTTAGCAGAGTATTTGCTTTTACTTAGTTCTATAAGAGTAAAGACAAACTAAACTGTCATCTGTTTTAATGCAAATTCAAGAGTCATAATTCGTTGCGTACGTTGCGTACGCGGGTTCAGATTGTCCTCACTACATTACTTTAACTGCTCTTACACAGGGTGATTGTTTGAAACCATATATTAGAAGAATATAAAGATTGGAAAATCGTATGGTTCTGAAATGTGGTGTTAGCCCAAAGTCCTGTGTGATCTTCCTAATGAAAATATTTTCAAGATTGGGCCACTTCTGGAAAAACCGGGATATGACACTCTTATTTCAAATATTACTACATATTTTTATTGCTTTTTTGGATTTAGCTGTATATTTTAGATGAACTTTCATGAGCACTGCCTATACCTTACTGCAGCCGTTCTTCAGATATTTCAACTTTAAGAATATTTTTTGGCGCTCTTGTTCCTCGGAACTGAGTGATTAGCAATTTGCCCAAATGTCTGTAATTTTCGAATTTTTCGATGAAAATGGTCTTACCTAAACGATTTGATCCGACCCACTGATCAAGAATCCGTGGTCGAAATTCATTCTGTCCGGCCGGCCGTAGGCACGATAACTCTCGAACGGAATGTGCTAGACAGTTGAAATTTTCAGATGTAGGTTTGGGAGATAAATATCTCGGCTAAGATCGTTATTGGGCAAAATCGGACAGATGGTTTCGGAGTAACAAAAAAAAAATTTTCTTTTACGGAACAAATTCCAAATAAAATTTTTTTCAATAAGCAGTTTTATCATAAGAATCCAATGATATCATTTTTAACTCTAACAAGCTAATTTTTCGGAGATATGATTTTTCAAAATTTCAAACTCCAGAAATTTCACTACTTTTATGGATCCGTCCCTGAGCGTTGGAATCCCGAATCAAGCTGTAAACCACGTTACCATGCCTTATTCACGTCCGCCAACAATGTCATAGATAATTTATATGCCGGAGTGTATTAGCATATTGTGAAATCTTTAAACGCTTGTAACTTTTTACCTGAGCCGAATCTGGAAAAATGGTAAATGAAAAAAGTGTTTCATTTGATGAGAGGAATCTTTGGTTAAAATTAATGCAGGGGTCAAAGACTCACCCTGTATTCTTAATTTTCACTTTTCGACATAAAATCGCCACATGGGGTTTTATTTGACTGTTTTTTACCTTTGTCTCTCTAAGTCGATTTTGACGTTTCTCGAACCAACTATTAGCAAGGAACTAGACAATGTCATGTCTCAGGATAATAAGTTGACAATTTATACATAGAATAATTATATAATCCTGTGAAAACGTAAAAATACGATTTATTATTGAAATTTTGAAAAATCATATCTCCGAAAGTATTAGCTTGTTAAAGTTAAAAATGATATCATTGGATTCTTATGATAAAACTGCTTATTGAAAAAAATTTAATCTGGAATTTTTTTTGTAAAAAAAAAATTTTTTTTTGTTACTCCGAAACCATCTGTCTGATTTTGCCCAATAACAAACTTAGCCGAGATATTTATCTCCCAAACCCACTCTGCAAATTTCAACTGTCTAGTTCATTCCGTTCGAGAGTTATCGTGCCTACGGCCGGCCGGCCGGACAGAATGAATTTCGACCACGGATTCTTGATCAATGAGTCGAACCAAATCGTTTAAGACCATTTTCATCGAAAAATTCGAAAATTATAGACATTTGGGCAAATTGATAAGCACTCTGTTCCGAGGAACTATTTCAAATAATTGCCGGGAAAACCCTAAAAACAGCCCTATTCTTTTTTCCATACAAACGTTTTCTAACTAAAGTGTAAAGTCAATTTGAACTTTATGGCTATTCAATAAAGTTGACGTTGGGGTTGGAGTTGTAATTGGTTTGGAGTTGGAGGTGGAGATGGAGATGGAGGTGGAGGTGGAGTTGGAGTTGGAGTTTTAGTTGGCGTTGAAGTTGGCGATGTGGTTAGCGTTAGGATTGGAGTTGGCGTTGTAGTTGGGGTGAGAGTTGGTGTTGGAGTTGGCGTTGGGGTTGGAGTTGAAGTTGAAGTTGGAGTAGGCATTGTGGTTGGCGTTGGTTATGGAGTTGGCGTTGTAGTTGGAGTTGGAGGTGGATATGGAGGTGTAAATGGAGTTGGAGTTTGAAATGGCGTTGAAGTTGGCGTTGTGGTTGGCGTTAGGACTGGAGTTGACAATGTAGTTGGGGTAAGAGTTGGTATTGGAGTTGGCGTTGGGGTTGGAGATGAAGTTGAAGTTGGAGTAGGCATTGTGGTTGGATTTGGTAATGGAGTTGGCTTTGTAGTTGGACTTGAGTTGGAGGGGGAGATGGATATGTAGATGGAAATGGAGATGGAGGTGGAAATGGAGTTGGAGTTGGAGTTTGAGTTGGCGTTGGGGTTGGAGTTGAAGTCGAAGTTGGAGTAGGCATTGTGGTTGGCGTTGGTTATGGAGTTGGCGTTGTAGTTGGAGTTGCAGTTGGATTGGAGTTGGAGGTGGAGATGGAGGTGGACATGGTGATGGAGGTGGAAATGGAGTTGGAGTTTGAATTGGCGTTGGGGTTGGCGTTAGGATTGGAGTTGGCGTTGTAGTTGGGGTTAGAGTTAGTGTTGGAGTTGGCATTGGAGTTAATGTTTGGGATGGAAATGGAGATGGAGGTGGAAATGGAGATGGAGGTGGAAATGGAGTTGGAGTTTGAGTTGGCGTTGGCGTTGTCGTTGGCGTTGGGGTTGGAGTTGAAGTTGGAGCAGGCATTGTGGTTGGCGTTATGGCGTTGGTTATGGAGTTGGCGTTGTAGTAGGAGTTGTAGTTGGATTGAAGTTGGAGGTGGAGATGGAGGTGGAAATGGAGATGGAGGTGGAAATCGAGTTGGAGTTTGAGTTGGCGTTGAAGTTGGCGTTGGGGTTGGCGTTAGGATTGGAGTTAGCGTTGTAGTTGGGGTTAGAGTTGGTGTTGGAGTTGGCATTGGAGTTAGTGTTGGGGTTGGAGTTGGCGTTAGCGTTGGGTAGGAGTTGAGGAGGCAGTACGAAGTCTGCCGGGTCAGCTATATATATATATATATATATATATATATATATTGTTATGGTAAGATATGATTTGAATTCAAATCATACAATTAATTATATAGCAGAAGTAAAATTTGATTGATTAATTTTTTTTAAACGTCAAAATTTTGGATATTTCATTGTAAAATTGAATTTTTACTAATATATGATCATGAAGAGGAATTAAACAGTGAAGCATCATGTTTCGTTAATTAAAAAACAATTACTAATTCATAAAATAGAGATTGAAATTTGAGAATGAAATTTGAGAATGAAATTTGACATCTATTCAAACATATTAGTATAAAATTCATATGGAAAGAATTAAATTTAATCTTTGAAACATTGTAAATTTGTAAAGGATACACTCTTATTGAACTATGGAGTAGTCTCCATGAGATAGAATCATCAAAATTTATGTGAAGTCAATATTTTGGAAGACCACGTAAAAATGTCATTATTATTTATTCTTATTATGTTATGTTAAGTTAATTTGTATGTGAATTGATCTCATTGATTATTATAAATAGTTTGGTATGCTAGAACAAATTATATAGGGAAATATTTAAATTTAAAGTGGAAGAGATTGCAAAATTGATAGCTGTCAGGAAACTCGGAAGATTTTGAGGAACTTCCAATGCAAGTTGGAACATGGAAGTAGTACCAGACGGAAGAGAAAAATTTGGCCGAATTTTCTGCAGTCATTACAATTCAGGAAACAGTGCTATGAAGGAAAATTTCAAGAAAAATCTATTTTATTTTAAAAACTGTCAAAATTTCAAAGAAACCTCGAATTTTCAAATTAATCGGAGGATATAAAAGGGAGTGGACGCGTCTCCTGTCATTCAGTCAGATTTTCGCAGCGACAGAGTCAACATCGATCTCAAATATAATTTCATTTCTCCAATCTCAAGTATCATAACAACTAACCAATTTCCAAGAAATCAATTGAAAACACTGAAGTACTCGAATTTGCTGAATCAAGAATAAGGATATAACTACGAAAAAAAGAAACAGAAGAAGAATATAATCAAGAAAGAAGATACAGAATAAAAAATATAAAAGAAATTAAGTGGACAACAAAAACATTCTAGATAAAAGAAAGATAGTGACAAGTAAGTTAAGTTGTAGAATTAAGTATTTGTATTTGTTTTGGTAATCGCTAATTTGAATAGATTTCCAATTTCATTTTGATAATTTTTTTTTTATTTTGAACCCTCCCTGAAATTTAATTATATATTCGGAATATTTTTCTAAATTAAAAAATATTTAATTAATTAATTTTTTATTTGAAAATTTTGATAAAGAATTTCTCAACAATATATATATATATATATATATATATAAATGAATTGCTGTTCGTTAGTCTCGCTAAAATTCGAGAACGGCTGGACTGATTTGGCTAATTTTGTTCTTGAATTATATGTGGTCCAGGGAAGTCCAGGGAAGTCCAGGGAAGGTTTAAAATGCGAATAAATATGAAATTGTCAACAGGGTGTTTTTCTTTTAACGTCAATGGCAACTTGCTCTTTATCGTGCCATAGTCGTACAATTTCATTCAATTGTGTTAAAAAATATACTTTCGAGGCAAACATCATTGAAAATAAACTATTACTATACAGAGTACAGTTCTTTTTCTCACGGCACAATTGTAAGCTATTGAAGTTATTTGTGCCACAAACAAAGCCTCAACTAAATAGTTACTTTAGATGGATTTTCATAAGGTATTTGTCTTAAATTTTCCTACGCGGTATTTTTCTTTTAACGTCGTATTTATCCGAAATTTTCATACAGGGTGTTTTTCTTTTAACATCAATTGCATCTTGCTGCTTTTCGCGCCAATCGTACAATTTCATTCAATTCTGTTAAACATTATACTTTCGAGGCATTTATTATTGAAAATAAACCATTTCCATACAGAGTGTTCTTTTTCTCACGGCACAATTGTACGCGATTGAAGTGATTAGTGCCACAAACAAAGCGTTAACTAAATAGGTACCTTGAATGGATTCTCATAATGTATTTGTCCGAAATTTTCAATTGTGTTAAAAATTATACTTTCGAGGCATACATCAGTGAATTTAAACCATTACTATACAGGGTGCTCTTTATATTACTGCACAATTGTACGAGATTGAATTGAATTGTGCAATAAACAAAGCATTAACTAAATAGGCACCTTGGACGGATTCTCATAATGTATTTGTCCGAAATCGTCATACAGGATGTTTTTCTTTCAACCTTATGACCTTATAACCTTATGAATTGCCAGTATTTCAGGAAAACTCTGTTTCGAAAGTAAGCAACATCATGTGCAATTAATCGAAAATAATAATAATATGTATTTCATTCATACCGAACATTTTTTTTTATTGAGTTAGGCGGTACGAAGTTCGCCGGGCCAGCTAGTACATGTATATTTTTTAATTTTTGGCGCTCTTATCAATTTGTCCAAATGTCTGTAATTTTCGAATTTTTCGCTGAAAATGGTCTCAAAGGATTTGATTCGACTCACTGATCAAGAATCCGTGGTCGAAATTGATTCTGTCTGGCCCTTAGAGTCTAAGGTCCGGCCATCCATCCGTCCACACGATAACTCTCTAACGAAGGGAGTTACAGGATTGGAAATTGCAGGGTAGGTTTGGAGCCTAAATATCTCGCACGAGTTTGTTAACGAGCGAAATTCACCAAGCGGTTTCGGAGTTATGGACGTTTTTAGTGAAAACATTTTTTATGAATATTTCCGAAACCGATCACTCGATTTATCTGGAATTTTGCATCAAATTGTAAAATAATGAACTCCATACGCATGCGAAGTTTCGAAATTTTTTTTTTCAATTTTCAAATTTTGTTTCTACAATAACTCTCGAACAGAATGAGCTAGGCAGTTGAAATTTTTCGAGTAGGTTTGGGAGGAAAATATCTCTGTTGAGTTCGTTATTGGGAAAAATATGCCAGGATATCGGAGTAACGAAAAAGAAAATTTTTCTTTAGCTTATAAATTTCAAATTTAATTTTTTTTAAGATGCAGTTTTACCATAAAAATCCATTGATGTCATTTTCAGCTCTAACAAGCTGAAACTTTCGGAGATATGGTTTTTCGAAATTTCAAAAATGAATCATACTTCTATGTTTTCGCAGAATGCTCATATCTATGAACTATTATATGATCTGTGTTCATGCTTGTACATGTCATGCTGTTCTACAATAGAGTCAAATTCATTTCAGCTATATTAATTTGATTTCTTCCATGTTGCAGTTCTCATTCTCAGATTGCTCATATAATCTCTATAAATAAACTATTATTTGAATTTAATTTCCTTTATGATGCAGTTCTATCATAAGAATACATTTAATCATTCCCAACTCTGAGAAACCAACGATTTTGGAGATATGATGTGTCAAAGTTTGAATAAGAGCGCCAAAGCTCCTGTCCACAGGGCTTGAGCCAATTTTTTACATAAAAAATGTACCTCGCACACGCCGAACGTTGTCGAGCGTCAAGTAACCCTCCCGAACATTTGTCGGTATAATAACCGGACATAATTAATTGAAAACGGGTCATAATAAGCGACATGTCATTATATCCGACATAGTTATAAAATTTTTTATACGAAAACTAAACTTCCTTTGTAATCGCGTCATGTTAAGTGGTTGGTCCATATAGGCGGAGTCATAATGAACGGATTCTACTTTCAATGCTCCGATTTTTTTTCCTCGATTTAGATGCAAAATAAAACAACAAATCAATCATAAATAGTATTCCTTACACCTATCTGTCATTCTATTCGAGTTATTATAGATATTTATGTTTATAGTTAGTATAGATATTTCATTCAGAAATAATTGGAAAGTCAGCCTTGGAAATTCTCACTTCAAACTTCAAGATGAATAGTAATCATTGTCAATAATGCTGATGAATTATCATGTATTTAAAAAGGTAAATCAACAATATTCCAACACAGATATTTTGAATTTATTTTATATCCATGGAGAATGTAATACAATCATATAATGAATAGTGTTGAGTAGGACACGACTTGAAAAAGAGTTTGTAAGAGTAGCCTCTTTTTTGTCCTGAGCCAGTACAATGTCCCACTTCAAAAGAGGCGAGGCGTACTGAACCATTTGAAGTTATTATAGTACGAATTATGCGCGCCTCCTGGCGCCTCAAATGTTAGACGCGACGTGCTTTTGTCACTGCGGTATTGGGAACTTCCAAAACTCTGGCGGCGGGATTCGGCAACTAACCAAGCTAGTAATGAGCCACGTGTTCGAGTTTAATTGTTCAGTATTTGTCAATAAACTTCTGTTTAAAAGAAAAATTCAAGTTGAAATAGTGAATATTATCCTGCCTAATATGTCTTTGACCAGAAACGACTATTGTTGTGTGCCTCAATGCAATTCATGGGCGAAAAAAATGCCAAAATGTATAGGTTTGAGTTTTCACTTCTTACCTCCGGAAAACCAAATATAAATATTGGAAATGCGTTAGAAGGATAACTAATAGACCGAAGAGTACTTAACCTGGACCTACATCCAGATAATCTTTATTATACCTCAAACATTACACTTATTGTTAATAATTCTTTTCACATAATATATGTATCATATTTTGAAAAAATCATTTCAATTATTGGTAACTGTTTTACAAAAGCTTTATCTGGTTCAATTTGACACTATATTCTCATAAATAAACTAGAACATCATGCACCTGAACTTTAATTAATACATCAGTAATATGTTTACACCTCCTCCGTGCTCCGACTTTACAAGAATATACCATACCTTCTATTTTAAGTTTACCATTCTCCACATTAATGGGCCATCAATTTTATTTGGTACTGAATTAAGGGCACTACTTTGTAAACATAAAGAACAAATATCTATAAAACTGGGACCACAATTTGTTTTGTCACACACGATTACATGATCTACATTTAGAACCTCTTCTCCTTCTACAAGGACTCTAGAATTAGAAGTTGAAGCTCCTATGTACTCCAGAAATTCTAATCAACTGAGACCCTTCTTAATCATTCGCAAATAGTAACTGAAAGAACTTTTAAATATAATGTAAGTTTGACAAACATATATGAATATACTTACTGGTTGTAGTCTTTATATCAATCAAGTGCCATAAAATTAGTTATATAATGATCAATATTATAATCTATATCACAAAGTAATCCAACAATGATCTCAAGTCAATTATAATTTAAATTTTCCATGAAAATTTCGGTCAAACTTCGTCGACTGACCTGTCCAACACGAGATTGTTTACATTTATTACTAGCGTGGTTAGTTGCCGAATCCCGCCACCAGAGTTTTGGAAGTTCCCAATTGATGAGTAAGCTCTCTATGTAGGAGGTTTGTCACTCGAACTTGGAAAGTTGTAAGAGTGCTTAGCTTATGTAATGAGGGTTTCGGCAAGAACATATCTAACGGACAGATATTAGGAGGATGAACCACATTTGATTTTTTAGTACAATTATTAAGAAAATAGGGCAATTCTACTACCCTCACATCAAAGGGTCCGACACAAAATGGAATTTCTTTATCTGCCTCTGCCTCGCTCTCGCTCGACCGCGACAAATAAATTGAAGTAGTACAATTTTAAATTTCGAGGCACTCTTACATTTTGACGTCATGTCCGGGACAAATGAAGCGCCTCTTGTATGTCCTACTCAACACTAATAATGAACCTGTCGCACGTTCAATGAGTGATACCCTCATCTATACCTCCAATGCATAGGAAAAAAAATTCACGGAATGGAATCGAACTTCATGATGTTTCGAACAGTAAAATCTGCTGATGTTTCGAACAGTAAAATCTGCTAATGTTCGTCATAAACCTTTAACAAATGATGAAACTAATTAAGTTAACACAATAGGATATTCCAGTGCGTATCCCCGGCGTTCCATTCGATCGTACAAAGGACACAGTAGATCTGGACTTAATATATTCTGCTGTTCAAACAGTATTGAGAAAATATAAAACGCGCTGTAGCACGGACTTGGTGCTCTCGTCAAACTACTGGTGAGTAATTATTCAAACTTTGGCAAATCATATCCCCGAGAGTATTGGTTTCTCAGAGTTGGGAATTATATCAATGGATGGTAGAAATGCATCATACAAAATTAAATTCAAAACGTAGGTCTATGATTCACATTATATGTTGGATTTAAATACATCAGCAAATTATAATGAGAGCATTTTATGGCGGAGGTTACACGGCCTATCTGGTATCAATCTGACATCAATCCGAACCATCAATCCATCAGTGTTCGCGTATAGAATCGGGTTCCCGTCAATCTGAAATCAATCCATGATTGATGTTGGACTGAACTGAACTTTGTTGGAGTTGAGAATTATATCAATGGACTCTTAAGATGAAACTGCATCTTAAAAAAAAATTATCCGAAATTTGTAATGTAAAAAAACATTTTTTCGTTACTCCGAAAACACTCGATTTTGCCCAACAACGAACTCAAACGAGGAAATCATCTCCTAAAGCTTGTAACGAAGTGATTTTTCGTTACTAGCAAATTTCCCAAAATTATAGTTTTCATATTCCTATTTAAAGCTAATAGTCGTCAACAAGTCGAATAAATCGAAGGTATTTCGATTTATTCGGCAAAGAGCTCACCAGGGTACAGATAAATTTAAGTTATTAATTTTCCATTCAGCGCAATGGGAAATATAAGTCGAATTAGTCGAATTATTTATTTCAGTTTATCCGACAAAGAGCCCACCGATGTCCCAATAATTTCGTTTATTAATTTTCCATTCAGCGCAATGAGAAATATAATTCGAATTATTTAAAGTCAAACACAAATTCGGTCCTATGTATAAAAACACGTATGTCGACCGCGGTCGCTGGTTATCTGTAACGTTGCAGTTTTTTTTCGCGTGTTGATGTGTTTTTCTAACGCTCGATTCGGACCCGGGACGACGGCAGGGATTGCGCCGACATTATTCCAGACCAGCGCTGGAAAAATAGTGCCGATAGAGAAATAGAGTCTGACCAATCCGCAGGCCCCTTGGGCTCCCCCCTCTGGAAAATATCCCCAAAATCACGGCACATGACGTACTCACATACCGAACATATAAATTCGCGGTGCGCAGCAATTATTCATTATGATTCCGAGTTCATTCCGCATTAATTGATCGATTATAGATTCATTTTCCGAGTTTCATTAGTTATCATTCATTTTTCCGCTTAGAATTCCGCTCGTATTGTAAAAATTCCGAAATTTTAACTCTCCGAGATATAATTTATTATCACTCCGTAGAAATCCATTTTTAGTTTATATTTTTCCGTAGAATTTCTCTTTTTATTTTTATTTCATTTTTGGGTAAATTAAATTCAGTTTGTGTAAGTGAAAATACCTGGTGAGTACGCTGTGGTAGGTTTGAAGATTCGTTTATTCGGCGATCTGTGTTCCGATCTGAATTTATTCCTTTCCCTGCTACGCAATAATCGTTGTGTAGTTACCACCGGGGGTGTCGCTCACATTTCGTTCTTGATTGCCTTCTCCGTTGAGGTATCCTCGCTTTGTAGGCCTTCGAGACGAAATAAAAGACACAACCGAGAACCCCTCAGATCATTTGGTTGAGGCGAGCATTAGGTCAGTTGCTGACCCGGTGTTCCTTGACCCGGTGCCTGAGTTTCACCATTCCGACTCCCGAAAGAAAATACCACTGTTGTTGCCTACAACGTATTTTCCGACCGAGAACACTAGCCGATTTCGTATGTTCGACCTATCATAATTTGATTATTCCCTATTCGCCTGAAAAACGCTTAGTGTGCTCTCACCTATCTGCTAGCTTGCTCTATCCGTTTCAACCGCTATGTTAATAATTCTTATTCATTTGCTTGCATAGAAATTAATCAAATTCATCGTTTGCTATTTCATTCTTAGTCAATTCTTACTATCACCTATTAGCGAGTTGTTCTTTGCATTTCCAGGTCCCGCTTTGTATATCATATTTCCGTACATCTGATTTGGATGAAACTTTTTTATTTAATTTGATATACAGGGTTGGCCTTATATAACTGTTAATTACTGACATTGCTCATTTGAAATTGCTTTCAGGAACTATTCTGTATATCATATTTCGACTCGGTCAATTTATACCGAAACATTTAATTGACATCGATATACAGGGTGGTCCTTGTTTTACTGTTGATTTTTGATTTTACTTATTCTGAATTGCATTTGCCGTAACTACTCTGTATAACCTATTTTAACTCGGTCAATTTATACCGAAACATTCAATTGACGTGGATATACAGGGTGGTCCTTCTTTTACTATTGATTCTTGATTTTACTTATTTTGAACTGCACTTGCCGTAACTACTCTGTGTATCATATTTCGAATCGGTCAATTCATACCGAAACATTTAACTGACATTGATATACAGGGTGGTCCTTGTTTTAGTTTGATTCTTCACATTGCTTATTTTGAATTGCAACTGCCGTAACTACTCTGTATATCTCATTTTGACTCGGTTAATTTATACCGAAACTTAATTGACGTCGATATACAGGGTGGTCCTTGTTTTATTATTCATATTACCGATCATTGAATTTCTTTTGCCGTAACTGCTTTGTATATCATATTTGAACTCGGTCAATTTATACCGAAACTTAATTCACATTGATATACAGGGTGGTTCTTGTTTAATTACCGATTCTTGACATTTTAATTTACATTTGCCGTGACCGCTTTGTGTATCACAGTTCAACGGTGTCACCTTTAACCGACACATTCTACTCGTGGTGGTATACAGGGTGGATCATATTTCCGATCAGCCACA
The DNA here is from genome assembly GCA_937662695.2 of Halyzia sedecimguttata. Lineage (NCBI taxonomy): Eukaryota > Metazoa > Arthropoda > Insecta > Coleoptera > Coccinellidae > Halyzia > Halyzia sedecimguttata. The sequence goes on along the minus strand of OW569417.2, from coordinate 60,347,236 downwards.
CCGGTGTCCATTATTGAGTAACTACATTTCTGGTCAGACATATAGCCGTCTGCCGTTTGATTTCATTCTTGGACACTACGCTGTATATCGCTTCCTTACATTGAGTTTCATTCCGACCGATATACAGGGTACGAGTTCTACTGGTGGACACTGGTGAATCTGAACAGGTTCTCATCTGACAAGTTACTTTTACTGTTTTGCTTTTCTCCTCTTACCTCTCTGCTCTGACACTGTACATAACTGATTATACTGATTTGGAATTTGTGTGAATATATTGTAAATAAAGTTGTACATAATCCTTTTGCGTTTTATTGATTATTATTACACAGGGTCAGAGTCCTTTTTCAGTGAAAGAATATATAACATTGCATCGCTAATATCTTAGATCAAACAGAGCCCTTCTCCAACTGTTTAAAGGTTACCCAGGGAATATTATTTTCAGTGATCGATTCTGTCAAGGAGTTGCAACCTTGCAAAACCTATTGCAACTGGCGCCCGAGTAAGTTTTGGATAGTAAGTTTCACCGCTCCGGAGAAAAGGTCGTCACAAATTGGCGCCCGAGCAGGGACCTTATTCTTTCATCAACGATCCGAGAAGAGGAGAGGAAGTTAAGAGCAGACATGGAAGTCAACAGGCTTAGGGCCGAGGAGTTAGTATGGGAACTCGAAGCCCGCGGATGCGTGGCTGGCAGAACTGTCCATGAGAATAGGGCAGAACTTAGGAAAGTTTTGGCTCAGCAGGTGCCTTTCTCTACCAGACACAGGAACGCCGAGGAGGAATTACACAGTATTCATCGAATCCTGGGGTCTTTGGTGGAGGAGATTCGAGACTTTGATGAGGACAACGCTGTTAATGAGGATGTCCGCATTAGGAGCCGATTGGTTCACGTCAGCAACCGCATTGAGCTGATCAGACCCAGCACCGAGGAGGAACAGGGCAGATTGGATGATCTGAAGTCGGTTCTGGCACAAGGGTACGAGATGCTGAAGGATGCCAAAACACTCGCAGAGGCGAGGAGGGTCCTTCAGACGCCAGTAGGAGAAACTGCCAGGGAACGAGACCATCCTGAAGTGGATGTATTTGCCCGAAGAGAACGAGAAGTCGACTTGATTTCTTTGGATGACCCCCCGGAACCGAACCATCGGAGGACCACGGCCCAGGAACCACAGGAAGTTAGGATCTTCCACCGAGGAACTACAGGTCTCGCAAGGAATGCAGGAGACTCGAGGAACCCTGATGAGCTGCACGAAACAGGTGCAGCTCAGCAGTCAGAAATCTTCCAGAGGACCGGATTGACCACAGATTTCCTCCAGCGTCTGCGAGAGCGAGCCTGCGATGCCGTCCGGAGGCGCCTGGACCTCACCAGCCCTCTAGGGGAACCAAACCGGAGAAATGGGCTCGCCATGGCCGAGTCCACCAGGAGGGTGTCATTTCCTTTCCTGGAACCTGAGGCGTTTGACTGCTCTGCCCACCACAGTCCCGTAACGAGGGACGTCCGGCAGGAGCAAGGGGTACAGGAACGAGCCGAGCGTGGATCTCGGACAGGACACTCACCGGTATCTCACCAGGAAGGACAGAAAGTATCTGATCCCGATAGGAGTAAAGGTAACAAGAGCGACCCCAATACTAGGACTTGGTCACCGGACCGCCCGTCCATACCAGTTTACAAATGGAACGTTCACTTCGACGGATCTTCCAGCGTGAATAGTTTCCTGGAGGAGGTCGAACAGTTGGCCGAAACTCGCAGTGTGACTCACCGATGCCTGTTTGAGTCTATCTTCGAACTCTTGAGGAAGGATGCCAGGGAATGGTATATCCCGAGGCGAGGTTCATTCCAGAATTGGAATGACTTCAAAAACCAACTGCGTGAGGCGTTCTTACCGCTTGATTATGAGGAGAACCTATTGGACGAGATAAGGAAGCGAACTCAAGGACAAGGGGAAAAGTTGTTGCTCTTCGTCACCAGGATGCAGAATCTTTTCCTGAAGCTGACAACGAGGAGGCCTTCTGAGGAGGAACAGGTTAACATGATAAAGAAGCGCCTGTTACCATCCCTCCAGACAGCCCTTGCCTTCCAGGACACGCCAACGTATCAGGATCTCTTAGGAAAAGGAAGAGTGTTCGAGTTGGTGCAATGGCACGTAGATGGCTATACACCTCCTCCGAACCAAAAAGGCTTGATCGACGAACCACACCTGGTGTACCAAAGCCCACCGCCGAAGATTTCTAGGAACCTATCCGTCAGCTCTTCCCAGCGAGGAGTCCCGGAACAGCGGCAACCAGCCTCGCCAGGCCCCCCTCCGATTACCCAGGCCGGGGTACCCAAAGGGAAAGGCCCAGCGAGTCCCGTCGCTGTTGGCTTGAGGGAGACGCCAGCCCCACCGAAGATGGTTAGTTTTAACAATACCGGGCTTCAATGTTGGAGATGTGGAAAGATGGGACATATGAGACGTGAATGTCGCTCTCCACCGAGGTTGTTCTGCTCACGATGTGGAAAACCCGGTGTCATGTCTAGGGAGTGCAGCTGTTCGGGAAACTAGAACGGAACTGTCAAAGTCTGGGGAGAAGACAGTTCCGGTTCCCTACCTCCCCGATAACACAAGACCATACACCACGAGAAACTCGCCCGATCGTCACCATATATATAGGAAAGGAACCTGTCGAAGCATTACTAGACACCGGAGCATCGAGATCGTTCCTGAGCCAGGCTACAGCGGAGTTATGTAAGAGTATGGGGGTGTTTCCAACAAGGGTCGCAGACATGTTGGCCACCGTCGCTGATGGAAATTCCGTTGCCGTCAGGGAATCCTACAGACCCGCGCTGAAGATCGGCACGGCACTGATTAAGGCGAGTTTGTATCTGGTTCCCCAGCTGCCCATGGACTTGATCTTGGGCATGGACCTACTCACCCAGCATGATTTCCGGATCGACTTAAGGACAGCCCGATGTTTCCTGGGAAAGGAACGGCTGCCAAGGCCAGAACGTTCGCCGAGGTCAACAGGAAACCCCGCAGTACACTCCTTGAATTCTAAGGAGAAGCGTACCCTGAAGGACTTCCTGGACCAGGAACTGGGAAACTTCGAGAAAGTACAAGGGTTGACGGACATGATAACCCATGATATCAAACTCAAACCAGGAACCGAGCCGATTAAACAGAGGTATCGACCCTACAACCCCAAGATGCAGGAAATTGTAAACCAGGAAGTGGATAGGATGCTGGAAGAGGACATCATCGAACCATCGAAATCACCGTGGAGTTCCAACGTGGTGATCGTGAAGAAAGCCAATGGGAAACCCAGGTTCTGCATCGACTTTCGTGCTGTGAACGAAGTCACGGTAAAGGATGCTTACCCGCTGCCGCACATAGCCGGAATTCTGGACAAACTAAGGCGAGCAAAGTACATATCCACGCTGGATCTGAAGCAAGGATATTGGCAAGTCCCCCTTTCCGAAGAAAGCAAACCTTTCACAGCATTCGCCGTTCCTGGCCGGGGTTTTTTCCAGTTTAAGGTGATGCCCTTCGGATTGCACTCCGCGGGAGCCACATTCCAGCGAGGTTTGGACCGACTCATCGGGCCGGATATGGACCCCCACGCTTTTGCATATCTGGATGATATAGTGGTGTTGGGTGAGACCTTCGATGAGCATCTGTCCAACCTGAAAGCCGTATTTCACCGACTCCGAGCCGCAAATCTGAAGATCAACCCGGAAAAGTGCGAGTTTGTTAGAAGCTCGCTGAAGTATCTGGGACATGTGGTGACCAGTGAGGGCATTGCGACCGATCCCGACAAAATCGCGGCCATAAATTCTATGACACCGCCAAAAACTGTACGACAGCTCAGGAGGTTCTTGGGAATAGCGAGCTGGTACAGGAGGTTCGTGGAAGAGTTCACGAAAGTGGTGACCCCACTCACCCTGCTGTTGAGGAAGAAGCAGAGATGGAAGTGGGAAGCCGACCAACAGCAGGCCTTCGAAACTCTTAAGAGGAAGCTCACCGAGTCCCCAGTTTTGGCTTGTCCAGATTTCTCCCGACCGTTCACACTGCAAACCGATGCCTCGGAGACTGGACTGGGGGCTGCATTGACTCAGGTCCTGGAGGGCCACGAGCGAGTGATAGCCTACGCGAGTCGGACACTGAATGACGCCGAAAGAAATTATTCGGTAACCGAGAAGGAGTGTTTGGCCATCGTTTGGGCTATCGACAAGATGAGACCATACCTTGAAGGGTACCATTTTACCGTGGTGACTGACCATATGAGTCTTCGATGGTTGCAGTCAATCAAGTCCCCTTCAGGAAGGATCGCAAGGTGGAGCGTTTTCTTGCAGCAATACGACTTCGAAATTAAGTACAGGAAAGGAGCCCTGAACCGAGTGGCAGATGCGTTGTCACGGGACCCCCTTCCCAGTAGCGAGGAGTCCTGCTTGGCCGAGGACGTGATTCTGTGCCCATGGTACACCAGGAAGCACCAGGAACTCACGAAAGACCCTGCATCGCACCCCGACTACCGAATACAGGACGGTAAATTATACCGACACTTTTGGAGTTCGAGTGATTTCACGGAACCCGCGATGGGGTCTCCCTGGAAGCTGTGCGTCCCCACCGAGAGCCGGCTGGCCGTGCTGCGAGAGAATCACGATGAGCCTGTAGCTGGACACCTAGGGATTGCTAAGACAATATCCAGGTTAGCGCAGAGCTACTACTGGCCCGGGATGTTCCGAGAAGTGGCCCAATATGTCAGGAAATGCGAGCAGTGCCAAAAATATAAGGTTTGCCAACGGAAACCATCAGGGAAGATGCAGCCTTACCCCATTAATGGACCATGGAACACGGTGAGCACCGATCTGATTGGCCCACTACCCCGTTCCCGAAAGGGGAACACATTCTTGGTGATGTTCCAGGACAGATTCTCCAAGTGGGTGGAATGCAAACCCCTCCGAGCTGCCACTGGCAAGGGAGTGTTCCAGGCGTTCTACGACCAGGTGGTGTTGAAGTTTGGCTGCCCACGGACCGTGATCAGCGACAATGGTTCCCAGTACGATGGGAAACTCTTCACTGGAAACCTCAGGGACCTGGGGATTAGGCACAGGTTTGCACCAGTGTATTCACCCCAGTGCAACCCGGTAGAGAGGGCTAACCGGACCATCAAGACAATGATCGCCCAGTTCTGCGAAGGAGATCATCGAAATTGGGATGAACGCATGGGCGAACTGACTTTCGCCCTGAACTCGGCGAAGCACGAGTCCACCGGATTCACCCCAGCGTTCCTCAACTTCGGGAGAGAAATCCGCTCCCCAGAAACGAACCGGAGGGTTCCGCAGGGGCCAAATGCAGGTGAAGGGGATATCGAAGAGCCAGCCGCCCAGGACGTCGCACAATATGTCGACAGGATAAGACATCTCCAGGATACTCACGAGTTCGTACGCATACAACTGGCAAAGGCGTTCAATAGGCAGAGTCACTATTACAACTTACGCCGAAGAGAATGGACCTGCAGGCTGGGGGACAAGGTCTGGCGAAGGGAGCATCCTTTGTCTTCCGCTGCAGACAGCTTTGCTTCGAAGTTGGCCGCAAAGTACACCGGTCCGTATACGGTCACAAAGGTAGTGTCTCCAGTGGTGTACGATCTGAAGAGTGGTTCCGGGAAATGTCTCCGCAGCATCCACATAAAGGACTTGAAACCGTTTCCCGACGACGGTTCCGCTAACTAAAGACCGGGAACCGCGACCGTCCGGTAGCCGCGAGCGGTGAGAGCATACTCGTTTCCGCGAGCAACCGTTGGCTATTTTTTTTTACCCTTTTCTCTTGTAGGAAATGACCGAGCCAGGGGAAGGTGTCTCGCCCGCGTCCTCAGGTGACGCGTCACCTCAGATGAACGCCGACGAGGCACGTCAACCGTTCCACCTCGTCCATCTGCTGGGAGAGGGAGGTTTTGGTAGAGTATATGAGGCAAAAAGCGAAGATGGTGGAGAGAACTTCGCATTGAAGATCGCCCCGTTCGATGCTGCCTCCCGGGCCGAATGGGAGATACTGGGTAGTATCAATCACACCAACGTCATCCAGGTGGTGATAGGCTACGTCGATCGCAACCAGCTAAACATAGGCACGGAACTGATGGAAGGTGACCTGCAAGATTTGGTCCAGCGGAATGGGCCACTGACGGAGGCACGGTGCCGAGAGGTATTGGAGCAGGCCTTTGACGGCTTGGGAGAGTGTCACAGGAGAATGATCCTACACCGGGACATTAAGCCGGAGAATCTGCTCTTCAAGGGAAAAAGGGTGTGTGTGGCAGATTTCGGGTTGGCAATTCAGTTGTCATTAGACCAACCGACGACGACCAGGTATGCGGGCACCCCCGAATACATGGCACCCGAAGTGGTCAGAAGGGTCCCCTTCGGATTGCCCGCGGACGTATGGTCCATGGGGCTGGTGGCCTTGTTCTTGGACACGGGAACTACCCCTTTCTTAGATGGTGACGCCGAAACCCGGATTGGAGCACTGCAGGAGCAATGTCCTACACCAGGTATGGAGGACTTGCCGGGTTGGATGACTGCGAGCGTCATGATGATGCTACAGGTGAACCCGGATTTCCGCCCGTCAGCAGATTGGGGGAGGAAAATCTTCCAACTAAAAACAACGGACAGCGCTGAGAAGAAGAAGACAGGAAACCCGGCGAGCACGCCGAGGACCACCGCCCCAAACGGCGTAACCGACAAACACGTCATCAACGTGGGCAAGAGCTTCCAGGAGGCTCTAGACCGCCAGCAGGGCTCTGGTTGGACACCGCGCTTCCACGATCGCCTGCTGCAGTTCCGACTCCCAGGGAACAATCAGAAGTTCCAAGTCAGGTTGCTCCTCCCAGACGGATCACGAAAGAGGTTGTGGGTCCCCCGACGCTAAGGTACCGTCCGTACATTTGGAGTCTTACAAGACCAAAAATCCAAATCATTACCAGGTGAGAATTGTTGATCCATGACTCATAATTTTGATTTTCAGAATTGGTTAGAGATGTCCCAGACCGAGTGGGAAATGATCGACGCCGGCCTGCTCGATTCACCCATCCGGGCCATCGACGACCTAGTAGAAAGCGAGTATGAGCGTTGGCTAGAAGACCAGGGCATGGGCCGAAGTACCCCGAGTCCCCCAGTCGACGCCAGCTACCATGGACAATCCGAGGCGAGGGAAGGGAGACCCCCAGCCTATGACGAATCTTCGACGCCAAGGCCGAGAATAGGGCGCCCACCCACTACAACAACTGCCAGAACCAAGAGATGCGCCCACGCAAGGTGCAACCACCGGAACTTCGAAGAGAAGCCCAGTCCACGACCAATAGAAGGCCCATCGACGTCTACTACAGCCACCGTCAGGACCAAGAGATACACCCACACGAGGTGTAACAACCGGAACTTCGAAGAGAGGCCCAGTCCACGACCAATGGAAGGCCCATCGACGTCTACTACAGCCACCGTCAGAACCAAGAGATACACCCACGCGAAGTGTAGCAACCGGAACTGTGAAGAGAAGCCCAGTCCACGACCGGTAGAAGGCCCATCGTCATCTACTAAGGTCCCTACTACCCGAGGAAGAAACCACCACCGTAAAAGAGGAGCATCCAGAGCCATCCACCGAAGTCAACCACCCCGATATGTAGAGCTCGACGCAACAACCTGTTGGCGCTGTGGAGAAATTGGACATTCAAGGAATAAATGCACCGGGACACCCCGGTTATTCTGCTCGAGATGTGGCCTATTGGGAGTCATGTCCAGAGAGTGTGATTGCCAACGTCGTAATCCAGCCGGAAGGGTGAAAACCCACACGACCAAGGTGGGGATGTTCGCCACGAAACATCCTAATTCACACCGGGAGGAAACCTTCCCTAAGACCAGGACGCCGAAACCCGAAGAAAGAAGACCAGCAGTCAAGAGGACCACCATCAGCCCCGACCGGCGGAATGCCAGGAGATCCATCGGCGTGCAGTGCAACATCATGCGAGCAGCGCCCTATCCCAGGCCGCTGGCCCTAGCGGTGCAGCCTCAGGTGTTCTTCACCGTATGCGAATAGAGTAGGAGCGGTGGGTGAGAGAGAGGTTTGAAAAAAAAAAACTTCGTTTTTTTTTTAAGAAGTGAGGGGGGTGTGTAACGAAGTGATTTTTCGTTACTAGCAAATTTCCCAAAATTATAGTTTTCATATTCCTATTTAAAGCTAATAGTCGTCAACAAGTCGAATAAATCGAAGGTATTTCGATTTATTCGGCAAAGAGCTCACCAGGGTACAGATAAATTTAAGTTATTAATTTTCCATTCAGCGCAATGGGAAATATAAGTCGAATTAGTCGAATTATTTATTTCAGTTTATCCGACAAAGAGCCCACCGATGTCCCAATAATTTCGTTTATTAATTTTCCATTCAGCGCAATGAGAAATATAATTCGAATTATTTAAAGTCAAACTCAAATTCGGTCCTATGTATAAAAACACGTATGTCGACCGCGGTCGCTGGTTATCTGTAACGTTGCAGTTTTTTTTCGCGTGTTGATGTGTTTTTCTAACGCTCGATTCGGACCCGGGACGACGGCAGGGATTGCGCCGACATTATTCCAGACCAGCGCTGGAAAAATAGTGCCGATAGAGAAATAGAGTCTGACCAATCCGCAGGCCCCTTGGGCTCCCCCCTCTGGAAAATATCCCCAAAATCACGGCACATGACGTACTCACATACCGAACATATAAATTCGCGGTGCGCAGCAATTATTCATTATGATTCCGAGTTCATTCCGCATTAATTGATCGATTATAGATTCATTTTCCGAGTTTCATTAGTTATCATTCATTTTTCCGCTTAGAATTCCGCTCGTATTGTAAAAATTCCGAAATTTTAACTCTCCGAGATATAATTTATTATCACTCCGTAGAAATCCATTTTTAGTTTATATTTTTCCGTAGAATTTCTCTTTTTATTTTTATTTCATTTTTGGGTAAATTAAATTCAGTTTGTGTAAGTGAAAATACCTGGTGAGTACGCTGTGGTAGGTTTGAAGATTCGTTTATTCGGCGATCTGTGTTCCGATCTGAATTTATTCCTTTCCCTGCTACGCAATAATCGTTGTGTAGTTACCACCGGGGGTGTCGCTCACATTTCGTTCTTGATTGCCTTCTCCGTTGAGGTATCCTCGCTTTGTAGGCCTTCGAGACGAAATAAAAGACACAACCGAGAACCCCTCAGATCATTTGGTTGAGGCGAGCATTAGGTCAGTTGCTGACCCGGTGTTCCTTGACCCGGTGCCTGAGTTTCACCATTCCGACTCCCGAAAGAAAATACCACTGTTGTTGCCTACAACGTATTTTCCGACCGAGAACACTAGCCGATTTCGTATGTTCGACCTATCATAATTTGATTATTCCCTATTCGCCTGAAAAACGCTTAGTGTGCTCTCACCTATCTGCTAGCTTGCTCTATCCGTTTCAACCGCTATGTTAATAATTCTTATTCATTTGCTTGCATAGAAATTAATCAAATTCATCGTTTGCTATTTCATTCTTAGTCAATTCTTACTATCACCTATTAGCGAGTTGTTCTTTGCATTTCCAGGTCCCGCTTTGTATATCATATTTCCGTACATCTGATTTGGATGAAACTTTTTTATTTAATTTGATATACAGGGTTGGCCTTATATAACTGTTAATTACTGACATTGCTCATTTGAAATTGCTTTCAGGAACTATTCTGTATATCATATTTCGACTCGGTCAATTTATACCGAAACATTTAATTGACATCGATATACAGGGTGGTCCTTGTTTTACTGTTGATTTTTGATTTTACTTATTCTGAATTGCATTTGCCGTAACTACTCTGTATAACCTATTTTAACTCGGTCAATTTATACCGAAACATTCAATTGACGTGGATATACAGGGTGGTCCTTCTTTTACTATTGATTCTTGATTTTACTTATTTTGAACTGCACTTGCCGTAACTACTCTGTGTATCATATTTCGAATCGGTCAATTCATACCGAAACATTTAACTGACATTGATATACAGGGTGGTCCTTGTTTTAGTTTGATTCTTCACATTGCTTATTTTGAATTGCAACTGCCGTAACTACTCTGTATATCTCATTTTGACTCGGTTAATTTATACCGAAACTTAATTGACGTCGATATACAGGGTGGTCCTTGTTTTATTATTCATATTACCGATCATTGAATTTCTTTTGCCGTAACTGCTTTGTATATCATATTTGAACTCGGTCAATTTATACCGAAACTTAATTCACATTGATATACAGGGTGGTTCTTGTTTAATTACCGATTCTTGACATTTTAATTTACATTTGCCGTGACCGCTTTGTGTATCACAGTTCAACGGTGTCACCTTTAACCGACGCATTCTACTCGTGGTGGTATACAGGGTGGATCATATTTCCGAAGTCAGCCACACCGGTGTCCATTATTGAGTAACTACATTTCTGGTCAGACATATAGCCGTCTGCCGTTTGATTTCATTCTTGGACACTACGCTGTATATCGCTTCCTTACATTGAGTTTCATTCCGACCGATATACAGGGTACGAGTTCTACTGGTGGACACTGGTGAATCTGAACAGGTTCTCATCTGACAAGTTACTTTTACTGTTTTGCTTTTCTCCTCTTACCTCTCTGCTCTGACACTGTACATAACTGATTATACTGATTTGGAATTTGTGTGAATATATTGTAAATAAAGTTGTACATAATCCTTTTGCGTTTTATTGATTATTATTACACAGTGTCAGAGTCCTTTTTCAGTGAAAGAATATATAACATTGCATCGCTAATATCTTAGATCAAACAGAGCCCTTCTCCAACTGTTTAAAGGTTACCCAGGGAATATTATTTTCAGTGATCGATTCTGTCAAGGAGTTGCAACCTTGCAAAACCTATTGCAACTGGCGCCCGAGTAAGTTTTGGATAGTAAGTTTCACCGCTCCGGAGAAAAGGTCGTCACAAGCTATACTGAAATTTTAAGCTGTCTAACTCAATCCGTTCGAGAGTTATCGTGCTAACGGCCGGGCAGAATCGATTTTGACCACGGATTCTTGATAAGTGAGTCGAACCAAAACGTTTGAGAACATTTTCAGCTGCTTAAGCACTAAAGTTGAGTATGTAAATGTACGCGCTTTTCCTCTTCCAGGATATATGAGGAGTGTACCTTGTATACATGGCTTTACCCTTCATTGACCCGACTGAATCTCTTGTTGTAGTTCAATCCATATATTCAAAATATAAATCAGCAGTCCATCTTCAGAAAATCCGCTCAAGGAAACCGGACATTTTCGTAAAATATGTTGATTTGAAGTTTTCTTCCTATTAGTCTAAGAGCCTGTGGTCGGCAGACAACACATATTTCAGCAAAGCCTGAAATTTCCCCAGTTAGTCTATGGTACCTACCATTATATGAAATGGGGGATAGCTAAGCCTAGTCCCTCAGCTATGATAGGTGTGATAATTTCACAATCTAAAAAAGTATTTTAGGAAACTTGAAATTCATCTATGCTATTCTCGACAGTATTATAAGGTAATAAGTTTCAAGGCATAAAGATCCGTCGGTTGCTTCGACCTGACAGACGGTAAAATCTTTCCTCCTTGGTGGGTATATCTGTGTATGTAGATATGTTGTATACGGAGAGATTTCTTATCTATGTTCTATTATATACAGTGCGCGTCAAAATTATGGAACAAATTCATTTTCTCAGGAGAAAAATATTTGGAAACATAATCCTGGAGAAAGTCAATATTTGTTTTATCTTTTACCAAATTTTTATGCATTTTTGAAGGATTTTTGTTGCACCCTGGGCCATCTCCATCAAACCTCTAATTTTTTTTAATAGGGAAAGTGGGTCATGTGGTACTTTTTGCGATGTTCTGGGGAACATCGCGTTATCATTTTGCCCAAATGTCTGTAACTTTCGAATTTTTTGACGAAAATGGACTCAAACGATTTGGTTCGACTCCCCAATGAAGAATTCGAGGTCAAATTTGATTCTGTCCGGCCGGCCGTCCAGCCTTTGCCACGATAACTTGAGAACGGAAAGAGCTAGCGACTTGAAATTTTCAGGGTAGGTGGCGTATCCCAATACGACGAAAGAGTTCGTTAATGGGCATAATCAGCCCAATGGTTTCCGAGTAATAATTTTGTTTTCAACCAATATAAATCCGATCGAATTGATACTTGGTAGTAGTTGTAGAATATGAACCTAAGCACGTTTGTGAAATTTTGTGCGAATCGTAAAGAGAGAAAATTATTAAAAAATTATTGAAAAATATTTTTGTTGGCACGATAACTTGAGAACGGAAGGAGTTAGCGGCTTGAAGTTTTCAGGTTAGAATGTGCATCTGAACATGACATTTGAGTTTGTTTATAAGCATAATCGGCCAAACGGTTTTAGAGTTATAGCCATCTGAAATTTGGTTGTTTTTTTCTCCTCATTAACTCGAAAAATACTGAACGCGAAAATTTCGTGAGGATAGTATCTGTAGAAATTTTTTAAGAAATCATTGAAAATTAAAAAAAAAATCTATATATCAGTAACTCTTCGTCTGAAATTGCTGAAATTTTGCAAGAGCCTTTAAACCTAACCTAACCTAATATGAGAGTCAAGTTCGTTTTTGGGCATAATCGGTCTAACGGTTTCCGGGTTATACCCACCTGGAATATTATTTCCTCGATAACTGAAAAAATATAGATTCGAATGAATTGAAGCATGGTAACTAGTAGTAGGAAATCAACATAAAGACATGTTTGAAATTTTGTAAGAACCGTACCCCTAGAAAATTTAAAAAAAATGACGAAAAAAGAAATTTTTTAAGTACCGTACCTACCCCCAGAAAATTTGAAAAAAATGAAGGGAAAAAAAAATTTTCTTTTTTAAAAAATAGTTAGTTCAAAGAGGTTTTCATTATGTGCACTTTGTCATGACTCATTTACTTTGAGACGATGGTACCTGATGAAATTTCTCACCGAATGAAAGTCGACCATTACAGTTTTGTTCATGCACAACTTTCAACCCCTACGAACCCTTTAATGGAGAAAAAAATGTGGGGCCGTGAGGAGGTTGAAAGGGGTTGAAAGTTGAGCATGAACAAAACTGTAGGGTTGAAAGGGGTTGAAAGTTGAGCATTTACAAAACTGTAATAGTCGACTTTCATTTGGTGACAAATTTCATCAGGTACCATCGTCTCAAAGTAAATGAACCATGACAAAGTGCACATACTGAAAACCTCTTTGAACTAACTATTTTTCAAAAAGGAAAAATGTTTTCTTGAAAATTTCTGCACGCCTGTAAAGAAGATACAAAGACCTTGTGGAAAAAGTACCACATGACCGACTTTTTCTATTCCAAAAATTTAGAGGGTTGATGGTGATGGCACAGGCTGCAACAAAAATCCTTCAAAAATGCATAAAAATTTAGTAAAATTGAAATAAAAATTGACTTGTTTCAGGATTTTCTTGCCAAATATTTTTCTTCTGAGGAAATACATTTGTTCCATAATTTTGACGCGCACTGTCGTACTGTAAAATATTGGCATGGATACATGTTGTAAACACATACACGTACATATTATTAGCAAACAATTATCTATTGTAGTGAAGTTAATTTAATCATTAGATGAGTTTTTCAAGTGAATTGAAGTGTGTTTTGTGCCACGCAAAAAACAGACAAACCGCCGTATTCACAAAGCATTCAATCTCCGTTAAGTCCTAACTGAGATCCTCAGTTAAGGATAAATTCGAATCGCAACCTCAGTTGACGTGAAAATTAACGTGAAACATGCTTGTTTCACCACCGTTAAATACGTTAACTGAGGTTGCGATTCTAATTTATCCTTAACTGAGGACCTCAGTTAGGACTTAACGGAGATTGAATCCTTTGTGATTACGGTGGTATGTGTTTTTATTCACTGAAGAAACGGCAGCATTCCTAAAATACTTTTTCAGACCTATTATACCTGAGGGACGCTGAAGTCACCGTAACTGGGATTATCTATCCCCCATTTCATATATGGTAAGTACCATAGACTAACTTGGAAAATTTCAGGCTTTCCTGAAATATATGTTGTCTGCCGGCCACTGGCTCTTCGATTATATTTTATGACGTTGAATGTAACATCCAAGAACCATAGAATAACAAGACATCGACACTATCTACTATCCGTTAAAATTTGCGTCGGAAAAACAGAACTACAATTGTCAAATCTTGTTCTGCTTCACTCTGCAAACGATGATGGCGCTAGAGTTGATTTGGCTAATAGTAGTATAGTTTCGGATATATAGAATTTTTTCAATGATTTTCAAAAAAATTTCTAATGGTAATATAAAACCGATCAAATTCAATCATGATTATCGGTTGTAGAATGCCCACGCAATAATTTTTGCAGAATTTCAGGAGGATCCTATAACTCAGAAATTTAAAAAAAAAATCATTGAAAATCATTGAAAAAATTTCTATATATCACTGAAATTTTGCAAGAGCCTTCAAAACCTAACTCTACTGCCAAGTCCAAGTTTCAACACGATCGGATCTTTATTGTTGGAGATCCGAGCAGCCTTTTGTGAGTTCAGTAGCTGGATGGGTGACCGTTGCCTCGATAACTTTCGAACGAAATAATGTAGGGACTTCGGGGTAGGGCGCACATCCCAATGGGAGAGATAAGTTCGTTTTTGGGCATAATCGGTCCCTCGGTTTCGTAGTTATACCCACCTGGAATATTGTTTCCTCGATAATTCAGAAAATATATACTCGATCGAATTGAAGCCTGGTAACTAGTTGTAGAATATCTACATAAAGGAGTGTGCAAGATGTGAGAACCGTACCCCTAGAAAATTTTCGAAAAAAAAATTGTTTGTCTTAATCGAATTTACCATGGTAAATTCGATTAAGAGTGTCCAATACAGGAGAATGGACAATAGAATTCACCATGGTAGGTATTCTTCAACTAGTTAACAAGTTTAAATTCGATCGGAATTGTATTGATCTAAAACAATATACCTAAGATGGGGTACAGTGTTACACGGAGTACACTGTTACAATGCACATATCTCCGTTTCTGTCCATCACTTTCATCATGTGGATACACACCTTTGTCAAGCTTACAAGTAGCCATCTTTAAACAGTTGTCTATGCCGCACTTTGTACCGAGCGTAGAAAATAACAAACAAAAAAGTTTTTTCTTGTGTTCAGTCGAAGAAAAAAGCATTCCAAAGTTTATATTTCTTTCCGAACATATTATATTTAGGTGAGTGATGAGGGTCTCTATTTACTCTACATTAAGTTACAAAAAATTAACGTCGAGTATTTCTTCGTAAACATAACATAGAAGACTAATTTGAATATTTTATTCGGTTTGCCTCTCCCGGGCACTGTGTGACATTGTAACAATCAACAATTACTGACGGACATTGAGGATAGTGAATATGACGTTAGCTATTTACGTAGAAATAGCGAAGTTGACGATCATTTCTAATTTCCTATTGAACCGGATATGGCAACGGTATCGTTAGAGGATATTAAAATTCTGCTTCCTCTTGTAAATGTTCCAGCAAGAAAGACCAAACGTCAGGCGGTTGCCTATACATTCCCAAGGAATATTATAAAAAAATATTATATTTGCAGGACATGTTTCCTTTACTCTCATTATTATTTTTTGTATTATTTTATGTTGTAACATTGTGCCCCTTACCCTGTAACAGAGTACCCCAGATACGGGGCTATGTCTTACAGTCGACTGATTTAATTAAACTGCAATTAAAAGTAAGTTGTTGCTAATAATGTTCATGTTCGAATAATTTTAATTAATGAGAGATTGTTATAGTTTATATCCATGCCGAAAACAAGCCGATTAAATCAGTATTTCTGTCGCTACATTATTGCTTATATTTTTTGTAACACTGTACTGTACCCCACCTTACTCTACTCGGAAACCGTTGGGCCAATTTTGTCCATTAACTAACTTGTCCGTTTGCATTTCGACACGCCACTCATCCTGAAAACATCAAGTCGCTATCTCTTTCAGTTCGAAAGTTGTCCTGGCAACGGCTGGCCGAACAGAATCAAATTTGACCTCAGATTCTTCATCAGTGAGTTGAACCTAATCGTTTGGGACCATTTTCGGTGAAAATTTTGAATATTGCGGACATTTGGGCAAAATGATAGCACGCTGTTTGCCAGATTATACGCGCAAATATCAAAATAAACAATTACAATATACAAAATAGGAAGTTTCAGCAAATTGTACGACAATCAACAAGAAACACGAATAAACAAAGCTTCGAATTTAATTTGAGACATCGGTAATTTTTTCAGTGCAGACATCTACTTCCGAAAATTGAAGTAGAAAAATATCCTTGAATATTGACAATATTTAGACTGCATTTTGGCCGAAAATATGTCAAAGTTTCCGCACCTATGTCCTGCACACTGTCATTATTTGAGTAACCAGATACGGCTTCATTGTTGGATTATTTCATAGGAAGAGAAGGTTGCTTTGACCCTGAAGATAATGGATATCAGAGGCAATTCATAAAAACCTATCAATCTATCATGAATTCACATAGGAGAGCTTCTAATCAAATAACAACTAATCAAGTACAACAGAATATCTAACAGCCCAGTCTATTGAATGGGATCCCTTATGTTCGTGGCCTCTCAGAAAAAATCTGGAGGGTCGGTTATAACTTCAATATAACCACCGTTTCTAAGACACATAATGATCTAAGGTCTTTATGAACTAAGACAAAACCTAATAATGAAAAAATTGGTTCAAGCGCTGACAAAGACTTGCTGGTATGCAAGAAATACCTATTTTACCCAACTATGCTAGAATAAAAGGAATGGGCAATCAAAAAATAATTTTCTGTTACAAATGAAATGAAATACGACCAAAAAAATCACAGTTAAAAAGTTATCATACCTCATGAAGAACCAAGCCACTAAATGTACAAGGCCTTCCACTACAAGCCCTAATTCTGAAAATCATTAATCTTGGTCAAGAAATAAGGCTTTGCTGTTTTGCAGTCGCCGTACGACACTTCAGTGCATTTGTTTGTTTGTTTGTGTTAGACCGATTCCGTCTCCTATTAACTGACAGGGTATCATGGTTGATCCCTCTCAGCACGGGTTGCTTGCCTCCATAGGGTCTCTTAGTTGATCCCCTGCAGCGCAGGTTTACTTAACCGAGCTAAGTCCTGCACCGCTGACATTACATTGGTCTCATGAAACATCCCCACTGCCTTGTAGGTCAGAAGCTTTTGCGCGTATGTTCTATTGTCCATACTTCTGTATTGGACACCCTTAATCGAATTTACTATGGTAAATTATGTTATCCATTCTCCTATATTGGACACTTTTAATTCGAATTTACCATGGTAAATTCGAATTGAGTGCCCAATACAGGAGCATGGACAACATAATTTACCATGGTAAATTCGATTAAGGGTATCCAATACAGAAGCAAAAGCTTCAGACTTCACGTCAGTGCTTGAACCAATTTTTTTTTTCATGATTTTTTTTTAATTTTTTAGGGGTACGGTTCTTAAAATTTTTTTTCGTCATTTTGTTCGACTTTTCTAGGGGTACGGTTCTTACAAAATTTTGAACACGTCTTTATGTTGATTTTCTACTACTAGTTACCAAGCACCAATTCGATCGAATATTAATTTTTTGAGTTATCTATGAAATAATATTCCAGGTGGGTATAACTCGGGAACCGTTAAACCGATTATGCCCAAAAACGAACTCAACTCTCTCTTTCTGATACGCAACCTACTCTGAAAATTGCAAGTCCCTATCTCCTTTCGTTCGAAAGTTATCGAGGCAACGGTAACCCATCTACTGAACTCACACAAGAATGCTCGAATCTCCAACAATATTTAACCGATCGTATTAAAACTTGAAACTTGGCAGTAGAGTTAGTTTATGAAGGCTCCTGCAAAATTTGAGCAATTTCAAACGAATAGTTACTGATATAGAATTTTTTTTTCAATGATTTATTAAAAATTTTCTACGAATGCTATCCTCACCAAATTTTGCAAACATTATCGCGTTGGCATTCTACAACTAATAACCATGTTTGAATTCAATCGGTTCAGTATTTTTCGAGTGAATGAGCAACAAAACACCACTAAATTTCAGAAAATTTCAGATCGCTATAACTCTAAAACCGATTGTCCGATTATGCCCATAAATAAACTGAAATGTCGCGTTCTGGTACACATCCTAACCTGAAAACTTGAAGCCGCTATCTCTCTCCGTTCTCAAGTTATCGTGACGACAAAAATATTTTTTAATAATTTTTTTAAAAATTTCTAGCCATACGATTTGGACAAAATTTCACGAACGTGCTAAAGTTCATATTCTACAACTACTCACCAAGTTTCAATTCGATCGGATTCATATTGGTTGAAAACAAAATTATTACTCGGAAACCACTGGGCCGATTATGCCCATTAACGATAACTCCACTCGTGAAAACTAATACAATAGGGTAAGGGTTTTGTGGATGAAAGAAGGGGCCAATTCTCTGTGTACTCCTTTTATTCTTCGTCGACGTTTCGGTCCCATATTGGACCTTCTTCGGGACTCTACAATTGTTGCAATGTATTACAATTAATGAAATACATAAAAATTTATCTTACAAGACTCACCGAACAGTAGAGGTTTGTCATAAAACTAAACTGCATCAAGAAAGTTCGTACAAAATTGTCAGGACCATCGGGCTCATACCCGGGCTTAACGATCTTATACAAGAAAAACGCAAGAACATCAACGCTAAAATACAATATAAAAATCTTGCCGCTGACTCGTAGTCCATCACATGTTGGGTTCTTCTACAGTGTTCCGCCAAAGCACACTTCTTTTGTGGGTTCTTGATGTCGCTCTTGTGTTGAGCAATTCTCTTCTTTAGTTGTTGAGATGTTTGTCCCACATAATGCATGTCACACGATGAACAAGAAATCTTATACACTACGTCCTTAATCTTCATAGAGTCTATCTTATCTTTAACTCTAGAGAACAATCTTCTAATGCTAAACTGATTATATTATATATTATAAAATATATATATATATACATACGCAGGGTGGTACGCAGTTCCATCGGGGAGTGACGCCCCCGCGTACCCGAGTCGCCACACCCAACCAAGGTTAGCATCCTTGGAAGGGATTGAAACAATTAGCTCCTGTAACTAGAAGCAGAACACAGGGCGGTAGGGGGCTTCAGACCAGCTCCCTTCGGAGCCGTCCAGAGGATCGGTCTGTAGGAGGAACGTGCGGAGCGAGCGGCGCACCCCTCCGAGATGGCACCGCAAGGCCATTTCCCGCCTCTCCGCAAGGAGAAAGCTCTGACAGCTTGGGTGTTCGTACCGTCCACCCCGCTGCAAGAAGGCCACAGCGGGATAGGCGCACGCGTTGGACAACAGAAGACAACTGCATGGTAATTCGTTCACACTACATAGCTTTGGACCTTGTTGAGACCCGCAATGCCACATATAGGAACCTCCTCTTGGAGGTTACTCTCCAACATGGTACGGTGGATCCTTGACAACCAAAAACTTTCTCGCGCCAAGCTGGAGTGTATTAAAGCTGGCTGCTACCCTACCACCACGGAGCATGAGACCGCCCGCCCATCAGAAGAATCCAGAAGAAAATCATCTGCAGGGATTAGAAGAAGTGGTCTCCTTCTAAGACAACCCGAAGAAGACACGACAGAGAGATCTTTCATTACCAACCTGATGAGGTACTCTGGAGTAGCAGCGGAAAAAAGGCCAAAAATCCCGCAATTGAAGTGCTCCAGGATGACACGCGACCTGTCTGCGAGGGTCAACTCAATCATCCCGAGACATCTGGCAAGCGCGGAGACACTTGAGGAGCTAGTAGATGTGGTGTATGCGGGAGCCGTAACGGTCTCTGAATCACTCGGACAGCGAATAAAACATCACCAGGGTGCACCAAAACCGCCCTCAAATCCCCCTTGGAAGCTGCGCCTGGAACAGAAGATCACAGCTATGAGAAAGAAGATTGGAGTAATTCATACTTACCTCAATTCAGCAAAACCAACTGCTTAAGTCATTAAAGCTGTTAGGAAAGTAGCATCTGGATCTCGTATTAAGCGCAAGGACCATACCTTCAGAGAAAAATTGGCCGTCGTTTGCGATCATCTGAAACAAAAAATTAAGGCATTAGGAAACCGCATCAGGCGGTACAACGGGAGAACAAAGCGCTATAAGAATAACAACCTATTTTATAAAAACCAAAAGCGGTTTTTTCGATCCTTGGAGACTTTAGATGGGAGGGGAGATGAACAACTGGAACCTAAGGTGGGGCATGAATTCTGGGCAGGGGTGTGGACGAGGGAGAGTACCCATGATGAGAGTGCATATTGAATAGGTGAGGCGCAGCAGAAGATTCCAAGAATATCGATGGGGGAAATACAGGTGCAGAAGTTGGACATAGTCGAGACACTCAAGAGCTCTAACAACTGGGCATCACCAGGTCCTGACAAACTTCACAACTACTGGTGGAAATACTTCAATAATCTACACGAAAAGCTGGCGATACTTATACAGGAGGCCCTAAACAACCCCGCATCTGTGCCTGGTTTCCTCACACTGGGGGTCACATACCTCATCCCAAAGGACGGTGACAGAAAGGATTCCAAGAACTACCGGCCGATCACTTGACTCTCATCGTTGTATAAGATCCTTACTGGAGTGATTACGAAATACCTCGGCATACATATCAGGGAACATAATCTGATCACCGAAGAGCACGGTGGATGCCGAGAGAAAACGAAAGGGTGCAAAGAGCTTCTACTTATTGACCATATTACCACCAAGCAGGCGCGAAAGAGACCACGCAAAGATGGGCCACTCGTATCGGCCATGGACTTATTCGACCCACATACCATCAGCGACTTAGAACCATGGGCCTGACTCTTTTTGAGGAGAGGAGAGCTCGCGGAGACCTGATATTCTCATACCGAGCCATACACGGTCTTCTGGGTGATGGAGTCGGAGGCTTGTTCACTCTTAACAGGAACACCCTCAGAGGTCACGACTACAAACTGAAACGTGAAAACTTCAAGACAACTCAGCGTCAAAACTTTCTTCCCAACAGAGTTTTCGGTGCCTGGAACTGTTTGCCAAATTCAGTGGTGCAGGCCCCTTCGGTGAACACATTTAAGAATAGACTTGATGAGTGGAGTTCGGCCCAGCAGAGAGGACACTGATCTGTAGTTTGGACTTCGAACAGCTCTTGTTGTTGACTGGAGGGAGCTTTTACTTTTTTTTGTTTCTTCTTTTTCTTGAATGCTTCTGATTTATATTGTGATTGCGTACCAACTTGTATATCTGTCTTTTTGAGTTTATAGGTTTTTCAAACCTCAACTCTTATAACTAATGTAATAATAATAATAATAATAAAGAGGCTCCGGAATATCTCTGTTGCCTGGGTGGACTACAAGAAATCGTTTGACTCCATCCCACATACATGGCTGCTGAAGGTGTTGGAGATGCATGGAGTGGCTGGAAACGTTATACAGCTACTGAGACACCTCATGAAGACCTGAAGGACCTCCCTTTTCGTTCGAGCGGGAGAGACAGAACGAATAAAGATCAGCAGGGGTATATTTCAGGGTGACACATTAAGCCCCATCTGGTTCTGTTTAGCAGATTGCTATCTCCCATCGCATGTTCATGGACGACCTGAAACTATATGGCGCCAGCCCAGAACAACTGAGAAGAATGCTATAACTGGTGCGCCATATTGGATGTTCGGAGAGGAAAGATCGAGGACACTCTGGAGGGAGCAACACTGATGAATAATATCACTAAACCTGCTCTGAGTAAGGAAGTCCCATACAAATACCTGGGAATCAAGCAGGCATTAGAAATAAAAACTCCTGAAATGAAACAATCCTTCAGATAAAAACTATTAACCAGGGTTGCTCTACTCAAGGCGAAGTTTAATTCAAAGTCCCTCTTCATGGCCATCGACATCTGGGCGATCCCAAGCATGACGTATTCTTTCGGGATCCTCAATTGGTCAACGACCGAGCTGCGTGCCCTGGATAGGAGTGTCAGATCAATGCTGACTAAGTATGGAGTTCACCATCCCCACTCCTCTACTATCAGGCTTTATCTCCCACGAAACCAGGGAGGAAGAGGATTAACGAGCTTGGAGGAAGCTCATGGGAAAAACGTCAGTGATCTGAGACAACCTGGTTCAGGCCCCGTCCTGAACCAGGGACCCACCGAAACACATACACAAAGTTTCATTAAAATCTGTCCAGCGTATTGCGTTGCTATGAACTGATACTGTATCCTATCGTGAAACTCAGGCCCACGAAATCTCATTAACAAAATTTTATCAAAATCGGTACATCCGTTTTTGAGATCACAATCGTTCAAGCCGTATCGGTGTTGAGATTTTCCGAAAAATATCCCTCGCGATACCCGCCAAATCCACGCAGTCCAGCAGTTCATATTTTGGGATTCAGATGAGCCAGTAGTTCTACATTTTTCCATTAGATAGAAAAGATGACATTTATGAATAGTGATCACAGACAGATTCTGTGTTCACATTCTGTGAATACACAGAACTTACGATGTATAATTGAAACTTTGAAACATCATATCTCCGAAAGTATTAGCTTGTTAGAGTTGAAAATGATAACAATGGGTTCTTATGATGAAACTGCATCTTAAAAAAATTTGAATTCAAAAGTTGTTATGTAAAAAAAATATTTTTTTTCGTTACTCCGAAACTGTTACACCGATTTTGCCTGATAAAAAACTTAGCTGAGATATTTATTCCTCAAACCTACTCTGAAAATTTCAACTGTCTAGCTCATTCCGTTCGCGATTCATCGTGTTAACGGTCGGACGGACGGCCGGCCTGCCGGACAGAATCGATTCAGACCACGGATTCTTGATCAGTGAGGCAAACCAAATCGTTCAAGACCATTTTCAGCCAAAAATTCGAAAATTACAGACACTTGGACAAATTGATAAGCACTCTGTTCCGAGGAACAAGAGCGCCAAAAATTAAAATACTCGAATATGAATAAGGCCTCAAACAAATAAATCCTGAAATCTCCTGGACCTCATAGGCAGTTAGGCAGAAAGTGGCAAACGTACGATACATCGGAGAGGAAGGGATACAATCAAAGTTGCACGTACCGAAAGGTTACTACCCTCACCTTGTCCGGGAATCCGTAAGGGAGCTCCGGGAGAGAGAGACGGGCTCAGGTTGTGCTACAGCCCGAAACTTGGAGAAACATAGGAAGTCGTTAAGCCCCGCTTTAATGTATTTGACGGCTCTCGATTGAGGAAACTCCCCGTAAATTGAATACGTCCTTAAGGGGCTTTATGCGTTGAATATTCATAAAAACGACGATGTTTTTGTCTCTTGAGAAGACGAAATGAAGAGAACGTCAAGAAAGTAATTAATATTGAATTGGGTATTGAAAGAATACTGAACAATTGGAACAATAAATTATCTTTCGCAATATTAGAGAAGAATACATCAATCCATCATATCAAAATTAATCGAATTGAATCAATAAAATCAATAGAAATGAAATGTTCTTTAGTATTTATCGTGTGATTGGCTCAGTGGTAGAGTAATTGACTTGGGAGCGGAAGCCCCAAGTTCAATTCCGAGGCTAGGAAAGAAATTTTCTAGTCACGGTAATCGCCAGCATTCGCTGTTGGGTCAAAAATTTACAGTGCTGTGCCTTAGGTGGCGTAAGGACACAGTAACAAAGCCTACAGAGAACACAACTGGTTCTCCTAACTCAGGGCAAGCTCTTAGAGCTTATGAGGGGTCTCCTTGTGGAAGACCCAGGAGGATCAGTATAATAATAATATTAATAATAATAATAATTTGGTCATTTGTTAATGATAATCATCTTTTGAATGAGTCCTCGAGTAGAATCTCGCATATTGGGGGAAGAATTTATACCAGAAAATAGATAATAATAGGAAATATGGAAGTATTTTCAGTAGTAATACCCCTAGGGCTTTGATAATACTGAGATAATTTTGTCATAGAGAATGCTGAAAGCGAGTTGCCCTCGGCCTGCGGCATCGGGCTATTATCCTTGAGCAACACGCTTGAAGGAATTTCTATGACAAAATTTTGAGTATTTATCAAGACTCGAGGGGTATTCGATAAGATAATGTTTTACTCTGTAGAATTCAAAAATTGATTGTCTATCTGACGTTTAATAATTTTCAATACAATAATTGATTTTCGATCTGAAAACACCACATGTAGGGTATTATCGCTGTAATCCAGAGGTAATTGGATGAAATTTGACACATGAACCAAAATTGAGTAATTTGATTGGTTACTATATTTAGTGAAAAATTATCAATTTAAACTAATTCAAGTTGATCGATAAAGTGAACAAAATACTAGAGAATAAAATTAAAATCGCTTTAAATTTTTATAAAGAGGATTCTCCATTGCTAATCAAAACGAGGGGTAAACCTCTAGGAATTCTGGTATACAAGAATGTAGGATTCCTATTGAATTCTTAGAATTCCTATTGAATTCCGTGGCATTCCTATTGAATTCTTAGAATTCCTATTGAAATCCGTGGAATTCCTATTGAATTCTTAGAATTCCTATTGAATTCCGTGGAATTCCTATTGAATTCCGTAGAATTACTATTGAATTCTGCAGAATTCCTATTGAATTATAAATAATTCCTATTGATGTGGATGCTTTACTCTCTGATTTCCTAACCTACGAAAATATACTAGGCAATAAACAGACAAATTTACATTTTAATGAATACTGTGAGAATTGTTACAATATTCTTCATTTCTTGGAGTTTTAAATATTTCACCTCTGATAAAGATCCAGTAAAGAGCTTTCAATATATATTCTCGTGAATTTTTCATTCTGTGTGCGTCTGTCTCTATGTTGGATAGTAAAATTGAAAAAATGTTTTATATATTTTATTTCATCCATGCAGATCTCAATTATTGCTATTGATATTATTATACTGATCCTGCTATGTCTTCCTAAGGAGAATCCTCAAGAGCTTGAGCAGTTGTGTTCTGTGTAGGCTCCCTTACTGTGTCCTTGCGTCATCTTAGGAACAGCACTATTAATTTTCGACTCAACAGTGGATGGTGGTGATTGCAGTGACTAGAAAGTTTGTTATCCAGCCCCAAGATTGAACTCGAAACCTCCAGCCCCTGTGTCAAACGTTCTAACCACTCAGCCAATCACGCTGCAATGGTGAAATCTTCTAGTATATTTTAGGTCCCACATAAAGGATAGAGACAAAAATGCTTCGACCGAAAGCTATATACGAAGCTTTATCTAATATCCTAAGGCGAAGTGTTTTAACTTCAATGTGAGTTTTGGTTTCAACTGTTCAAATTTGTAAGAAAACAATTACTGCGCTTTGCGTATAAGTTAATAGTTGATTTATATTTCTTCGTGTATTCTTCCGTTCAGTTTTAAAAAATTTAAAAGTACTGACATGAGGTCAGTCTGTTTCGGCGCGCTTGTTCATGTCGACCGATTAAAGTAGAATGTGAACAAGGGCGCTGTAGCACATGAATTCACGTAATTACCTTTTTGATTTTAATACCCGTTGCCTAATTAAATACCAAATATCTAGATATCAAAAAGGCATTGCCAAAGAGAGAAGGAAAATAGCATGGAATTTACTATTGGATTTTTTTTCGCCTTTGAAGATCTCATTTTTTCCATTGTCTATTCATGCCTTATACGAAGATATTGAGCATAGTTTCTGAAATATAAAAAATATCAAGATAGCTAAAAAAAAATTAAGTTTATACCGACAAAATTACTGTTAATAATGTTTTATTCACCTCTATTGGACACTCTTAATTGAACTTTACCTTGATACAGATCGTTTTCTCAGCTTTCATTCGATCAAATGAGTAGTTTTGGAACTATGTATGCCACTTTAGAGCTGAAATAATTTTGTAGTATGACAGATATGGAAAATTGATAAATCATTTCTTGACTTGTCATCAAATAGTTGATTCAAGAATTCTTCAGCATCGGTAACCGGATAATGTAGATTCACGTATACCATCCATAGTCGTTGAAAATTCGTATGCTCTTGATTTAGGTCCCTCTCATTCCCCATTCAGTTATCTACCGACTTGATTTATATTTATGACAGAAGGTAAATTTTGGTCTTCCACATATACCGCATTCTATTTTCCGAATATGCGAATGGGGAGGAAATGAAATATTTCTGCATTACATATCTGATTTATCGTTTGTATCAACACTTTCCCAATTTAGAAGGGATATTGTGTGAAAAAATTGAGGCCCATTCACTCACCCTGTCCCTGCAGCCCCTAAATCTCTGGGGTGTGATTTCGCCTGGACGGTGGCAAAATATTGCAATAAAAGTGGCGAGCTTCTTCGTCTGTGCTCGTAAAAGTATTAGACCTTATAAATTGGACACATTCACATGAGATGTGATGAAGTCCCCTCATGGCACTGGCCTGTTACCAGATTGGCTTGAATATTATTTGAGAAGTGAACATTGGTTTGATATTTTCTAATGATAATCCTTTGGAATCAAGCAACGAAACTAAAATCAACCCTATTATCAATCGTTCCTGAAATATTTAGTTTGCGTTATGAAGTTGGTTGATTTCAAGAATCAATTGACTTACGCAGTAAGGTGGAGAGCTACTATACAAGAAAATTTCAATTTTTGAATTATTGAACATACATAATAGCAAATAAACGCTTACTAGTGGTTAAAATATAATATGCCAAAATATTTTTGAAATCGATTAATATCTCTTACCCTCTAGCACTCCCTGGAGTTTTATAGTAATAAGAATAAATGCGTTTCAGCCTGTATAATAATATTATATATTAATTAATTGATTAGAGTCAATATCTCTATTTTAAATTATTACTATCAATAAGATAAGAAATTGCCCATATAATGCTGTGACAAAAAATGTTTTTATTGTATTGAAATCTGACCCCTTCTTTTAGCCCTGAAAGTATAAGGGTTTTAAGCAACATAAAAATCTTTTTAGGATGTTCTTGAATGACCTTAACACGTGTAATGGTAATTTATCTACTAAAGTAGATAAACTACCATTACGTATTTTTTACCCCACTCCTTTCCAAACTGCACTTTACTTGAAACTTGGCAGTAGAGTTAGGTTCTGAAGGTTCTCGCAAAATTTCAGAGATGTCGGAGGAATAGTTTGTGATATATAGAATTTTTTTCAATGATTTAAAAAAAAAATTTCTAGTGATACGATGGTCTCGAAATTTTGCAAGAATTTTCGCGTCGGCATTCTACAACTAGTAACCATGCTTCAATTGGATCGGTTTTGTATTTTTAGATATATTGAGGAAATAACAACCAAATTTCAGATTGGTACAACTCCAAAACCGTTTGGTCGATTATGCCTATAAATAAACTCGAATGTCGCATTCGGCTGCGCAACCAACCCTGAAAATTACAAATCGCTTTCTCTCTCAAGTTATCGTGAGATACATAAAAATTTTTCGTAATTTTTTTAAAATTTACTGGTAGTACAATCCTCACAAAATTGCACACACGTCTTTATGTCAATATTCTACAAAAAGATAGGTACAAAGTTTCAACTCGATCGGGTTTGTATTATTTGAGTTATCGAGAAAATCATATTCCAGGTTTTTATAACTCCGAAACCGTTGGACCGATTATGCCCAACAACGAATATAGCCCCATTCAGATGCGCAACCAAGCCTGAAAATTTCAACTCCCTGTCTCCTTTCGTTCGAAAGTTATCAAGGCAACGGTCACCCGTCCAACTATTGAACTTATCCAAGGCTGCTCGGATCTTCGAAAATATACATCCGATCAAGTTCAAACTTTGAATTTGGTAGTACAGTTAGGTTTTGAAGGCTCTCGCAAAATGTCAGTGATGTCGGGCGAATAGTTTCTGATATATAGAATTTTTTTCAATAATTTTCAATTATATTTCTTCAATTTTCTAGTGACACGATTCTGGCGAAATTTTTCAAGAATTTTCGAGCCGGCATTTTACAACTATTAGCCACGTTTGAATTGGATCGGTTTTGAATGTTTCCAGTAATTGAGGAAATAAAAACCAAATTTCAGATGGGTATAACTCCAAAAGAGTTCAGCCAATTATACATATTAATGAATACAAATGTCGCATTCCGATTCACAACCTACCCTAAAAATTGCAAGTCGCTATCTCTTTCCTTTCTCGGGTTATTGAGACGTAAATAATATTTTTTAATGATTATATGTTTTAATTTTCTAGAGACACGATTCCCACAAATTTTCACAAACGTCTTCGTATTTGTATTCTACAACTTGCTACCAAGTTTCAATTCGATCGGATCTGTATTGGTTAATGACAAAATTATCACTCGGAAACCGTTGGGCCGATTATAACGAACTTGTCGGTCGTATTTGGATGCGACACTTACCCTGAAAATTTAAAGTCGCTATATCTTTTCGTTCTCAAGTTATCGTGGCAACGACCGGCCGGCTGGACAGAATAAAATTTGACCTCAAATTCTTCATCAGTGAGTTGAACCTAGTCGTTTGAGACAATTCTCGTCGACAAATTCGAAAATTACAGACATTTGGGCAAAATGGTAACGCGATGTTCCCCGGAACATAGGTACGCGCAAAAATATTAAACCAATCCAATTCAAAGATGGTAATTTGTAGTAGAACGCTGACGCGCAAATTTTCACGAAACTTCGAGGGGATCGTATACTAGAAAAATGTACTCAAGCACTGACGTGAAGTCAGGAACATTTGCGCATATGTTCAATAGTCCATTCTCCTGTATTGGACACTCTTAATCGAATTTACCATGGTGAATTCCACAATACAGGAGAACGGACGATAGAATTCACCATGGTAAATTCGATTAAGATCGTCCAATACAGGAGAATGCACAATAGAACATACGCGCACAAGCTCCTGACTTCACGTCAGTGCTTGAACCAATTTTTTTTCGAAATTTTAAAAATTTTCTAGGGGTACGGTTCTCACAAAATTTTACACACGCCTTTATGTCGATATTCTACAACTAGTTACCAAACTTCAATTCGATCGAGTCGATATTTTTTGAGTTATCGAGGAAATAATATTCTAGGTGGGGAAACCGATGTACCGATTATGCCCAAACAAGATATTATCTCTTCGATTGGGATGTGCAACCTACCCTGAAAATTGAAAGTCCCTATTTCCTTTTGTTCGAAAGTTATCGAGGCAACGGTCACCCATCCAGCTACTGAACTCACACAAGGCTGCTCGTATCTCCAACAATATAGATCCGATCGTGTTCAAACTTGGAACTTGGCAGTAGAGTTAGTTTTTGAAGACTCTCGCCTTCAGCGATGTAGGACCAATAGTTTCTCATAAATATGTTTTTTTCAATAATTTCCAATAATTTTTTAAAAATTTTTGAGTTATACGATCTTCACGAAATTTTGCAAGAATTTTCGCGTTGGCATTCTATAACTGACAACCATGTCTGAATTGGATCGGTTTTATAATTTTAGAGTTATTGATAAAATATCAACCGATGGGTTGACTCCAGAACCGTTTAGCCAATTATACCTATAAACAAATCCAAATGTCCC
The DNA here is from genome assembly GCA_937662695.2 of Halyzia sedecimguttata. Taxonomy (NCBI): domain Eukaryota; kingdom Metazoa; phylum Arthropoda; class Insecta; order Coleoptera; family Coccinellidae; genus Halyzia; species Halyzia sedecimguttata. Next base: position 60,317,555 of record OW569417.2, on the reverse strand, counting down.
ATTCAGATGCAAAACCTTACCCGAAAATTTCAAGTAGCTATCTCTTTCCGCTCTCAGGTTACGTGGACATAAATCATATTTTTTGTTATTTTTTTTTTAATTTTCTAGTCATACGATTTCCACAACATTTCACGAGCTTACTCGGTTTTGCATTCTAAAACTACTCACCAAGTTTCAATTCGATCGGACTTGTATTGGTTGAAAACAAAATTATTGCTCGGAAACCGTCGGACCGCTTATGCCCATTAACGAACTCGTCCGTCGTACTGGGATGCGCCACCTACCCTGAAAATTTCAAGTCACTATCTCTTACCACTCTAAAGTTATCGTGGCAACATACGGCCGGCCGCACAGAATGAAAATTGACCTCTAATTCTTGACCAGGGAGTTGAACCCAATCGTTTGAGACCATTTTCGGCGAAAAATTCGAAAATTACAGATTTTTGGCAAAATGATAACGCGATGTTCCCGAGAACATATGCGCAAAAATAAAAAAAAACATTACAAATTAAAAAAAAAAAAAAAAAAAATCAATATTGATCAAATCTGTATTGTGGAGATCTGAGCAGCATTGAGTGAGTTCAGTAGCTGTATGGGGGACAGTTGTCACGATAACTTTCGAACGGAAAGAGATAGTGACTTGCAATTTTCAGGGTTGGTTGCACATCTGGGTGGGACAGTTGACGTCATGTTGAGTATAATCGGCCCAATGGTTTCAGATCCAATCGTATTGAAACTTGGAACATAGTTGAGAAATACCAACATAAAGACGTATGTGAAAATTTGTGATGGTCGTATTACTAGAAAATTTAAAAAAAATTATGAAAAAATATTATGTATCTCACGATAACTTGAGAACGCAAAGACTTGCAATTCTCAGTGTTGCTTGCGCATCCTAATGCGACATTCGATCCCCAAATACTAGCTTGATTGAGCTATCATTTGAAAGTGTTCTCGGGTACGGCTCTGATCACTCATTCGGAAGCAAAAGACAAAATTATTTACCGGTGACATGATATTGCAGTTGCAACTCGTCAACTGTACTAGTGGTGTCGTTGGAAATATTTCTGTCTCTAACAAAATGTACTCATTAATCATTAAAGGATACTGTGGGAGATGTACTCATTATTAAAAGGTTTCTTACTGGGTTTTCTCTCCCAATCTCTGACGATAATGGACATCCGAGGCGATTCATAAGTACATCTATCATGAAATTAGATAAAAGAGCAAATAATCAAGGATAACAGAATAATCAACAAGAACAGCAACCCAATCTGTTGAATGAGATTGAGAATGTTCGTGGCCTTTCTGAATAAATCAGAAGAACCGGTTCTAAGTTCAATATAAGAACCGTCTTCAAAACACAAAATGATCTTAGACTTTATTAACAAAGGTAATTCGATCAAGTTGATCAACTTGATCGAATTTACCATGGTAAATTCGATTAAGAGTGCCCAATACAGGAGAATGGACAGTAGAACATACCCACAAAAGCTCCTGACTTCACGTCAGTGCTTGAACCAATCTTTTTTTTCGTAATTTTTGTTTTTATTTTCTAAGTGTACGATTCTCACAAAATTTCACACACGTCTTTATGTCGATATTCTACAACTAGTTAGCAAGCTTCAATTCGATCGGGTCTTAATTTTTTGAGCCATCGGAGAAATCAAATTCCAGATGGGTATAACTCCGAAACCGTTGGGGCGATTATGGTCAACAGTGAACTTAACCTTCCCATTTAGATGCGCAACCTACCCTGAAAATTGCAAGTCTCTATTGCCTTTCGTTCCTTTCGTTCAGGAATAATCGAGGCAACGGTCACCCGTCCAGCTACTGAACTCATACAAGGCTGCTTCAATTTCCAACAATATAGATCCGATCGTGTTCAAACTTAGAAATTGGTAGTAGAGGTAGGTTCCGAAGGCTCCATCAATTTCAGCTCCAGCAATTTCAGCCATGTCGGATGAATAGTTTCTGATATATAGAATTTTTTTCAATGATTTTCAATGATTTCTAAAATAAATCTAGTGATACAATCCTCACAAAATTCTGAAAAATTTTCGCGTTGGCATTCTTCATCTAAGAACCATATTTAAATTGGATGGATTTTGTATTTTTCGAGTTATTGAGGAAATAAGAACCAAATTACAGATGAGTATAACTCCAAAACCATTTGGCGGATTATATTTATAAACAAAATCAAATGTTGCATTTAGATGCAGAACCTAACCTGAAAATTTCAACTCGCTATCTCTTTCCGTTCTCAGATGACATTGATTTCAATTCGATGTGATTTATATTGGTTGAAAACAAAATTATTACTAGGAAACTATTAGGCCGATTATGCCCATTAACGAACTTGTCCGTCGAATTGGGATGCACCACCTACCCTGAAAATTTCAAGTCGCTAGCTCTTTCCGTTCTCAAGGTATCGTGGCAACGACCGGACTGCCGGTCGGACGGACATAATCAAATTTGACCTCGAATTATTCATCAGGGAGTCGAACCCAATCGTTTGAGACCATTTTCGGCAAAAAAATCGAAAATTACAGACATTTGGGGAAAATGATAACGCGATGTTCCCCAGAACATACGCGCAAAAAACAACGATCTAGTTATAGCATTGTCTACTAGGAGATGGGGAAAGGCTGCATATCTGTTCTTACAAATTAATGAAAACTTCTTTTGTTGACATTCTGTTAATTTCAAAACGGTATTCATGGATGAACAAAAAACATGTGCTATGCCTTTGATATCGTTCTATATGCATAATAAATAAGGAGGTAAAGAAGGTTCGAATAACAACAAATCGCTTGAAAATCATCGAACTTCCAATACCTTTTATTTGCGCAGACTGATTTCCAACAACTGAGCAAATTTATATACGCTCTTTCACATGAGTTGTTTCTCCTTCAGAGTTGAACAAATAGGCCTATTCTGAATACACATATCCTAACAGATAGGGTGAAAGCTTTTATTGCCGGGGGTCTCACATTTTATGTCTCGGCCTAAGATGGAGATGAAGGTTCATTTTCCCTTTCTCGTTTTTATGGACTTTTATCGGAGGATGTGGCACCCATGCGACTTGCCGAACTGATCAAATATTTATATGTTTAATTCGTGAAGTAGTCTACGCCATTCAGAACGGCTGGACACTTAACTTCCGACTAGGGAAATGAGCGTACCGCTCTTATACAATTAAGTGATAAATTGATTAAAAGTTGTGACTTCAGTTCTGTGCACGTCACACTATATTGTAGGAACCACTGCTGCAGTTATTAAATTGAAATCTCTTGCGCCCATGTTCCATTGTTTACAAGACAGCTGAAAAAACTGAAAATTTAACCTGAAACCGACAAAATCACTGTTAATAATGTTTTATTCACCTCCATTGGACTCTCTTTAACGAATTTACCATTGATATAGACCGTTTTCTCAGCTTTCATCAGATATGATTAGGTAAATTTCGTAAATTCGTACCATTCTAATGATAGACTTGTGTAATGTAAGAATCGTCTATGATCACAAAATTTTCAATTCTGAGATTTATGAATTCGTTCAAAATTGAAATTCGTTAAATATCTAATGATATAGGAAATGACTTACGCCTCAAGTAATTTTCTCGATATGATATTCACGAAATTCCCCAAAAATTAGTCAGTCGGGATTCTACAAGTAATTACTTAGATTCAATTGGATCAGATTTGTATATCTTGAGCTATAATAATAATAATAATAATAATAATTTATTGGTCCTTAGAGACATATACACGTATAGGACAAGTCAACAGGGAAAAAAAGAAATAAGTACAAATACTCTGAATCAGAGACTCAACTACTCTCTAAAATAGTCAACAACATAGTAATAGCCTCTGGAACATAACATACTCTTGATAGTCTTCTTGAATTCATTCAATCTGAGACATTTGATATAGCCTGGCAGATGGTTGAAAAGCTTGATGCATTGATAAAGTGGCGATTGTTCGAACTTTGCCGTATTGTGTCTTGGAATGCAAATAATATGTTCACTTCTTGTATTATATGTATGAAAACTAGAAATATTAGTCATATAATTTTCATTTTCTTTTGCATATATAAGGCACCTGTACATGTAAATACATGCCACCGTAAGTATACCACTTGCCACAAATGTTTGTCGACAGGAAGACCTAGGAGGTATGTCAAAAATCATACGTAGAATTCTCTTCTGAATTAAGAATACCCTTCGAACGTCCGAGGAGTTACCCCAAAGCATTATGTTGTAAGAGAGATGGCTATAAACAGTACCGTAGTAGATCTCCAAAATAGATCTTAAAGGTAGCGTACTCTTAACTCTACTTATTGCATAGTATGAACTATTAAGCTTCTTACAAACAGCATCAACATGCATGCTCCACTTCAAACCGGAATCAACGTAAATGCCGAGAAATCTGGAATAATCCGTGGACGCGATGACATTATCCAAGTGGCGTATGATCAACTGCTGCCTACTACCTCTCAGAGTGAAATGAACACACTGAGTTTTCCCGACATTCAACATTAACAAATTCGAGCGACACCATTCAATAAAGCACTGCACCAATCGATTACACAGTGCTTGTAATTCAGCGAAGCTTCCTGCCGACACTAAAAACGATGTGTCGTCGGCAAACAAAATTATTCTAAATATCCTTGACATAGATAGACCATAACGGAAGAAGTCACAATCAGCCATCATACTCCGCAAATTGTCCGGTAAATCGTTGATGAATAGAAGAAATAGGAGTGGTCCCAGGACAGAGCCCTGAGGAACTCCCATGCTCAAGTTATACTCATCAGATATTTCATCGTTAATTTTCACACTCATAGCCCTGCCCTCAAGATAACTGGACAACCAATTCAGGAAAACACCCCTAAATCCTAAATTGTAGCATTTATTCAATAAAATTTTGAAAGAGAGACTATCGAACGCTCGAGATAAGTCGAAAAACAGTCCCGCGACGTAGGAGCCATCGTCAAGACACTTATACAAAAATTCTGCAAAAAAAAGAGCTCCAGATTGAGTTGAGCGGCCAGACCGAAACCCATGCTGTGCGTTATCAAGTATGTGATATTTTTCAAGATATTTCATCATCCTGTTGAATACGATCCGCTCGAAGACTTTAGAGAAAACACTCAGGATGGAAATGGGTCTGTAGTTTTCTACACTGTGTACATCGTCTTTTTTGTAGACCGGTACAACAATAGCCTTCTTGAGAATGTCCGGAAAAACGCCAGAAGCTATTGAAAGATTGATCACATGGGCCATATGCGGGGCGATATCGGTAGCAATCAACTTCAAAATACGACACGAAATAGAATCGATTCCGCTACTCTTTTTATTTTTTAGGGACTTGATAGTTTCAAGGATTTCAAACTCCAAAACAGGTTGAAAGAAAAAATTAGAGTTTAATATTTTTGATGCAGTGCCCGAAGAAGTTAAAGACCCCTTATAATAATCATTAAGGTTATTTATCGTCACTGCGGAGAAATAACGGGCAAAAATTTTAGCAACATCATCAGCTCCGGTGTACAAGACATCATCAATGACTAGCCGAGTAGACTGATCCAGTGTCTTTCCTCGGCCAGTCAGTGAATTGACCAAAGACCATAATGTTTTATTTTTATTGTCAGAGTTACGTATGAGATTGCTATGATAACTAAGCTTCGTGTTCCTAATGAGCATATTATAGGAAAATTTGGCTTCTTTGTATAACAAATGAGTTGACTGACATTTCAAGTTTCTATGAAGCCAATACAGATTTTTCAACTCTTGCTTAGCCGAGATGATCTCCGCATTAATCCACCTCTTATCGTTCCTGCCGACAATACACTTACATTTTTTCAGTGGACAGCACACCTCAAAAGTTTCCTCAATCAAGTTGACAAAGGAGCCGAAGCATCCATCCACATCCAAACGGTCATACATTTCACCAAAGTCACAATTCGAGATAGCGAATGCAAAACTTTCCAGGTTTTCCCGACTCAAATCCCTGAACAATCTCGGTACTGACTTAGAATCAGATCCAGAAAAAAGGAAAAATTCAACTGAGAATGCTCGATGGTCACTAATGTGAGGCTCGAACACCCGAGCCCTTCGATGTTCTGCACTAACATTACTAAGAACATAACTGAGCTTGGATATGGATGTATGACCCGTACTATCAGTAAAAATTCTAGTTGGTTCCCTCGAAGAAATTGATAAACCAAAGCAAGCAAGAAAATCCAAAAAAAATTTATGGTTCATACAATTTTCTTCAAGGAAATTGATGTTGAAATCTCCACAGACAAACACAGCATCCCCCTCCCTAAAACAACCGTCCAAACATTGTGATAGTCGCCCCAAAAATAATTCAAAGTCACCTGAACCGGGCCTGTATATACTGAGCACCACAATGTTCACCTCAGGAGTAATCACCCTAATTCCACAGACCTCGAACTGCATCTCCTCGGAGAACTGAGACACGCACAATTTCCTCACTTGTAAACCAGTCCTCACGTAGATCATCGATCCACCATGAGCCCCGACAGGGCGGCAGTAAGAATCCACCAAACTATACCCAGGAATCTGCATCGCTAACACACTGTCAGAACTGCACCAGTGTTCGGAAATGCAGACGATATCTGGATGCTGCTCATCAAAAAGAACCTCGAGGTTTCCCAACTTGTTAGAAATGCACTGCATGTTCAACTGAAGGAGTTTGAACCTTCGTTCCAAGGCAGAGGTACTGGAATCTTGATTCATAATTTGTCCTTCATTAAATGACGTTTCATAAAAAACTTATTTATTGCCACACCCTCTGGCCAGAGATCGGCTTTCATTGCTTCAACTAAAAATGGAGAAGGCACTGTAACCTTGAACGACGAATATACCTCAGGTTTCTTAGAAGCCAGTTTTTCACAAGAAACGTCTGAGCAAAATGGACGCAAGTATTCAAGGATGTCTTTTATTTCTGTACCTGGGGCAAGTCTAGAGACATGCAGATACGACAATCGCTTTTTTGGGACAACCTGTAGTGAACTAGATTTCAAAGTCCCCACAATTGGTTTCATCATTATCCTACTTGCGGAGGTAATATCAACTTTCCTGTCTGCTCTATTCACCACTCCTGTTTTTACGAACACATCCGTAGCAGCTTTCGTTGCTCTTTTTTTTGAGGTAACAACTTTCCACTCAGACGACCCATCGTTTCCTTCAACAACGATATTTTGTTGGTTGTTGATAACTGGCTGAGTGATCTTATTATATTTCGAAGTGCGAGGATCATGTGAACATACTTGAGCAGCAGACACCGATTCGTTATCTACGGAATTCCTATCAGGCGGATTCCCCTTGTTATCAGCTTCACCTGTTGTCGAACGGTTTTTGCTTTCTCTCAGAATTTTCACTTCATATTTTAGTTCTTCCATTTGTTTACCTTGTAATAATATCAACTTTTTAAGCGATTCGATCTCAAGCAGGAACACTGACGATAATTCACGAACTATTTGAGATTTCATCCCTTGTAATTCCTCATTAGTAACTTGAACTGACTCCAAAATATCACTTGTTGGCGTTGGTGAGTCTGCTTTTAATTGGGATGAACATTTTTCACAGAGGATTCACATTGGGATGAACATTTTTCATAGAGGAAATAACAACAAAATTTCAGATGTGAATGTCGCATTCAAATGAGCAAAATACCCTGAAAATTGTAAATCGGTATCCCTTTCCGTTATCAAGTTATCGTGAGATACATAATATTATCTTTTTTGGCGCTCTCGTTCCTAGGCACTCTGTGCTTATCAATTTACCCAAATGTCTGGAATTTTCGAATTTTTGGCTGAAAATGGTCTCAAACGATTTGGTTCGACTCACTGATCAAGAATCCGTTGTTCGAAATCGATTCTGTCCGGCCGTCCGTCCGTTAACACGATAACTCTCGAACGAAAATATTTAGAGGATTGAAATTTGCAGGGTAGGTTTGGCGCGTAAATATCTCGGACGATTTCGTTAACGAGCAAAATCCATTAAACGATTTCGGAGTTATGGCCGTTTTTAGTAAAAATATTTTTGATGAATATTTCCGAAACCGATCATTCGGTTCATCTGAAATTTAGCATCAAATTGTAGAATAATAACCTCTATACGCATGCGAAGTTTTGTATTGATCAGGTTGCCGTAAAGTATAAAAAGACATTTTTAAAATTTTTAAATTTTGTTTCTACAATAACTCTGTAGCATATTGAACTAGGCAGTTGAAATTTTCAGTGTAGGTTTGGGAGATAAATATCTCGGTTAAGTTCGTTATTGGGCAGAACAAGCAAGATGTTTTCGGAGTAACGAAAAACAAAATTTTAACTTCAAATTCATTTTTTTTAAGATGCAATTTCAACATAAAAATCCATTGAGATCATTTTCAACACTAACCGGCCGTAGGCACGATAACTCTCGAACGGAATGAGCTAGACAGTTGAAATTTTCAGAGTAGGTTTGGGAGATAAATATCTCGGCTAAGTTCTTTATTGGGCAGAATCGGACAGATGGTTTCAGAGTAACAAAAACAATTTTTTTTTACATGACAAATTCCAAATTAATTTTTTTTCAATAGGCAGTTTTATCATAAGAATCCATTGATATCATTTTTAACTCTAACAAGCTAATACTTTCGGAGATATGATTTTTCAAAATTGTAATAATAAATCGTTTTTCTACGTTTTCACAGAATGATATAATTATTCTATGTATGAATTGTTATAATGTCAACTTATTTTCCAGAGACATGACATTTAGACGATGTCATGTCTCTGGAAAATAAGTTGCATTATAACAATTCACACATAGAATAATTATATCATTCTATGAAAACGTAGAAATACGATTTATTATTGAAACTTTTTATTATATGCAGTTTCACTATAAGAATCCATTGATATCATTTTTAACTCTAACAAGCTAAAACTTTCAGATTTATTATGTTTCGAAATTTCAATAATAAATCTTATTTCTATGTTTTCACAGAATGCTTAACAGAGGCCAACAAATTGAAAAAAAAAATTGGTGCTAGAAATCTAACATCTGATTTTAGATATTTTTAATGTGCTGATTCCAAAAATGCCACCAGATTTATTCTATCAGCTCTAGTTTTTGAGATACACGTTACAGGTTAAATGATATATTTTTTTCTGATAAAGGACAACAAATAAAGAGATAAATATGTACTTAATCGTCGAAATAGAAATTTCCCAGAATCTAATTAGCCAAATGGATACCTGGAATTGTCCCTGACCCAATGTTCCTATACTAGGAACTACTCAATACAATGCTCTTAATTACTTTTATACCTGTAATTGCCTATGACCCGATCCTTCTATACCTGCTTGGCTGTACTTGATTTAGTATATTACTGAGTTTTCCCAAGTAAAGTTGTGCTATCATTTTGTGTAAATTTTGGTCGTTTTGTAGTATCAAGATACTAAACTGAAACAATGGCATCCACAAGCAGAGGTACCTGTGTAAATCATCCCGATGTTTTTTGTTATGTGTGTGGTGAATACACTTTGAAAGAGAGCAGAAAAACGATTTCTGACTTTGTGAAGAGAGCTTATCTTGCCTATTTTGGCGTTCATTTAGGAGATCAAGATAAATCTTGTGCCCCACATTTCATATGTAAAACATGTGTTGAACATTTGCGACAGTGGACAACTGGAAAGAGGAAGTGCCTAAAGTTTGGTGTACCAATGGTTTAGAGATAACCGCGGAACCATAATGACGACTGCTATTTTTGTCTCGTTAATATTAAAGGCATAAATAGAAACAATAGATACAAATGGACATATCCTGATCTAGATTCTGCAAGAAGGCCTGTAGTGCATTCGGAAGAAATACCCGTTCCATCATTCAGCAGTCTACCCGAACTGACAGAAGATGATACAGAAACATCAACGTCTGACGAAGTTAAAAGAATTCAATCAGAAAACGACAGCGATTTTGAAGCAGATTTAGCAACTCCGCAGTGTTTCAATCAAGAAGAACTAAACGATCTTATAAGAGACCTGAATCTCTCAAAGGAATCCGCTGAATTACTTGCATCCAGATTAAAAGAAAAAAATCTACTTTGTCGAGGTACTAATATTACATTTTATCGTAAAAGAGATAAGGATCTGCTGCCTTTTTTCACTCAGGAAAATGACTTGGTATTCTGTAACAATATAAAAGGGCTCTTAGAAAAAATGGGTTTGCCTGAATACACTCCAGATGATTGGCGCCTTTTTATTGACAGTTCAAAACGTAGTTTAAAATGTGTTCTTTTACATAACGGTAACAAATATGGCTCAATTCCTATTGATCATTCTACTACCATGAAGGAAGAATATGAAACAATAGCATTAGTTTTGAGAAAAATCAAATACGAAGAACATCAGTGGTCAATTTGTGTTGATTTAAAAATGATTAACTTCCTCCTTGGACAGCAGAGTGGTTATACAAAATATCCTTGTTTTTTGTGCCTTTGGGACAGCAGAGCTAAAAATGAGCACTGGGTTAACAAAAATTGGCCTTCAAGAGATATCATGATTCAAGGAATACAAAACGTGATCAACGAACCTTTGGTTTCAAGAGAAAAAATCTTACTTCCGCCCTTGCATATCAAGCTAGGCCTAATGAAGCAATTTGTGAAGGCCTTAAATCGAGATGGAAATTGTTTTGGGTATTTGTCGCGTAAATTTCCTGGCATTAGCACGGAAAAACTAAAAGCTGGTATATTTGATGGTCCTCAAATAAGGCAACTTGTTAAAGATCCACAATTCACCACATCAATGAACGAGACTGAATCTAACGCTTGGAATTCATTTGCTCAAGTAGTACAAAATTTTCTTGGCAATCATAAAGCAGAGAATTACGTAGAATTTTAATATTCTCGGCTGTAACATGAGTATAAAAGTTCACTACCTCCACAGCCACCTAGATCGTTTTCCAGAAAACTTAGGTGATTGTAGTGAAGAACAGGGGGAAAGATTCCACCAGGATATTAAAACTATGGAAGATCGTTATCAAGGACGATGGGATCGCCACATGATGGCGGACTACTGCTGGAGCCTTCAGCGAGACTGCCCTAGTAAACTCCATTCTAGAAAATCGTATAAAAGAAAATTTTTATGTGATTAGTGACTAATGTAATTATGTAAATTAAGTTTTTGCACTAAATACTTATATCCATGTGTCTTTGTTTTTTTTTAACTGTCAATAGTTATATTATATATTATAACAGTTATAACGTAAATTATATACACAATTTTTTAAAAAATCTCAAAAACTAGATCTGATAGACAAAATCTGAGAACTTTTTTACATTCTGCATCCAAAAATTACTCAGGAACAGTTAAAAAATCGCAGGCACCAAAATGTATGTTGGCCTGTGTAATCATTCTATCTATGAATTATTATAATATGATCTGTGTTGATACATGTCAACTAATGACATTGTCTAATTCATTTCAGCAATCGTAGAATTATGAGAATTATAATATGATATCATACTTTTTGTTGGTTGATATTTTCATGCCGATGGTCAATCCTTATGATGATGGGAATGGTAATGGTAAGTTAATAATATTGTTTTCAGAATATCTCCAGTAAAAACAAAACTGGAATATTGGTGTATTGGAGTGGTTTTGAGGAAAGAATATATATTATCGTTCATCATAGAATTGAGGAATGAACATCTCCGATGAGTTCGATGTTCGGTAGAATTTGTCTATTGGATTTGGATTGATAATTTTTGGCACTCTTGTTGAATTTAAATTATTCTATGATGTTTGAATTCAATTTCTGCTAAGATGAAGTTCTTTCATAAGAATCCATTGAGATAATTCCCAACTCTGAGAAACCAATACTTTCGGAGATATAATTTGTCTGTTTGTACAAGAGCGCCAGAAAGCTCCTGTCCACAGGGCTTGAACCAATTATTTTAAATTTCAAAATTTCGCAAAAAAACTGTGCGTTGGCATTCAGTTTCTTTTTTTTTGAGTTATTGGGAAAAAAATTTCAGATTATTATAGCTTCAAAACCTTTAGCCCATTATATATTATATTATGCATATTAACAATCTTAAATTCCGCATTCAGATGCGGAACGTACCTACCCTAAAAATTGCGCGTCACTATCTCTTTTTGGCGCTCTTGTTCCTTGGAACAGAGTGCCTATCAATTTGCCCAAATATCTGTAATTTTCGAATTTTTTTATGAAAATGGTCTTAAACGATTTGGTTCGACTCACTGTTCATGAATCCGTGGTCAAAATTGATTCTGTCCGATACCTCTCGAACGGAATGAGCTAGACAGTTTTCAGAGTAGGTTTGGGAGATAAATATTTCGGCTAAGTTCGTTATTGCGCAAAATTGGACGGATGGTTTCAGAGTAACAAAAAAAATTTTTTTTTTACATAACAAATTTCAAATAAATTTTTTTTATATGCAGTTACACCATAAGAATTCATTGATATCATTTCTAACTCTAGCAAGCTGATACTTTCGGAGATATGATGTTTCGAAATTTCAATAATAAATCTTATTTCTATGTTTTCACAGAATGCTATAATTATTCTATCTATGAATTATTATAATATGATCTGTGTTGATACATGTCATCTAATAACATTGTCTTATTCATACCAGCAATAGTAGAATTATGAGAATTCTAGTATGATATCATACTTTTTGTTGGATGATATTTTCATGCCAATGGTTAATCTATATGATGATGGGAATGGTAATGGAAAGTTAATAATATTGAGTTCAGAATATCTTCAGTAAAAACAAAATTGTAATATTGGCGTATTGGAGTGGATTTGAGGAAAGAATATATATTATCGTTCATCATAGAATTGAGGAATGAATATCTCGGATGAGTTCGTTGTTGGGTAGAATTCGTCTATTGGTTTTGGATTAATAATTTTCAGCACTCTTGTTAAACTTAAATTCTTTTTTGATGTTTGAATTTAATTTCTGCTAAGATGAAGTTCTATCATGAGAATCCATTGATATAATTCCCAACTCTTACCAATACCTTCGAAGATATGACTTGTCAAAGTTTGAACAAGAGCGCCAAAGCTCTTGTCCACAGGGCTTGAACCAATTTTTTTTTAAGTTATAGAGAGATGAATAATATTTCTTAATAATTCATTTGAAATTTTCTAGTTATACGATCCAAGCATATTTTCCCAAACGTCTTTAGGTCATTATTCTACAACCAGTTACCAAGTCTCAATTCGATCGGATCTTCCACCGGGTTCGATTATGCCCGTTAACAAACCTTGTCGTCGCATTTGGACGCCAAGTCTAAAGTTTGAAAGAAATCGTGGCAACGGTCAGCCGGCCGGACAGAATCAAATTTGACCTGGGATTCTTCATCAGTGAGCCTAATCGTTTGATATCATGTCCGGCAAAAAATTTGAATATTACAGACATTTAGGCAGAATGAGAGCATGCAGGTTCCCCAGAATATGCGCCCAAAAATTGCCTCTACACAATTTTTTACGCTCTTGTTCCTCGGAATAGAGTGGTTATAAATTTGCAAAAATGAATGTAACTTTGGAATTCTTAGCTGAAAATGGTCTCAAATGTTTTTATTCGACTAACTGATCAATAATACGTGGTCAAAATCGATTCTGCTCGTCTGTCCGACTAGCCATTGACACGATAACTCTCGAACGGAACGAGCTAAATAGTTGAAATTTTCAGAGTAGGTTTGGGAGATATATATCTCGATTATTTTCGTTATTGGGCAAGAGCGGTGGTTTCGGAGTAACGTAAGAAATTCCAGTGTTTCAGCTTCCACTGATGTATAATACGGCTTGTTCAGTTAGAGCCTGCCGTAGTCGCATTAGACTTCAGCACGAGGTGCCGATGTAATGTCTCCAGTGCGGTGCTTCGGTTTTAATGAGTCACGCACAGATCGACAGGTGTTCGTCAAGACATATGCGACATCTACTGGCGGAAATGGCGAAGAGGCAGGAGGATCGTAGGGAAGAATGTTGTTTCCTACATACCCATATGGAGTTTTGTTGTTATTTCCTCAATAACTCAAAAAATACAGATCTGATCGAATTGTAACTTGGCAATTAGTCTTACAATGCTGACCCGCAAATTTCATTGAGACTGTATAAATAAAAAAAAAAATTCACAAAAAAAAATTAAAACTTTCCTTCAAAAATTGTATTAATCAGAAACTATCTCTCTTAACCCACTGAAATTCCACACAAAGCTTCAAGCCAGTATTTTACAATCGATCACCTGGTAGGTTTGAAATAATTTCAATTTAATATTTGAATTCAGTGTCTTATGCATTTTTCCACGTGTCAACGCTTCCTTTATGAAACTTCACGCTGTATTTCATGAGGGTGTATGAAGCGTGAATAGAAAATTGAATATGCGCAAAAAAGCTCCTCACTTCGCTTCAGTGCTTTTTTCGAGATTTAATACTTAATCTCTTTACTGGGACTGGATATAACCTGCTTTCTTACAACCTGCTCGGGCGCCAGTTGCAATAGGTTTTGTAAGGTTGTAACTCCTTGATGGTCTCGATCACTGATAATAATAATACCTGGGTAACTTGTATACAGTTGGAGAAGAGTTCGGTATAATCTAAGCTGTAAGCGATTAATGAGAATGTATCTCTTTCAGAGGACAGACTCTGACACTGCACGGGTATATCAAGAAAACTCACCCTACCTATACAGGGTGTCCGGAAATGATGAGCAAAAAATTCAGGGGTGATATCTAGACTAAAAATAAATGGTACTTCTTCCTATAAATTTTTTTCGAAAATTGATTTTTAACGAAGTTACAGGGTGTTTAAGTTAAATATTATTCACACCGCCGTCCTAACTGAGGTCCTCAGTTAAGGATAAATTTGAATCGCAACCTCAGTTAACGTATGTAATGGTAGTGAAACAGGCCTGTTTCACGTTAATTTTCACGTTATCTGAGGTTGCGATTCAAATTTATCCATAACTGAGGACCTCAGTTAGGACTAAACGGAGATTGAATGCTTCGTGAATACGGCGGACAGTTTGTTTGCTCTACGTTTTATAGAAGGAATATTCCATAGAGTCTATCGGAACTTTATGGTTATGTATTATTATTATTATGTGTGTATTGCTATGTTTGAAGTTGAAAATAAATGAAAAGATTTCGTATTCATCGCATGCAAGTAAAGCTATTTAGCGTTTTTCTCGAAAACGTTTAGATTTATCGAAACAAAAGAAGTATACCCTTTTTTGTGTAAAAGAGTCTAGAGAATGAAAATAATTGGTCAAAATTTGCATACAGTGTAGCACCAAAAAGTATAGGCTCGTATGTGGCGCCCTCTACAAAATGGAAAAAAATGGTTTTCAAATTCGTTTTGCTCATCCCTTAAAAGCCACAAACACGAAACTTCGTAGAAATATTATCAATGTAGCAAAACGTAGAGCAACAAAACTGTGAATAAAATACAACTTTAACACCCTGTAACTTCGTTAATAATCAATTTTCCAAGAAAAATTATAGGAAGAGTTAGCATTTATTTTTGGTCTAGAAATCACCCCTGAATTTTTTGCTCATCATTTCTGGACACCCTGTATACAATTTTTGGCGCGCTTGTTCCTCGGAACAGTGCTTATCAATTTGCCCAAATGTCTGTAATTTTCGAAGTTTTTGATGAAAATGGTCTTGAACAATTTGGTCCGACTCACTGATCAAGAATTCGTGGTCAAAATCGATTCTATCCGGCCGGTCTTCCGTTAACACGATACGATAACTTACTCTCGAACGGAATGAGCTAGGCGGTTGAAATTTTCAGGGTAGGTTAAGGAGATAATATATCTCGTTATTGGGCAGAATCAGACCGATTCTGCCCAATAACGATCTAAGATGGGATATTCATCTCCTTAACCTACTCTGAAAATTTCAATTCCCTCTAGCTCATTCCGTTCGAGAGTTATCGTGTTAACGGAAGACCAGCCGGACTGGCTGGACAGAATCGATTTTGACCACGGATGGTTTCGGAGTAACAAAAAAATAATTTTTTTACATTACAAATTTCAAATATATTTTTTCAAGATGCAGTTCTATCATAAGAATCCATCGATATCATTTTCAACTCTAACAAGCTAATACTTTCGGAGATATGATTTTTCGAAATTTCAATAGCTACTAAATCGTACTTATTATTATCATATGATTTGTGTTAACACACGTCATCTTGGACTTGCGTCCAACTTTTACGTATGAGTTGCACGCAAGTCCAAGATACTGTTCAAAGCGGTACATACCAATATGAACTTTGTCACATTAAAGAGAACTACTAATCTGTCAAATATTCTGCTCCGTTCAACGCACCATTTCTGAGTGCGTTTTTCAGCGGGTGTTGGTTGCATCCTAATAATTAAATATACAAAGGCGGTTTTGAGCAGGTGAGTTATTGATTTTCCTTGCCTCTTATTTCTCCAGTTTCATTTCAAAATATTCATTCGTGAACATTAAATATTTGTTAAAATTATTAATTTCTGAACTACTTGGGAAACGTATGCATATAAGGTAACTTTGAATCGTTCAATGTTACCCGCAATTTGAATTTGGTACATTGGGTAACTTTGAATTTCAATTTTAAGGTGGAGAATGCCTCGAACGTCGGAAAAAGCGACAACAGGTGTCAGAAAATATGGTACAAAAGGTGGGAAAGCCCTGTGGACAGGATCTTTGGCGGTCTTGTTCAAACTTTGACGAATCATATCTCCTAAAGTATTGGTTTCTCAGAGTTGGGAATGATATCAATGGATTCTTATGATAGCACTTCATCATAAAATAGAATAAATTGAATGAGAATCCATTGATATCATTCCCAACTCTGAGAAACCAATAATTCCGAAGTTATTTTGTTTTATTATTTATTTTATTATTGTTTTATTATAAGAATCCATTGATCATTCCCAACTCTGAGACAACAATACTTTCGCGTTTCAACAAGAGTGCCAAAGCTCCGGTCCACAAGGCTTGAACCAATTCTATCACAATATTTACACAATTCAATAAGTCAAAATCAACAGTAAAACACAGTGACAGAGCAGCAGTATGTATGAGGAAGAATTCAGGCTTTGCGCAGGAACATCAATAAGTAAATCAAAGCTATTAGTGAATGGTGCAAGCAAAAGCAGGTGTGTAAATGAGTCAATAGCGGATAGTAATTATTCATAGGTCAATAGCAGTTAATGAAAGGTGAGAGTATACCAAGCGGATATAACAGAATAATGAAGTAAAATTGGTGGGGGGTCCGTGTATGCAGAACTCACCTGTGCTCCTGGTCAGAAATGTGGTATCCACTGGGCCGGATGACTCTAAAATCCTAGAGACTCCTGAGGTTATCACGGAGATGTGAACAGGATAAATCCTTTATGGACGAACCACTTTAAGTGGAACAGTGTGGGACTCCGTCCTGCTCCAGAGCGGTTACCCACTGAAACTCCTGTGATCGGGTTCCAGGCATTTTCGCCTATAAACCAGTTATCTCTCTTCGTTGGGAATTTCTCACACGATCCAAGTCGTGTTTATGTTTATTGGTCTTCCTTCATCTTGATTGATGAAGGGGCATCTTTTCACCTTCCGGTTGATTTTGAAACTAAGTTTACTAACTTAATTTCGTTCTCTAAGTAGTTAGTCTCTGAGCCTTCTATTGGGTCGTAGTTTACAAGTTTTCTCAGCTCCTCATTGGCATGTAGGTTGGCTTTTAGGCGTTCTTGTTCCTCGGAACAGAGTGCTTATCAATTTGTCCAAATGTCTGTAATATTGGAAGCTTTGACTGAAAGTGGCCTTAAACGATTTGGGTCGGCTCACTGGTCAAGATTCCATGGTCAAAATTGATTACGTCCATCCGTCAGTCCGTCCGTCAGTCCGTCCGTCCGGCCGCCCGTCCGTCCGGCCGTTAACAGAATAATTCTCGAACGGAATGAGCTAGACAGTTGAAACTTTTAGAGTAGGTTAAGGAGATAAATATCTCGGTTTAGTTCGTTACTGGGCTAAATCGGTGGTTTCGGAGTAACAAAAAAAAATATTTTTTTTACATAACAAATTTCAAATTCAACTTTTTTTAAGATGCAGTTTCATCATAAGAATCCATTGATGTCATTCTCAACTCTAATAAACTAATACTTTCGGAGATATGATTCTTCAAAATTTCAAAAATTATTCTCAATTCTATATGATTTCATAGAATACTCTAATTATAATTTCCTGATGTATATAAATCCAACATGCGATGAGTCATAGACCTACGTTTTGAATTTAATTACTAAAATTCTTGAGAATTGACGCACATAAGCCAAATTGTAAAAGCCCTGTGGACAGGAGCTTTGGCGCTCTTGTTCAAACTCTGACAAATCATAACTCCAAAAGTATTGGTTTCTCCGAGTTGGGAATGATATAAATGGATTCTTATTCAATATATTTCATTTTATGATGCACGTCTATCATAAGATTTCATTGATATCATTCCCAACTCTAAGAAACCCATACTTTCGGAGATATAATATGTCAATGTTCGAACAAGAGCGCCAAAGGTCCTATCCACAGGGCTTGAACCACTTTTTCAAATATCTTCTCGGCTTTTTTCTTCATGAAAGCAGTGATCGGCTCCCATTCTAAGTCTTTATGTATTTGTCTATTTCTCACAAACCATAGTACGTCCATTGCTCTTCTTATTAATATTATGTCTTCTGTTTACTGTATCTTCTTGATATGTCTTTTGGCTGCGAAGCCCAACGCAGCCCAACCATAGATGAGTTGCGGTCTCGCTATAGTTTGAATCATCGTGAGTTTTTATGTTTTTATTCATACGGCTCTTCCTGCTTCTTCCTGCTCTTCTGCTCATTTTATGTGGCTTTTCCATGTAAGTCTTTTATCTAGTATCATCCCTTGATATTTGGCCTCTTTTTGCCATTTTACTTCTGCACCATCTATTATGAGGTTTCTTTCGTTTGTCTCTTCTGTTGTAGGATGGCTTGACTATTTCGTCCGTTTATCTATATTTCCCATTTTATGCACCACTCGTTCAATTCTTCAGATACTTGTTGAGGTCTTCGATGTATCGCATCTACTCGCCGATGTCTGAAAGCATGTCATCTGCGTAGAGGGTCACCATCATGCGTGCATCATTTGGTATATCGTGGATATAGATATTGTATAGAAGTGGGCCCAGAACGCATCCTTGGGGCACTCCTGCTTCTAAGTATCTAATAGAGGAACATTCATCCTCTATTTTGAGGTAGAGATTCCTGCCTCTCAGATAGTTTCTGATAATCTTGCAAATTATGCTCGAGTATTCTGCAGTCATCATTTTATAAGCCAATCCTTCGTTCCGTAACAGAGTCAAGTAACCCCCAGGCGACGACTGGAAGCTCGCCTTAACTTGATAGACTGAAGGGCACCCAAAAGTACATTTGAATCTGTCTCAAACGCCACAAGACGAGCGACCCATTAGTGAAATGGTTGAAAACAGAAATGCAAGTTGTGCGCCCGTCAGACACGGTACGGTCTGGCCAGCCGTTAACACGATAACTCTCGAACGAAAGGAGTTAGATGATTCACATTTGCAGGGTAGGTTTGGAGCGTAAATATCTCGGGCGTGTTTGTTAACGGGTGGAATCCACAAAGTGGTTTCGGAGTTATGGCCGTTTTTAGTAAAAACATTTTTTATGAATATTTCCGGAACCGATCACTGGATCTATCTGAAATTTAGCACCAAATTGTAGAATTATTACTTTTATACGCAAGCGAAGTTAGGTATTGATCGGGTTGCCGTACAGTGTCGAAAATTTTTTCTTTCAATAATAATTTTGTTTCTAGAATAACTCTCGAACAGAATGAGCTATGCAGTTGAAATTTTCAGAGTAGGTTTGGGAGATGAATATCTCGGTTAAATTCGTTATTGGGAAAAATAGGCCAGATGGTTTCGGAGTAACGAAAAAACAAATTTTTTTTTTAATTACAAATACAAATTCAATTTCATTTAAGATTAAGTTTCACCATAAAAATCCACTGATATCATTTTCAACTCTACAAAGCTGATACTTTCGGAGATATGATTTTCCGAAATTTCAATAATGAATCGTACTTCTATGTTTTCACAGAATGCTATAATTATTCTATCTATGAATTATTATATGATCTGTGTACATACTTGTACATGTCATCCTGTTCTATAAGAGAGAGTCAATTTCATTTCAGCTATTTTAATTTGATTTCTACCATGGTTCTCATTCTCAGATTGCTCATTCAATTCTGATAAATAAACTATTATTTAAATTGAATTTCCTTTATGATGCAGTTCTACCAAGAGAATACATTGATATCATTCCCAACTTTCAGAAACCAATACTTCCGGAGATATGATGTGTTTGAACAAGAGCACCAAAGCTCCTGTCCACAGGGCTTGAACTAATTTTTCATCTTAGTCGGACTCCGAAAAAACACGTAAACATGCGCAAAAAGTTGAGATTAGAGGCGACGAACATCAGCGTATGTGTTCTTCCACATGGGATGAAATTTTAAATGAATCCGAATGATTCGATGTATAATTATTCCACGGAAAATGAACAATTCGATTTTTAGGCAACGAAGAATTACCTCGTTAAATTTGATAGAAATTAATGTGTATAATGTGACCTATAATTATTCCGCTTAATGGA
Organism: Halyzia sedecimguttata; assembly: GCA_937662695.2. Lineage (NCBI taxonomy): Eukaryota > Metazoa > Arthropoda > Insecta > Coleoptera > Coccinellidae > Halyzia > Halyzia sedecimguttata. The sequence continues at coordinate 60,296,839 of OW569417.2, read as the reverse complement.
ACAATGATAATAATTTAGTTCAAGGAAAATTATAGCAACGAAAATATCACTCCGTTACACTGTATACTGTATCACTTCAAATATAATACCCGATATTACCTAATTATTATTTCAAGATAATATTTAGTTTCAACTATTCAGTTCTTCTATTGCAGGAAGTTGGTTAATTTTTTCCCAAAACACGAATTGAAAACAATTTAATTTTGATTCTATTTCTCATCCTTCGAAAAGAAAGAGCCTTGCAGCGCACCCACGTATCGTTTATCTCTGTTCTTTCCATTAGAGCATAATGAAATTAATTTTGATACGATTTTGCTTAATCTGTACTAGAATCAAAATCGATTACTTCAATTGAGAATTGGATTTTGGAGGCGAAGACGCTGTCGGCTAATCGAACTTGAAAGCTCCGTTTGAGTATTCATTACCCAAATCAGGTTTGAGTGTATTTAATTATAAATAATTCAACCAGGGCATTTTATCCCGTTTTTAGTATATCATTTACGATACCTTGCTTCTGAAATTTTGAAGGAAGGATTAGCTCCATCTTAATCATCAATAATTATCCTTAATCAAACATCACTAAGGAAGTTTCTCAATCTAACCACCACACCATGCTCACAAGTCCATATTTTTGGTTCGCTGTTCAGTTGAACAGATTGCTAATCAAGTCGTCCAAATGTCAGTAATTTTCGAGTTTTTGTAATTCGAGGTCAACTTTGATTCTGTCCGACCATCTGTCCGTCAGCATTTCAACGCTCTAACGTAATTAGTAACAGAGTTGGAATTTTCAGAGTAGTTTTGGAGTCTAAATGCGCCGGCTAAGTTATTCAATGAGCAAACTGCATCGAGCAGTTTCAGAGTGATAGCCTTCTGAAATTTTTTTTCCCGATAACTCGGAAAATACTGATCTGATCGAATTAAAGTGCGGTAGTTCATTGATCAATTCCGTAAGGATCACTTATAAAAGATTTTGTGAGGATCGCATGACTGAAAAATGAAAACAAATATTTAAATAAAAGGTATATCTCTCAGAAACTTAGCCCAGGAAAGTTAGTGCTAAAATGCTAAAATTGCTCCAGGGCTGGAAATCGTTTTCACCCGTTTTGGGCGTCCTGAATAACGGTTATCTGAGTTTGCGGCGGTTTCTAGGTTGGGCTTCAGATTTGAGAGCCTAAAAACCGCGAAATTTTCGCAATTTTTTCCGGTATATTACTTATAATTCGAGAAGTACGTAGCCTAAAGAAAATGTTATTTCCTTCCTCTTTAAAGAACTTCTAGCGTCTATTGACGCCCCTCAACTTCTAACGCTTTTAGGTCGAAACAGACTGCACCGATTGCGAAATATCATTTGATTCAATTGTGAATCAGATACTTTATGAAATTCTAAATTTGGTCAGTTCAGTGCTGAGATATTAATTTTAAACCGAAAGAGTTCGTATCTACAAATTTCCGCTAGGGCAGTCCAACGCAGGAAACTTCGTCTGGACTCAAAACTTCAAACGTTTTGCGTTTTTTTCAAGAAAATGTGAGCGTAATGAACTAAGTTTAAACTCTAGTTATTTTAAATAATTGAGAACAAACTTCAATAACTCCATGTAGGTGTTAATAACTTCATTCACTGAGATTTTTTTGGAATGCTTAGTTGATCACGACGTTTCACATAATTAAGTTTGTTACCCTTCTATAAAAACTAAGTGTGTCTAAACAGTGTACAATTGTTAGGAAGAAACAACCAAAAATTTCGCTAGGTAATAAGGGCCTCTCATTTTTTGCATTCCTTATAACGCCGACTCCCCTTTGGTTGGAAGGAATGCGAAAAATGACAACATGGTTCTAATGAAACGCGGGAAGGGCAATCATCAATACTCTTGACAAACATCTGGACCTCCTAAGTGGTATTCTCTCAACCAACTGAGATTTCAACTCTTCCAGAGGGCCCTCTGTAAAAGCACTTTCAACTTAGTGTCATTGCTCCCCACTGAACTGGCCACTCACCAACATTCCTTCAGGGCCATTTTTGCAGGTGCAGATATGGAGGGACCGAGAGATCAATGCAGAGCAATGGGGATGGAAATCCACAACAGATGGTTTGACGCCAAATCACTCGGCCCCCAGCATACAATGCATTATTAAACTCAATTTCCTGCACCTGCAAAACAGCGTGCAAAAATGCATGCTCCTGCCAAAAAGTCAGGCTCGAGTGATCAGCCATTTGTGCCCCCTTCAAGGGACATGCATGTCTCAATTCAGTTGGTGAGCAGCATGACATGACATGGACTATGGACGAGTAATTCCGAAGACTAAGATGATCTGGAGAGAATAAGTATCAGCCGTGGGAGAGGAGGAAGAGCAGCAAGAACTGGAGTATGAAGAAGAGTTCCCCGAGCAACCCAGATGCCTTAAAAGAAAGCAAACCCGCTAGACATCATATTATAATAATAATAGAGTTTGTTCTTCAAATCCACAAAGTTTCGATACAATTAATTTTTTAAGCACATTTCCTTCATATCGAGGGAATAAACAGGACATGACAGAAGAAGTTTAGCTACTTTTAGGTGACATCTTCATTTCACCCAATATAAAATGTCATATATCACATATACGAACTGAAAAACAGAGCAAAATAAACTCAAGGGCTCAAATTAAAAAAAAAAAAAAAAAATGGAAACAAATTCTCGAAGGATGCTGAACGATGAATGAAGCAACTACAATAAAACATGAACTTTGACTTATTTAGATTATTTTCATCTATACATTGTTAATGTTGATGATGTCGTGGATAATCTTCCTCCCCAAGTTCTGAAGCCACTTTTTCACTCTAGCCTTGAAAATCTTTTCATGAATAATGCTCTTTTCTGAGTCTGGTAGCATGTTGAATAGTTCTGGAGCAATATACTGAGCACACCTCTGTCCACTAGATTTAAAACTCCTAGGAACCATGACACAATCTTCTCTCATCCTTGTATCATGCTGATGGGTAAGGTAGATTATTTTTATCTTTCTTCTACTTATGTTCATCAGGAGGTTCAGTGTGAACAGCTGTCTGATGTCAAATATTTGAGTCTCTGCATAGAGTAGCTCAGATGGAAATCTAATTTTGTTATCATGAATTATTTTCCAATCCACTTCTGCAAAACTTCAAGCCCTCGCAGGTGACAGTCATTCACACCTCACCAAGCAGAAATCCCATAAGATAACTGAGACTGTGCCATAGCATAGTACAAGAGTCTCGATTGTTCCATCCCCAAAAAGTCCTTCAAATAGCGGAATTTGTAGATGAGTCCTCTCATCTTTCCACTAAGATGTTTCACATGTAGATCCTATTTAAGATGTCTATCGATTATAATGCTCAGATATTCCACCGATTCTGCAGATGGAATGACAGTGTGTTGTCCTATCCTGAGTGGAATCTCATCTGGTAAGTGATTTGAATAGGAGGTAAAAGCCAAATATTTGGTTTTTCTGAGATTGAGAGTCAGCTGACTTATTTCCATCCAGAGTTTGATCTGATTAAAGTCACCTTCAGGTTTCGTTCTCAAGGTTCTCCAACAGTCAGATGTATAAAGAATCGCTATGTCATCTGCAAAACCTACAATTGTTTCCACCGTATCTTGCTGGAGAAGACTATTCATGTAGATGACGAACAAAATAGGACCAAGTACTGTACCTTGTGGAAATCCAGACTTAAGTTTAACCAGATTACTCCTTTTTCCATTCAGATCCACAAGCTGAACTCTGTCAGACAGGTAACTCCTCATAAGTATGAGCGCAGTCCCTCTAATTCCATAATCCTCCAGTCTCCCCAGCAGTATTTCATGGCTTACGGTATCAAATGCCTTACTGAGATCAACAAATAAACAAAGTGCTTGTAATTTCCTATCCAGTGCCCCATAAAGGTCTGTAGTGAGTTTCAATATTACATCATCCGTTGATCTGCCCTCCCTAAATCCATACTGGCTTTCGGCAAGAATGTTTTTATCTTCCAAAAACTTAACAACTCTCACCTTGATAACTTTCTCCCCGATTTTAAAAATATTCGAGATCAAGGTTATAGGCCAGTAATAATTCATATCGCTTCTAGTACCCCCTCTATATATTGGCTTAACTATTCCTAATTTCAAGATGTTGAGAAAATCGCCTTTTAGGAAGCATAAGTTAACGATGTGGGTAAAAGGCGAACATATTTCTTGCGAAATTTCCTTCAGTGTTTCCAATCGTATGTAATCATTTCCCGCAGTCCTATTCGATTTAATTTGTTTGATAATCGAGGAGATTTCATATTTAGCGGTGGGATACAGGAATAATGATTCTACATACATTTTCTCTTATTCACGATAATTAATCGGATTATTCGGTTCGTCTTCATTACCTTCACCAATTTTGCTGAATAATCCATTCGTTGTATTGGCAATGTCCTGATCCTCTGTATATAGCTCTCCATTGTCTGCCTTTATGCACTGAATGTTCGTTCCAAGTTTTACTTTGCCACCAATTTTGTTCACGCACTGCCAGAGGTTCCTAGAGTCATATCCATTCTTGTGGATGATGTTCTGTTTCTCTTCGAACAATTTATAACTTTAGATAGTGTTGACTTATATTTTCTATACTCCCCCTTCAGTACGGCATCCTCCGGATTCCTCTATGTGAGCAAAAAAAGGTTATTCTTTCTGTTAATCGAATTCAAAAGTGATGGTGTTCCACTCCTCTAGAGCTGTATTGTTCCTGTTCTTCTTTACTCTATTTGTGCTTTCTTCTATATGACCTTCGAGTACATCAACGAACTCACAAGTTGCAATATTCACATCATCCGTGTGTAAAACAGAGGTCCAGTCCTCCGATTGTAAATCTGTTCTAAGTCTTGCACAATCAATATAAACCTTGTTCTCATTAGGTGGGATGCTCATTGCATTATTAATTCTGAAATGAGCATTATTAATTCTGAACAGAAGTACTTTTGGAAAATGATCTGTTAAGTCATTCTCCAGAATGAAGGATTTTACTTTACGTAGAACTCTTCCTGATGTGCCACTTTGACGTGATAATGATCCAAACATGTACGGCTACTGTATCTTGTGTACTTATTTACCTACATACATATAACAAAAAGTTAAAATATCCAGATAGGTATATATGTATATAGAACTACAAATTATTATTATATTCTAATAATCTAATATATAAAATTTCCCTGTCACAATGTTAGTTACCGTACTCCTCCGAAATGGCTTTACCGACTTTTACCAAACTTTATATGCGTATTCAGTAGGTCTGAGAATCGGCTACTATCTATTTCTCATATCCCCTAAGTGATGATGGTTGTTCACCCTTAATTTTTTTTTTAATTTTTGGACGAAATTTTTTGTTTTTATTTCTTTATAATGTGGCATTACAAAATACATACAACCCTAAATTTTCATCCTTCTATCACCAACCCCTATTTTTAATAGTCATTTTAGTAATTAATCATTTTTCATCCCGTTCGATAACTGACCAATTATCACTTGGTAAGTTATTCCAGAGAAAGAGCTAATTAAAACCAAGTCGTCTTATTTTTTGTGAATGTTTTCCACTCTATTTCGATTAAAATTTCCATGAGCTTATGGCAAAGGTAAAATTTTTATATCTATTTTTATTAAAGTATCAAGGCAGTTTATTCCCGCCATTATTAGTGCTGGATTTTTTAAAATTTCCGCGTCTTTCTGGATCAACACTCATTTGCCAGACTATATCGGTGTCACGTCCCAGTAAACAACACGGAGTAGGGATGAGAACGAAGCCGGTCTCCTGTCTTTCTCACCTTTTCTCACTTTTCTTAACCAGATACGTTCGAGTAGGTAGTTCGTATTCGCAATTGAACCCGGTAGGTGGCGTCGCAATCGGGTTCTAGGTATTTTTAGAATTACGTGTTTGAGTGGGTCCCTGGATAACTTGGAAATTCAATTGTTCCGGTAGGAGGCGCTGCAATCGGGTTCTAGGTTTTTTTTGAGATTTTTCGCATTTGGAAATAGAATTGCAACCGCAATGACCGATTTGGCGCAGGCGAAGTTGCGTGGGTCAGCTAGTATGTATCTTTTATAGCCTCTCCCCTAATCGCAGATTAGATTAGAGGTGGTTGAGGTTCTACGGACCCTACTAGCTCACAGCAAAAACTAAAATATAGATGTTAAGTGGGCGCCAGACACTCCAACTTCAGAAAAACTCGAATTATATTCTACAAATTTATTCAATCAACAGTCTAAAGATTGGCCAATGTGAAACATGCAATATAAAATATAAATACTAAGTCAGACTGATCACAAATGAAATGCTTAAACTACTTATCTTGGAATCGTTTCAAATAGAGTCACTATGGGCAACTTCACAATGAGTCAGTCTAAGTGTCCAATCAGGTTCCTCAAATTAGTAACAGGAACTGGATATCATGGAGCTCGATGACTGGTGTTCTTTGTCGATTGCTAGGTCCCTCTATCCAAACGAAATAATTCCAACCAGGTGGTTGTCCTGGGTAACAGCGTAGATATTCCTCCAACTCAATACTCGAGGTACGTGCCTGACAGGTGGTTCTCTAAGCAGGTTTATGAAACTTCCTTTAAATGGAAGCAATTCGAAGATAAGCCAACAGCTACAGAATGAGGTAATAAAAAGGGTTCCTGCAAGATACATAATTCTTAGACTTTATCCTCGCAAATAACGTGCCCATTTCGAGTTCTAGTTCACAATTTAGATATAATGACAATGTGATTAATTCAAGTTACAAAGTGGTCATAACATTATTCCAGTTAAAAACTACAAAACGACTGGAAAAACATCAATCCGGCTTTCCATTTTCACTAAATGATTCTGAAGGATGAATTAGTTCTTAAAAGAGAATAATGGATAATAATTGCCGGTAAAAACTAGAGCTCAAAATGGCCACGCGGCCAGATAACAGGGAAGCCAAAATATGATTACAATACAAGCAAAAATATTACTGAAAAGTTAAGCTGAAATAATAATGAATTAATTACTAAATATGCATCAGAACATGTCGTCAATTGAAAGCAAATTGGATTAAAACCTACCAGATTCAGAACCCTTCACTCGAGGAAAATGGCCACAACTCAAGATAACTAAAACTCCACGGCTGCCTAACAAAAATGATTTCCAGATGGTCGTTCTCGCTTCGACTAACCAACTAACGCTGGAGGGGGGCTCCAGCGGACCGCGCTGACGTTCCATTGACATCGAACACAGAATCGATCTCGGAGTAGATCTAACGCACTTAACAAGTCAGGGGCGTCCCAACCAATACAACCGGGGTACACAAAATGCAACCAAACTTCAAATACAAACGGGATTCTAAGGAACCCGTTACACTTTATATGGTGAATTATTGCAATTAAGAATTCATAATTTGTAGCATAGCAATTCTTGATGGTCATTATAATATAAAACTTTTGTTCTGCCCACATGATCTCCTCAAATGAAGTACTGGCCAAAAGAAGAAGATGGCTGCCACCATTCCCTCATGATTGTATGACCTATCTAAATAACTCTCTGTTAATTGTGAAATATAAAGACTTCTTTCATTAGTTTCAAATTATATACTTTGATATAATGAGCAACTCTCCCATTTTTTCTTCGTTGTTCTATTTTCTGGGATTGTCTAGTAAGTCATTAATGATTGATGGTTACCTCATAATAAGAGCTTGATATAATGATTTCTTGAGTTTAGATTGTTATACAGGGTGTCCGGGGAATAACTGTACATACGCTTACCAGATATAGAGTTGGACTAGCTGATTACTGATTGACTATAAAAAATGTATTTCTGGATTTCCCTAGAAAGCTACAGGGCGATTTTCCAACTTCATGGAAATACTTAGACCGTCATAAAATCTAAACTTATTGACGGATATTATTGGAACTTGGTAGGTTATTGGTACATGCTAAGGTCGAGTCAGAAAGATATCAATTATTTTATTATTCCAGGGTCGGACTAATTAATCTTCATTTGAAGTGTTCAGGGAAAAAAAAACACTTTGTATTTCGAATTAAAATTAATTGATTCGCTTTTTAGAAATGAGCTAAATTATGCTTCAATTTGTGGTATCGCTTAAAGTTGTCACATTAACAATTATTTCGTTATGAATTTTTGAATTTGGATAAAGTTCGAAAAATTGAATTTTTCACCATGAAGAGAACTGAAAATCTCATGTTTGAATATAAAATGCGCAAGTATTAGTAGAAAATTAGTAGAAAATAGTAGACATTTTCAAAAAAGTTCAGTGCTTTAATAAGGACATTCTATAACGAAACAATAACAAATGAAAGAATCTAAAATACCTACAGTACAGAGTACCTAATAAAAATGTAAATAGGAACGAATGAATTGCTGAGTCAACGTTATTTCAGAAGTGGTTCGATATGAAAACCATTAGCTTGTATACATTTCTCTTGCCGAATGTTAAAATTGGATACAGCCTTGCGAATCATATCGCCATTATTTCTTAAAATATCGCAACAGTTGATAATTCTGTTCATTATCTGCTCTCTTGACTGGATTTCTTCAGAATATACCATATCCTTAATTTTCCCCATAAATAATAATCTAGCGGGTGGAAATCTGGAGATCGAGGAGGCCATGGAATAGTTCCTCCTCGACCTATCCACCTAGTTGTATAGGTATTATCGAGGTAACTTGTCACTTCCATGCCAAAATGAGGTCCAGCTCCATCATGCTGGAAATAAATTCCCCTCATACTTATTCCTTGTAGCATGCCGGCTAAAATACTTTGTAAGAAATGTAGATAAATCGCACTTTTAAGGCGACCATAAAAAAAATGATGCCCTATCAAATGTTTGTTTATCACAGCACACTAAACATTTACTGAAAATTTTTGTTGTGAATTTCTCAGTCTTATAATGTGTGGATTATTTTCGGCCCAAATGTGCGAGTTATGAATATTGAACACACCATCTCCGGTGAATTGAGCCTCATCACTGAATATTGTTCTGTACAAAGTGACTCTGTGATTTGCTATCCAATGTGCAAAATTCAGTCTTAAGACATTATCGCCAGGTTGCAATCGTTGTACCTGTTGTATGTGGTACGGGTACTTATTTTCCTCTTTGAATATTATGTGCACCTTATGCTTCGGCAAATGTAATTGTGCACTTACTCTTCTTATACTAGTTGAAGGTTGTGCTTGAATTAATTGGAGTACTTCATCACCTAGATTCCTTTGGCGATCCTTCTTCCTATCTGGCACTCTACCATATTGCGCTATACAACAAAATACTGCAGAAAATGTTTGGTAATTGGGAATTCTGCGCGTCGGAAATCTCAATATTCTCTATTTGGGAAATTGGCCATATTGATAATTTCACTATTTTATAATAATCAAAACACAAGCAACAAACAACAATCTCAAATTTCAGTTGTCAAAATTTATCACAGAATATGTTATAGGAATTCATATTTTATCTTGAAGGAAATTTTATTTCTGTGCATTTTTGAACTTGAATCTTTGAATCTAGTAAGATATTTTGTAACATTCTCTCTATCTGATAATCATATCTTCTCTTTCTCAGAGTACTTCATAATATTTAATATTGAATAAGTAAACTTTAAAGAAACAGACTAACAAGTTGAAAAATCACTACTCATACTCCTCGATTTACTAATTCAGTTAGAGATTTTTAAATTGGAAGAAGTGTCACTTTGGTCTATATCTTTGTTGTCGAACACCAGGTATATATACGAATAATTTCGAAATATGCTTATGTATACCCTATACAATTCACCAATTATTTTTCGAAATATACCTTCATTTACTCCATCGCAATGAGATCCGCGTCTGGGGTGGCCACCCAGTATATCAACAAATTATTATAGTCTTCCTCACCTTCGGTGATTTTTCTAAGAAAATTTGTTATTTATTTTCAACCTCCACAAGATGACTAAGTCCTGTTCAGGTAAATAAATTAAAATTTTCGAACTTTATCCAAATTCAAAAATTCATTCAAAAATAAATGTTGATGTGACAACTTCAAGAGATACCACACATTGAAGCATAATTTAGCTTCTTTCTAAAAAGCGAATCAATTAATTGTAATTCGAAATACAAAGTGTTTTTTTTTACCCTGAACACTTTGAACGAAGATTAATTAGTCCGGCCCTGGAATAATGAAATAATTGATATCTTTCTGACTCGACGGCATTTTTCAATATCCTCCCAAGTTTCAATAATATCTGTCAATAAGTTTAGATTTTATGATGGTCTAAGTATTTCCATGAAGTTGGAAAATCACCCTGTAGCTTTCTAGGGAAATCCAGAAATGAATTTCTTATAGTCAATCAGTAATCAGCTAGCTAGTCCAACTCTATATCTGGTGGTGAGAGTATGTACAGTTATTCCCCGGACACCCTGTATAAGTTGGCTAAATTCAATGTTTCCTGAAAAAAAATGCACTAAAATGAGAAGTTTTGAGTTCAGACGGAGTTTCCTGCGTTGGACTGCCCGAGCGCAAAATTGGTGCTACAAACTCTTTCGTTATCAAATGGTTTTTTCTGAGTTTTCTCTCCCAAACTTTGAAGAATATCTAATATCTAAAAATGTATTATTTTATGAATTGCTTCTGCGTAATAAACACAAGACATTATTGTCAGAACAATAAATCGGCCAATGATGCCTAACAAACAATAACGACACAACATCAACGAAGAAACAACTTGTGAAAAGAGGCGTTATTAAAACACTTTACGATAGAGCTAATCTGATTTGTTCTACTCTTGAAATTCGGAATAATGAAATCGATTTCATCAAAACATTTTTTCTTGAAGATAATGAATATCCGAGTCAATTCATAGATACATCAATCATGGATCCGATCGTGTTCAAACTTGGAACTTGGTAGTAGAGATAGGTTCTGAAGGCTATCCCGAAATATCTGCCATGTCGGATGAATAGTTTCTGATATATAGAATTTTTTTTAATGATTTTTAAAAAAAATTCTAGTAATACGATCCTCACAAAATTCTGCAAGAATTTCCGTGTTGGCATTCTTCAACTAAATACCATATTTAAATTGGATCGGTTAGGTATTTTATGAGTTATTAAAGAAATAACAACTAAATTTCAGATGGGGATAACTACAAAACCGTTCGGCCGATTATGCGTGTAAACAAACTCATTATACCACATTCAGATGCACAACCTAACCTGAAAATTTCAATTTGCTATCTCTTTCCGTTCTCAGGTTATCGAGACATAAAGAGTATTTTTTAATAATTTTCTAAAAAATTTCTAGTGATACGATTCTCGCAAAATTCAACAAACGTGCTTAGGTTTATATTCTACAACTACTCACCAAGTTTCAATTCGATCAGATTCATTTTGGTTGAAAACAAAATTATTACTCGGAAACCATTGGGTCGATTATGTCCATTAACGAACTTGTCCGTCGTATTGGGATGCGACACCTACCCTGAAAATTTCAAGTCGCTAGCTCTTTCCGTTCTCAAGTTATCGTGGCAACGGCCGGCCGGCCGGAAGGACATAATCAAATTTTACCTCGAATTCTTCATCAGGACGTCGAACCCGATCGTTTGAGACCACTTTCAGCGAAAAATTCGAAAATTACAGACATTTGGGCAAAATGATAACGCGATGTTCCCCAGAACATACGCGCAAAAAACTGTGTATGTAATATTCCTTGTATTTGTGGTAAATCGTATACAGAAGAAACATCGAGACCACTAGAAGTAAGAAAGTCGGAACATAAGAACAACTTGAGAAATAGAGACAGACAAAACTAAAAAAAATGGTTCAAGCACTGACGTGAAGTCAGGAGCTTTTGCGCGTATGTTCTATTGTCCATTCTCCTGTATTGGACACTGTTAATCGAATTCACCATGGTAAATTCGATTAAGAGTGTTCAATACAGGAGAATGGACAATTGAACATACGCGCAAAAGCTCCTGACTTCACGTCAGTGCTTGAACCAATTTTTTTTGTGAATTCAGGAGCTTTTGCGCGTATGTTCAATTGTCCATTCTCCTGTATTGAACACTCTTAATCGAATTTACCATGGTGAATTCGATTAAGAGTGTCCAATACAGGAGAATGGACAATAGAACATACGCGCAAAAGCTCCTGACTTCACGTCAGTGCTTGAACCAATTTTTTTTTCGTGAAGTCAGGTTAGAAAGCAATGATGAAAAAATTAACACATTATTGTCTACCTTCAATTCTTCTTTAGGAGAAGAATACATAATTATTCTTGAAAAATATTATTAAAGAAAATTATAAGTTTAGTTACTAAAATATTGAATGAAATTCAATTCAAAGTAATATTCAATTACTTATTCTTAACCAATAAATGTCCATTGATAGATCTAAAGGTGATGAGGTGAAACATAAAGATATATTCTCATTAGTGATAGAAAAACTGGCCTAAAATTCCTCTCTTCCCATCACGAGATTCAATATCCACAAATGAGCCTCTCACCTTACAAGATCAGAAGCCTTCAACAAAATTTCAGCGATATAATATTATAAATAATACATAACCTTTCAAAAGTCCCCTCTCACAAATATACTCCTCTGAAGGCACATGGATCTCTTGAAGAAGAATCATCGTCTCTATTTCTCAAAGATATTCACTCTTGTTCATAGAAATCCCTTCAATATTTAGTTGCCTCCTCCTAAGGAGGATCTCTTTCAAAACCAGGTCTGACCACTAATGTAGGGCTATCATCTCCCATAGATTTGTGATGAAATAACACGATTTTCCCATAACATACGCGTAAAAGATATGTCATCATGACATTCATATTTTTATTTTTGAAGGTTCTCGCAAAAATACGACCATAGACAACATATCATACGACGGTAGCATCCGCTACCGGCGCTACCGCTTCGCTACCGAACTCACAAAAGGCTGCGCGGTTCTCCAACAATATAGATCCGATCATGTTCAAACTTGGAATTCTGCAGTAGAGTTAGGTTCTGAAGGCTCTTCCAAAATTTCAGCCATGCCGGACGAATAGTTTATGATATATAGATTATTTTTCAATAATATTTAATTATTTTTTTTTTGATTTTATAGTTATACCATCCTCACGAAATTCTGCAAGAATTTTCGCGTTGGCATTCTACAACTAATAACCATGTTTGAATTCAATCGGTTTTGTATTCTTCGAGTTAATGAGGAACAAAAAACATCCAAATTTCAGAAATTTTCAGATGGCTATAACTCTAAAACCGTTTGGACGATTATGCTCATAAACAAACTCAAATGTCACATTCAGGTGCACAACCTAACCTGAAATTTTCAAGCCGCTATCTCTTTCCATTCTCAGGTTATCGTGACAACAAAAGTATTTTTTAATAATTTTTTAATAATTTTGTAGCAATACGATTCTCACAAAATTTCACAAACGTGCTCAAGTCTATATTCTACAACTATTCACCAAGTTTAAATTCGATCGGATTTATTTTGGTCGAAAACAAAATTATTACTCGGAAACCATTGGGCCGATTATACCCATTAACGAACTTGTCCGTTGTATTGGGATGCGCCACCTACCCTGAAAATTTCAAGTTGCTAGCTCTGTCCGTTCTCAAGTTATCGTGGCAACGGCCGGACGGCCGTACGGCCGGACGGCACCACAGAATTAAATATCACATTTGGGCAAAACTATAACGCGATGTTCCCCAGAACATACGCGCAAAAATAGCAGAACATGTCTGTATTGGCTGTCCCAAATTCGTTGTTTAGTAAGGGGATCTCAGGACCCCTTTGAGCTAGAGAAAAATGAATGCCAAATTTTCCGCCTCCATTTTTGAGAAAATCAATTTGGTGAAAACCGCAATCTTATAAGTTCAACTGTTTCCGAGTTGTGAGTGAAAATTGGAAATTGGCGTGAAATGAAAACTACTCGTAACTTCTTTAATACTGAAGCTATCGACTTGAAACAAAAACCTTGTGTAGGCACTTTTTTTAGTAGAATCTACTGGTGATACGATTTTTTTTTTTGCGGTTACTTTTCGAGTTATAATACAAACTTGTGTTTTTTTGAACAACGAATTTGGGACACCTGGTACAATCCAAGGAGATCATATGATGGATTGGAGTGAAACAAAGATTCTGATGACAGAATCTGATTACCTTAAAAGGAAACTCAAGGAGTCAACTTGTATTTTGTTGAACAGACAATGCAAATTTGCAAACTGCTCAATTGGAATTGACGGTATTTGGCTGAATTTATTAAAAAAGGAGTTGGAACTTGAAGTAAAAATATGTAAATATGATTTTCGATTACTGCCAAAATGACAATTCTTGAATTTCAGAATAGCTACATGAATAAAAAAAATTGGTTCAAGCACTGACGTGAAGTCAGAAGCTTTTGCGCGTATGTTCTATTGTCCATTCTCCTGTATTGGACACTCTTCTTAATCGAATTTACCATGATGAATTCTATTGTCTATTCTCCTGTATTGGACACTCTTCTCAATCGAATTCACCATGATGATTTTTATTGTCTATTCTCCTGTATTGGAGACTCTTCTTAATCGAATTTGCCATGATGAATTCTATTGTCCAGAAGGGACAATAGAATTTTTTACATTTGGGCAAATTGATAAGCACTCAGTTCTGAGGAACTAGAGTGCCAAAAAGTGCTTTGAATAAATGAAGCATGTTTTTTTCGTATTTCATTATTATTATTATTATTATTATTATTATTATTATTATTATTATTATTATACTGATCCTCCTGGGTCTTCCACAAGGAGACCCCTCATAAGCTCTAAGAGCTTGCCCAGTTAGGAGAACCAGTTGTGTTCTGTGTAGGCTTTGTTACTGTGTCCGTACGCCACCTTAGGCACAGCACTGTTAATTTTTGACCCAATGGGGGCGATTACCGTGACTAGAAAATTTCTTTCCTAGCCTAGGAATTGAACTTGGGGCTTCCGCTCCCAAGTCAATTACTCTACCACTGAGCCAATCGCACGACATTGATTAGATGAACTTCACATCAGTTCGAGTACAGTTACTAACACACCAATCAAATTCTTATTATTTTTTGCGCGTATGTTCTCGGAAACATCATGTAATCATTTCACGTAAGTGTCTGTAATTTTTGCCGAAAATGGTCTCCAACGACTGAATCCGACTTCCTGATGATGAATCCGATGTAAAATTTGTTTCTGTGCGACCGGCCGGTCGGCCGTTTCCACGATAATTTTCGAACGGAATGGGATTGCGACATGAAATTTTCAGGGTAGATTGCAAATCCGAATACGACGGACAAGTTCCTTAACGGGTATAATTGGCCATACGGTATCGGTGTTACAGCCTGTAACTCGGGAACTATTCGTCCAATATCGCTGAAATTTTCCGAGAGCTTTCAGAACCTTATTCTAAAGCCAAGTTTCAACACGATCGGCTCTACATTGTTGGAGATTTTGGCAAATATTGGAAATGCCGCAGCGTTTCCGTTCCGTACGAACGGATGAGATAGCGACTTGCGATATTCAGGGTAGGTTCCGCATCGGATTATGACAGTTGATTTCGTTAATCGGCTCGGCGGTTTCAGAGATATTCCCGTATGAATATTTCGCTATTTCCTCAATAACTCGAAAAGACCGAATCCAATCCAATTTTCAAAAATTATTCAAAAAAATCACATCGTAAATTTTGTTTTCCCAATGACTGGAATAATACAGATCTATTCGAACTGAAATTAGATAGCTAGCTGAAGAACAGCTTAAAGATCTGTGCGAAGTTAAGTGAGAAGTTTTTCACTAGAAAATTTAAAAAAATAAATAATAATAATTAAATAAAAAATAATAATGAAAAATGGCGATACCGTTGTTAATAAAGAAACAAGTCCAGAGCGTTCCTGCCAATCGGGTCCTTCATAAATGGCTTCGTATAATTAATATACTTATGCATATATTTCACAAGTCAAATAGACCCCAGGGGGTTCATTGATTTGCCGAGAAAGCAAGAGCAGATGCGTTTCTGGCTTCTTGGCCTTCATCAGTACTCTGTAGCTTCACAAAAGATTCAACTAAACTGACCCGGGTAAAGCCTCTCAGAGCCGGCTTGGTCGAATTTACCTAATCGGCCACTCCACCTATGAGACAAAACAAGGAAATCAGCCTCTCCCCACCAGTGAATATTTGTAGCGTGAAATCATATGCCACCATTCACTCGATATTAATCGAGAAACGAGGCCGCAGAGCTCAGAAAGTATCTTCCCAATGGCCATGAACGCTGTTTAACGTTTTCAAAAATAATAATGAAAAATGGCGATACCGTTGTTGATAAATCAACAAGTCCACAGCGTTCCTGCCAATCTGGTCCTTCATAAATGGCTTCGTATAATTAATATACTTATGCATATTATTTCACAAGTCAAATAGACCCCAGGGGGTTCATTGATATGCAGAGAAAGCAAGAACAGACGTGTTTCTGGCTTCAGGCCTTCATCAGTACTCTGTAGCTTCCCAACAAATTCAACTAAACTGACCCGGGTAAAGCCTCTCAAAGCTGGCTTGGTCGATCATACCTTATCGCCTACGCCACCTATGAGACAAAACACGGAAATCAGCCTCTCCCCACCAGTGAATATTTGAAGCGTAAAATCATATGCCACCATTCACTCGATATTAATCGAGAAACGAGTCCCGCAGAGCTCAGACAGTATCTTCCCAATGGCAATGAACGCTGTTTAGCGTTTTCAAAAATAATAATGAAAAATGGCGATACCGTTGCTAATAAATCAACAAGTCCAGAGCGTTCCTGCCAATCGGGTCCTTCATAAATGGCTTCGTATAATTAATATACTTATGCATATATTTCACAAGTCGGATAGACCCCAGGGGGTTCATTGATTTGCCGAGAAAGCAAGAGCAGACGCGTTTCTGGCTTCTTGGACTTCATCTTGGCTCTGAGAGGCTTAACCCGGGTCAGTTTAGTTGAATTTGTTGAAAAGCTACAGAGTACTGATGAAGGCCAAGAAGCCAGAAACGCGTCTGCTCTTGCTTTCTCGGCAAATCAATGAACCCCCTGGGGTCTATTTGACTTGTGAAATATATGCAAGTATATATTAATAAAGCACTGCCATGAAGTCTTAAGCTGTTGTGCGGATTTTCAATTGCCTATTCAATCCTACTACAAAGGACAATAGAAAAAAATTGGTTAAAGTCCTGTGGACAGGAGCTTTTTGGCGCTCTTGTTCAGACAGACAAATTGTATCTCCGAAAGTATTGGTTTCTCAGAGTTGGGAATTTTATCAATGGATTCTTATGATAAACCTGCATAATGAAAGAAATTAAAAAAAGTGTCGTTTAAAAAAAAATTAAATTTAAACAAGAGCGCCAAAAAATAGAGCAATCTACAATGCTTCAAAAATTGTCATTAAATTTATTTATCCAGATTAAATAATTCAACCTCGTGTAATGGGTTGTTGCAACTTACACTCGGTGCATAGTTTCCACAACTCGAAATACCTAAGGAAAGTATCATTGAAATGTCTAGAGCAAGGCTGGAGCCAATCATAGCAGATTTTACATTTATTCCTTATATTTGAGTAGGTAGAGTCTTACGAACAGATTATTTTAATAGTTCAAAATATATTATCTAGCAACATTATGAAAATACTGTATATAAGAACATGTCTTACTACTTAAGGAAGTAAAATGTAATATTTACCACAGTGGTCAACGAACAGTAATTTGTTTTGATGATTCCATTATGTTCTTATTTCTTTCATAAACTATATCATTGAAATGATCCAATTCTAAATCTTCTCAAACGTCATCCCGCATTTATACGTAAATTATTCAATATGCAACCAGTCAATATTATTTTCGGTTTCAAAACAATCTTGTATATTCACAAATTCAAGAATCGGATACTTGTTTTCAAACTACGAATTGGCATGACTCTAATAGCTAGAAAATATGACATTTATGAACAGTGAACACAGACAGTGAATACATAGAACTACGATGTATTATTGAAATTTTGAAAAATCATATCTCCGATAGTATGAGGTTGTTAGAGTTGAAAATGATATATTTGGATTTTTATGATAATTTTTTTTTTCGTTATTTCGAAACCATCTGATCGATTTTGCCCAATAACGAACTTAACCGAGATATTTATGCCTGGAACCTACTCTGAAAATTTCAATTGTCTAGCTCAATTCCGTTCGAGAGTTATCGTGTTAACGGCTGGACGGACGGCCGGACACAATCGATTTTGACCATGGATTCTTGATCAGTGAGTCGAACCAAATCGTTTCAGACCATTTTCAGCCGAAAATTACAGACATTTGGACAAATTGAGAAGCACTCTGTTCCGAGGAACAAGAGCGCCAAAAATTAAAAAGCATTGAGGTGAAGTCGACAACTTTCGCGCGTATGTTCTATTGTCTACTCGATTGTCTATTACATGAGAGTATATGCTGGGGTGTATTAGACGTGAGTAGACAAAAGTACATATGCGCAAAAGCTCCTGACCTCATTCGTGCTTCTAGAAAATAAATTTGCACTGACGTCTACTTGGACATGCTTTTCACATTCATAACTATAGTGGTTACCCACCTGCGTGGCTTCCAGGAAAATGAATAATATTTTCCCAATATTTCCAGCAAGATAGATCTCATACAAGCTCATACGAGGAACTCTAGAAACAGATTTCAGCGATATCTGTTTTCTGAGATCCAGATTTTTTTTCAATAATTTTCCATATAAGTCTTCGTGTCGAAATTTTCCAACTTACTACCGAGTTTCAATTCGACCCGATCATTATTTTTCGAGTTATTGGGAAAATGAAATTTCATATCGCTATAACTCCCGACGCCATTCGGTGAATTTTGCTTATTAAAGAACTGAACTGCTTCTTTCAAATTCCAAACCTTCCCAGCAAATTTCAGGTATCTACGTCATTTCCTTCGTATCGTGCATACGGATGGTCAGCCCGACGGACAGCAATGAATTTGAGCACGGAATTCACATCAGTGTGAAAAATCCCTGGCAAACCCTTCGATTGAGGCCATTCCTGGTCAAAATATATTACCAAAAATACAGACATCGATCGTATAAGTGGGAGGAGCGCGTAAAAAAACGAGGAATTCCACTCGGAAATCCACGGAATCCACTCGGAATTCCATGGACTTCCATATAATTCCAAGGAATTCCACGGAATTCCACTCGGAATTCCACGGAAGTCCATATAATTCCACGGAATTCCACGAATTTCCAACTTGTACACCACAATTCCAAGGTGGTTTGCCCCTCGACGCAGAAGCATTCACAAAATAATAAATTTTTGTTTTAGGTACAGATATTTTTCAGAGTTTGGGAGAGAAACCCCAGAAAGGAACCATTTAATAATGAATGTTCCTCCCTCAGTATCCTTTAATGATTATTATTGCGTGTATGTTCTGGGGAACATCGCGTTATATTTTTGCTCAAATGTGAAATTTGATTCTGTGGTGCCGTCCGGCCGTTGCCACGATAACTTGAGAACGGAAAGAGCTAGCGACTTGAAATTTTCAGGGTAGGTGGCACATCCCAATGCGACGGACAAGTTCGTTAATGGGTTTAATCGGGCCAATGGTTTCCGAGTAATAATTTTGTTTTCAACCAAAATAAATCCGATCGAATTTAAACTTGCTGAATAGTTGTAGAATATGAACCTAAGCACGTCTGTGAAATTTTGTGAGAGTCGTATCACTAGAAAATTGAAAAAAAAATTATTAAAAAATATTATTAATGACACGATAACCTGAGAACGGAAAGAGATAGCGGCTTGAAATTTTCAGATTAGATTGTGCATCTGAATGCGACATTTGAGTTCGTTTATAAGCATAATCGGCCAAACGGTTTAAGAGTTATAGCCATCTGAAATTTTCTGAAATTGGGTTGTTTTTTGTTCCTCTTTAACTCGAAGAATACAAAACCGATAGAATTTAAACAAGGTTATTAGTTGTAGCATGCCAACGCGAAAATTCTTGCTGAAATTCGTGAGGATGGTATAACAAGAAAATAAAAAAAAAAAAAAAACACGGACGTGAAGTCAGTACTCTTTGGCGCGCGTGTTCACGGTGGCTAATTTGAATTGAATGATGAGTACTTCAAGCTCAGTGGATAGAGCGAGCCGAAGATCTACCCAAAGGATAGTGGACACCATTCACTGTCGGTTGAAAAATTAACAGTGCTGTATCTAAGTTGCCATCAGGAAAGAGTAAAAAAGTTGGAAAATAACACAACTGACCCTCCTTAGTCGCACAAGCTCCTAGATGATTTGGGAGGGTCAGTATAATCCTAATCATGTTTATAGCACGCGCGCCAAAGCAGATTGACTTTTTACACTTTTTCTTTCATAGTTAAGTCACTCTGCTTTTGCGCGCGTGCTATAAACATGATTAGGATTATACTGACCCTCCCAAATCATCTAGGAGCTTGTGCGACTAAGGAGGGTCAGTTGTGTTATTTTCCAACTTTGTTGCTCTTTCCTGATGGCAACTTAGATACAGCAATTTTTGAACCGACAGTGAATGGTGTCCACTATCCTTTGGGTAGATCTTCGGCTCGCTCTATCCACTGAGATTGAAGTACTCATCATTCAATTCAAATTAGCCACCGTGAACACACGCGCCAAAGAGTACTGACTTCACGTCAGTGCTTTTTTTTTTTCAAGTTCCTTTAACAAATATAGCTATCAATACAGTTTGGCTGTTAGCTCTACCGTAGATCAAAAAAAATTGCGGTTGTGGGACCTCCGTTAAAAAAGCAATTGCCTCTTCTCCAAATCCGAACGTATTTTAATATAGATCTACCGAATATAGTTATTTATAAAATCGCCTCAGGGCTACCATACAGACATTTCAACTCGGAAACAACGCTATTTCCCCCAAACTGACTTGTGTCCGTGCACTGAATTGACATGAATATTTTTTTTAAACCTCACAATATCAGCTCATTACTCCCAACATAACCCAAACAACCCAAAACCATTCACTTCTCGTCTGCGCATGCGCAATATACTCGTGGCTGCAAGTTCTCCCAAAATTACACACCTCACAAAAAACTCCAATTCTCTAATACTAGTGGTTCAGGAGATATCGCTTCTTGAATCCACGCATGCTCAGACTCTCACCAGGGGATTCTATAGAGGAATAGCATCCGCCACCCCAAAATCCCAATCCTCTCTGACGAAAGCACCAGCAGTTAAATCACTGATGGTCTGCTCATGCGCATAACGAAAAATGCCCGTAAGGGGTAACATCAATTTCGTAATTAGCCCCAGGGCCACGGTACGGACACTTTAACTCGGAAACAACGCTAAATCCCCCAAACTGACTGGTCCTTGCACTGAATTGCTATGAATATTCTTTTGAAACCTCACAATATCGGCTCAGCACTCCCAACATAACCCATACAACCCAAAAACAGTCACTTCTCTTCTGCGCATGCGCTATCTACTTGCGGCTAAAAGTCCTCTCGAAATCACACACCTTACAAAAAACTCCGATTCTCCAACACTAGTGGTTCAGGAGATATCAAATATTTAATCCACGCATGCGCAGACCCTCAACAGGGAGGAATAGCATCCGCCACCCCAAAACCCCAATCCTCTCTGACGAAAACAGTCACTTCTCTTCTGCGCATGCGCAATCTACTTGCGGCTAAAAGTCCTCTCGAAATTACACACCTTACAAAAAACTCCGATTCTCCAACACTAGTGGTTCAGGAGATATCACATCTTTAATCCACGCATGCGCAGACCCTCAACAGGGGATTCTATGGAGGAATAGCATCTGCCACCCCAAAACCCCAATCCTCTCTGACGAAAACACCACCAGTTAAATCACTGATGGTCTGCTCATGCGCATAACGAAAAATGCCTGTAAGGGGTAACATCAATTTCAAAATTAGCCCCAGGGCCACGGTACGAACACTTTAACTCGGAAACAACGCTACATCCCCCAAACTGACTTGTCCTTGTACTGAAATGCTATGAATATTCTTTTAAAACCTCACAATATCGACTCAGCACTCCCAACATAACCCATCCAATTCAAAAACAGTCACTTCTCTTCTGCGCATGCGCAATCTACTCGTGGCTAAAAGTCCTCCCAAAATAACACACCTTACAAAAAACTCCGATTCTCCAACACTAGTGGTTCGGGAGATATCGCATCTTTAATCTACGCATGCGCAGACCCTCATCAGGGATCTGGATTCTATGGAGGAATAGCATCCGCCACCCCAAAAGCCCAATCCTCTCTGACGAAAACTACAGCCGTTAAATGACTTCTCATCTGCGCATGCGCACAACAAAAAATGCCTGGAAAAGGCAGCATGAACCTCAAAATAATAGGTTTCGGCAATTTAAGCAAAGTATGCCGCAAAATAGTAGTGATTTTTTGATTTCTTTCATGTCACGTGATCTTCACGAAATTTTGCAAAAGTGTTTGCATTGGTCTTTTGCATCTAACTACTGAGTTTCAATTTAATCAGATCAGTATTTTTCGAGTTATCGTGAAAACAAAATTTTAAAATTTTTGAATTTTTTTTTTTGCCATTTTAGGGCCGTCCGGTCATAACAAAACTTCGCAGGCATATAAAGGTCATGATTCTACAATTTGATGCCAAATTTCAGAAAGATCGAGTGATCGGTTCCGGAAATATTCATAAAAAACGTTTTGACTAAAAACGGCCTTAACTCCGAAACCGCTCGGTGGATTTCGCCCGTTAACGAACTTGTCCGAGATATTTACGCTACAAAACTACCCTGCAAATTTCAACGCTCTAAGTCGTTCCGTTCGAGAGTTATCGTGCTAACGGCCGGACCGGCCGGCCGGCCGGACCGGACGGACAGAATTGAATTTGACCTCAAATTCTTCATCAGGGAGTCGAACCCAATCGTTTGAGACCATTTTCGAAAAAAAATTCGAAAAATACAGACATTGGGACGAAATGATAGCACGCTGTTCCTTGCGGAACACGCGCGCAAAAAGAATTGAAAAAAATTCTATATACCATAAACTATTCGTCCGGCATGGCTGAAATTTTGGAAGATCTTTCAGAACCTAATTCTACTGCAGAGTTCCAAGTTTGAACAAGATCGGATCTATAATATTGTTGGAGAACCGAGCAGCTTTGTGAGTTCGGTAGCTGGATGCGAATCGTCGTATGATATGTTGTCTATGGTCGTATTTTTACGAGAACCTTCAAAATATGAATGTCATGATGACATACTTTTGCGCGTATGTTATGGGAAAATCGTGTTATTTCATCACAAATCTATGGGAGATGATAGCCCTACATTAGCGGTCAAACCTGGTTTAGAAAGAGATCCTCCTTAGGAGGAGGCAACTTAATATTGAAGGCATTTCTATGAACAATAGTGAATATCTTTGAGAAATAGAGAAGGCGATTCTTCTTCAAGAGATCCATGTGCCTTCAGAGGAGTATATTTGCGAGAGGGGACTTTTGAAAGGTTATGTATTATTTTTAATATGATATCGCTGAAATTTTGCTGAAGGCTTCTGATCTTGTGGATATTAAATCTCGTGATGGGTAGAGAGGAATTTTAGGCCAGTTTTTCTATCACTAATGAGAATATATCTTTATGCTTCACCTCATCACCTTTAGATCTATCAATGGACATTTATTGGTTAAGAATAAGTAATTGAATATTACTGGAATTCAATTGAATTTCATTCAATATGTTAGTAACTAAACTTATAAGTTTCTTTACTTTGATTATTTAAATATGACATCAATTCCAGTAATATTTATCAAGAATAATTATGTATTCTTCTCCTAAAGAAGAATTGAAGGTAGACAATAATGTGTTAATTTTTTCATCATAGCTTTCTATCCTGACATCAAGAAAAAAAAATTGGTTCAAGCACTGACGTGAAGTCAGGAGCGTGTATGTTCTATTGTCCATTCTCCTGTATTGGACACTTTTAATCGAATTTACCATGATGAATTCTATTGTCTATTGTCCTGTCATGGACAGCCTTAATCGAATTCACCATGGTAAATTCGATTAAGAGTGTCTCATACAGGAGAACAGACAATAGAATTCACCATGGTAAATTCGATTAAGAGTGTTCAATACAGGAGAATGGACAATATAACATACGCGCAAAAGCTCCTGAATTCACGATAAAAAAATTGGTTCAAGCACTGACGTGAAGTCAGGAGCTTTTGCGCGTATGTTCTATTGTCCATTCTCCTGTATTGAACACTCTTAATCGAATTTACCATGGTGAATTCTCTTGTCTGTTCTCCCGTATGAGACACTCTTAATCGAATTTACCATGGTGAATTCGATTAAGGCTGTCCAATACAGGAGAATAGACAATAGAATTCACCATGGTAAATTCGATTAGAAGTGTCCAATACAGCAGAATGGACAATAGAACATACGCGCAAAAGCTCCTGACTTCACGTCAGTGCTTGAACCAATTTTTTTATGAACTCTTTCGGTATGAAATTCATATATAGCACTGAACTGAGCAAATTTAGAATTTCAAAATGTGTCTGATTCACAATTGAACCTACAAGTTTTTAGTCCTAGGACATTTTTCAATCGGTGAAGTCCTTTTCGACCTAAAAGCGTTAAAAGTTGTGGGTTGTCAACTTTCGAGCTAAGTTTATAAAAATTGCTCATCATCAACGGGCGATTGCGACTGAACTGCTAAACCGATTTCGATGTTTCGACAAAGTTACATGCTAAATGTAATGTTCTCAAAAAGAATGAAGAAAATAATTTTTTTGCAGAATACGTACTTTTCGAGTTAAAAGCCAAATACTGAAAAAGGTGCGAAAATTTCGCGGTTTTTAGGCTCTCACATCGGAAGCACAACCTAGGCACCGTCGCAAACTCAAATACCCGTTATTCAGGACCCCCAAAAGGAACTGGAGTAAGAATTTGCCTGGGCTAACTATGCATTAGATAAAGTTGAAATTCTGCAAGAGCCTACAAAACCTTATTGCGCGTATGTTCTGGGGAACATCGCGTTATCATTTTGCCCAAATGTCTGTAATTTTCGAAGTTTTCGCCGAAAATAGTCTCAAACGATTGGGTTCGACTCCCTGGTGAAGAATTCGATGTCAAATTTGATTCTGTCCGTCCGGCCGGCCGTTGCCACGATAACTTGAGAACGGAAAGAGCTAGTGACTTGATATTTCCAGGATAGGTGGCGCATCTCAATACGACGGACAAGTTCGTTGATGGGCATGATCGGCCCAATGGTTTCCGAGTAATAATTTTGTTTTCAACAAATATGAATCCGATCGAATTGAAACTTGGTGAATAGTTGTAAAATATAAACCTAAGAACGTTTGTGAAATTTTGTGAGAATCGTAACACTAGAAAATAAAAAAAAAAATATTAAAACATATTATTTATGACACGATAACCTGAGAACGGAAAGAGATAGTGGCTTGAAATTTTCAGGTTAGGTTGAGCATCTGAATGCGACATTTGAATTTATCTATAGGTATAATCGGCCATACGGTTTTGGAGTTATATCCATCTGAAATTTGGTTGTTATTTCCTCAATAACTCGAAAAATACGAAACCGATATAATTCAAACAAGTTTATAAGTTGCCAAGTTTTAAGTACGCCAACGCGAAAATTCTTGCAGAATTTTTTGAGAATGGTATAACTAGAAAATTTCAAAAAAATCATTGAAAATAATTTAAAAAAATCCTATGTATAATAAACTATTGGTCCGGCATCGCTGAAATTTTGCAAGTGCCTTCAAAACCTAACTCTACTGCAAAGTTCCTAGTTTGAACACGATCGGATTCATGATGTTGGAGAACCGAGCAGCATTTTGTGAGTTCGGTTGCTGGATGGGAATCGGTGTATTTTTGCGAGAACCTTCAAAACCATGAATGTCATGAAAAAATATTTTTTCATCACAAATCTATGGGAGATGATAGCCCTACATTAGGGTCCTGTAGCGGTCAGACCTGGTTTTAAAAGAGATCCTTCTTAGGAG
Source organism: Halyzia sedecimguttata (assembly GCA_937662695.2). Classification (NCBI taxonomy): domain Eukaryota; kingdom Metazoa; phylum Arthropoda; class Insecta; order Coleoptera; family Coccinellidae; genus Halyzia; species Halyzia sedecimguttata. The sequence continues at coordinate 60,270,806 of OW569417.2, read as the reverse complement.
GATGCAACTAAATATTGAAGGGATTTCTATGAACAAGCGTGAATATCTTTGAAAAATAGAGAAGGCGATTCTTCTTCAAGAGATCCATGCGCCTGCAGAAGAGTATATTTGTGAGAGGGGACTTTTGAAAGGTTATGTATTATTTTTAAATTGGATATCGCTGAAATTTTGCTGAAGGCTTCAAAACTTAACTTTAAATTAACCACACTTTCTGATCTTGTGAGGCTCATTTGTCGATATTAAATCTCGTGATGGATAGAGAGGCATTTTAGGCCAGTTTTTCTATCACTAATGATAATATATCTTTATGTTTCACCTCAACACCTTTATAACTATCAATGGGCATTTATTGGTTAAGAATATGTAATTGAAGATTACTGGAATTCAATTGAATTTCATTCAATATGTTAGTAGCTAAACTTATAATTTTATTTACTTTGATTGTTTAAACATGACATTAATTCCAGTAATATTTTTCTCTATTTCAGTATCGTAATGAGTCCATATAAGCACTGTTTCTAGTTATATTTTTCGTTTTTTGGTAGTCAGCACTGACATTCGATCCTAGCAAATTTCAACACACGTCAATTGATAATACAATATAATCTGGATATAGTGAAATAATTGTTGAGGAAAAGCTTCATTTTCAAAAATATGGTACTAGAGATTTCCTTCTTGCTAATTTTGAATCATTCATGCCATTAGGAAACTATTTTGAATCTGATCTCCATGCCCTACGTACGTTTCAAATTCAAATTCCGTAATCTGTCAACTTTCGTAATAGTCACACCAACTACCAAGATAGAATACAAAAGTCACTAGGATGTATAATCCGAATTTTTCATTAAATTTCAACAGTATTTTACAAAACTTGCCTGAAATAGAGAAAATATCATCTAATACTCGTTGCAGAAGGCAATTCCAACACTCATGCGTTCGAAAACTCGCTCCTTCGTCGCTCGTTTTCGAATTTCGCATTCGTGTTTTAATAGGAGCCCATTCTGAAACTTGTTTCAGAATATACTATTCTAGAATAATTATGTATTCTTCTCCCAAAGAAGAATTGAAGGTAGACAATCTGTTAATTTTATCATCATTGCATTCTATATATAAATCACAAAAAAAAATTGATTCATGCACTGACGTGAAGTCAGGAGCTTTTGCGCGTATGTTCTATTATCCATTCTCCTGTATTGGACACTCTTAATCGAATTTACCATGGTGAATTCTATTGTCTATTCTCGTGTATTGGACACTCTTAATCAAATTCGTCATGGTATATTCGATTACGAGTGTCCAATACAGGAGAATGGACGATAGAACATACGCGCAAAAGCTCCTGACTTCACTAAAAAAAATTGCTTCAAGCACTGGCGTGAAGTCAGGAGCTTTTGCTTGTATGTTCTATTGTCTATTTTCCTGTACTGGACACTCTTAATCGAATTTACCATTTACGATATTGTCTGTTCTACTGTATTGGACACTTTTAATCGAATTTACCATAGTGAATTCAATTAGAGTGTCCGATAGAGGAGAACAGACAATAGAATTTTCCATGGTAAATTCGATTGAGGGTGTCCAATACAGTAGAATGGACAATAGAACATACGCGCAAAAGCTCCTGACTTCACGTCAGTGCTTGAACCAATTTTTTTACACTAAAATTCTGTATTTGAACTCGATCGGATCTACAGTGCGCGTCAAAATTATGGAACAAATAATTTTCTCAGAAGAAAAATATTTGGCAACAAAATCCTGAAACAGGTCAATTTTAGTTTCACTTTTACCAAATATTTATGCATTTTTGAAGGATTTTTATTGTTGAAAGTTGTGCATGAACAAAACTGTAATGGTCGACCTACATTCGGTGACAAATTTCATCAGGTACCATCGTCTCAAAGTAAATGAGCCATGACAAATTGCACATACTGAAAACCTATTTGAACTTAATATTTTTCAAAAAAAAATATATATATATATATATAAATTTAGTGGGTTGATGGGGATGGCACAGGGTGCAACAAAAATCTTTCAAAAATTTATACAAACTTGGTAAAAGTGAAACAAAAATTGACCTGTCTCAGGATTTTGTTGCAAAATATTTTTCTTCTGAGAAAATGAAGATGTTCAATAATTTTGATGCGCACTATATATTGGTGAACATATTGACGGAATATCGAAATATTCCAACGATCGAGATGTACTGGTCCATTTTTTACACTCGACCAACTAAGTTGTAAAAACTTTTGACTTTTGACGTGCCTGGAAAGAATTTAAAGAATCATGACGTGTTTGCGTAGGTCGTGAAATATGCCGATACGGACCGTTTTCGAACGGGAAACATGGCAAAAGTAAAGATCAAGGATAAAAACCTTCGAACAATATGTAATATGCTGATACTTTAATGAAATTAGAAAATTTAGGGAATAAGTAATGAAATTCTTTCCAAGTCCATGCTTCCACCTCACTTATGTACAGACCCAGCTTGGAGTCATGGGTGAGCTCTGGTTTCGTAAGCGCAAGGTATCGGTATCGATTCCCGTAGCCGAAATTTCTCTTTTTTAATTTGTATATATTTTTAAATGTTCCAGTGATTTGAAATTGTGCAAAAATTTTGCCAGTATTCTTCAACTAATTACCATGATAAAATTGGATCGGATTTGTATTCTTTGGGTATTTGATTAAATAACAACAAAATTTCAGCTGTGTATAAATCCAAAACCTTTTTGCCGATCATGTCTATTGACGAACTTAATTGTCATATTTGGGGCAACATACCCTGAAAATTGCAAGTCACTATTTCTTTACGTTCGAAACTTATCCTATTGATCTCACCCAACGCAGGTCGGTTTCCAGTAGTTCCTCAACAACTCCAACAATATAGATCCGATCGTGTGCAAATTCGAAAATTGGCTGTGGGATTAGGTTGTGAGGACTCTGGCACCATTTCAGCCATATTGAACGGACAGTTTCTGAGATACAGACAAATTTTCAATAATGTTTGTAGCGATACGATTCTCACGAAATTTCGTAGTCTTTGTCTTGGCATTCTACGGCTAGTTACCAAGTCTATTCGATCAGATCTATATTGTTTGAGTTAAGTATTCGGAAAACTGTATTTTTAATCCGAAATCGTTTGGCCGATTATTCCCATTAACGAACATCGGATGCGCAACCTACCCTGAATATTTCAAGTCGCTATCACCGGACAGAATCGAGTGTGCCCTCAAATTCCGACACGAAAACTTGTGGCAAATGTAGTGGGGATCTTATGATCAGAAAATATTTAGAAAATTCCTTATCTCAGAAACTATCTGTTGGATTTCGTTGAAATTCTGAGAGATCTTTTGAAACTTTATTTTACAGCCAACTTCTAGATTATAACTCGATTGGATCTATATTGTTGAAGATGTTGGGGAAATATAGAAAAACTCCAACCAATACAGTGATCCATTCAGATAAAAGGATGATGAAAATTGATGTATGTGGAGATAACTATCAATCTCTAAGTATGTGTTACAAAAAGTTGTGTATTCACTATTGTAGTATAGGTATGGATGTCAGCAATTTTGAATATCATATTTAAAGTTCAAATGATCGATTCGAAGTAGTGTTGAGTAGGACACGACTTGAAAAAGAGTTTGTAAGAGTAGCCTCTTTTTTGTCCTGAGCCAGTACAATGTCCCACTTCAAAAGAGGCGAGGCGTACTGAACACTGAACCATTTGAAGTTATTATAGTACGAATTATGCGCGCCTCCTGGCGCCTCAAATGTTAGACGCGACGTGCTTTTGTCACTGCGGTATTGATGAGTAAGCTCTCTAGGAGGTTTGTCACTCGAACTTGGAAAGTTGTAAGAGTGCTTAGCTTATGTAATGAGGGTTTCGGCAAGAACATATCTAACGGACAGATATTAGGAGGATGAACCACATTTGATTGTTTAGTACAATTATTATGAAATTAGGCAATTCTACTACCCTCACATCAAAGGTTCCGACACAAAATGGAATTTCTTTATCTGTCTCTGCCTCGCTCTCGCTCGACCGCGACAAATAAATTGAAGTAGTACAATTTTAAATTTCGAGGCACTCTTACATTTTGACGTCATGTCCGGGACAAATGAAGCGCCTCTTGTATGTCCTACTCAACACTAATTCGAAGTAGAATGTATTTGACTATTTGCTGATGCATGACATATTTGGAACTTTGAACTGTACGGTGGACTGACACCCAATGAGTTCAAGTAGTAGTGAGTTGTTAGGTAGACATAGTTAGTATGGGAGAAGAGTCTGATAGAATAGGTAAAAGGGAAATAAAGTAGAAAGTCTAACTACTGTGTTTAAATCATCACCCCAAAAGAACCTATTTACCACACTATTTAAATATCTCTATTACTCTATGGTTAAGAATGACAACGACAGTATTAACAACGAACAGAGCTCAGTTCCTCGCTGCTTCTGTCTAAGTTATTACTTCAACCAATAAATATTCTTGTTGTGTTTTTTTTTGTGTTTTCCTAGTATTGAAAACTACGTCGAACAGACTGGAAGCAAACCACCTTATCTGGATCCAACCGAAGGACGCTCCTACAGTTATGATAACGAAATTAACACAGCGTGTTCTGAAGATTCAAGACACCCTTTACTGAGGACACGCCTTCATCTGGAACATGCATTTCATCGCTGATACTGCAAAATTACGAATGCGTAGATATTCTTCAGGAGAACAAAAAAATTTTATATGTTTTTATTTTGTATTTCACACATTCCCATTCTTTGTTCGAAAGAAACACATTATTTACCTACATCTCAGAGATATTCCGCCGTATTCACAAAGCTTTGAATCTACGTTAAGTCCTAACTGAGGTCCTCAGTTAAAGATAAATAAGAATCGCAACCTCAGTTAACGTGAAATTAACATGAAACAGGCCTGTTTCACCACCGTTAAATACTTTAATTGAGGTTGCGATTCAGATTTATCCTTAACTGAGATCCTCCGTTAGGACTTAACAGAGATTGAAACTCTTACCCCCGGTTTCTGAAAGGTTGATCAACACAAATATTAACTAATCAGTGATCAACCTCTTGTTAACCCTCATCTGAGTTGCGCAAAGCGCAAAAACTCGGACTGATTTGACATTAACAGTTCTATTAACTTTGACCAGCCTTTCAGAAACCCGGGGTTAACAATGCTTTGTGAATACGGCGGATTAACATACAACCATTTACATCTCAACATTTTATCAACATTATCCTTCCAAAACCTCAGGATGAAATACATTCAGGACTTAGTGGTTTGAATTTCCGAGGTACATCAAGAATGCATTTATAATTCGTGGGTCGTCAATAAACTACAAATAGGGGATATCATGGAAAACATTGAAGGTTACATATATAAATAGTTCATTTCTATGGTTGAAGAAGAGTTCCTGTTTTGTAACAAGAAATAAGGCACCGACAACACTTCAAGGCCCACTTCAATGTCAATATTCCTTAAACAGACTTTTTATTTTCCCAACATTTTCAAAAATACAGATCCCATCGAATTGAAATCTTGTACTTGGTTGAAACGGATTGGAGGTTCATGGACTATTTACTGAGGGTCTATGAGGCGTGAATATTCGCAAAAGCTTCTGACGTCACGTCAGTGCCTTCTAAGAATTTTCCAGAATTAAAATAACGTTGCATTTCCTAGAAAAAAAATGGGTTCAAGCCCTGTGGACAGGAGCTTTCTGGCGCTCTAGTTCAAACAGACAAATTATATCTCCGAAAGTATTGGTTACTCAGAGTTGGGAATTATATCAATGTATTCATATGATAGAACTGCATAATAAAGGAAATTCAATTCAAATAATAGTTTATTTATCAAGATTAAATGAGCAATCATGAGAATGAGAACTGCACCACATTTTCAAATGTTTTTTCTTACACTTTGCGGTAATCTGGTCAATACAAAACTTCACATGCGTATAAAGGTCACGATTCTACAATTTGATGCTAAATTTCAGATAGATCGAGTGATCGGTTTCGGAAATATTCATAAAAAATATTTTTACTAAAATCGGCCATAACTCCAAACCCCTTGATGGATTTCGCCCATTAACGAACTTGTCCGAGATATTTACGCTCCAAAACCACCTTGCAATTTTCAATCCGCTAGCTCCTTTCATTCGGGAGTTATCGTGCCTACGGCTGGTCGGCCGGCCGGACAGAATCGATTTCGCACTCGGATTCTTGATCAGTGAGTCGAACCAAATCGTTTGAGACCATTTTCAGCCAAAAATTCCAAAATTACAGACACTTGGGCAAATTGATAAGCACTCTGTTCCGAGGAACTAGAGCGCCAAAAAAACAAGTTTCGTATGACAATTGCCCAAAACAGGTTCAAAGTACCTACAAATAGTAGGTATTCCATAAAACATGTATGAAATAAGATAAGCAATAATAAAAAATTACCTTGTAATCGATCAAAAATTTCCTGATCTACGTTCACCAAATTTTCTCCTCTCTCGAACTACAGAATTATGCTTTCAATATTTACGTAATATTTTCAAACATTTTCGGGTGAGGTCCCCGTTGCATCGCTAAAATACGAGTATTTCAACCCCAATATTTTTGAAGTTACAATATTCCCTTCTGTTGATATTATGACAATTCATACATAGAATGATTATATCAATCTGTGAAATACGATTTACATTGAAATTTTGAAAAATCATATTTCCGAAAGTATTAGCTTGTTAGAGTTAAAATTGATATGAATTGATTCTTGTGATAAAACTGCTTATTAAAAAAAAATTAATTTGGAATTTGTTTTGTAAAAAAAAAAATTTCTTTTGTTACTCCGAAACCATTTGTCCGATTTTGCCCAATAACGAACTTAGCCGGGATATTTATCCCCCAAACCCACTCTGAAAATTTCAACTCTCTAGCTCATTCCGTTCGAGAGTTATCGTGCCTACGGCTGGACAGAATGACTTTCGACCACGGATTCTTGATCAGTGAGTCGAACCAAATCGTTTAAGACCATTTTCATCGAAATATTCGATAATTACAGACATTTGGGCAAATTGATAAGCACTCAGTTCCGAGGAACTAGAGCGCCAAAAATATAAAAAGCACTGACGTGAAGTCGGTACTCTTTGGCGCGCGTGTTCACGTTGGCTAATTTGAATTGATTGATGAGTGTTTCAAGCTCAGTGGATAAGGCGAGCCGGAGATCTACCCAGAGGGTAATGGACACCATTCACTATCAGGTCAAAAATTTACAGTGCTGTATCTAAGCTGCCATAAGGATATAGTAACAATGTTGATAAAGAACACAACTGACTCTCCTTAGTCGCACAAGCTCCAAGGATCTTCTGAGGGTTCTCCTTGGGTAAGACTTGGGAGGGTCAGCATAATCATAATCATGTGTATAGCACGCGCGCCAAAGCAGATTGACCCCACGTCAATGCTTTTTCAGCCTTTCTCTTTCATTGTTAATCCAATGTGCATTTGGCGCGCGTGCTATAAACATGATTATGATTATACGCTGTTCCTTGCTGAACACGCGCGCAAAAATGTACAACTATTTCATATCTGACGAGTCATATAGGGCTGAAAGTCATTATAACTCATCATCAAAACGGAGAGGGGCAAAACAAAATCTAATTAATTCTCGAGTAAACAGAAATTCACATTGTTGAGTTTTTGTTTGGAAATTGAACATCATGTTTTTTCCGAGCAATCAGAATCATGCTGAAAACTCGCGCGAAGGAAGGAATCAAATTGTTTGCCCGTTTTAATTAAAATTTTGCTACGTATGAAAAGAGCGAGGCAGTCAGTAGCCACAGTTTGTTATGTGTACATAGCGTCAATACGAACTTTGCTTTTTTTGCCAGCTATTCAAACGTTGATCAATTTAGAGGGTCACTTTGAGAAACCTGATGAGTACCTACATATATCCTTTCAGAATGGTATCGCATGAAAAATTCTCATGAATAGTAATATGAAGTTAGCGAAGGTCTTCTTTGAAGGATTACCTAGTCCTTGATTATTTATCTACAGTGGGTCGTATGTAAGATGAACACACCCCTGAATTTTCGCTATGTGCATGAGTCAGGAAATGAAATTTTGTACAATCATACGGACTGATGAGCCATAGGTTTGACGGAATTTTCAATATTTTGCTTCGCGTTAGATATATCAAAATTGGTTGAAGCACTGACGTGAAGTCGGGAGCTTTTTCGCGCATGTTACTTTGTCTAATCACTCGATCGGAAATAGTTTCTGACATATAAAATTTTGATGGCTACAAAATTGGTACAAGCACTGACGTAAAGTCAGGAGCTTTTGCGGGCATGCTCTATTGTCTACTCACCTCTATTGGATACTACTACGGCTTTAGTTTTCTCAGGTTTTATAATGTATGAATATATTTCATACCATGTTAATGAAAGACTACAGTAGATAATCGTCTATGATCAAATAATTTTCAATTCTGACATATGTAATTCTGACATATTGGAATTCAAATACAAAAAGCTTACGCCTCAAGTAACTCCAGGATGCGATATTTACGAAATCCCGCGAAACTTAGTGGGTCGGAATTCTACAAGTAATCGCCGAGATTCAATTAGATCAGATTTGTATATTTTGAGTTAACGAAGTTAAAACTATTCGAATTCGCAGTCTACCCTGAAAATTGCAGGTCTCTATCTCTTTTCGTTCGAAAGTTAACGAGGCAACGATCACCCATCCAGCTCCCGAACTGCTCGGATCTCCAACAATACAGATCCGATCGTATTCAAACTATGAACTTGGTAGTAGAGTTAGGTTTTGAAGGTTCCCGCAAACTTTCAGCGATTTCGGATGAATAGTTTCTGATATATAGAACTTTTCCAATGATTGTTTTTTATTTTCTAGTGATACGAAATTTTTAAAGAATTTTCGCGTCAGCATTCTACAACTAGTAACCATGTTTGAATTGGGTCGGTTTCGTGTTTTTCGAGTTATTGAGGAAATATCAACCAAATTTCAAATGGTTTTGACTCCAAAATCATTTGGCCGATTAGGTCTACGGACGGTATTCCGTAATTACTTACCAAGTTTTATTTCGATCAGGTCTATATTTTTTGAGTTATCGACAAAACAATATTCCAGATGGGTATAACCTTGAAACCGTTTGGCCGATTATAACCAGCAGGGAACATAACTGTCCCATTGGGATTCGCCACCTACCCTGAAAATTGCAAGTCGCTATCTTTTTCCGTTCGAGAGTTGTGGCAACGGTCATCCATCCAGACACTGAACTCACTCAATGCTGCTCAGATCTCCAACAATATAGATTCGATCATGTTCAAACTAGGAATTTGGCCTTTCTGAGATATAATTTTTTCCAAGTATTTCCTAGTGATACGATCACGAAATTTCGTAGAAATGTGCGCATCGGCATTCTACAACTAATTATCGTGTTTGAATTGGAGTAGTTTCATATTTTGTGAGTTAGGGAGCTGCTCGGATCTCCAACAATATAGATCCGATCGTGTTGAAACTTAGAACTTGGTAGCAGTTAGATTTTGAAGGCTCTCGCAAAATTTCAGCGATGTCGGACAAAGTTTCTGATATATAGATATTATTTCAATGATTTTTTAAAAATTTTCTAGTGATACGATCCGTACGAAATTTCGCAAGAGTTTTCGCGGCAGCATTTAACAACCAACAATCATGTTTGAATTGGATCGGTTTCGCATTATTCGAATTATTGAGGAAATAAGAACCAAATTTAAGATGGGTCTAACTCCAAAACCGTTTTTCTGATTATGCCTATTAACAAACTCAGATGTCGCATTCAGATGTACAACCTACCCTAAAAATTGCAAGTCGCAACCTCTTTCCTTCCTCAGGTTATCGTAAGATAAATAATATTTTTTAATAATTTTTTTTAAATTTTCTAGTGATACTATTCTCACAAAATTTCACAATCATCTTTAGGTTTTTATTCGACAACTAATTACCAAGCTTCAATTCGATCAGATTCGTATTGTTTGAAAAAAAATTGTTATTATTATTCGGAAATCATTATGCCCATTAACGAACTTGTCCTTGGTATTGGGACGCGCCACCTACCCTGAAAATTTCAAGTCGCTATCTCGTTTCATTCCCAAGTTATCGTGGCAATGGTTTTCTGGCCGGGCATAATCAAATTTGACCTCAAATTCTTCATCAGGGAATAAAAACCAATCGTTTGAGAGCATTTTCGGCCAAACATTCGAAAATTACAGAAATTTGTGCAAAATGATAACAAGATGTTAACCAGAACAAAGGGCCAGCTGATCCAAAAACAACCTTATCCTGACCTTAAAGAGACACCGAGAAAGGTAACTGCCGTAATACAAAATTGCACCTCGCCAGCTTGGCGCACATTTAATCAACATGAGCCTACCAAGTGAGCCTAGTATCGAAATACAGTCCTGCAAATCTCAAATCACTCACCGCAGTCCTCTTCAGTGTGAAAATAAACTGTTGAGTTATCTCTTCAATTCATTCATTACATCAGGAATTTGTCTTGAACTCCTTTCGATTAATCTGCAGGAGTACATTGAAATTGAAGATTTGCCTCTCATTTTAAGACGTGGTAGTTAGAAATACATTGATTGAGCCCCAAAAGCATTTTGAAGTCTACAGAAAAGAAAGTTTCATCTGAATTTGATGAACACTTCCACGGTTTTAATATTTTTCAACCTAACGAGAATAAGAGAACAGAATGAAAAAATTGGTTCAAGCCCTGTGGACAGGAGGAATGGACAATAGAACATACGTGCAAAAGCTCCCGACTTCACGAAAAAAAAAATTGGTTCAAGCCCTGACGTGAAGTCATGAGCTTTTGCGCGTATGTTCTATTGTCCATTCTCCTCTATTGGACACTCTTCATCTAATTTACCATGGTGAATTATATTGTCTGTTCTCCTGCATTGGACACTCTTAATCGAAGTTACTATGGTAAATTCGGAGTGTCCAATACAGGAGAACAGACAATAGAATTCACCATGGTAAATTCCATTAGTAGTGTTCAATAAAGGAGAATGGACTAGAGAACGCGCAAAAGCTTCTGACTTCACGTCAGTGCTTGAACTAATTTTTTCATAGCTATCCAAAGTTCCCATTCGGATTTCTAACAATGTTTTCGCCAAAAATTCGAATGTTACAGACATTTGACCAAAATGATAGCACGCTGTTCCCTAGACCAGGCGCGCAAAAATAGCATATTCCATTTTGAGGAGAAGTGACTTTTTGTGGCTTGCCTTTTATTAACTTTTCAGAGCACCATGAAAAATCACACTACTCCAACGCATAAAATAATATACCATTACTTACATTTTCCCACATATCCAGCAACGACATAGTATAAAGAAATTCATTATCTTCATATAAGTCGTAGCCTAGTGACATGTATTCTAAAAAACTCTCATATCACTTTACTTCTGTTTTTAATATTCCGGGACAAAGAGCTTCAGATGAATGCGAGACATTCCCTGTAGACATAGACATCCAATGTTTATTTCTTGCATCCTATGGCAACCATGAAGGCAGCCAGAGCCATATCTCTCATATCATTTATCCTGTCTTCTCAAGTTATATTATATTTCTGCCTTTATGAGGATGGTTTGTGAAGTAATATACTTCATACGAATATACTTCCTTTTCTTTCATTCTGTGAAATGCCATTCTGACATAACATATTTTATATTTGTCCGAAATGTCAAGAGAATTTGTTCCTCAATTGAGGAGAGGCTGAATATTGAATGAAATGAACAATTCAAGCATCCTAAGGTGATCAAATCTAATGATAGAATAAAAATGGGTTCAAGCCCTGTGGACAGAAGCTTTCTGGCGCTCTAGTTCAAACAGACAAATTATATCTCCGAAAGTATTGGTTTCTCAGAGTTGAGAATTATATCAATTTATTCTTATGATAGAACTGCATCATAAAGGATATTCAATTCAAATAATAGTTCATTTATCTAGATTAAATCAGCAATCTGAGAATGAGAACTGCACCATGGAAGAAACCAAATTAAAATAGCTGAAATGAATTTGAAGCTCTCTTATAGAACAGGATGAAATGTACGAGTATGAACACAGATCATATAATAAAGCTTAGATAGAAAAATTATAGCATTCAGTGAAAACATAGAAGTACGATTCATTATTGAAATTTAGAACTTTATCTTAGCAGAAATTGAATTCAAACATCATAGAAGAATTTAAATTCAACAATAGTGCCAAAAATTATCAATCCAAAACCAATAGACGAATTCTACCCAACAACGAACTCATCCGAGATATTCATTCCTCAATTCTATGATGAACGATAATATATATCTTTCCTCAAATCTACTCCAATACACCAATATTCCAGTTTTGTTTTTAGTGGAGATATTCTGAACTCAATATTATTAACTTACATCATCATATGGATTGACCATCGGCATGAAAATATCAACCAACAAAAAGTATGATATTATATCATCATTCTCATATTTATACGATTGCTGGAATGAAACAACGTCATTTCTCAGGAGAATAAGTCGACATTATAACAATTCATAGAATACCCACATAATAATTCTATCATTCTGTGAAAACTTAGAAATACGATTTACATTGAAATTTTGAAAAATCATATCTCGAAAGTATTAGCTTGTTAGAGTTAAAAATGATATGAATGGATTCTTATGATAAAACTGCTTATTAAAAAAAAATTAATTTGGAATTTGTCAAAAAAATTTTTTTTTTGTTACTCCGAAACCATCTGTCTGATTTTGCCCAATAACCAACTTATCTGAGATATTTATCCCCCAAACCTACTCTGAAAATTTCAACTCTCTAGCTCATTCCGTTCGAGAGTTATCGTGCCTACGGCCGGCCGGACAGAATGGATTTCGACCACGGATTCTTGATCAGTGAGTCGAACCAAATCGTTTAAGACCCCATTTTCATCGAAAAATTCGAAAATTACAGACATTTGGGCAAATTGATAAGTACTCAGTTCCGAGGAACTAGAGCGCCAAAAATTCAGGAATTCTCACTATTAATAAAACATTTTGGAGTACGCAGAACTGAATAACGGATTCAAAGGTTCAATATCATCCCATCAAAATTTACCAATTCCTTTCATTATTAGTGCATATTAATCAATTTTTCATATGTTTGCGGAACCTATTTTATAACTCGCAACAACTGATCATAGTATAATACGTTGGTAAAAATTATTCCCAAACTAAAAAATTGTGAAAATCGGAAAATTTCATGTGTTTATTGGATTTCGGAATTTTTTTTTAGAGCTACACTCCAAATTATCACCTGTTGAAATAAGTCAATCGACCCGAAAAGCTTGAAGGAGAAAATGTGTGTACTACAATGAATATGCAAACACATTGACATTAATAACAGGTCATTTTTTCAGCGTTTTGGTTTTTATAATAGCAAAAAGCAGAAAATCTGCAGGTGTGTAAGAGATTTTTTTCTATTTTTTCTCCATTACTCTTTGAAAATTTTTCTCATGTGAATGTTGACCACGACTGCGTTCGATAATTTCATGTGAATTTTAACCACTACTGTGCTCTAAGTGATCCATACTCATGGTCCAATGCATACTTTTTGACGCGCTATTTACCTGAACAGAGTGCCTATCGATTCGTTCAAATGTCTGTATTTTTAGAATATTTGGCCGGGAATGGTCTCCAACGCTTAGTTTCGGCACACTGATGAAGAATCCAAGGTCAAAACCTTATTTTATAGTAATCTCCTAAATTTTAACTCGATCGGATCTGTATAGGTCAAGATATTGCCGAAATATCGAATTATTCCAAGGATCGAGATGTACTGGTCAACTGCGTTACACTCGACAAAATAAGTTTTCAACAGTTTTTATTTTTGACGTGGCTGCACATTATTTCATGAATTATATTTTGTGCTTTCCATAGATCGTTAGTAACTTCTTTCACATATCTGTATTTCATGAATTTCTTGTTCCTCTATGATCTTTAGACATTATACATGTCTATGACATCTAGTGCCTGTGCCAATTTGTCATTTTGTTAATAATAATAAAATAAGTAAACCCAGAAATATGGGGTAACAAAAGGAAGTTGTTTTCCAGTTGATAAAAGGGGATTATGAATATATTTACTTTTCAGTAACCCAGTAAAAATCCCAGTTAAGATAGAACTTCCAATACATTAACCCAATCCTGTAGAAAAAATTCTGCATGTACCTTTTTGGCGGTCTTGTTCCTCGGAACAGAGTGCTTATCAATTTGCCCAAATGTCTGTAATTTTAGAATTTTTGGATGGAAATGGTTCGAGTTGGTTCTACTCACTGATCAAGAATCCGTGGTCAATATTGATTATGTCCGGTCAGTCATGCCAGCCGTAGAAACGACAACTCGAACGAAAACGAAATAGGCTAGATAGTTGACATTTTCAGAGTAGGTTAGGAGGATAAATATCCCAGCTAAGTTCGTTACTGGGCAAAATCAGCTGATGGTTTCGGAGTAACGGAATTTTTTTTTTTACATTGAAAATTTCCAATTCAATTTATTTCTTGAAGATGCAGTTTCATTATTACAATCCATTGACACCATTTTTAACTCTAAACGATTAACACTTTCGGAGATATGATTTTTCAAAATTCCAATATTTAATCGTAACTCTATGATTTCACAGAATGCTGTACCTATCGAGAATTTTCGTCCGTATCTATGAATTGTCATCATTGTAGTCTCATCTACAGATAAGAGACATGTCAATCAAAGTATGATTGAATGCAAAATGACCAATGAAATAACCTTAGCTATCGTAGATAGCCCTTGGATAATTCATATGATGATGATGATGATGGAAATATTTACTTTGGGTAAGTTAATCAAATTGGGTTCAGAATATCTCGAGTAAAATCAAAACTGGAATATTGGCTAAGAATCAATTGATATAATATAATTTTCATAGTAGATTTGAGGAATGAATATCTCGGGTAAGTTCGTTATTGGGAAGAATAGGTCTGGTGGTTTCGGATTAATAATTTTTGGCACTCTCGTTTAATTTGATTTATTTTATGATGTTCGAATGTAATTTCTTTTAAGACGAAGTTGTATCATAAGAATCCATAGATAGCATTACCAACTCTGAGAAACCTATATTTTCGGAGATATGATTTGTCAAAGTTTGAACAACACCGCCAAAGCCCTTGTCCATAGGTCTTTCCCACTTTTTTGTTTGTTTTTGTTGATAAACCATACCCCGTGAACGTTTTGCTGCCACAACTTACTACTTACTACTTAGTGACTGAACATGTCCCATACCTAGTCAAAGTATCTGTTTTGTGTGCTATGTGCTGGTATGAATCATAATTGAGGTATCTTCTGGAACTAGATGGGTTTCTATATCAGTTTAATTTTATTTGGTTATCAGTATACCTATCCACAAACCCACTTGTCCAAAAAAGGTACTGCTCTATATGGTTCTTTTTCGATGATCAACTGAATGTGTTCATCGAAACTGTTGAAAATAATTGTCAAACTCCCTTCCACCCTGTCATCTGGTATTGTTGAAATAATGTCATCTACATATTGATATATAAAATGTAGTCAGTAGTTTAATCCAGGTAAAGCAAATAATATAATCCATGTCATAACGTCATTCGCTAGGACAGGCGTACTGCCCATCGGACACCCAAAAATTTGTTTATTATGGAATTCTTTGAAAAAATTCTGGTTGGCTAGTTAGCCTCCAAATAAACAAATACAATAAACGGTGTGAGTATTTCTCTAGGAATATATGTACAATTAATTATATACAGACAATCCTCATCGATGGTATCTGTGGTTACCTTCATAGACGGCCAAAAAGAAGACCAGTTTTTTTTGGACGTTTGCTTTTTGTGTCGCATTTTTATTTTTTGAAGAATTGGGAATTTTTTTTTCTCTGAAGCTAAGCAGCTTCAGCGAGTTCTGTACCTGGATGGATGACTGATCTGACTATAAATTTGAACAGCGCTCCAAAGCCCCTGTCCATAGACCTTTCCCAACTTGTTAAACAAAGCGATCGGCAACCTCCAGTGTTGTCTTCCAAGGCTTCAAACAACGTTGACTTGTCCGTTTAGACGACAGACTTGAACGTATACCCTCAAAAATAATATGATGGCTTTTAATCTCATGCGAGATGAATAGCTGACCAAAATGGCCCCACAATACGTCCATGGTCTTCCATTTTAGACAAACGAAAGTTCTAAATCATCAACCAGAAAGCCTGGTTCTCAGAGCTACGCAGTGTCGCTTGCTACACGAAATGACAGCATTTCAGTCAATCACAGCAAGTAAACAAAACTTCCCCTAACCCCTACCTATTCACTTCTAGTTGTCAAAATCTGTCGTGATACGCCCCCTTTGAAGTTGAAATTTTCCAACTTCACGATGATCAAATAAACAAATATGTGTAGTGGGGATTGTCGTAAACGACACTACGTAGCTCTGAGTACCAGGCTTTAACGGACACCACTGACTGTAAGGTTGTTATCTTCGAAGAAATACGATCCAGTAATACCGCCAGTCCATAAACGGCATTTTGATGCTTTGGCAGTTGTACCTATTTACGTACACATCCAATCAGATATTAGCTTTGTCGCTGAATACAATTTTTCGATATAAAAGTCGACATTCAGCTTTTATATTGCCAGGAAGAGACAGAATAAGCAACATCGCACTCAAGAACCTGCCAGAAGAGGGAATACAAAAGATTACGAACATCATAAACGCTATCCTACGGACAGAATACTTTCCAAACCAATGGAAAAAATCACTTACGATAATGATTCCGAAACCTGGAAAAGACAGGAAGAAAATAGAAAACTATCGACCGATCAGCTTGTTAACTTCAATAAGCAAGATTGCGGAAAGAATAATATACAGAAGGCTAAAACAAGAAGCAGATGAAAAACAAATTATCCCAGACGAGCAGTTTGGGTTCAGACCAAAGCACTCAGCAACTCATCAACTAATGAGAGTAAACAATTACATTGAAAAAGGCCGCAAGAAAGGAAAAAAGACAGGAGGAATGTTCTTGGACATTTCGAAGGCATTCGACAAAGTCTGGCACATAGGACTAATTCACAAGATGATTGAAGGTAAAATATCTAGAAGAGTAACACGTCTAATACGATCATACTTATCGAACAGAAAATTCACGGTAAAAATAAACACAAAAGAATCAGAGGAACAGGAAATACAAGCAGGAGTACACCAAGGATCGATCTTAGGACCGATCCTTTATTTGATATACACAGCAGATATCCCAAAAGCAGCCAACACGGAAATAGCTACATTTGCAGATGACACCGCAATTCTTACTAGTTCAAGAATGACATCAAAAATACAACGGAACCTACAGGACCACTGCACAAAACTGGAGGAATGGATGTATAAATGGAAAATACAAGCCAACCCAGAAAAAAGCAATGCAATAATATTCAATTACAAAAGGGCAACAAAGAGTCCACCTGTAAACATCAAAATGAACAACCGTAAAATCCCATGGACAAAAAGCGTCAAATATCTAGGTATAACTCTAGATGAAAAACTAAAATACAACAAACACGTCAGAGACATCGAAGCCAAGGCAAGAAAAATCAAGTACTACATGTATCCACTGATAAACACAAAGAGCAAACTGAACACGAAGAACAAACTGAAAATCTATAGCGCAATAATACGTCCCATCATGACTTACGCAGCACCAAGTTGGAGGAAAGCATCAAAAACAAGCTTCAGAAAACTGCAAAGAGTACAGAACATATCAACAAGACAGGCATTAAATGCACCCTGGTATCATACCAACGAACAAATACACAAAGATATGAACATCCCAACAATAGAAGAGTACCTGCAAAAGGTAACCCAAAACCTTGAACAAACTATGAAAGATCACATCAATCCATTAATCAGAAAAGCACTGGAGTAAACAATCAGAGAAGAAATAATAGAAAACACAGAATAAGAACGCCATCGACGAAGACATTGAACAAAAAGAAAACAATGAAACCGAAGAAAACAAAGGAACCAAAACAACCATGTTAACATGCTTAGTGCACAGGAATAAAACCGAAATAACCAACGACATGAAAATACAAGATGGCGGAATATGAAGTTAAACTTCGACCCGCGAAAACAAGTGTACAGTCAAGTCAAGTCAAGTTTATATTGCTATTCGACGTTGTGGCAGCTAATCTGGCTTACGTTTTTGCACTAAATGTATTCTGTACGCCTTTAAGCTAAGATGTTTGCGTAATATCTTCCATGTAGTCGAATAACACAAACCCAATCGCTGAGTACGGCGCCGTATGGACAAATCACGATTATCATGATCACTAACCAATGCAGCAGCAATATTCTCTTCTGTACGCTGTGACATTGCATTTTCGAATCTAGAACTCTTCTAGTTTGGGGTAGATAAGGATTCCTTCACGAGCTGTGTAGATCTCTCATGTGGGTTTTAGTGACAGTTAGTGGCAAGGTGAAGAACAATCAGAAATGTGAGGTGCAACGTTTACGAGAATAATTTAAATACTCGACGAAAACGAAATCATTATTTTATTTCGAGGAGACCTATTTTGGTTACAAACGGCAACTTAACCAACTGTTACTGACCACCCTCCTCAGGTGGTCCTGCTTTATACTGTCTACCCAATGGGCTCATGGAACTGCGCCTGCTAAGGTTTGTACCTGAAGCGAAAGTTATTATCCATGTTTCCGATACCGGGAATTTTTCTGTCACTAGAGCGGGTTATAGGATACTGGGAATTAGAAAGTTGAGAGTCTGGTCCACGAATCCATTGTTAAAAATGTGCAGATATCTTTGGTCTGAGTCATGCGATGACAAACTCAGTTTGACCCAGGTACTATGTCGAATCGCTCTTGTCACCACAAATGTTTCATCCCTTTCTTGTTGAGCGATGAGGATAGACGGATGTCCAATTTTTGAATACCTGTGCTATACGGTTCAGGTTGACATCTTGGGTCGTTCCGTTCTATTTGTCAATGTCGAGAAGGTGAAAATATCGGAGATTATATAACTCATGTTATAATGAACCAATAGAATTCCTGAATTTCCCTTAGTAACGTCGTATAGATAACTGAATATACCGCTTGACGACGGTATATAATCGTTTTGGTGATTCGCCTCCAGCCATATTGGAATAATTTCCATAGTGACGATAAATTTCAATGAAATGTCAGTGCATTTTTGAAGATGCATCGTTTTGGTTTGAGTTCAAGTGGTGAAATTGACCAAGAAATTGTTAATTTAACACCAGAAAATACCACGAAGACACATAATTATGTTTGGAAACAGTTCACGGTGTTTTGTGAACATCGAAATTACAAACTTCGTGCTGATATTTCAAATGATGAATTAGCGAATATTTTGAAAGATTGGGCATTCAATATGAAACGTGCAGATGGAAAAGAATATAAAGAAAGTACAGTTAAAACCATTTGGAATATTTCTGCTAAACTCTTACAGAAAAAGTTTCATGAAGACTTCAAAAGAGAAATAAATCCATTTAAAGATACAATTTTCGAAAATGCGAGAAAGGCCCGTACAGCCAAGAGGAAAAAATTACAAGCAATCCCCGACAGGAAAAAAGAGAGCTCAGCCGCTCTTAATAAGAATGAAATACTCAAAATTATTTCAAGTTTCGATGAAAATACACCAGATGGTTTGCAAAAAAAATTTATCAAATTTGTGCTGTGGAATTGGCATGGCGTGGTAATGAAGCAGCCTTTTGCTTAACTGACTATTTCAAAAAGGAGTTCGACAATTACGGTCAAAATACGGGACGAATCGAATACAATCCAGTATTTTCAAAAACAGCACAAGGTGGTGAACAACGTACCACAAATTCTAAATGGTTGGTAACGAATAAAGGGTCCACGAATCAGTGTCCAGTACGTCTCTTGGATAAATTATTGAGCAAAAGGACTCCAAATATCACAACCAATCGTCTTTTTTTAACACCTAATATTGATTGGCAGAAAACAGGAAAATGGTATAAAAATTGCCCTGTAGGTTTAAATCAGTTGAGTAAATGGACACGTACAGCAGCTGAAAGTATCGGACTAGATACGAAAAAAAGGAAAATTACGAATCATTCGAATCGCTCCTCTGCTGTGAGTATCTTGTCACACTCAGGGGCAAACTTGCAAGAAATTACCAAAATAACAGGCCACTCGTCATCGGAATCTCTGAAACCGTATTTGAAACTCACTGCAGAACACCATAGACAAATAATTGAGAAAATGAGAAACATACCTAATCCTTCCACATCCAGTGACTGCAATAGTACCAACACTACAAATTCCGAAAATAACAATACATCAAATATGTATTATAATAATTGTACTTTCAATATTAATATTAATCAATAAAAGAATTAAAATATTACTCTTTATATAATCGTAACGAATACCAACTCGAGCAAAGACAATATGTTTCGATTATTCACCTCTTCACTAGACGTATTTCGCGAAACATCACTCGAGCTACGCTCTCGTGATGTTTCGCGAAAACGTCACGTGAATCGGTAAATAATCGAATATTGTCTATGCTCTTGTGATATTATAACTGATTATATTTTCCCATAGCTTCAAATTGTTAGTTTATTTACGTTCCAGTTTCCCCCCCCCCCTCTAACTTTGGAACTTTGTTGGAAAAACTCTCCAATCTTTTGGAAATGTCCGCTAAGGGATATTATTCATCAAAAGATTTCCTTGTAGAGAAATGTGAAGTACTGAAGGATTAATCCATTAGTTATATTCAACTTGGCCCATGTGAAAGATTTCTGATCAAAGATAGTAGGCCATGGCCACAAAGTATTGAAATTTCCGTCCTCTCCGTCGTATCAGCTGTCGAGAGATACCTGCATAGAGTTTGTTGGCAGAGAGCTTATCAATCCCCTATAGCTGTGTGTATTGATGAACTATCGAAGGATCGATATTAAACGTTTGCCCATCTACATACATCCTTTTCACTAACGATAAATCTTCATTGAACATTTTACGTGATATTACCCCTACCTATCTATAATGGTGTGTATTTTGAAATACATATTGATTACTCACTGCATTCGAATGAATTATCACAAACGATTATATAAGACCTACTGAATAGAGTTCCTGCTAAAATTCGATTATTTCCATCCTGCTGTCTTCAGCAGTATAACTTCTGAAAATAAATACCCAAAATCTTTATATTGGAGAGTTAGATTCCAAGCTGAAATAATAATAAGTGAATG